>OZ021728.1:82110439-82792939 GCA_963978545.1 Linyphia triangularis | reverse complement strand
GTCGCAAATACGGAATACTAATAAACCAACTTGCCGTCATCCAATCACGCTGAAATAGCATGTAATCGATCATTGAAGAAACTCTTTCCCGTTGTCAAAATTGTTTTAATAAATGAATAATAAAATTGTTTTTATCAGAATTAATAAAAGATATTTAGATGTGAGTGCATGCATTTGCGTTAATTTTTAATGAATAAATTTTGAAAAGTAGTTTACCTCATATTTTGTTGATAGAGATGTTTTTAATATTTAAAATTAGAAGCCAACAGCAAGCAACAGAAACGTCGGTTTGTTAATGAATATAAAAATTGGCAATGCACATAAAATATTTATACTAAAAACTTTTTTATGCGTTATATTATTAAATATTTCAATGGAAATTGAAACACGCACAATTTTGGGGTTTTAATTAAGAATCTTCCGATCCACAAATAGTCGTCTTATTCACTCTACAGTCATAACGCGTTCAGTTTTTTTTTTCGTTTTTTTTCTAAAATAGTAGAAAATATTATTATTAGAATTTAAAGCAAAAGTAATCGTATTGAGGTTGTTACTTTTCTTTGCATGCACGCGTGACAAAATAGTCGGAAGAATTTTAATAGAAAAAAGTCTCTTCACAAATATTAGAAATTGAATTGTATGTGATGTTTATTTTTAAGTCAGATATGTACTTTTGAGTATATCCTTATCCTTCAATAACACAATTTTACTGAACTTAAAATAAATTTTTGACTACAACTTTTTTATTATATAAAGGAGATGCGAGCGCTTTTTTATAGCAAATATTAACTGGACTTATTTTTTTTTTTTAAATGGTAGCATATCGTCATATTTTTTAGGTGACAAGATAAATCAAACAATTTCTTGAAAGAGTGAATTCTAGATGTATTTCTCCTAGTATTTTCAACTGGTAATGACATTTAAAGTTAGTTCTAAAAGTGAACAAAAAAGTATTGAAAATTCGTATTTCTTGAAAGTAAAGCTTAGCAATTCATGCAAATAATTTTTTTTTATTAAAGATCCCCAGTATCATAACGACGCCGGCCAGTATTGCTGAACATTGGCTAATCCCATTGTGGAGCGTTGTAAATCGGCCTTTGTTATGGATTTTGGGCAATCTCATCCAATGCTGGATAAAATATTCTGAAAGTTTTGAAATGTAGATGCACAGTTTTAAAACTGAAGTATCTTTATGCGATATTATGGTGAGCTAAAAAGTATGTTTTGGGATCCTAATACATGTTTTTTTTTTTTTTTTTTTTTTTTTTAAATCGTGTATTTTGGAACGAAGTTCAAGTTTCAGCTAGGATTGGGCAATCTTCTAGAACCCCTGTTTCCGACAGTGGACGGTACTGCTATCTGAGATATCATCTTAATGTAATAGAAATACCATTTTAAGATATTTATATCGAATTAAGGTATCCGACTACGTTAAAAAGATCAACTTTGAAGAAATTTACTATTTTTTTTTTATTCTTCACCTTTTTAGTCTACATTTTTAACTTTCTGAAACACTTTACTTTTTATGTGCGTCTTGCCTTTGCTTTTTATGGGCTTCTTGTTTTTACTTTTTATGTGCGTCTGTCTTTACTTTTTATGTGCGTTAATTAGAAGCGAAGTTATAAAGCTAAACATAAATGAAAACTGTAAACGCGTTTTCTGGATTTTTTTTTTTTTTAATGTGTTCTGGAAATTTTTTGATCAAATGTTGTGTTCACAAAACATGATTTCACAAAAAGTTGCGTAGATTTCTGCATAAAACTTTCAGGAATGTTTATTACTATATTAAGAAGGTAATTAGCCAGAATTTTAACATTAGCATTATTTACTTTTTAATTCATAGTTTTTTTTTTTTTAAGAACGGTAGACGTAATTTTTACGAAAGTTCTTGAATACAAATGTACAATGTTCAAAATCCTTTTAACTGTTTTTAGATTATCACTTAGATTTTTGGTTCATTGCCTTCCTTACTACAATAATTATATGGTTAAAAAAGGAATTCGGAATATGTATGACAGGTTTTTTTGTAGCGCGTTTCTATTTTGTGGTAAATTTTTCTCAAAACTGCTTTATTTTTATAAAAAAATTGTCTTGGCTTTATTTTTGGCTTCATTTCATGCTTTTGTATTAGAAACTTCATAAAAATTTTCCTAAACTGTACTTAATAAGCCATTTTCGAAAAAGGTGTCGAGCATAGTGGGATACCTTAAGGGCGTTAGGGTCCAAATATATATATATAAGTATATATATATATATGTATATATATATATATATATATATATATATATATATATATATATATATATATATATATATATATATATATATATATATATATATATATATATATATATATATATATATATATATATATATATATATATATATATATATATATATATATATATATATATATATATATATATATATATATATATATATATATATATATATATATATATATATATATATACATACATATATTTATTAAAAAAAATTCTTATTATAAGATGCTATTTATATACCGATAAGAGATTTTTTTAAATATTATATAATTTTTTTAAAATTAAAAACATAGAAAAATCCATAATAATTGATGTTTGGGAGAACTTATATAAGTCAAGAGTTTTTTTTTTTCTCAAAGCGTGAGCTTCCTGTAGTACATAATTGCATAAGGAAAAGATTGTCTTCACAGAATTCTGATGGTTGAATTATAAAAAATTAAAGAAAAAACGCAAAGTTAAAATATTGAAATTTTTGCTTTTTTCATCTTGCCTTTCCACTAAATGTTATATTTTAAAAAAGAATAAAAAAATAAAAAACAAAAATTCTGCGAAAAGAAAATTTGAACTATATCAATTAATTGCTCCATATATTTGAATAACAAATTTTTAATTGTTCCGGAGATATATCGATTTGAATTTGCAACACCTTTGAAAAATACACTAAAAGCGCACCTAAAGCAGAAAAATGCACTTTAAGCAGACGTTTCAATGAGCCACGCCTACTAGTGATGTTTGATTAACAGGTTATTTCTGGAGGTTCTAATCACCGGAGAAATAAAATAAAAACATCATTCTATTCAGGAACGTATGAACTATTTTTTATAAGCAACAATTTTTTTAATGATTTTTGACGAAATTTCTCTACTCGATCACCTAAGTTATAAGAATACTTTCTTAAATGACATTGACAGATATTCATAGATGCTACTGGTATTTCTGCTATTAAAAACTTAAGTATGTAATGCAAAACAACTATAATTGCATTTATCAAAGACATTTCTATAAAATTTTCATATAAAATTTTTCATTTTGATTTTACGGTAAGGATCTAACATGATTAAAAATTATATAACCCTATATAAACAAAGTTTTAATATAAAATATCTATACATGCATTTCCATTTTTTATATTCATTAAAACAGCGCCGATTCTGCAAATAGCGTGTGCTTGGTGTTTGCATCTAATTTTAAAGATCAAAAACATTTCTATTAGCAAAATGTGGGACAACTACGTTTAAAAATTTATTTATTAAAAATAAACGTGAACTTATGCACTCAAATCAAATATATTTTATTTATTCTGATTAAAACAATTATTTATTTATTAAAAAATTTTTGGTGACAGGAAAGAGTTTTTTCAATGATCGGTTAAATGCAATTTCAGCGCGATTGGCTGACGGCAAGTTGGCTTATTAGTATTGCTAAAACCGACCTTTTAGAGACAGGGTTAGCCCCAAAATTTGATAGACTGCATTGCCATCGACATCGAATGTATCTGCCAAGTTTCAGCCCGATTGGATGACGGCAAGGGGGTTAATTAGGCCTCCGCAGATATGCCCACCATCGACAAACGTATCCACAAACATACACGCAAAATCGAAGTTAATATAAACAATTTAAAAGGAGGGGAAACTAACCATTTGATATTTGGTGCCATGATGGAAAAAGTAGAAGAATTTCAGTGTTGGCTTAGAAATGCGAGTTTGTTTGCCTTCAAATGTAATTCACAGTGGGTGTATGTGTAAAAATGATCTTCAGTAACAGAGATTGTGATAAACTAATAGACTGAGAGGCGGCTGCAATTTTTGGACCCCATCGAACATCATTCTGTATTTTTTATAGAAATTAGAGAAAAGTTAGTAGATTACAAATCCACTGGTCTGCCGTGGCAAAAATGGCCGAAACTAGTCAAAAATCGACTTTTAATAAGTTGAACTAAATCCAATTGCCAAATGCGCCATGACTTGCCAAATAATGAGCTTTTTTTATTTGGTAACCCTCACTCTTTAATTTTCAATTAAGAAGGTTTCAGACGATTCAGATATCTGGCGACGGTCTACTTGCATCTATTAAAAGGCAGCCAAGTTGGCAAAAAATATTACGTCACTTATGATGTAACTGATGCTGCCAATTTGGCTTACTTTTAAAAGATATAAGTTTTCCGAGCCAGAGATCATAAATCGTTTGCGCTTTTTTCATTGAAAATCGAAATGCAGTTGGTTGCTGGACGAAAAAGTTTGTTCTATTTTTGGCAATTTATGACATATTTGGCAATCGGATTTTAGTTCAACTCATTCCAAGTCGATTATTGATAAGTTTCGGACATTTTTGCCACGACAGACCAGTGGATTCCTTATCTACTAACTTTTCTCCAATTTCTATAAAAAATTCAAAATGATGTTCGATGGGATCTAAAAATTGCAGTGGCCTCTCGGACTATAACTCGTTTTTCAAAATCATCAGTTTCAAGTAATATTTTATATTTTCAATGTAATATGTCCTGAATGGTCTTTAGGGAGTCCGGCACTTCTATAAGAGTCCATTTTAAATTCAATAACTTTGTGGGAATCTCATTCAGTAAACAATTATTCTATCATTACAAGATTTCTACTGTACAATATTTAAACAAATTTAGATACTTTAATACGACATTTCTATTATTTTTTAAATTTGTAAAAATTAAGACTTTTGAAATATATGTTTAAAATAATAGCTAAGATTTTAAATGAATTATTTAAGTATGCTACTTATAGTTTATTACTTGAGCTAAAGTACTTATACATATTAGATAAACTTGCATAAAAATTTTCAAACATTTATAATAAATAGTTTTCAAGTTATGTCCCCTCAAACATTAAAAAACCTCAAATTGAGAAATTCGGCTTTCAAGTTTAAAAACCTGATTTACGTACCAATATTTTGTGTCTACATCAAATAACTATTAAAAGTACTTCTGAATGAGATATAATTACAAATGAGGCATCATTTTAAAGAAAAGAATTTATATTTAAGAACCAATTATTAGCTCAAAATCGATAATCTGAAAATTTTCGAGTCCCCTAAGGTAGTAAAGAAACTCTCTTACAGCAAAATCATTTTGTCACCATACAAATTCAAAAATGCGAAACTTGCATCGTGTAAGAAAATCATAAATGCTGCAATAGCTCTACCAGTAATTATCACAGTTCATGCTCTATTACTTCTGTTATTTTTGTAGGTGTGGTCCTAATGACAATCTGCCATTAGGTAACAAGTTTCTTTGTCGATTAGGAGAAGTAATAACTTTTCTGAGAACCAGCCACGAGTAAAATAGCTTCTGTTTGGAGATCTGTGATCGTTATTTTATGTGAGAACAAGCTGCGTGAGGTCAAATTTGTTGTTCAACTTGCAAGCGTCTATTTTTATTGCGGTTTTTTATGTACTGATAAGTTAAGTGCCATTATTTTGGTTTATCAAATAGTAACGATTTCGGATTTGTTTCGAAGTTAAATAAAAAATCAATGGAAAGCCCTTTTTAATAACTTTTTTTATTAAAATAAGAGAATTTATTTGACATTGTAAGGCAAAACAGTACAAAGCTATTAACTTTATGATAGATATGAAAATGGTTTTTAAAAAAAAAAAAAAAAAAAATGTGGATAATCAAATAAAACTACTTTATCAAACATGAATTTATGAGTTTTTATAAAACTTGCAACACATAATCAACATTTCTATTAAAGAAATAAAAATTTTACTCACTGTTGAAATATACATGTTAGTCTGTTATCGAATGTTAGTTTGTGTTATATGTTTAATTATTGAAGCTCTGTATTTATAAAACTGATTTTGTTTTGTTTGGTAAAATTCTATACTTCTCATTTAAAATTTCACACTGATCATTATGAAAAACCAGTATTTGTAAAGAAAATTTTATTTTATCATAAAATCATTATTATTCTTATCGAAAATTCATCGTTAACGTAAATATTATAGGGATTGCATACAAAGGGAATCAGGAAATATTCCATCATTAGTTTCTAACTCTGAATTTTTAAAAAATTTCATAACACATATGGTTGGAGAAAAAAAAGCGTATGTGATCGATCTTGTAATCGATTCCCCTCTTAGTTTTTTGTAATCTAATGATAAAAAAGAATCCGACTTGATAGTGATAGTCAAATCTGTGTTGCGTTATGGGGCATTCGGATAAAGGTTTCTAAGATTCTACCGATTTAAGACTCAAAAATGGAACAATTCATTTTTGAAAAATCCACTAGAAGAAATTGTTCTAACGATATATCAGAATAGTATAGATCTTATCATGTTGTAAATATGATATTCAACCAAACCATTCAATCAATTAATAGTAAAAACGTGCAATTATCATATTACTTAAAATTATTAAAAAAATAAATAAGTAGAACTAATGAGGCTATTATTTTCAAATAATGGGTCTTTCAGAAATTTTTAACTTTGAAACTACATTAGTAAAAAGTGAAAGTTAGAAAAAAGAGACAAGTATTAAGCTGGATTGACAGGTACGGAATTTTAAATTCTCAGGCTCGCAAACTTGATTGATGAGAGTAAATTTAATGACACCCACACATTTACCGATGAGGCCTAAATTTACTTGAATGAAATTGTTAATAAACAAAACTGGTGATTATGGAGTACTAAAAACCTGTGTGTGTATCTTGCAAAACCATTGAATTCTGCAAAAGTGACTGTTTGGCTGCAATATCTAGTAAAATTACAATAGGAATATTTTCTTGAGAGAGACGACAAAACTTATTCCTCTAGATTAAGATTTTGCAACCAATGTTGCAACTAATCTTGGGAACCGATGTATTGAAAATTTCAGACGTATTTACCTTTGTGTCATCATTCTGTCTCTTACTGTTTCGCAGTTATATCATTTTCAAAGTTAGGGAGTCTTTTCTTTAACGACTCATGTATTTTAATAACAGCAAAAGCTATGGGAAAATGAATGAAATATCAAGAAAAAGTAGAGATGTAGGACATCACAGAGCTTTCAATTGCACTATAATACTGACGTGGATTTGTGCCATTTGCCGTTTTTATATTTTTGTCATTTATTTAGAAAAAATGAACAGTTTGGCGATAGTTTTTGCTATCATTCTTACATAGGTCTTACGAAAAAAATAAACCTCCGTCAAAATGTTTATTTTGGCTATATACTTTTCGATAATTCTTATATTATCCATTCTTGGAAGTGAATCTGAGGAGAGAAGGGGAAAAAAAAAAAAAAATGTTGATGAGCTATGCTCTAGGAAAGAAAACTCTGTGTTGAAGGCATTCGTTTTTCAACTTTTTACGCCATTAAAGCATTTTACCGGGAATGTTGGAGGAGGGAATGTTTAGATCAACTTAAAAGGCATTACCACAGTGATTTTGAACAAAATCGTTAGAGCCGTCTTTTAGCAATCAATGAAGAACAGGATTTTTTCAATGGCAGCTACCTTATGGACATGCTCGATTTTGACGAAAACCTTAATGGTAGGTCTGAAACTCACTACTAACCTGCCCACGAAATTTGAAAATCCCAGGTCAATTTGTTGGTGAGTTATGCTGACCACAGACACACAGACCGATATTTTTTGTAGACAACTTCTTTAAAATCAGAATGTTCCAAAACGTGGTGAAATGCAAAAAAAAAAAAAAAAAAAAAAAAAAAAAGTGGATAAAATGTTATACTTTCATTACCCTATGTATGCATATGAATAATTAAAAATAAAAAACATACAATAATTTAAGAAAATTTTCAATCAAAATAATAATACATCTTTCGTGTAATACGATAATTAAGGTATTCCCTAAAATATGCAATTATGCGATTTCTTAAATTAATATGAAAAGTAGGGTAGACGAAACAAGATGGCCTAAGGCATTTCACTTGCCAAGACCCAAATGCTGAAATAAAGCCAAGAATCACAAAATGAATAACCCAATTCCTAACAAAAGCGAAATTGGAAAACAATTCCGTTTGAAAAACTGTTTCTCCACTATTCTGAGTGCTTTTCTCTTCTTAGTCCTTGTAGTTTTAGAATTGCATTCAGTTGAAGTTAAGGAATAAAAAGGAATGGAAAATTTATTTCTTAGAAAATGTAAAGGAAATGGAAAGCAATGAGAATACAGACTAACCAGTTTAAGTTAGTTCCCGTTTTTTACTCTGTTTCCTGTTTTCTTTTGAAACTGAAACGAAGTCTGTTATGGGGTTAGAGGGTAAAAAAATAACTGAAGTGGACGAATTTCGATTTTAACAGTTTGCTGCTGTCATTGTTTTTTTTTCAAGCCATATATTCAAGATTTATACGCGTTAGTTGTTAACTATTTGTTCTATATAGAAAAGTGCATTGCTGTTATTTTTTTACTATAACGAGAGTTTGGTTGTAGGATTTAAGGGCAAAGGAATATCTGTAGTAGAATGTTTTTGTTTGCAATTGTTTGGTGTTGCCATTGGTTTCGTAATAATATATTCGAAAATAATAAAGTTATTCAAAGATTCATTTCGATGTATTAAACATGATGCAATGAATTTATTATCTAATATCCAATTTTTAAAGTTGTTTCATAAGTCTTATCTTGAAACTGGAAAGCGAGTTCGGTTAAAGATTTTGCGTTTAAATTAATGTTTCTAGTGGATATTTTTTAACTTGTAAATCTAAAGGAAAATAATATTCGACTTTAGTGTAAATCTAAAAAATGTTACTAACACTTAATGAACTATTTTTTAGTTTACAGTCATTTTGTTAAAAACATTAAAGGATTGTTGAAATAAAACTATAATAACAAGCACAATCTGTTTAATGCATGAGCACTCACACAGTTTATTTTAAATAGTTTCTTTAAAAAAAAAGCAATACAACTCTTTTTAAAGAAAATTTAATACAATGCATTTTATTATTAACTAACAAGCTATGACTTATTACGTTTAACCATGATAGTTTAAGCTCTCTAACACAAGTAGTTTGTGTGCTCCAAATACCACAAAAGAGCAACGAGCGGCGTTCTGTGATTGGTGTCCTACCTCTATCGTGCAAATTTCCTCCGTGAATCTGATCGTGTTTTTGTTGACTATTCGCAGAACTGGTTGGTTATTTTCAGATTATCTGACGCAGTCTGCAACACGAGGGCTATAATGCGCCGAAACATTCGTCATTAGCCAAGCCAACATACATTTACAAACACCCATGCCTTACACGGGACTCGAACCCGCAACCTCGCGGTCTAGAAGCTAGCACGCTAACCACTATACCGTTTGATCGGCATTCGCAAACTGTTTTTTTTTTTTTTTTTTTTTTTTTTTTTTTTTTGTGCGTGCATAACTCGTCTATATTTGGTGACACACGTACCATTCCAACGCTCTTTATGGTTTTCGTATGCACTGAGCATTTTGCGATGGGATAAAGTAGGTGTTGCTATTCGAAAATTTCGAGTTTCCGTACCTATAACTCTTACCATGATCGCCATTTTGCTGCTCTTCACAGAATCTCGAGCTCACACCTCTGAATAACTATACCTGAAATATCATCTAGATATGTTAAACGGAACGACAGCTAGAGGTCCATATATCGGCAAAGTTTCTTCTTGTCCACATTGCATATTTAAGCCAAAGAAAAGGTGAAGAACTACGATTCCTATCAAGGTCACTCTATACTTCATTATTTGATGCCATACAGTGGTGCCCCAATGCACTATAAAAATTTAAAATTAACCCATAGATGTTGGAAATTCTAATAATACCACAACAACCGCTACTAGAGTTTTTTTTTTTTTTTGTATCAAATCTCAGTATAAATTACCATCTCGCCAAAACAACGTCTTTAACAAAAATACCACATGTACAAACATTTTATCTAATTTCCGAAATGTTTTGGAGTCAAGAACCCAATAAGTCTAACACCCCTACAAAAACCATTCTAAAAAATATGTAGAAGGAAGAAATTTTGATACAAATGTTTTTGTAAATTCTTTATGGAAATTCTGAAAATTTATAGAATAATTTTTGTATAAAATATTTTCTTTTAAGGGCTCAGATAAGTTTTATTAGTTGTTATTATAAGGAAAAAATTTTAAAGTTAACTATAAAAATATTCAAAATTACATAAAAATTCTAATGAATGTATCAATAAATATAATAATTATAGTTTTTTTTTAAATACTGTACTTAAATTTCTTACAAAATTGTCGTAATTATTGTTAAAGCAACTATACCAATTAAAAAAAAATATCTATGAAAATGTATAAAGTTTGCTTAAAAACTTTGTTTATGATTAAAAAAAGTCCATAACATTTAGATAAAAAGGTAAATTGCAGGTTTTTATAGGCAATAACAACACGTTAATATGCCAAAATAAGCACTGAGGTTAAATCTCCTCTAAAGGTATATTAAACAAATGACGATTTTTTCCAGCACATACCCTGCTTCCAGGTAAATCCTTAAATAATGCAATGTTTTCAACTCGTTGCTACGTTACTTTTTCAACAATACTAGAATACTAGTCACGCTTTAATTCTTTTGCAGATATAAATAATAAAGAAAATAACGCGCGTAAAACTAATTTAGTGGCCATTGTGTAACGTTAATGATTTTTGTGTAGAAATTTTACTTGTAGTAAGTCGTAATATTGGTGATAAAGTTGCACGAGCATGAGTTTTTCTTAAACTAAAATTGCAGCTGTTGCATTTATTCACTTTATTATTTGAGCAAGTATTTCAGTGGATTTACCTATTATATCTAAGTTTTTAGTAGTAAAATTCCTTAGCTATTAATATTTTTAAATAGAAAATATATCAGAGTCATGGTACAAAATTATGAATAGAATAACTGTTGGCTAGTTTTTTATATATATATATTAAGCTTAATATTTTGCAAAAATTAAAGGTTCTGTAACGAATTTTTTATGTAAACACTGAACTGATTTTCTTTTTTTATCAAAAAGCGCTACATTGTTTGCAGATAATTTTATTTTTTTCTGCTAATAACAAACAAGTTATGATGGGAAAGTGGCCAATTACAAAACAATTGCTAAAGTAATAACTTCTACGCCGACCAAACGGTATAGTGGTTAGCGTGCTAGCTTCTAGACCACGAAGTTGCGGGTTCGAGTCCAGTGTTAGGCATGGGTGTTTGTAAATGAATGTTGGTTTGTCTAATGACGAATGTTTCGACGCATTATAGCCCTCGTGTTGCTGACGGTGCCAGATAATCTGAAAACAACCAACTAATAACTTCTACAATATATTATTAAGTGGTTTGTGTTTCTTAAAGATGTATATTAATTTTACAGTTTAAAGTCTGCTAATATATTAATCACGTGTTCATATTTTTACTAATTATTTATATTTAACTATAATTATAAATTACTTAAAATTCTGTTTATACTTTTTAAAAATATTGAAAGGCTAACAGGTAATGATACAAGTTACAATACTGTATTCCAGTAAAAAAAATATCATATTCATGTTGCACTTTTTTATATTGTACTTTTAATTAAGGGACATTTTCTGTTTGTAAGTACATATAATAATAATCTTTCTGTATAGTTGAATAATTGATTTTCATAATATTAATAACCTGCAAGTAATTATATAGTATTAATATTTCGTTTAAATTAATTTTAAATAAAAAGTAGACTTTTATTGAGTGATATTCTCTACTACCGGGGAATATTAACTACATATTCATATCATGGCGTATAGGTAAATTTATCCTAAGCATTGACAATACTCAGACAAATATTTTATACATTAAATATCTTTCTGAATATTTGCTTTTTCATTTAGAAAGTATAAAGTGTATTGATAACCTAAAAAAAAGGATATAAATTCAAGTTATTGAATTAGGGAATACTGTAAAGTTGTAACAGTTTTTCATTCAAAATATTTTCTATTCAAACTTTTTCAAGGGCACCAAAATGAAAATGATGATGAAATATAAAGTGTAATAAAGTCTAGAAATGTAAAAATAGTAAATAAAAAACAAAATATTCATTCAAAATGTTCAATCTTATGTTTATTAAGGAATCCCGCAGTGCCTTTCATCGAGTTTTTCAATAACGTTTCTTTCATTGAAAAGAAATGAATAATATATGTACGTTCATTTATATCTAAGAGCTACTATCAAGTTTTAAACAGTCAAAGGCCTGATTTACATAACAATACCAAACCATATTATTGAATACGTTTTATTAAAAAATACATTAATATCCATGTTTAAAAATAAGGAAAGTGAATATTATATTTAAGAAATTTTGTTTTTAGTATTCTGTAACCTAAGATGAAAAATGGAAAACTTATAGAATCATTTCAATGTCTGTCTTTCCGTTCGAAACAATAAAAGTTAGATCATGTGAAAACTAGATAGATTATTTAAATAAAATTAGGTACAGAAATAAGTAAATATACATCAATCATAAACAATAAGATAATTATTTTTAAAATCTTATATTTTAGGTTTGAAGAAAAAAGGTTTTTTTACATTTTTCCAGTGTTTTGTATCAAATTAAAGGGAGTTGGTTCTCTAGAGAAATGGAAAACTTATAGAATCATTTTAATGTCTGTCTTTCCGTTCGAAACAAAAGTTAGATCATGGGAAAACTAGATAGATTATTTAAATAAAATTTGGTACAGAAATAAGTAAATATACATCAATCATAAACAATAAGATAATTATTTTTAAAATCTTATATTTTAGGTTTGAAGAAGAAAGGTTTTTTTTACATTTTTCCAGTGTTTTGTATCAAATTAAAGGGAGTTGGTTCTCTAGAGAAATGGAAAACTTATAGAATCATTTTAATGTCTGTCTTTCCGTTCGAAACAAAAGTTAGATCATGGGAAAACTAGATAGATTATTTAAATAAAATTTGGTACAGAAATAAGTAAATATACATCAATCATAAACAATAAGATAATTATTTTTAAAATCTTATATTTTAGGTTTGAAGAAAAAAGGTTTTTTTACATTTTTCCAGTGTTTTGTATCAAATTAAAGGGAGTTGGTTCTCTAGAGAAATGGAAAACTTATAGAATCATTTTAATGTCTGTCTTTCCGTTCGAAACAAAAGTTAGATCATGGGAAAACTAGATAGATTATTTAAATAAAATTTGGTACAGAAATAAGTAAATATACATCAATCATAAACAATAAGATAATTATTTTTAAAATCTTATATTTTAGGTTTGAAGAAAAAAGGTTTTTTTACATTTTTCCAGTGTTTTGTATCAAATTAAAGGGAGTTGGTTCTCTAGAGAAATGGAAAACTTATAGAATCATTTTAATGTCTGTCTTTCCGTTCGAAACAAAAGTTAGATCATGGGAAAACTAGATAGATTATTTAAATAAAATTTGGTACAGAAATAAGTAAATATACATCAATCATAAACAATAAGATAATTATTTTTAAAATCTTATATTTTAGGTTTGAAGAAAAAAGGTTTTTTTACATTTTTCCAGTGTTTTGTATCAAATTAAAGGGAGTTGGTTCTCTAGAGAAATGGAAAACTTATAGAATCATTTTAATGTCTGTCTTTCCGTTCGAAACAAAAGTTAGATCATGGGAAAACTAGATAGATTATTTAAATAAAATTTGGTACAGAAATAAGTAAATATACATCAATCATAAACAATAAGATAATTATTTTTAAAATCTTATATTTTAGGTTTGAAGAAAAAAGTTTTTTTTTACATTTTTCCAGTGTTTTGTATCAAATTAAAGGGAGTTGGTTCTCTAGAGAAATGGAAAACTTATAGAATCATTTTAATGTCTGTCTTTCCGTTCGAAACAAAAGTTAGATCATGGGAAAACTATATAGATTATTTAAATAAAATTTGGTACAGAAATAAGTAAATATACATCAATCATAAACAATAAGATAATTATTTTTAAAATCTTATATTTTAGGTTTGAAGAAAAAAGGTTTTTTTACATTTTTCCAGTGTTTTGTATCAAATTAAAGGGAGTTGGTTCTCTAGAGAAATGGAAAACTTATAGAATCATTTTAATGTCTGTCTTTCCGTTCGAAACAAAAGTTAGATCATGGGAAAACTAGATAGATTATTTAAATAAAATTTGGTACAGAAATAAGTAAATATACATCAATCATAAACAATAAGATAATTATTTTTAAAATCTTATATTTTAGGTTTGAAGAAAAAAGGTTTTTTTACATTTTTCCAGTGTTTTGTATCAAATTAAAGGGAGTTGGTTCTCTAGAGAAATGGAAAACTTATAGAATCATTTTAATGTCTGTCTTTCCGTTCGAAACAAAAGTTAGATCATGGGAAAACTAGATAGATTATTTAAATAAAATTTGGTACAGAAATAGTAAATATACATCTAATCATAAACAATAAGATAATTATTTTTAAAATATTTACAAATATATTTTAGGTTTAAAAAAAAAAGTTTTTTTTTTTTTTTTTTTTTACAATATATTATGTTTCGTACCAAATTAAAGGGAGTTGGTTCTCTAAAATTTATTTAAAAAAAAAAAAAAAGTTTATTATTGTTTATTTAAATAATGTGAATTCTCCCCTTTAAAATGATACCTCATTTGTAATAATATCTTATTTAGAAGTATTTTTAGTAATTTTTTGAAGATAAAATTGGGAACTATTAGTGTAAGGTTAGGTTTTCTTTAAATGCGTTTTTCTCAAAACTACATTTTTCTTTACCCATGTATCTTTTTCTCAGAAAGTACTTGATATAGAAGCCTAATTTGATTCAGTTCAGTGCATTTAGCAAACACTTGTTATTCTACTGAAAGTGGTATTAATTCATTTACTTTTTTTTTAATTATGAATTATCGTGAAAGTTACTCAAATTTGTTAAAAATGACAAGTTCTTTTGAAGAAATAAGGTAGAACAAATAATATTTTTAAATTAAGAACAAAATCTCACTCTAGTATACACAGATACATAAAAGAAATGTGTGATAAAAAATTTAAGCAGATAGTTTGTTCAGTTTCTGAAAAGAAGTAAAGAAAAACATAGTTTTGAGAAAAACGCATTTTAAAGACCACTTTACAGACACTAAAAGTTCTCAATGTTACATTAAAAAAAAAACTAAAAATACTTTTAAATGAGGCATAATTATAAACGAGGTATCATTTTAAAGAGTAGAATTTTAATTTTAATAAATAATAATAAACTCAAAATCCATTTTTAATAAATTTTAGGATACCAACTCCCCTTAACATAATATATGAGATTATTTCAAAAGTATATAACTGGCTTGTTATAATTTGCTATCTCATCAGCCGAACTTTTTCTAGTTGATCATTGGAACTCTAACTTTTTCAAATTGTTTTGTCCTTCCTAATTTATTCTGAAACTTCAGGCAGGAAATTCGAAACGATGTGGAGAAGTAGATGATTATGTATCGTATCAAGAAAAGTTATTTAGGTTCATCAAAATATCTTAGATTTATAGAAATAAATTTAAACATGTTTACTATCTTAGTAAATCGTATATAGTAGAGGTCTCCAAAATAATTCATATTTGAAATTTTTGTACGAATATATTAAAATATTAGTAAATTGGATTACTGTTCAAGCATCTTAGATAATAAAGAAAGCTCTGATGTGCTTGCCTGAGAAATTGGGAATAGCTATGTCATCGCAGATATTTTCCAGTGTAGCGTAAGAAAGTAAAAGAGAGTAAAGCACTGAGTGCTTTCCAGGGCAAAAAGCATGTAAAAGGATAAAGGCTAAGCGGGTGCTCGCACTAAAGTAGTGTACAAGAATCTCGGTTTTGAATTCTACTCTATGTGTAGGTTATAGCAAGTATTAGCTTGTTTTTTAATTGCCTGATAATCTGTTATTAATATAAAAATGTAGTGGGTGAGCATTGAGAGTGTTACAAGACAAAATAGTATTATGATTCAAACTCATTTTAATTTATGGGCTTTGAGTATTTATTTTCAATTCTCAAAGGCTGAATTTCTGGCAAAGAGTTTAGTGTGTGACTAAAATTTCGAATTTGAAAAGATCCAGAGATCCTACTCTACAGTGCCATTTGCAGTTGTGAAGAAATGCTTATTTACTTTTGAGTTATCTTCAAAAGTAGTGTTTTGGTTGATATCCAAGAAACAGGCCTCGCTACTTATTGAACTTTCTGAACATTATACTAAAATTTAAATCTCTTGAGGAATAAATTTGCTTGGTTTGTTTTACTCTCAAGTAAAGTTTTGTTTATCAGTTTTTAAATTTGTTTTCAAAAATATTTTTTATATGAACTGGATTATTCTTTGGTATTCGAAAACCACCAAGTAAGAATTTGTTCACTCTCGCCTTTAGAACACATTTTTTTTTTTTTTTTTTTTTAAATATTACCTATTTGTTTTAAGATAAATTCTAGTCTAGAGTAGTAGTTGGATAAATATTCTTTAATCATTTTTAGTAAAATATATTCATTTAATACATCAAATGCATAATACTAGTAAAGTAATCTATAAATACTATTCGACATTGACTGTTTCTTTTGTTTATACCATTTTTTGAGAAATTTAGTTTTATGTTTTACCTCTACAAAAAAAGTGTTAACTTCACAATACATGGTTTCATTTTATAATTAATTGTATTCAAATTTGTTTGCAATAAAATTTAGTTCAAGGACTGAGGACAATAAAATTAAGATATGTGAGATATAAGGGGGTGTTGCCTTGAATTTTGACTGAAGTATTGTTATACTCTTTTTGCTGTGCACCAATTTTAGTGTTAAGAGAACTAGGGGTGTCAAACATTACTCAACTTTCAAATACACAATAGAATTCAGAACGTACGTCAACTTGGTGAGTTTGGCGATGTTTTTATCGATAGTTATTAAAATTGCAAAAAATATCACCAAATCGTTGAAGTAAATGATATTTTTATCGATAGTATATTATGTTATCCATTTCGAGAAAGTGAAATGAAAGAGGAACAGTCGTTGATGAGGTTAAGGGAGGAGAACTCTAGAGAAAGACGTTCGTTTTTCGACTTTTATAAACTTATAGAATTTTTAAGGGAATTTTGCAGATGGGGATGTTTAGAACAATTTAAAGGGCATTTCTACAGCAATTTTGATCCAAATAGTCGATTTTTTGGAAATTACTGAAAAACATAATTTTTTTAATTTCTAAAACGTCTAGAAATATACAATAAAATCGAATTTTTTGTTTGACCGAAATACTTTGATTTTCCTATGTTAAATAATATCCAATTGAAAGTAAAAAGAATAGAATAATATTAAATAAAAAAGTAATAAATAATCCAAAATAAATTGTCATATAAATGATTATTTCCCCCTATTTGACAGGCTATACAAGTTGCTTATAAAAGTTGCCTAAGTGGTTCATTTCTTTAAATATTAGAGACAGGGCATCTATTAAAATTGTAAAATTCTTTAAGGAAAGCAACAATAAAAAGATAGTGCGATTTTATAAGTAATTTATTCTGAAAGTTCAAAGTAATATTTATTTGCTCTGGTTACTGTAGAATATTTGATATGAAAGTGTTTCTGTGGTCAAATCACATAACTGAAAAACTATTAAAAATAACTGAGATTGAGCGCTTTAACTACCTTGAACCACTCCATTAAAATAATTAATTTTGTCATATTAATTAATTTGGATCATACAAAACCGAAATCATTTTTTCAATATATTTAATTTAATATAATCAATTCGGTAACTGGGCCTAACTTAACTCTTCAGAAATGTAAAAGTCAAATTTTCATATCTGTTCAAAATATATAATTTGAAAATTTTCTTTAATGCGATTTCCAACCTCAGGAACAAATTTTTATTTGAGTATTTTACCTGTAACAGAAATGTATGAAGCCAAAATTTTTCAACTTTTAAAATAAATTACACAATAAACTCTCATTAACTTTTTGTGATTCCTTACTCTATTTTCAGCATTTGTGGAAGCTATGTCTTTTGCTATTTTCTAATTGTTAAAAACTTAATCTGTTAAATATTCAATTTTTGATAGTGTACACAATATTAGTGTCGTTGAAATTTATTGAAAGGTGATAGCATTTCAACTTCTTCCATATTGTTGCACAAATTGTCTGTATATAGTGTAAATAGTGACGTATTATTTTAAAATTCCATTGTAATTTATTTTATCTTATTTTATTCATTAACAGCGATTATACAGGTTAGAAAAAGGTGGCAACACCTAAAGCAATCCAGAAATTACGAGAATGTTCTCTCGTGCCAAGTATAAATAAGACTGGAGATCGAGAAAGTTTTCAGATTGACTTCGAACTTCGATGAAAGCTGATCGCTTTGTTTACTGGAGAGAGCTTGTATAATCGCTGTATTCGAAGTTGCTCTTACTGAAGCTTGTGTTGAAGCTTGAGATTGATTACACTGTTGTCTTTGAATAAATTGTGTGCCTGTGAAGAGTGAATAAATAGTAGTTTTCATCTTAAAAACTGTGCCATCATTGCCTCAATGGAAAAATTCATAACAATATGAAGTTCTTAAGACTTTTGATGCAGTTTTAGTTTGACTACGATCTAGTTTCTTTTGCAAAAAATAAGAAGAAAATTTAATTTTTTAATTATCCGAAAACTATACTTTTAAGTGTGGGAAATCAAAAGGAAGTGAAGTTTTAGAATAGCATAATAATTTTCGGAATCTATGTAGCGTTTACTAATATAACACATAAAAACCAAATTTTTAATATTAAATTCTTTATATGCATTGCCAATTTTTATATTCATTAACAAAGCGCCAATTCTTTTTCCAGCTTGCGATTGGTGTTGGTATCTAATTTTAAATATTGAAAACATCTATATCATCAAAATATGCTGTAAACTGCTTTTCAAAATTTATCCATTAAAATAAATTATAATTCATGCGCCCACATCCAAATATCTTTTATTTATTCTAATTAAAACAATTTTATTATTTATTAGAACAAATTTGGCAACAGGGATGAGTTCCTTCAATGCTATTTCAGTGCGATTGGATGACGGCAAGTTAGTTTATTAGTATTCTGTAACAGCGACCTTTTAGTGACAGTGATAGCTGCCAAAATTTGATAGAATTTATGGTCATCGACATCGAATCTATTTGTCAAGTTTCAGCCCGATTGGATGACGGGGGTTAATTATGCTTTCGTAGATTTGTCCGCCATCGACATACCCAGACATATAAAATCCAAGTTAATATAATTGATTTAAAAATGATTTGACTCGGTATATAACTTAATAAGTATAAACATGTAATGTTCTTTCAAAAATTAAATTAAGTTTCAATTTGAATCTAAAACAAACAAATTTAAAGATGTTCTTTTGAATAGAATGTTATGGTATTCGGCATAATATAATAATTATATTCGACATCTTAGTTTGATATAATTAAATACTAAGCTCTATGTAACCATTTATTTTAAGCATTTCTTCATTTTATACACGTCTTAATTAAGTTACGATGACGGATCTGCTTCATTGAATAACTAACTGGAATTTCTTTAGAATTGTTGTTTGATAAAAGTGAACATTGTATCAAATTAAACAATGGAAGAAATTTGATTTAAATAAAATAATCACAAGTAAGAGCACGTTAAAAGAAAGTTTGATTTCACATAAATAAACATGACATGCACAAAGCTATGTAACTAAATTAAAATGTAACAATGCCAAATGTATTAAAGACGGAATATCTTACATAAAGCAATCAGCCATTTTTTTTAATGAATTACGATAGTAAAAATGTGCGCAAAATATATCACCTAACTTTATACTTAAGGAATTCATTTTTAATTATTCAAAGTAGGATTTATGGTTGATGTAGTTTTAAATTGCATTTTTAACTTTTTGTTGAATTCAAATAAAGCATATTCTAAATTAAACGAATATTTAAGTATTTTTTTTTTTTAAGTGAACTTTAAGAGATATTAATTGCAATTGTGCATAAGACTCAGAGAGGTTCATAATGATTTTATCATTGCATTTTAAAATTGAAATTAGAAATTATATATGTGTTACAAAAAATTTTAAAATATATTTTTGGATGGTAAAATGTTTAAAAAATTGATTTTGCGTCAGCGTTTACTTTCAATGTTCATAAATTGGAATGAATTATTTTTTTAATCGGGGGGGGGGGGGCAATATTCAAGAAAAATATCAAATATATTCAAAGCGATTTTTAAACTTTTTAAAATGATGTATGCCATTTTTATATTAGTAAAATTAAGTTTCCTTACTTCAAATGAACGTTAAACTGAATTCGTTTTTGAAAAATTGAAAATATGTTATAATCATTTGAGAAATTTTTTGTCTAACTATAAGTAACTCGGTAAAATATTGTGTAATAAACTTTTTATTTTTGAAAAAATATATTACATTCTGCCAATAACCAATTTATTTCTAGAAATTTGTGAATATTTAATAAAAGTTCGGATACATCAAAATAAGAATTCGATGTTGTTTTAATGCAAAAAAGATATCAGAATCCATTAAAGTCTATCAGGATTATTTAAAAAAGTTATTAACTTTGACCTTATATACGAGTTATTTTAACGACATTCTTTTAACTTTTCCATATCCAACAAGATTTCTTTAAGCGTTAAAAATATTAAAAAACACGTCTGGATTTCTTTTAGCGTCATTTTTATTACAAACTCGTAAGAGCTTAATAAAAGATTAACATTCACTCTCCAGACAACTAAAAATAAAAGTTCAAATGAACATTCGGCCGTCATAACCGACAGTTCTTATACTCATTCAAAATGCAAACTAAGACTTTTCTGAATATATTCGCTCTGATTCATCACTTTTAGTAAAAGAAATATGTGAAAAATAATTGAAAAGGAAAGACGATAGAAACGCAATTACAAGTATTACGCTTCGAACAAAAAGACAATTTCTAATGACATCCTGTTTTCATTCTGGCGAGGATGTCTTTTCGAATTATGGAAGGAATTTAATATATATTTTTTTTCTTTCCTTAAGGTTTACTAGTTTATGGCTTCTTTTTATTGTGCGGATAAAGTCTCGTGCGTGTTTTTTACACTCGATGAAACACAACACAATTTCCGGTTCGGAAACAGATCATGTGCTACTCTCGTTAGGGCATCACGGATCCAGGATGCAGTTTTGATTAAGCTGCGTTTGAAAAGAACCACTGACTTAAGAGGGATGGAAAACATAGTTGTTTATATTTTAAATGTTTATTAAAATCATTTTCTTTACCTTCTTTTGGGGTTTTTATGTTTGAATAGATTTACTTAGAATAGATTACGCATAATTCAAAGTCAGAAATTGGAATAACTATAAATATGTTTTTAGAATCATTTTCTTTTCCGTCCTTTTGGGTTTCTATACTTAAATAGATCTATTTATGACCTGTACTTCAATGTCAGAAATGGGAATAACTATATAGAGTGCCATTAATATATGATTAGAATCATATTCTTTTCCGTCCTTTTGGGTTTCTATAATTGAATAGATCTATTTAGGACCTGTACTTCAATGCCAGAAATTGGAATAACTATAAAGAGTGCCATTAATATGTTTTTAGAATCATTTTCTTTTCCGTCCTTTTGGGTTTCTATAATTAAATAGATCTATTTATGACCTGTACTTCAATGTCAGAAATGGGAATAACTATATAGAGTGCCATTAATATATGATTAGAATCATATTCTTTTCCGTCCTTTTGGGTTTCTATATTTGAATAGATCTATTTATGACATGTACTTCAATGTCAGAAATTGGAATAACTATAAAGAGTGCCATTAATATGTTGTTAGAATCATTTTCTTTTTCGTCCTTTTGGGTTACTATAATTAAATAGGATCTATTTATGACCTGTACTTCAATGTCAGAAATTGGAATAACTATAAAGAGTGTCATTCGTATGTTGTTAAAATAATTTTCTTTTCCGTCTTTTGGGGTTTCTAAATTTGAATAGATCTATTTAGGATCTATAAATCAATGTCAGAAATTTCAATAGCTATGAATAGTACCATTAATACGTTGTTAAAATAATTATTTTCTTTTCCGTCTTTTTGGGTTTCTATATTTGAATAGATCTATTTAGGACTTCTACTTCAATGTCAGAAATTGGAATAGCTATAAAGAGTACCATTAATATATTGCTATGTAGTTTATTTATTTAACTATTTGACATTAAGTATCAATGTAAATTTATGAAATGCTCAAAATAAAGTCGTAAATGATTAAAGCGGTTTTCATGGATAATATACTTATAAAAAATATAGATTTTGTATTTTTACATAGCCTCTAACAGACATAAACGTCAATAAGAGAAGTATTCCTGTGTTTAAATTGCATTAATGTAAATTCCCATAATCTGTCTTTAAAATTGACCGAAATAAAAAGCATTCAAAACCTTTGAAACCAATGTGATGAGGCTAATAAGGAGGAATAATACAAGTTGTGCTTATTTTATTTTCCAGATCCAAGGTTATGAATTAGTCTAAGCAAACATGCATGGAATCAAACACTTTTATTCATTCAAAAGTTTTAAGTAAACGGTGAAAATTATAGTGGCAGAAAAGAGTGCATAACATTCCTACCCGGGTGACATATGAATATACTCTTCTAGGAAAAAGTCACACTCAATTACAACTCCGTCTATTTTGTACAATTTTAAAGATAGAAAGATTTTTTTTCTAATAATGTAATTTGATCTTAGAAACGTTTTTGCCATTGATTATTCCATACAGACTTGGTATAAAAATTTAAATTCTCTATAACATTATACATTTTTTTTATATATAATTGAAATAAAAAATTTCGGATTGTGACAATCGCTGTTACTAAAATGTCGCACCTATACACAGACACACGTTTGTACTAACATCCAGATATTAGATGACATTCATGTACAATTTGTAGACAAGGCGACATTTTATTCCTGAAACCACCCACTGAACAGATGAAAATGTTTATGAATTCCTTATTTGTTTGAAGTCCTTCTAAACGAAAATGTCTCCGTTATAGCTAGGTGACAAACTTCACTTAAAAATCTGTCACCGAATATCCAAGTTCTAAACTAAAATCTTTATTTTGCCAAAATGTGAACGAGATGTGCTTGCAGTCAAGTTGTGAATATCTCATACAGTACAATGCACATTGCATGGTAAGCGATCTTACGGTGAAATTGAAAAAACACTTTCATTAGAAATTTAGGTACTTATGCACTAACCCATCGACCGTTGGCGAACTATTTGTTGGTGACAAATAATTTCAGCCACTTGGTCTACTTGAAGGTACAGTTCATTCGATTCGGACCAGCGTCGCGGCCTTCCCGTAGATCATCTCAGCAGCAACGGTCATCCATTCGGACTGACCATTTCGACGGATTAAAAGAATCGGTTTTCGGAACGTTTTGTTTCGCTAACAGGTGACAGGATAATATAAAAGTACCTAAATTTATGTAATGTTAATGCTAATGTCAATGAGGTAATTAGAAAGGATTTTCAAAAGAAAGTAATCAGGGTTCCCATTCAAATCACAGAATGAAAATCAATGACTTTTCAATGACTTTTAAGGACGTAATTAATATTTTTAAGGACCTTTGAAAATTTGTTTTCAGGCATCATGTCTATATATAAATTGTTAATAAAGTATAATTCTACCAAAAAAGTTACAAGTTGGTAGATGCGTAGTACAAATATGTCGGAAAATTCCTATACAGTGCAGATAAGGGGCGGTCACGTGGGGATAGCAAGTCTGAGTTGTATTTTCATAAATTTTGCAGATGGCTACACAAAAATTCAAAAATTAAGGACTTTTTAGGACCTCTAAGCATTTTCAAGGACTTTTAAGCATTTTCAAGCACTTTCAAGGCCTTGAAAACAAGTTCAAAAATATTAAGCACTTTTAATGACTTTCAATGATCGTGGGAACCCTGGTAATATGTAACTAATCCGTCAATTGTCAATAGGCCCCGGCCGAGAGTTTAGCACTAAAATACTCTTTAGGTGAGAACCATTATATTATTTTTTGGTCACGAATCATATTCTTAAACAGTTCATGAATAAGTTATTTTAAAAACAAAACCGTTTCAGACTTGATACAAATAGGTTACAGGTTCATTCCAGAGATTATTTGTACAGATAAATTATAAAGTTGCGTCTCCAGTTACACGAATTGTCACTTTACTTGTTTCACAGTTTTAGAAACTTATTTGGGAAAATATTTTTGCAACGAAAAAATTAATCAAAATTTCAATAACGTCACTGGTATCGTATACAATACGCAACAAACCAAACAAATAAATCCTGGAAATAAAGGTAGTAAATATTATCTTACTTTCCAAACCGCAGTCATTTACAATTGGTTCAATACTAAACGCTTACATTTAAGTCTTGGACATTTTAATTAGTAACTAATATAGAAGTTTTTTTTTTTTTTTTTTAATAAATCTGTTTCAACACAGCCTTATTATATAATTTTGAAATCATATCATATATCAGTAGCTTGGTACCATACGCTAATTATAAAAGGAAAAAGGTTTGTTTTTGAATTTCCAATATAATTGTAATTTTTAAAAGTTTTCTTATTCACCTATGTCTGTCTGTTACATCCCATCGAAAAGACAGATAGTCATCAAAGTGAATTTATATGTGTTTCGGTTTTGATGTTAGATTATTTTTAAATACTTTATATTAACTTCGATTTTGTGTGTGTGGGGGGGGGGGGGGACTATGCCGATGGCGGACAAATCTGTGGAGGCCTAATTTACCCTGTTGCCGTCATCCAATTAGGCTGCAACTTGAAAGATAGATTCGATGTCGATGACAATGCATTCTAAATTTGGCGACTGTCACTGCCACTAAAAAGTCTTTTTTTTAATGGAAAACATAAACAAACCGTCATCCAATCAATCTGAAATAGCATTTATCTGATCATTCAAGAAACTCTTTCCTCTTGCCAACATTTTTTTAATAAATAAATAATAAAATTGTTTTAAATAGAATAAATAAAATATATTTGGAAGTGAGTGCATAAATTCACCTTTCACAATAAATTTTGAAAAGTAGTTTACCGCATATTTGGTGATAGATTTAAATAGAATTTGGTAATTGTTTTAAATAGAATAAATAAAATATATTTGGAAGTGAGTGCATAAATTCACCTTTCACAATAAATTTTGAAAAGTAGTTTACCGCATATTTGGTGATAGAGATGTTCTTAATATTTAAAATTAGGTACCAACACCAAGAATGCGCTTGCAACAGAAACGGCGCTATGTTAATGAATATAAAAATTGGCGATGCATATAAAGGATTTATATTTCAAAAAATTTGTTTTATATGGGTTATATTATTTTAAAAATATTTCTTTTAGTTAAATTTTCTTTTAACCCTCCGTCGGGCGCAACCAGCCTGACAGGCACAGCTCTAACGCTTTCGTTTCCCCCTCCTCTCATAGAGAGGTAGGAATCTGCCTCTCCTATAGTCCGAGAGGCGACTGCAATTTTTGAACCCCATCGAACATCATTCTGAATTTTTTTTATAGAAATGGGAGAAAAGTGTGTCGATTACGAATCCACTGGTCTGCCGTGGCAAAAATGGCCGAAACTGATCAAAAATCAATTTGGAATGAGTTGAATTAAAATCCGATTGCCAGGTATGTCATAACTTGTCAAAAAGAGAACAAACTTTTTCGTCTGGCAACCCACTGCATTTTGATTTTCAGAGTGAATATCGGCTTCTGAACTATGCGCTACAATGTATAAATTTTACCAAATTTTTAGTCTTTGCTACCCTGATATAAGACACTTTAGTTTAAAGCTGAAAATTTCTTGTAATGTTTTCTAAACATAAAATGTGTTCTTTTTTTAAACAAATTTGATATTTTTTCTTTAAATATTCCTATAGTAATCATTGATTACTTTTAGAATACTAAAATTGAAAATAATGATTATAAATTTGCAATTCTTTTTTATGCGCCTGTTAAGCATATTGCGCCCGACTTAGGGTTAAATTGAAGACGTAAGTCATACTTATGGAGAAAATAGTAAATTACCAAGACAATTCATAATTGATTTTCAAATTGCATTCAACTGCGCAAAAAAACACTATTAGAAACATGTTTAATGGATGCTTGAAGATAAATTGATAAATAAAGTATTCACTCAACATAAGGTTGATAAATACTCTGTGAGTTCTACTTGATAGGTCAAAATTAAAACTAAGTTTTAAACAGTTTTAACAATAAACAATAACAACAGTAACAAACTTTTAACGCTTTAAAAGTTTTAATCAATATTTGGGAGATATTTAATGTGTACATCTCCTTACATTTGTAACCACATGCTAGAAACATTCTGTTAACAAAAGTTTGTTTTTATGCATAATTTCTGGTAACATATGATGTAATTAAACTTTTCAAGTAAATATATAAAAAACATATGTTAGACGACTTATTATTTTTTCCATCAACATTTTGGTTAAATTAAACCTTTAAAGTAAAGTAAATTAATAAAGATCTAACAACTTTGTAATTTAATAGCTATTGTTCAAATAACCAAAAAATAAAAGTGATATGCTTAACATTTTTCATAATACGATGGAAAATAAAAGTACCTTAAATGATAAGACTTGGCAAAATGCCAAACCTTCTCATCAATGGTGTAGTAGGTAGACTATTTAGCGAAAAGGTTGAATGGTTATGTTCCAAGAAGGTAAACTAGCAATAGTATAACTGAGGAATCGAAGTAATGAATGTATTTGTTAACGAATTCAAATTACATTTAAAGTCATGTAATTGGTCTGATTTTAATACATTTTTTTTTTTAATATTTTTAATTATTTTTTTACAAATTTATTCTAAAGTTTTATCGTAATCTATATTTCATTTATACAAAAATATATGTCTAAGTAAAAATTCACATAAAAGCAAAATATTTTGATTAAAAAAGTTATGTTTGTATTTATTATAAATTAAAAGATATACTAGTTGAGTAAAAAAGTAAATATTGTAGTATTTTTAGAAGGTCAACTAGTATGAGAAAGGCATCAGCGTAGTTTTGTGGTTAAATGATTGAATTTTCAAAATAGAATTTAGGACGATTTCACCACATAATAGACGCAGTATAAACTATAATTTTATATTATTTTTAAGTTTATGTAATATTACTTATGTTTATGCTTAAAATGATTTAATGTTGAGAAAGATGTAAGAATTCACGAAGAGTAAAATGATACTAGGAACAATTTATTAAAAATGTTCTTATATTGTAATTTTCTGTTCATAAGAATGATTTAGTATAAATAAATATTAAATTGCTTAAACTATAGCATATTTCCTTGAAACATATTGTGCGATCACATTAAAAAAGTTTATATCTATGGATTTTTTCAAGCCTTAATAGATGATCTTAATGAGGGACAAAACTTTAATGAGTATAATTTAAGCTAGTATTTTAACATACACTTGTAACTTTATTATAATAATCCATTAAATAAAATGCAAAATTAATCGTTATAGGTAAATATGACACTTTTATTTTAAAATTAGCATTACATTTAATTGTTGGTTAAAATTCGGTGTTAGAGGTAAAAAAAAAAGTCTTATATTATTTTAAACACAGAACAAACATTAACATGCGGTTACGTTTCACGATTTCTTGCAAATTTTTTAATTATAATAAAAAATTATAGAACAACAGTTACAATATCACTTCACAAGACGCACAGACGATTTAATGCATGACTTTAAAACAGTTCATGCGCAATCTTCATTTTAAAACTGATTCATACAAAACTCAAACAATAACAAACAACTATAAAAAAAAAGTAACTTACCTTAGAACAGCTTATTGCTTAACGAATATAAATAGGCTTTTAAATAAATATCTTTATCTATATATAAAACTCTGCGTTTATAATAGTTCTATGTACAAAGCACCAAAAAAAAAAAGAACAAAAAGAAGAAAGATGCAACTTCTCAAATGACTCAGTAGAGCTTAAAATGACAATCGCTTGGTCTGAACCCAATGGAACGTTGTCAAACTGTCAACCAAATGTTGTGTGGGCGTATCGCAGCTTGCGTTCGACATCCCCAAAGAAAAATAATAACTTCTCAATTCCACACTTCAGTATCAATGGACTAACCGAAGTTGCATGCTCTTTAGTCTATGCCACTGAGATCTCTATAGATGCGCAAAAAACACCCAGTCGAGACAGTTTCTGCCAACAGAGTTCGACAGTCTGCCAGATTTGGCGGTTTATCGCCCTCGCGAGGGGTCACTCGTCTGTTTTGAATAATACAATGTCAATGTTGACTCTTGTGACGTACGCATTTCTCGTAGGAGTGTAATATAATAGTGTGATTTCACGCGGAAGTAATTGAGGAACTAGTGAAGGGAGACCGCCTACCAGCGGAAGTCGATCAGGCGCAGTTTGTTGACTGTGGGATTGAAAAATTGTTTGGCGATCGGAATTAATTATAAACGAGGCTTTTGTGTTTGGTGAGATGAGATACGATGCCTGAGGACGTTTAACCTTTGAAATATAACACTTATGAGGGCGGAAAAAGCCAGTTGAAATTGAAAGTTGAAAGAACTAGATTAAAACTTTATTTAAAGATGGTGGCTTGTCATTTGAGTATTGGAAAATAAATTTAGTAGCAAATTTCTAACTACTGGTATTCTAAAAATGTATTTTACTTAGGAGATGGTTGAAGATATTTAAGATTGAGAGTAAGGATGGTTTAGTTAAAAATTAGTAATTAGAAACTAAATATAACTATTTGAGTTTGGTGAGGAAAGACCCATTTTTGACCTTGGATTATATTGTATGTCTCAAGAGAGAGATGGATACAAATTAATTTGAAATGAACTGAGGGAAGAATGGAAATCTTGTTTGGAGTCGAGAACTAATTAAAACTTTTTTTATGTGTGTTCATAAAACAGAGTTGTTAGACTTGTAGAAGATTAGCCCTTGATGTTCTATAATATGTCAGTTGCGTGGGTGAATAAATAATTGGATTAAAAATCAATTGATTTTAAATGTCAAGCGATGTATATATATCTACTTCAAGATATTCTTTTAATTTATGAATCACGAATATATTTGAAGAAATGGATGAATTGGCAAAGTTTTTTTTATCCATTGTAAAGTTCATTCTGCAAATGAATGGTCGTTAAAATTAGCAGAAATGTGCAAAATATGAAATTTAACAAAAGGTTACTTTTTTTTATGAATATTAGATAAGGATTTCTATTGAAGTCTTCAAATACAAAGGTAGTTTAAATGATTCACACCTTTACAAAATACATTTAATTTAAAAGTACAAAACACACAAAAATGGTTAGAAGTTGAAAATATTTATGCTCTCCTTAGGTATATACTATAGACTCTCGATGTTTATGCTTTTAATCACTCATCACATGTTAAAATGGTTTTTCAGTTTGTTCCCTACTTTTACCAAATTAAGTTACCAAATGTGTACATAATGTGTTCAAAAATCCAATTTTTCTCCCATTGTTTGTAACAGAATCAGTGTGGCTTTCCTTGATGAACACACACTCATAAAACTCTGTCCTTCACATACCCTCACTTGAGTTTAGGAAAATTAAAGGCCATGGCAGCAGTGTGACAGCTTCTTTTTTTTTTAATGAAAATATCCATTTCAGAACATTAGATTAGAACTTTTTAAATTGTGTCAATTATAACGAAAAAAAAAATTATTCGTTTCTCTATCTCTCTCTATTATTATTATATATATAACTGAAATTCAGGATGTTTATAGTTAAATTTCTTATATTTAGAGCCACATTTATTTAGATATCAATATATCTTCAAAAATATTTACATACGTACGATTTAGATAGCTGGAAAATTATCTCGAAAAATACGAGCAATAAAAAATAGAAGAGTATTTTTTATAAATGACGATCCAAACATAAAAATTATAGAATTGATAGATAAAACTTTATTGGATTGTTTTCTTTTTCATCAAAAGTTTTATTCTTAATTTTCTTGATAAAGTGCATGTGTAACTAATTTTCGTATAAGCCTTTGAAGTACCCTAATTCCAATTAAAACGCGGATTTTTTTTCCTTCTTCAGAGTTGTCAAAACACAGTATGTGAACCATATTTTATTAAGATATATTCACTAGAACAGGCTCTAGAAGGCAATAAACAAATTCAGTTTAAAGATGGCCAACCTACCCAAGTTACACAGCAGCATTGGTCCTTGTCCGTAACAGAGGTTATAGAAGATTGGCTGATTCTAGCTGAAACTTGAGTATTGTTACGAAACACGCGATTTTTTTTATTCAACATGTTAAAAACATTACAAAACATATTTTTTGCCCTCCATCATTTACTATCAATAAAATATTTCACTTTTAAATGTGTGCATTAATATTTCAAAGCTTTCGGTATATTTTATCCAGCATTGAGCGAGATTTGTCAATATCTGTAAAAATTTCCGGTTTACAACGTTCCACAACTGTATTGGTCAACGTCGAGTGATATAGGCCAGCGTTGTTTTGCTGAGTATTTATAAAAAGCCAGACTTTCCAAAAATTATAATGAGGATAACTTTCACTCTAAAATAATAAAATAAGTATTCATATAATTAATACTGATATCGTTAGCAGTGAGTTCTCTTTGAAGCTATAAAAATATAAAAATTCCATGTTATTTGCTCATAGTCATTTGAAATTTAAATAAACACTAAAATATTTTTGTATTTTATGAATTTTTTATAAAAACATTGTTAATAATTTTGTAAATGTTGGCTAAAGCAAATAAGAAAAAAATTAAATGACAGGCAATTTATTAAGAAAATACATTTCCAAAAGGAAAAAAGAAAGAAAAAAAGAATAGTTATCAAAGTGATTATTTGCTAACGAAATGTTATAGCTATATAATCATATTATGTACAATTACGTTCAGTTTTTATAACTTTATGCAAGAGAAATCCATATTGAATTAATTTCTTTCTAATAAGTCAAGGCACAATGATCCATTAAAATTTGTTTCTAACTTTTAAAGTAAAATAAAAAACACTGACAAAAAAAAAAAAAAAAAAAAAAATAACGACTAACTTTTCCAAAATTTGAATAATGCTTTTTAAACCATATTTATGTTTAATTTCATGTGAGCAAAAATTCAAAAATTTTATACCCTTTTCTCTCTGTTGAATTATAATTTATGAAAGATGCATGTTTCTATTTTAAATTGAAAGATGCATCGAATTACATTTCAATAAAAGGATGACCAACCTACTTTTTTCCATAAGACTTCATATCTTGCAAAGCAAATTTTTTTCCATGATAAAAAAAAAAAAAAAAAAAAAGAACATGTACCTAATCAATGTTGTATAAGTGAATAAATCGTAATAAAAAATAAATTTAAACGGGTATAATCTAAATACTATTTAAATAACATCGTTTAAAAGTTTCCCTTAAATGTGTTTGATTTTCATACTAAGATATTAAAATAAGGTAGCATCTTTAGCATAAAATTAAAAATTGTTTAGTATTACATTTCAATATAATTTAAATGAAAAAATATATATATTCTCTAGAGTATTTTCGTTTATTGGCCTAATTAAATGTTAAATAGAAAGTTTCTCGATTAAATCTAGTTTATATGAAATTTAAATATTTCTTATCTAAAAAGTACTTTTGATTAAGTTAATTAAATTGATGATTGACCAAATAAAAATATGGATTTTTGCAATAATTTAATACGGTAACAATTTTTAGGTTTTCTGCAACAGCTTTAGCCACTGATAATTTGAAAATGTGAGTGTCTAAACATTTTTCTTTAATATCATCTCCTTATTATAAAAGGTAACAGTTTCCAGTTAATGTACCTGATAAAAAAAAATCTACGAAAACAATTGTTGTCTTTTCTGACACCACATAATTAGGAACTGATTAACATATTTCTAATTTTATTTTTTCCTCATTGGTAAGCACTACAATTTTGGCTTGGTAAAACAAATCTATTTCTAATTTTGAACTAAGTATATCACCATCTGCTCATTGTTCATTTCCCTTTTCAATCCATCAGGCAATAAATAGTTCTTAAATGGCTTTATCATTTATTTAAAATATTATCCTATAATTTTAGGTTTGCCATGACTTTCACAGGAAAGAAAATAAATTCGGCAACTATATCTATTATAAAATAGATAAAATCAATCGAAATTTTCCGTTCAAAGTGATAAATCAGAGATGATCTCTTAGCTCCATTAAAACCTTATAAATTATAATGTAATTCAACAAATATCATTATAACCGATTATTGCCATTTATCTTATAAATGTTTTAAGAATGAAAATGCTATAAATACACATATCATTATTTATAAACTAAATATTGTTATTATTAACAATTACTATCATTTACTTTATAACTGTTTCAAGATATAATAATAATAACAATATAATAATAAAATAAATAAAAGAATAAGAATAATAATAATAGTAATAATAATAATAATAATAATAATAATAATAATAATAATAATAATAATAATAATAATAATAATAATAATAATAATAATAATAATAATAATAATAATAATAATAATAATAATAATAATAATAATAATAATAATAATAATAATAATAATAATAATAACATAAAATAAATAAAATAAATGAAATAATAATAATAATAATAATGATAATAATAATAATAATAATATAATAATAAAATAAATAAAATAAATAAAATAAATAAAATAAATAAAATAAATAAAATAAATAAAATAAATAAAATAAATAAAATAAATAAAATAAATAAAATAATAATAATAATAATAATAATAATAATCAGTTTTGTTAAGGCATTAGTAGCGAGTCCCAGAAAGTTTTATATGGTCGACAAGGGAAGTGACAAATTCTTAAGAATTGCATTGTAAGAGGTCAACAAGAGAAGTGGCTGACAAGTGTAATGATAAAGTGAAAAAAGTACTAATGAAATAAGTTATATTTTTCATTTCTTCTTAGAAATATATTTATAATAAGCGAAAACAATAAAAGTTCAAAACAATCTAAAAAAATCAAAGTTCAAGTTCAAAAGTTCAGGAAAAAAAAGAAAAGTGTTTTAGTTTTTTTATATTTTAAACAAGGAACCAAGATGCATCTGAAATTCATTTTTTAAACAACAAGTTAAAAGTTGAACTATTTTCTTTTTGCATTATTTCGATAAGATAATTGAGAAATGTACAAAGTGAATGAAAGATTCCTTTAAAGATCATAAGACCATGTCTTTAAAGAAAATAATTAACAAAATAATTTGAAACTATTTTTCTAAATTATTTTATAAACTTTCTCATTGCATTAAAAATATTTTTCTAATAATTTAAATCGATTTACAAACAGGAGACGAAAGCCAATAAAAAGTAAAGCATAACTTTTCCGATACAGATCTGAAAAATTACAGCTTTTAAATAAAGACTTTACATTTTCTTTCAGAAGTTTTCTTTTCCATTTGAAAGAAATTAAGCGGCCAAATTTGTAAACATTTTTGACTCATGAATAAAATTTAGGAACGCTGCGATTTTAGTGATTTTTAAAAGAAAGTATTAAAGAATGCTAAATAAAATTGGCTTGATTATAAAAAATACAGAAACGTTAAAAGTTGAACTATTTTTATATTTTTATTATATATATTTAAATAATTGAGAAATTTAAAAGGGACCTGAAGCATTTATTTATTACCCATGTTAAGAGAACTTTATGTATGCGATAAACCTAGATATAAACAGTTATACTTTGATAATTTTTAAGGTATTGGATAAAATTTACTGAATAGTATCAACAGTTAGAATTGAAAAATTTGAAATAGCATTTATTTATGTTTAAATGACTGATTTCTTAAAAATATTCGGTAAATACTAATAAAATGTTCCAAAATATAGAGTAGAAAATAAAATACAATGACATTTCTATAAATTACTGTGTTTAGATAAATTCATCTTCCATGGAACTACTCCTTGTATTTATTTGTAAATATTATAAATAACATTTGAAATTACTTCTTAAAGCTGTATTGAAAATTTTCTACATCTCTTTAAAGGTAAGATTTATTGATTTTTAATGTATTCTAATAAAAACTTAAATTAAATTCAAAAGCTATTTTTTGCATTTCTCCTAAAAATTAAAATCAAATTATAGAAGTCATTCATAGAATTGCAATTCAATTTCAATCTATATATTACAAGAAAAAATAGTTAAAAAAAAAATTGTCTATAATTATTTACTTTTCAAAATAAATTCCTTACGGCGAAGCAATCTGGTAAAAGTAGTTTTGTAATGTGCTTTTTATAATCAACGAACCTGTCAGTTTAAATGTAATTTAATAAACTTTTTTTTTATAAAAATTACAATAAATGTTAATTTGTTCATAAATTGCTTCTTCTTTCCCGTTTCTTGTCTGCTACATATACAAAAAAAATATTCTTTCTATTGCCCAGAAAAAGCTTCACCTAAATTTTTTCTCTGGTCCCAATGTCAAGAAAACAGCTTTACATTTTTTTTTTTTTTTTTTTTTTTGAATGAGGAATTTTTACGTTTTTTTGGTTTTATTTTTAAATAAAAGTAGAGAAAAAATTATGAAAAAAAAATAAATAAAAAAATACCATTCTTTCAAAAATTTGAGCTCGGGTAGATTGTATTTAGTTTTTCTTTTTGCGATTTGGCGGGAAAAAGATACTTTTGCGTGTGATGTCAATGTGCAGATGATGAACCAGTCTAAAACTTGTTTTAAACGAGGAGGGAAAGAGGTTCCTTCTCGGGTTCTTGACTGTATCTATGCATAACTACATCACGGTTTTTATGCGTCTTTGGTTACGAGACTTTTACTTTGATTTCAGCTAATTTCAAACTCGATTTTATATTAATTGAAAGCAAAAAGATAAAAAAAAAAATAATTGCACTGCTGAAATATATTCGTTGGATAACACTAAAAAATACAAAAAATATTCAATTTCCTCATTTGTGCAAGTTCCTCATTCTCGGAAATTTTTTGATTTGATTTTACAAAGTATTTGTACTTTTTATACGGAAATAATACACAAAATATTGAAATTTTTATTAGTACTTCAATTTACTGGTAATAGAATTTTTAATTTATGGGAAACCTATTTTCAAAAGCTGTAATTTGTCAGATCTGTATCGGAAAAGTTATGCTTTACTTTTAGTAGGTTGTCGGTTCCTGTTGTAAGTCGATTTAAATTATTAGAAAAAATGTTTTTATGTGTTTTAAAACTACACATAAATTAAAAAAATATTTTTTTTATTTCAAAATTAAGAACATTGAAATATTAAAATTTTTGTTGACACATCCTGCCTGATGAATGTATAAATTATATGATAAAGCGAAGTAATTGTTTTCTTTGCATTGCCTTTAAAAAGCTGTCTAATTTTTTTCTCTGGTGTTTGACTCTCAACGTCGAGAAAATGGTTTTACAGATTAAGGATTTTAAAGTGTACGTTATTGTAATTCTCCAAAAACTTATGGTTTGATATTACAAAGCAATTTGTATTTTGTACGTGCAAATTGTGCTCATCTATTAAAATTTTTATTAGTACATATTTGAAGTCTACGTTTAAAAGTTGTACTTCATCAGATCTGTACCGGAAAAGTTACTCTTTACTTTTTGTTATCTGTCGTTTTCTATAGTAAGTCGAAGGTGATCGAATGCGTTTAAAATTGCAAAATCAATAAAAATTTCATTTTTTTTATTTATTTATTTCATATGAATTGAAAATTTCTCTTTCCAAATCAGTTTGTGTTTTTCTTGCACTTTAAATAGTTACATTCGTTCAAAAACGGTTGTTAATAAGAAAATTCATGCAGAGAGATTCCAAAATCGTGTTTTCTAAAGAATAGATTTTTTTCTAATACTGAAATACGGCTTTTGTTCGATTTCAAAATGTATTTATGATAGAGTTATAATTTTTTGTACAGTTGTTCGTTATTCTATGGCCTCAGATTTGATTCTACCTAATTTTTTCGAAAAGTTATTGCTTTATATATTTAATAATATGTTGCGAAAATATTGAAATTTATGTGTAATCTTATACAACAGCCTATATCTTTTTTATTTTAGAAAATATAACTTAGATTTTAGGTCATTGTATTCAAGAATATTATAGAATCATGTAGTAAAAATAAATTATATTTATTAAAATTTTTTTTTTTTACATCATTAGACGTTTTGACAAAAATATTGGTCAATTTCGACCAAAAAGCTCCTTTTTTTAGAAAAATAAAATTGAAAAAGTTAATATTTTTGTTAGTTTCATGTTTTTACCATAACGTGAACATTTTAATGCAATAAATAGTTTCATTAATAAGGTTTTTTAAAAAATTGCTCCAAACATAGTCGGATATCTTAAAAACTAAAATTAATTTTTTTTTTTTAAATTCGATTTAAATTCCAAGAAAAATGTTTTCTGCGTTTTAAAACTAAGTATAAATTAAAAAACATTTGTTTTAATTCCAAAATTAAGAACTTTTAAACATTTTAAATTTTTTGACACTCCCACTCTCTGAATGTATAAATTATTTGATTAAGCGAAGCGATTGTTTTCTTTGTATTGCATTGAAAAAGCTAAGTCTATTTTTTTTCTCTGGTGTGTGACTCTCAACGTCAAGAAAGTGGTTTTACAGATTAAAGATACACATTGCTGTCACTCTCGAAAAACTTTTGTTTTGATAATATACGAAGTCTTTGTATTTCTTTTTTGAATCCCAGAAATTGTACGCATGTATTAAAATTTAATTTGATACTTCAATTTACTGGTAATAGAATTTTTGATTTATTTTAAGACTACTTTGAAAAGTTGCAATTTGTCAGATTTATATCGGAAAAGGAACACTTTACTTTTTGTTGTCTATCGTTTTCTGTTGTAAGTTAATTTAAATTGTTAGAGAAACGGTGTTCTATTGATTTTAAAATAAAACATAAGTAAAAAAATATGTTTTAATCCCCAATTAAATTTTTTTATACTTCCTGACTGCTGTATATATAAATTATTTGATCAAGGGAAGCAATTGGGGCTTCCCTTGAAAAGGCTATGTCTATTTTTTCTTCTCTGGTGTGTGACTCTCAACGTCAAGAAAGTGGTTTTACAGATTAAAGATACACGTTGTTGTCACTCTCGAAAAACTTTTGTTTTGATAATATACGAAGTCTTTGTATTTCTTTTTTGAATTCCAGAAATTGTACGCATGTATTAAAATTTAATTTAATACTTCAATTTACTGGTAATAGAATTTTTAATTTATTTGAAGACTACTTTGAAAAGTTGTAATCTGTCAGATATGTATCGGAACAGTTGCAATTTACTTTGTTGTCTGTCGTGTCCTGTTGTAAGTCGTTTTAATTTATTTAATATAAATATATATATATATATATATATATATATATTTAAATAAATTAAAACGACTTACAACAGGACACGACAGACAACAAAGTAAATTGCAACTGTTCCGATATATATATATATATATATATATATATATATATATATATATATATATATATATATATATATATATATATATATATATATATATATATATATATATATATATATATATATATATATATATTTGATACGCTGATATATATTTTCCTGTTATATATTTTATATATATAGTTTTTCATTTATATCATAGATATAGTTTCGTGCCTAGAGTTGAGCTTGTTATTTTTCTCCTCAAATGCTTCCCATATGTAGCATGCTAACAAGCTTATAGAAAATGTTTAGTCTACATTGACTCAATATGCGTTTTATTGTTAAATAATCCTTCATATCCTCTCACAATGACAGCCTTAAGTACAAATTATTAACACAAATCTCAACCCAGTCTTATAGCATCATGATCTTGTTAAAAAATTTCTTCACTTTTAACCAATTAACGACGGTAGGCAAGAAAACTTGCGAATGGACATTTTAGTTTTTTTTCTTTGCTAATAAATAGGCGATTGTGATTCCACTTAATGTTTTTTTAAAAATCATTAAAGTAATTTTCCAAAAGATATGAAAAATTCAAAATTTACCTTAACTTAAGGTAAAAGTTAAGAACAATGATTGTTTATTCATTTCGAAGTCGTCCCTAATTGGTTAGAATTACACATATCCTCTTAATTCAATCTCTTACATTGTGAAAGAGTCATAGATAAATATAATTACTAAATAATTTTGTGAATTAATTACACTTTTTACAAATATTTTCAAGATTTAATCATTCTATTACTAAAAGGGATAATAACTATGTGTTTTCATGAGAGATACAAAGCTATAATTGTAAAATGTAATTAATTACTTTCAAGCGTACTTTTAAAATATATTTTTTCCGATAACTACCTCAAAATATATATTGATTTATTGAGAAATTAGTGTTATTCCTCTTGATTAAAAGTCAGAGTACAACCGATAAAAAAAATATGTTTAATATACGGACTATTTACAGAGGATTATTAAATATTTTTCAAATACAGACTCTTTTAATTCTGTTCTCTATAAAACATTGACAATTTTGTCTTGTTTATGATATAAAAGTTCATTTTTCAATTTCAAATGATGATTAAATGGTGATTATAATTAAGTTTTAATTTTTAAAAGTCTGTAGAAAAAAAAATCAGACAGGATGCCTTGAAATTTGACCTGAAAATACTTAAAAGAGGGAAATGATATGGAATATGGTCAAAATAGTTTTTCTTAATGCTAAATCATTTCCTCCTTTTTTGAGGATATTTAGGTAAAATTTTATGTCATTATAACCAGTAGTTATTTTATATATAGCTTTTTGAAAGTTGAACTTTAGTTATAATCACCTTGAACATTAGAATTACGTTTTAATTTTTGCGTACAAAATAATGATTGTTTATTGATAAAGTAGATACTTTTTTAAATTGAAATATAATTGTACAGTAAAATTTAAACCTATGTATATAAGTACATAAATTCGCTATATAAGCAAATGATGCATCGGTTTCTACAAAATTATGTTTCTATGATATTACATAATTTTGTAAATTAAACATATTCATCCTTAACACAGCTCTGTCTATGGGATTATACAGCATTCTAAATGTCCACGTAGTAGTGTCATGGCAACTGAATAGTCAAGACCTCATGGTATTCTGAAATGCAGCATTGTAGTACCAAATAGTTGAGAAAGTTCCTCCAAATAATTGAGGCATTTAATATTAGGTCGAAGCCATGATGCTTAGTGCCTACTCACCAGTGCAAGGAATATTTAGAAATCATCAAAGGTAAAATGTATATTTAAGTTAGTTATCAAGGAAATTTGTTCACACATTTATCAATATACTTTTAAAAAGTTTATTCATAAGTTGCAGGATATAGGTTTCAGGTATAGCATTCAAGTATCTCTTGTTGTAGGATCAATTCCAGTTTATAATTTCGGTTGAATAAACACAGGTTCAATTATTTTAGTTAAGTTAGTATTTTTTTCGAAGGTATTACTTTGTTTTTCATCGGTGAAGAAGAATGACTTGGTATAAATGGTTAACTTGGTATGGCTTAAAATGCCGTATAGAATATGCAAATTGACTTGGTGAGCTTCACGGGCATTAATCATTTAAATCTGTCTTTTTCATTTAATTCCAAGTTTAAATCTAGCTGTTTTCTTATTTAATGCATTAAATTCCTTTTACATAGTTTATTCCTGAAATCAATCAATCAATCAATGAGTGAGTGAGTGAGTGAGTGAGTGAGTGAGTAAGTTAGTGAGTGAGTGAGTGAATGAATGAATAAATAAATAAATAAATAAATAAATAAATAAATAAATAAATAAATAAATAAATAAATAAATAAATAAATAAATAAATAAATAAATAAATAAATAAATAAATAAATAAATAAATAAATAAATAAATAAATAAATAAATAAATAAATAAATAAATGAATGAATGAATGAATGAATAAATAAATAAATAAATATATAAATAATGCAGTCATGATTTATTTTATAAATCGATCGAATTGAAAAAATTGCAATGTGGTTACATTAATAAATTAATAATTAGTTAATTAGTTCTAACCTGAAAATACTAAGAAAAGGGAAATTTAGTTTCCATATTAAGAAATTACGTTTTAGAAACCAGTGGTTTAGATCAAATACTTAAGATTTAAAATCAATAAATTATTAGAAAAATCTACTCTTTCTTAATTACGCCCAACGTTTGACAAAGCCAAGTTAAAAGAATTACTAAAGCAAATATTAACTTGGAATAAATAAAGTTATTTCTGATTTTAAATTAAATCAATTTGAAGGAAAGAACAAAACAATATGAACTAAACGCACATTAATTAAAATATGCATTAATGGACTTTTTCTTAAAATATAATCCTGATTTCGGGAACGATAAAATAGCAGGAATTAATAATTAAGATTGATTTGCAAGTTTAAGTGACTGCTCCTTCTAAATATAGCTTCGGTTTGAAGAAAGCTATTAGAAATTAATTAAAATATACGACAAAAAGCAATTTTCGTTCAAATAATATAATTTTTTTTTTCTTCAAAATTTAAGTGTTTTCTTGAACTTTCTAATGTATTTTTAATTTTGTTTTTAGTACATTTAGAACCAAAGATATTGACGTATAAAAAGAACTTGAATCCTAATTCTGGAATCGTATATGGCTGTTTTTGAGCAAGAAATTCCACTTAAAAATCTCATATTTTTAAAACTGGATATTTCTTTCTGATAAATTTATTTGTAAATGCTTAACATTATTAGTAATCTAACAACGGTTTGTATATTTTGTCATCTGAGAATATCTCCAGAAACAAAATTCATTCTATAAATTATTTTCACAAGAAAGCACTCAATTTGCTTTTATTCAAAATCGATTTTTTTTTCTTTTTTCCTATCCTCAAATATGATATCTTGTTTAAATTGCAAAATATTTTCATACCTGTCCTTAAGATATAGTTATGTTATAGTTAATATGATTATTTGGATATCATACATATTAATATTATACATAATAACCTCTTTTTATGTATAATATCCAAATTAATCATACTAGCTATAACATATATATAAGTGAATAAACTAATATCATATTCACGTCTTAAACCAGCGTTCCCCACTAACTTTTAGAAGTAGAACGTATGACTTAAGTTGGAGCTTTACGAGGGCCGAATACCCCAATATATGTATCTTTAAGGGGGTCCGGTACCGAAAATAAAAAAAACTTTATTTATGTACATTTTTATGTCAAAAATTTATTTTATGTAGGAGATACTATTTATATATCTTTGAGAAAATGTTTTTTTAAATATTGTGTTTTATTATTTAAAAAAAAATTTAAAAAACCAAGAAAAATCCATAATAATTGATGTTTGCGTATTTTGATATAAGTAAAGAATTTTTTTTTTTTTTTTTTCAAAGTGAAAGCTTTCTGTAATACATAATTATATAAAGAAAATTTTGTCTTCACAGAATTTTGATGTGAATTAAAAAAAATTAAATAAATTCTCAAAGTTAAAATATTGAAATTTTTGCTTTTTGTTTATGTTATGTTTTAGGCTAAATGTTATATTTTAAAACGGAATTAAAAAAATAAAATTCTGAGAAGACCAAATATTTAAAACTATATAAATTAAATGCTCCAAAAATTTGAATAGCCAATTATTAATGGTTCTGGAGATATATCGATTTGAATACGCAACGTCTGTGAAAAACACTAGTGTTCGAAAAACACACTTTAAGGTGTTACGCCCATTAGTGATGTTTCAGGTAATTTTGTGGCGTTCTAATCACCGGAGGAATAAGATAAAAACATCATTCTCTTCAGGAATGTATGAACTATTTTTTTAAATCAGAAAAAAAAAAAATTAGGATTTTTGAAAAAATTTCGGTACTGGACCCCTTTAATTATTATCGGATTTAACATTATTAAGTATTTCTGAAAAGTGAAAAAAATATTGATTTTTTTTTATCTTAATAAAATTATAGTTGATATGTGATTCTTTTTTTCTTTTTTTTTTAAATGATTAAAAAATAATAATTTTCATTAATAGTAAATAAAAATCTAAAAAAGAAGTGAATATTTCGGTCCAACGTGACAATGAGACATAATCTAACTTTTAATACAAGTATTTAAACTGTACTTCAGATAACTCTGTTTTAGTCGATATCATTTGTGAGACGATGGTGGTCGAAATCGTACGGTTTATTTTATGATAGAGTAGATATCTGTCGCAGTATATGTTTAATCCAATCTTAATAAATTGTCCGAATGAGATTCAGTTAAGTTATTCCTGTATTATTCATGATGAAAAACATTTTGCAAAAAGTTTCTTTTTAAAGTTTCTTCGGGCACGTAGTGGAGAATTCTGTTCTACATAGTTAACACATACTATATCGAATAAATTACAATTATGTAAAAAAAAAAGTCCATATCTTGAAATTTGATTTTTTTAATCTTCTGTGTTCTCAGTGGGCCGCAGAAAAATCTATCGCTGTCCAATTCTGACCCGCGTAGTGACTACCGCTACTTACAATTATTAAGGGATACGTTCTTGGTAATTTTTATTTTAATTTTTAACTTTGATAGCTGATAAAATTCTTTAATACTAAACTATCTTTTTATATCTAGTGTATAACCAGTATTTTATTTTTTTCCTGTTCAGTTTATAAAGTAAAAAAAATCTTGATAAATTTTCTTATGCAAAAAGGCTGAATAGTCACTTTTTATGAAATTTTTGCCATTTTACTGCTACAAAATCAAATAAAAATAATTTTTTAAAATAATTTACAATAAATTAACTATTTAATTGTTGTTGATAATAATATACACTCAAATAAAAATTTCAAATAAATTTTTTAAAAAATTGAAGTGATCGCAGGCCTTAAAAATGTAGAGGTATTGATGCGTTTTAATAAAATCGTTATAAGTTCATCTTATCCCCATCTAAGAGGGGGAGGAAAAAAAAACCCTACTAATTCCTTCAATCTCTGGTCAGCTCTTTCTTCAACGCCTTTGGCGATCGTTTCTCATTTGGCAAAGATAACTGAATTATTCCGAAATCGCCAAAACCCACGCTTTGATGACGTCAGTGTTGTCATGGCAACATCGATAATCCGTCCGCTCATTGAAGCCCACGAGCCAAAGTGTGGCGCTTCTGCTGCGATGATGCTGATTAGAATCGTGATGAAACTTAAAATGACAAATTGTGCACTTGAAGCGCCATCTTTACACACAAATCTACAGCAAATTGATAAATGGAACCACTTCAAAGGCTTTCTGTTTCGAAGTGAATTTGCGATGGGATGTAGTTTGATGTTTGATAGTAATGTGTTGTGTTTGTTGAAATGAGTTGCGCAAGTCGTTGTCCAGAGGTATTATTGATGATGGCGAAAGTTTTATTACATGCAATAAATGACAACAATTTTTTATATCTTCTTAATTTATCGTCATTTTCGGTTGTTTCGTATGATGTTAAAAAAAAAAACCCTAAAGCACTGATATACTAATAGCTGAAAACCAGATTATTTTTTTTGTTCTTTTAGTTTTATTTATTTCCATTATTATCCGTATGTTAACAGAGAATAGTAAAAGTAGTGCATTCAGTCAAAAGCAATATCCGATTATTAATATTATTATTATTTTTTGAAGTTCTACATGATTTGGTACATGCTGTTTAAAGAAAAAAAGTTTTATCGAAAAAATGAGTGTCTGTCTGTCCGTGGTTAGCATAACTCCCGAATGAATTGACGTACGATGTTCAAATTTGATATATGGGTTGGTGTTTACCATGGTAGCTGTTTGTTGGTTGTTTTCAGATTATTTGGCGCCGTCAGCAACACGAGGGCTATAATGCGCCGAAACATTCCTCATTAGACAAGCCAACATACATTTACAAACACCCATGCCTAACACCACGTGACTCGAACCCGCAACCTCGCGGGCTAGAAGCTAGCACGCTAACCATTATACCGTTTGGTCCATGGTAGCTGTCATTTTGGTTTTTGTCCAAATTGCGCATCCGCATAAGGTTATTTCCATTAAATAATTGATGTTTTTCAGCAGTTACCTAAAATTTGCAGTAACGATTTGATCAAAATCACCGCGTAATGCATTTTAAAATGCTCTAAACAACTCCACGTGCGAAATTTCCGTAAAACTGCTATAAGGATGTAGAAAGCTGATAAACGAATGTCTTTAACATAGCGTTCTCTTTGCTTTAGTATTGTCCATCAACGACTGTTTGTTCCGTTTCACTTACAAAAAAATTATAGTGTAATATTTATCTAAAAACATATTGCCAATTTCGCCATTTTGGCGATGTATTGTTTTTGGTAATGTATTGCTTATCGCCAATGTATTGCCAAATCAGGCCATTTTTTTAATTCATGAAAATATGAAAAAGGTAAAATACACCAATTTATGGCAAATTTAAATGCAGTGAGCAGTATTAAGTGTAATTGAAACTTGAGCAATTTCCAAGACATTAATTTTTTTTTAATTAAACTTTTCCCTTTTAAATAGGAAATTGTAAAAGTATCATATTTTGAGAATCATTCGAGCTAGTTCAATTTTTGTAGAAAGATAAAATTTTCTCTTTATAAAATTTCAATTAGAAATATAACACTTACTGTCACTAAAATGCCACGTTCACACATATTTCTATTGTGGTACACTAAGTCTGGGGTAAATAGGGTCCAGATTAGAGGTCGGTGATATATCGATACGACGATATTTTTATCGATATTTCTAAAAAAATATTGATATTAAAAATATCGATAAAAGTCACCAATGTATCGATATTTTCAAGCATTTTTAGTTTTTTGATGATAATTTTGCAGTTTAATGTGTTTTTTCGATTTTCTTTATTATCTTTTCAAAAACTTCAAAACTAAAGTCTGAACTTGACTGAGAGACAGTTAAAATATCCCCAATATTCAATATTTTTCCATACACTTAAAAGCTATTGAAAATTATCTACATTTTTCTTAAAATCACTGCACCAATTAAGAGAAAATATAACTCTTTTTTTTTTTGTTGCAATAAATCCATTTCAGTTTAAAAAGTAGTCACCTTACAAAAAAGCAATCATGAAAAGTAGAAATTTCCCCCGAAAAACTTTGTTTCTGGCAAAATTGAAAATCAAATTTAAAAAAATGATGTATCGATATTTTATCGATATTTTTTTTTATGCAACGATATAGTATCGATATTTATTTTGATAGATATTTCCGACCTCTAGTCCAGATACTATCTGTCTATCAGGAGAAGAGCTTTCTTCAGATAGTTTGAAATCGTAATTTTAAAATGTTTTATTATTACACAGTCCAAGTACACATTCATGTATCTTAAGGTAAAAACATGTATATCGGAAAATAAATCCTGATTAACAGATTAACTAAATCATCTATAAAAGCGTTTGTATTCAAACTGAAAATCAAAATAATAAATACTTTTTAAAGTAGAGACATATAAATAGTTAATGATTAAAACAATTTGACTATAGTTATAGTAAAAATATTACTTTAAAAAGTGTTAAAAAGAAAGTCGTTTGGACGTCTTAGTTAAAGTTTCTGCATCATTTACAACATAAATGAGAAAAGCAATGAAATTGAAATTAAAATTAATTTAATAATCTTTCAACACATAATAGAAGCTTGAAAAAAATGAGTACTCGAATTTCTCCCATTTGAATATTAAAAAATAATATGCAATATATAATTCTGAATTTAAGTCGATTTTTCAGAATAATTTAATCATTTATTTTATTTATAACAAGGCCTGATTAAATTAAGAATCAATTAATAATCCTAAACAAAATTGTATAAATGTATTGTAAATAGTTTTTTTTTTTTTTTTTTTTTTTTTTGTCTATTAACAAATTAATCCTGTAACGTTTTGACAAAGCAAAACAGATTAAAAAAAAAAAAAAAAAAAAAAAAAAAAAACTATCAGTAGGTAATTTCTAGAGTCTGTTATTTTGTACTTAACATTTTTATGGAAGAACTATATTTTATTTATTGTTATATATTAAATAAAACTACCGATATCTTTAGTAAAGAATAGTTTTTTAAGAAAAATCTGTTTTGTGATTGCAGGATAGTGACTTTCTTATAACTCTCTTCTCATTTTGCTTATGAGTTTTGTGATTCTAAAATATAATTATACAGAAATTGTGTGTACCACAATAAGTTGAAACAAACAAACAAACATTATGTTGATTGATTTTATTTGAATTTATAAATGTTTATAAATTCCATAAGAATAAAACCAAGAAAACGTAAAAAAAAAAAAAAAATAATTAAATGCCTTTTTCCGAATAACAGAAAAGTTTGTTGAAGTTTACCAAAATTCGCAAAGATAAGTTGAATTTTTAGTACACAGTGAAAATAAAAATAAAGACGTTTTTGAAAGTTATGTAAGCAAACACGTATCAAAATAAAATTAACGCCCCTAGGTATATGCATTCCTTGGACTTTATGCTTTTCTGACAACTTTCCACTAGAATATTTTATTTCTCATGTTCACTATTTCGGGTGACTCGATTTATTAAACATTTGCAAACAGCGGTGAGCTAATATATATATTTTTTTTAATTTTGTGTTTGGGTCAATAGGATTTTTTAATACATGTACACATTACATTTATTTTGATTTAACTGATGCAATCTTTTCAAAGAATACAACTTGTAGTTTCTGCTTTGATCCTTTAGGAGAAAAATATGTTTTTGAAAAGTTATTCAGTTTCTAAAAGTTTTTTATATCAAAGAAAGAGTAGGTTGAAATGCAGAGGAATTTGTTTCTCAAAACTATTTGCGGATAAAGAAGTATATTCCAATCTTTTCCTTTCAACATCACTTAAGTTTGAGATTTATGATCAGAATTTGTGGTTTTTCAAAATACGCCAGTTTTATTTAAGTAAACCTAGACACAATTTTGTAATATTTGTTTGAAAGTATGATTGACATAGGAACCTGCATGCAATAATATTTTGGACAATTATAAAACTGTTAATTTTTGGTAACAAAAGTTATTTATTTTAATTTTTTTTCTAATATGTATTTGGACATTTTATATTCATTTGATGTAGGCTTATGATTCACACATGTACTTCTATTATTTGTAAGAAAAAAAGTGACGAATATTGGTTAAGGAAAATATTAGGAAGAGTGAATTCAAGTAATAATATCACTCTTTATTTTATCAATTTCGAAATACTTTGATTTAAATAATAAAAAATTACAAACTAAAATACTAGGTTTCGAACATGCAATTCTTGTCATTGCAAATTTTTTTGCCAAATGTGCTTAATATGAAACGTTTTTTAATGAATTTAAAATACAATGTAATGCTTTTTGATTCTCACTCTTGAAACTATCAGAACTTATACTAAATAAATTATGTTAGTAATTTTTTACACTAGCGAATGGCTTGCAAAAAATTTAGTTTCAAATAAACGCATACGCATTTTTACATAGTATTTGTACAGCTCAAAAATTGCAATCTTCTTAAAACATAACTAAAAATCATGAAGTTACCTCAGAAAACAATTTTAATATTTTATGAATACAATGCTGTATGAATTTTTTTTCGAAATATAAGTAAAATTTTCGTTTTAAAACAGTAATTTTATACAATTCAAAACAACAGAAATATTTAAGCAATTTTTCAACGTTCTTTTTGTTGATGAAATTTCGAGAAACTTTTCTGAGAAGGGTTAATATTGTAACAACTTAGCTGTGAATGTTAAGAGAAAATTGAAATGTAAAAACCGTATTTCTTTTAACTGCCGATTTTGGTTATGGAAGCAGTTTTTGTCAAAAATTGATAACTTTTCTCTTTCATTATTGTCTTTAGTTTCTCGAAATAAAAAAAATGGAGATTGATATATAAGTTTTTATTATGTTACCAATATCCAAATATTTTACCAACAACAACAACCTATTTTAACTTCAAAAAAGAAGAAGCTCTCTTAAATTGTATGGAATAAACAAATATAATATAATCAATTAGTATACAAATACAATTGATAATCAATTAGTTTCTAAAATAAACTTAAATAATTAATTCTTAATAACAGTGCATTGTTAGGTTTTAACAACTATAATTTCATTGGAAGAATTGTTATTTTAAAATGTTCACATTCTTCTTTGGTTTTAGTTATGGATTCACTCTAGAACCAAACACTTTGCTGCTTCATGTTTCAAAAAAATGTGTTTTTCTACATTCATATTTTTATGAATTAAAATTCTGATATAATAAGATACAAATAGAATTCTGATATAATAAGATATAAATAGAATTCTGATATAATAAGATACAAATAGAACTATGATATAATAAGATACGAATAGATTATTAGATAAACACTAAGAAAATTAGTGATCGTAAACACCATACCGTTTACTTCAAAAACCTGGATTAAACTTTAAATAAATTATCTTCTGTAATTGTTAAAAAACATTTAACGAGAGTATTACAGCTATTGCGTTTGATTATGGAAAGGTATATTGAAATATATTTTATAACAACATTAAAAAATTAAACTTTTTTGATCATTTTTAATCAAAAATAGTGGAAAAAGTAGCAATCGACGAGTGCGAGAAGTTGGAAAAAGTACTTTCTCGCACGTCTCATCCTCAAATTTTATTTAGTTTTGGTATAGAATAGGTATTTATGCAACTAGTGGGAAAGTAATACTTTTTCAAACGAGGGGAAACGCTTATTTGACGAGTGCGGATAGCACGAGTCAAATAATTTACTGAGTTTGAAAAAGTATTTTCACACGCGTTGCATACAATATTTTTTATATTCGCCTGCAAAAAAAAAATACTTTTAATACATATATTTATTAACGTTGGCCACTCCAGTCAATGAATTTCTTCTGAAAATGACATTTCAATGCCAAGGCTATATAACATGTGAGCACGAGGCTTGCGGTAAAGTACTTTTTCACACTAGTGCGAGAAAGTAACTTTTCCGCATTCCTCGCAAAAAATGCTATTTTTGCCGCTATTTTCGATTCAAAATGATTAAAAAAAAAGTTTAATTTTTTTGCACGCTGTTATAAAAATGACATTTTAAGAAGAGATTCATTGACTGAAGTTGCCAACGTTATTTTATATATGCATTAAAAATATTTATTGCACATGATTATAAAAAAAAAATTGCAAAAATACTTTTTGAAACTCGGTAAATTATTTGACTCATACTATCGCGCTCATCAAATAAGCATTTTACCGTGTTTGAAAAACTATTACTTTCTCCATTATTTGCATAAATAACTACTTATTTCTGAGTAAAGATTCAACAACCTGTAACTAAATAACGAATTCATTTTTGAAAAGAAGATATTGTATCATTTAAACGACCTTTCAACGTGTGTTTAAAAAAAAAAAAAAAAAAAAAAAAAAAAAAAATATCAGAAAGAGGGAAACCGAAAAAACTTTATCTAAGAAAGATAAAATTTTCAGGAATACGTTTAAAAAAAGGTCTCTTCTCACGATCACTTATCTTTATTAAAACTCCAAATATATTGAAACATGTTCTGTTTTCAATTACTTTATTTGAAACTTTTATATTTAGCATTAATAGTTTCTATACATTATTTTAACGTTAATTCTTAAATGCAGGAATTTTTTATTTTAAATAAATAAAATTTGAAATCTACCGTAAATTGCTGTAATTAATGGGAGGGAGGGAAAAAAATATAAGAATTTTGCATATTGATGTATTTTTACATCACAAATTGATAAATTTTTCTCGCATGAATTTATCAGTATATGCAAAAATATAAATATTATTCGTTACTGTTACCTTGTTTCTATCTGAAAACAATTTTCCTGTATGTTTCGTAACACCCGCCGAAATGAGCCAGCCAACAGCGCCCCAACAATGAAAATTGCCACGGATAAAGAAATAAACAGTCAAAGATTCTAGTTGCATTCAGCAACGATAAAATAGTTTAGGTAAAATTCAAAAAAAAAAAAAAAAAAAAAAAAAAAACATTCATGCAAAGGGTGCTACATAAAATGATATGAGGTTTTAAAATACGATGCATATCTACATCGCTTTGCATTTAAGGGTTAAATTAGATTACGGAAAATCTTTTGAGCAGTGACAATAATAGAACTTTCAATATTTTATTAAAAACAGTTTTATGTGACTAATACGTGTCAGTAAAAGGCCACTCTTACGCACTCTTTTATGGAGGCACATCAGATCCAAATACAAATTATACACAATTCAGTATTAATCCAAGAGGCAACTACAAGTTTAGGTGTCTCATTGAACATAATTCGTGATTTTTTATACAGTGTTGAGAAATGTTAGTACATCATGAATGTATTGTTCTGCCGGGACAAAAATAGCCGAAACTGCTCAAATATCATTTTTAAATTAGTTGAACTAAATCTTATTGTCAAATAAATTATGACTTCCCAAAAAAATGAGCATTATTTCTTTATTTGGTAACGCACCACTCTAATTTTAAATAAAGAAGGGTATAGAGTATTTTTAGTATCTGACTCGAAAAACTTGCAATTTTAAAAACTACGTCAAATTGGCATTATCAGTTTCATAATCAGTGAATTAATATTTATTTTCAATTTGGCTCATTTAAAAGATGCAAGTTTTCCGAGCCAGAAATCAGAAATCGTCCGCTCCCTTCCTCTTTGAAAATTAAAGAGTGTTGGGTTATCAAATAAAAAAATAAAATAATACTCATTAATTGGAAAGTTATGATTCATTTGGCAGTAGGATTTAGTGCAACTAATTTAAACTTGAATTTTGAACTCTTTCGACCACTTTTGTCCCGGCAGATCAGTATATTCATAATCTGATACAATTTCTGCATTGTATAAGAAACTCAGAAAGATGTTCGATGGTGTACCTAAACCTTCTAATAGTAACTTTTTGAATGGTAGAATTTAAATATGGGAATTTATCTTGGCAAAATATTACAATAATGAATTGCATTTGAGAACTTACACTTGTCTGTAGTGTCTAATGACAAAAGTTTCGGCGCATTATAGCCCTCGTGTTGCTGACGGTGCCAAATAATCTGAAAACAACTAACCAATCACGTGTGTCTGTAGAATTTTTAGTTTTGTCTGAGTTTAGAAAAGATGATTTCAGATGAACACACATCGGTGAACCAAGCTATCATATGTTTTTCATTGCAAAAGTGCAACGTAAAAAAAGAAATTCGATCGATAGATTTTGTAGAAATTGAAAAAAGTTTACCAAAACTGTTTGATAGCTGAAAAATTCAGTGTTTAAAAAAAAAAAAAAAAAAAAAAAAAAATATACTAATTAAAAGCAATATTTTATATATTATATTATAACACACAACAAAAACAACTTTGTTCACTACTGTTATTGACATTAAAAAGGAAATCGAAGTGAGATATATATTCTACCATTTTCAGGTATTTTAAGTTTCTCTTACAAACACACGTCTAATAATAAATATATACTCATATATTTAATTAATTAAAAAAATATAATATTTTATAACCTTATCATGTTACAAATATATTTAAATGTGTATTAAAAACTTCATATATTAAAGTTACTGTTATCAAAAAGTAATTCCAAAAGTGAGATATAAATACGGCATTTTTAAGATACCTCAAGTTTATAACCTTATCATGTTACAAATATATTTAAATGTGTATTAAAAAAACTTCATATATTAAAGTTACTGTTATCAAAAAGTAATTCCAAAAGTGAGATATAAATACGGTATTTTTAAGATACCTCAAGTTTATAACCTTATCATGTTACAAATATATTTAAATGTGTATTAAAAACTTCATATATTAAAGTTACTGTTATCAAAAAGTAATTCCAAAAGTGAGATATAAATACGGCATTTTTAAGATACCTCAAGTTTATAACCTTTTCATGTTACAAATATATTTAAATGTGTATTAAAAAAACTTCATATATTAAAGTTACTGTTATCAAAAAGTAATTCCAAAAGTGAGATATAAATACGGTATTTTTAAAGTACCTCAAGTTTCTCTTAAAAGCACATGCCTACCAACTTTTCTAAATTCGTGACCAAACATGTCCGACTCAAGCGCTTAGTATCTTCCAATGGCTGTAAGAGAGCATGCTCCAATGCAGAGGTAGAGACAAGCGATTCATGAAACATTTTATTTATTGTTTCTCTCAGTCGGTAAACATGTTGTCAAGAGCGCTTAATACGAAACGTGGCACTGAGGATTCCTTCGACGTTCTCAGGAAGCGAGTGCGCCAGGTGCCAATGACACCTGGAGAAGTTGACAGCCAGATAATTAGCGGGATAAGGAGACTTGCGAGGAATGTAAAGTTAAAGATTTGAGCGATCTGCAATTAATATTCATAGGAGTGAGAAAGGGCAATTAGTTTTAATTGAATGCTGTAGGTGAATATTGATAAGGTGCTTTGGTGTTTGGAACTGAGATTGATAATGAGATCGGTAATGAACTATTTTTATTTTTTTTTAGGTTTGTAGGAAAATAATTAATTTTCGTTACAGTACGGTAAGATTAAAATGAGACAATTATAGAATAACTTAGACGTTTGTCTATCGTCTGAAATACACTAAAGCGATGTAGGAATTAGTGAGACTAGTGCATTGAACATTATCACACAGCAAGACCATATATACATAAATATTAGAGGTCGACGACCTATCGATATTTTTTTTTAAATATCGATACATGTCACCGATTTATCGATACTTTCAAAAATTATTAGTTTTTTGATGATCGTTTTGTAGTTCCTTGGTGTTTTTTCGATTTTTTTTTCTTTTCAAAAACTTTAAAACTAAAGTTTGGACTTGGCTGAGAGACAGTTAAAATGGCACCCTAACCAAAAAGAAAAACATAATGTAATGGTAAGATCGATAATTTATTAGTAGTCATTAACATAGCACCGTTTCTGTTGCCAACGTGTGCCTGGAATTTGCATCTAATTTTAAATATTAAAATCATCTCTATCAGCAAAATATGCGGTAAACTACTTTTCAAAATTTCTTCTTTAAAAATAATTGTGAATTTATGCATTGACATCCAAATGTATTTTATTTATTCTGATTGATAATATAATTTATTTATTAAAACAATTTTTATAATTTATTTATCAGAACAATTTTTATAATTTATGTATTAAAACAATTTTTATAATTTATTTATTAAAACAATTTTTATAATTTATGTATTAAAACAATTTTGGTATAAATTCATGAAAAGTAGAAATTTGCCCCAAAAAACTTCGTTTCTGGCAAAATTGAAAATCAATTTAAAAAAAATAAAAAAAATCATGTAACGATATATGGGTATTTTATCAATATTTGTTTCTACGCAACGGTATAAAAGTTGTGTGTCTGTCAGTCTATCTGTTTGTCTGTGGATTTCCGACCTCTAGAAATTATAGAATCCTGGTCTAATTTGTTTTCCTCAGATTTAAAAAAATTCATATAATTTTTCAAATTATAGAACAATATAATACCAAATTTTGTTTTCATATTTAATTTTTAACATTAACTTTTACAAAGAAATGCTGAAGAAAAAATTTAAGATTCTTAAAACATTTTTTTTTTTTTTTTTTAATGGTTTACACTTTCAAGCAATTATATGACTTCATCCACAATTTAGAGTACACAAAAACAATTGCTCTTAAAATTTCAAAATTACCAAATTACCAAAATTAACGTTTTTGACTTAAAATCACTCAATGAGCATTCCACTCAACGTGCGATTTTTTTCCAATTTAAATTTTTTGAAAGTTCAATTTCTTCGAATATTTGCGGGAGAAGCTATCATTGTAGAAAGTTGAAACTTCTTCGTTGAAGTTCTGTACTGCCATATAACATACGCTCGAATTTACAGAAACCTGGTAGATATCTTTGAGTCAGTAGTTACAGAGTCACGAAAAGTTAATTGCCTTTCATTTTGACCTTTAAGAAAGTGCTTAAGAGGAAGACTTAGTAAAGATCATACCATATACTTGCTATGTAATAATTTTCTATCCCAGTGCATTTAGAAACTACTTAGTATAAAAACTTGAAATTTCGTAAGTAGGTGCAAAAATGATCACTTAATGAAATGTCATAAATTAAAAATTCGAAAATAGCATCCAATATATTTCATTTTATATTTGAAATCCTTACATCAGTACATATGCAGTAGCTAAACCTAGTTTTGTCTTTTGCTATTTTAATTTTTATGACATTAAATGAAAACAATTTATATCATTTATTTAATTGTACTTCTCCGTACCCATTCACCAAATTTCAAGGTTTTACAGAAAGTAGTTTCTAAATGCACTGGGCTAGAAGATCGTAACATAGTAAGTAGACTAAGAGGCGACTGCAATTTTTGGACTTCATCGAACATCATTCTGAATTTTTTATAGAAATTAGGAAAAAGTTAGTAGATTACGAATCCACTGGTCTGCCATGGCAAAAATGGCCGAAACTGGTCAAAAATCGACTTTTAATAAGTTGAACTAAATCCAATTGCCAAATGCGCCATAACTTGCCAAATAATGAGCAATTTTTTTTATTTGGTTAGCCTCACTCTTTAGTTTTCAATAAAGAAGGTTGCAGACGATTCAGATATCTGGCGACGGTCTACTTGCATCTATTAAAAGATAGCCAAGTTGGCAATAAACATTACGTCACTGATGACGTAACTAATGTCGCCAATTTGGTTTACTTTTAAAATATATTAGTTTTCCGAGCCAGAAATCAGAAATCGTTTGAGCTTTTTCTTATTGAAATTCAAAATGCAGTGGGTTGCCAGACGAAAAAGTTTGTTCTCTTTTTGGCAAGTTATGACTTATTTGGCAATCGGATTTTAGTTCAACTCATTCCAAGTCGATTTTTGATCAGTTTCGGCCATTTTTGCCACGGCAGACCAGTGGATTCCTAATCTACTCACTTTTCTCCAATTTCTATAAAAAAATTCAGAATGATGTTCGATGATATCAAAAAATTTCAGTCACCTCTCGGACTAAAATATATGGTATTATTTTTACTAGGATTTCCTAGTAATAGTGCGAGACACTTAAAATTGAAATGAAAAGGCATTTATCTAGTTTCGACAAGGAAGATTTCACTTCTAAAAAGACACGTGATAGCATATAATGTATACCTGAAATTAGGTAAAATATCATAGCGCAGCAGTGATATTAAGCTAGTAGGATGCAAAGGCTACTTTTGAAAACTATCATAATTCTAAAATAAAAGTTAAGTATAACACTTGATTCCATTTGTAAATCTTGCTGTTTCTTGTAAGACTGTTGTCAAAATGAAATGAACGATTCTTAAGAAAATTTCATTGAGTTTTCGTGAAATAGCTTTTAATAGACTTAGTAAACGCGAGCATTAAATTATGTATTATAAGTATTTTGAATTTTTGCAAATTGTCACTAATTTTCTATGGTTATGCAAATCTTGATAATATCTATCACCAGACCACTATGGTTTATTTCACAAACCTTCAAATTTAAGGTTTTAGAGGGAATATGTATTAAGTATTATGTAGATTAGAATTATGTCCTAAATGGGAATAGTGAATTTGTACACTAATTACGAGTTAATTATAAGAAGTATACATAGTAGGTTAATTGTTATCCTTATATTAACTAATATATGCTACTATTAAGAAATTAATCTTTTTATATTAGAAATTTTATTTGCCGTAGAAATGTTCATAGATAATTCATTTAAAATTAACGAGATGAAAACTCATTTTTCGCATAGTTGATTTTTTTTCAATAAATATACATTTTTTGACTAAATATAACAATAGTTTATGATTATATTGAACTGCTATAACATTGTTTAAAAATAATCACTGTTAGAACTCGTAAAAATACACCAATAGTACATTGTTATCAACAGATACAATGTAAGGCAAGAAAAGTATTATCATCATTTGAGAAGTTTGATTCATTTGGTTTAGTGAGAATCAAGCGATTTTGAATTTTTGACGATTGATATTGTGATTTTTTGCTTGTGAGTTGATTTACGTAGAATGGAGTTTGGAAAATACTTTCCATCTCTTGAAACCATCCAAGAGGAAACACAATTCGACTTGGCATTTCTTTCAGAGCAAGACTATTCCTCCATGACCTATTCGAGGATGCTCGCCGAGAGACCGGACGAAGTTTCACAATTTATAGACTGGTGGATCGCCACACACCGCCGCCAGCCCAACTCCGAATCTGTAGTACTGCCAGCGCCAACTACAGAAGTCCACGTTCCGGAGAATAACACTCAAGATCAAAAATACAGTTTTAACTTTATTGGGAAGTGGAAGAGGAAGGACAATGGAAAGTGGAAGCGATTCAAACGCTTCGTTTCAAAGCACATTTTCCGCAAATAGACTTACAAAGATGGCATAAGACTTACAGAATTTTGACTTCCTGACATATGACATACTGATTTGTGCCTTACTGAATTGGGACACCCAACTTATGACTTCCCGACATATGACATACCTGATTTGTGACTTTCAGCATAAGACTTCATGATTTGTGACAAAGAATATTAACATCTGGCTTTAAACAAATATAGAGCTACTTTTTGTATTTTTTCATCCGGCAGTAGGCAAGGGGGCCTGCCGAAAATAAAACTCCCCACATGAGAAACGATGCATGGTCACCTCCTCGTGGTGTTTCTCGGGTAACGCTAAGAACCATGCCATTTTGATTTATTCCAAAATTCCCCATTGTAATCAAAATATAATTACTAACAAAATATCCCATGCAAAGAACCGTCGTTAGGCTTATAGGTTTATAATTTTGATATGACATCGTCATTTATAAATTATGCTTAAATATTTAAATACATTAAAAAGTTTTAAATAATATAACTTACAAAACAAAGTTTTTAATATAAATCTTTTATATGCATTGCAATTCACGCGTGAAATTGCAACTTATTGAGCTCGAATCGAGTTTCCGTAGTGTTTGACGACTAAGAGCAAAAGATCCGTTCCTAACAATTTGCTAAGTTTTTTTTTTTGCCCCCAAAACTTTATTGAATACATTGTCATCTACAACGGGTCTATTTCCCAAGATTCATCTGGATTAGATGACGGAAAGTGAGTTAATTAGCTTTCCGAAGCTTTTCCTTCGTCGATTTTAATAGGAGAAGGCTTCGGTCATTATATATCGCCAAATTGAAAATTTTAAATTGAGCTTGGTATCTGTTGGATAATAGAACGTAAGTAAAAGTCTGAATAAAGGCAATAGAAACGTAGGTGAAAACTGATAAGTCTGACGAAAGGCAATCGAAACGAGTGAAAAAGCTGATAAGTCTGAAGAAAGGCAATAGAAACGTCTGTAAAAGCAGACTTTATGTGACAGTCCCAAAACTTGATAGATGACATTGTTGTCTACAATGAATGTACCAGCCTAGTTTCAAAGTTTCGGTTCGATTAGGCAACTTTTTTACTTAACCAGCTTCCTGAAAGCCCACAATATAAATATTTAAAAATTTCTTAATCTTCTTAGAATTATACCAAACGGTGTAGTGGTTAGCGTGCTGGCTTCTAGACCGCGAGGTTGCGGGTTCGAGTCCCGTGTTAGGCATGGGTGTTTGTAAATGTATGTTGGCTTGTCTAGTGACGAAAGTTTCGGCGCATTATAGCCCTCGTGTTGCTGACGGCGCCAGATAATCTGAATACAACCAACTTCTTAGAATTATAGTGTCTAGCAACTAGGGAATTTTGAAAACTGGAAAGAATCAATTATTTTGTTAAATCTGGAAAACCAGTTAGGAAAAAATAGTTTACAAATTAAAAATTCACTTTAAATTTTTTCTTGTTAAGATATAATAAAAAATGTCCTCGCATTGAATTTCATCTTTCATAATGAATTTTTCATCAAAATTTTTTAAATTTTTGGAAAATTTAAAAACAAATAATTTTTTGTACAATAATTTTCTTTAAATTAAAATTATTGTGTCTTACATTACCAGGATTGTAAAATCACGAGTGACTTGGAATTAACAGTTAATTTTTATCCTTTCCCTTCTGGTCAATCTTTTAATTCTTTTCATATAATAGTTTCTGAAATTAAACAGACGCTGTTTACAACATTCTGAGATAACAGTTATTTGGCTAATAGTAAAAACTATATTGGATTGTTTTCTTTTTTGTTAAAAAGCTTTATTCACAATTGTTCCGATAAGTTTCAGCCTGCTAGAGTTGCTTCGAATGACAGCTAATGTGACGTACTTGTGATCAATCAAAAAATATCTTTAAATTCTCATGCCATGCGAAATTTAACGTTCCATTAGACAATCACATTGTGTCCATATTTTTCTACACAAAGTAATTGTCTGGGATGTGTCACAAATAACCTGCGTTTTATTCAGAATAATTCCAGTTTTTAATTCGGGTTTAATCAATCAAAATTTCAAGTGCTAGTAGACTTGTGTAACTAAATATGTATTTAATTTTTTGAAAAATTAATAGCCAGCAGGACAACTACCTCTTTTTTATTAAAATGAACTTCATGCTTGATGACGTCACATGAATAAAAAATGGTCTTTTGGCAACTGATTCTGGTTTCTGAGGAGAGAATATACCTTTATAAATATCATGTTTCTTGTAATTTTAAGAAACACAATATTTTATAAAATTTAGAAGTTTTTAAAAATTAAAAAAAAGAAAAATACTCCACGTTTTTCATACGTACACGGCCAAATTCTATTTATTAAATTAATTTTATTTACAAGCAGCTATAATTATTAAAGACAACAATCCATCAATTAGATAGCTAAGTTTTTCTGATAGCTTATATACCATAGGTTTTCTGGGGTAAACTTTCTCTACCATTTCAGATGGTTGTGTGTATATCGGGAGAATGACTCCCGCCAGAAAGTCTAGATGGTGGCGGTTGCTATAGCAACAAGACTCGTCAATTTAGAATAAGAGGGATGCATGCAGAATATTGGCATTTAAAAGGGTTGCAATTAAGCAAAGTGTAGACTTCTGGAATCCTCCGTAGAAAATGAGTCTAGCATTGTTTCCATGGCAACTGACAACGCTAGACTACTTTGCAGGGGCTATTCTTGTCATGGACAGTATATAGTAGAATTTTGATGAGAATAATGTTTTTTATTTAAGACCAGTAAGCTCTGGGTGTTGTATGAGTTTTATATAAGTGCATAGAAACATGTTCCTGACACATGTCTGAAGTGTTCTGCAACGTTAATTAAATGACTTCGGTTATAATTCAGAGTAAAAAAAATATTTTGCTATACTTAAAATTCTAAAATTATCGAAGTTAACTTTTCCGACTTACAAATCACTCAAAAATATTTAACTAAAAGCGCTGTTTTCTTCCAATTTAAATTTTGTGAAAGTTTAATTTCTTCGAATTTTTGTTATCACAGTATAATGTTGCAAAATTTTCCTTGAAGTACTGTCCTGCCATATAACTTCAGGCCGAATTTATAAAATAAGGGTGAACTTAGTTTTTTTTTTAAATTACTATTACTTTTTTTTTTTAAGTCACAATTTTTGAAAGTTCAACTTCTTCGATTTTTCACGGGCGAAGTTATCATCGTATAATGTTGCAAAAGTTTTGTGTGAAGCAACTGTCTTAACAGTGCTAAGCTCTCCTGTAACATTATAATATATGAATATGGTTTCCTTTACTTCAGTGATACATAATTATAGTAACGAAAATCAATGATTCTAGATATCCTCACTAAGTGGAGTATAAATACCTTTTGATATGAGTGCTGAAGTCACCGGTTAACCAGTCAATTGCAAGAAAATCTTGGACGCAAAGTAGCTGGGATGCACGGATATCAAAAGTATTGCTGAATTTCAGGGGGATTTTCTTTCCTTCGGGGGCCTGAAAAACATAAATCGTGCAAACTCTGCATATATGAATATGGTTTCCTTTACTTCAGTGATACATAATTATAGTAACGAAAATCAATGATTCTAGATATCCTCACTAAGTGGAGTATAAATACCTTTTGATATGAGTGCTGAAGTCACCGGTTAACCAGTCAATTGCAAGAAAATCTTGGACGCAAAGTAGCTGGGATGCACGGATATCAAAAGTATTGCTGAATTTCAGGGGGATTTTCTTTCCTTCGGGGGCCTGAAAAACATAAATCGTGCAAACTCTGCATTAGCATTCATAGTAAATTTCTAACCCTAAAGCAAGGAATTACTAAGATGGTGTAATCGCAGTCCTTCTCTCTATATTTTTAATATAATAAAAAAGTGAATAAAACGCTAATTCACTGAGAAAAAGACATGTGTGTAATATAGATATTTTAAATTATAAATTGAAAATAAAATTAATACACTGATTGAAATAAAACTTAAATATGAAATTTAGAACATTCAGTAAAACGGATATACGCTCAGGTCTTCTCTTCTCCTAAGATATCTTCAATTACTTCTCATAATATATCAATAATCAGTCGATAGAAAAAAATTAGCCTTTTAGCTAAAAATGTCACTGGTAAAAAAAAAAAAGCACTTGAAAAATATTTATGAATAGAAATACACTTTTAGCTAATCACTTAAGTTGTATTTCAGGTTATCCAGCTGCTAGTTAATTAAAAGATATCCACCACCCACCTCAATTTTCCAAATGCGTATGTCATCTGCATAATAACGTCCCGGGTGGTTAGGCGAAGTAAAAGATCCCGTGTCTACTCCACTAAATAGCTTCGAGCACTGCGTATTGTACATCTCTACGAGGATACTGTAGCCTCTTGACTCGATGATGGAATTTGAGCGGAAACGAACTCTTATCTTTGAAACCTCGGACAAAATTGTACGTCCTACTTGCGAACCACAGTACCCGCAAAATATACAATTTGAAAACAAATCAAACTGTTCAGAACACAACTCATCGATTATGACAGAATGAACGATCGTCATCATTTTAAAGTATGTATTTCAACCACTCATCAATGTTATATGTATGTCAGTGCTGAGTGTATCAATGTTTTTTTTCCTAATGGTGGGCCAGCAATCATTTGGTTCACTAAGTGCTCGCAATCACTTGGCCACTACAAGGCCGGAAGCGATAGCCACTTTTGTAAAGGAGCACCCAGTGGGTGGGTCATCGCTGCCCCTAACTTAGGACACCCACGTCTAACATCCATATCTTGCCATGGATTCGAACTAGAGGTGGCGATATATCGATACGACGATATTTTTTTAAAAAGTATTGATACAAGTCATCGATATATCGTTATTTTCAAACATTTTTAGTTTTTTGATGATTGTTTTGTAGTTCCATGTGTTTTTTCAATTTTCTTTATTTTTTTCAAAAACTTTTAAGCTTAAGTTTGGCCTTCGCTGAGAGACAGTTAAACTGGTACAATAACCAAAAAGAAAACGTAATGTAATGGTAAGATCGGATCATTTATTAGTAGTCATTAACATAGAACCGTTTCTGTTGCCAACGTGTGCCTGAAATTTGCGTTTAATTTTAAATATTAAAATCATCTCTATCAGCAAAATATGCGGTAAACTACTTTTCAAAATTTCTTCTTTAAAAATTATTGCGAATTTATGCATTGACATTCAAATGTATTTTATTTATTCTGATTGATAATATAATTTATTTATTAAAACAATTTTTATAATTTATTTATCAACACAATTTTTATAATTTATTTATTAAAACAATTTTTATAATTTATGTATTAAAACAATTTTTAAAATTTATGTATTAAAACAATTTTGGTATGAATTCATGAAAAGTAGAAATTTGCCCCAAAAAACTTCCTTTTCTGGCAAAATTGAAAATCAATTAAAAAAAAATCATGTAACGATATATCGATATTTGTTTCTACGCAACGATATAGTATCGATATTTATTTTTATCGATATTTCCGACCTCTAATAAATATACACACATTGAAAAATCTCGAAACTCTTTAAAGTGTCTTGTTTTTTAAAGTATATAAAAAAAAATCTTTAATTACGTTGCGTTTGGTATCGTATGAAAGATATAGTTGAGAGGATATATATAAAAAAAATAGCTTCCCAAGTAGCACATTATTGACTAATGTCAGAATCGGAGGTTGTTTTAAATTAGCCAATTATGGTCAAAACTCGAGCATCATTTCAAAATATTAATAAAAAAAACATGTCAAAAATAGCACAAAGCATATTTTTGCCCTCCATATTTTCTTATAAATAAAATATTTCAATATTAAAACAATGCATTGGCATTTCAAAACTTCCAGTATATTTTGCATTGGGTGAGATTCGTTGTTTGTTCTGTGTGATGTGTGACTTATTATCCAATTTTTCAACGAAAAAGTTTAATTGAAAGAGTGAAAATTGTTTTTAAAACTTATAGGCAAAATTATTTAGTAAAAAAAATAGGAACAGTGGATGACTATGGATATTTCAAAGGAGGTCTACGAAGAAAATCTTAGATTCGAAAAAATAAATTTAAACGTTTAATAATCGAGTTAGTATAGGTTAAAAAAAATTAAATGTCCTTGATCGATGATTTTATGGGAACATAATAAATACTAAATAACCTATATTTAAGTACCATCAGGTATGTAAAAGGGCAATTCCACAGAAAACAGAATATCTTCCAGAAAAAGAAGGAAAAAAAATGTTGTAGGGGGATCGAAGCTGCCTAGTTCATCTTTAAAAGTTTAAATAATATATAGAAAAGAATAATTTTTTCATTGTTTTAGTGCTTTCAAGTGGAAACAATGATTCCAAGATGGTCACTATTAGCTGAATGTCATATGGTTGAAACAGTGTTGACTTTATGGAATTCCAATCTCCTTATGTTATACTTAGAGACACTTTTACTATTTCAGTATAATGTGCCACTATTAGCTCTATTAAATGTATTATTTTATAACGTTTACTTCAATTTAAAATGTATACATTTAAGAATTCAAGTTAATACAAATGGTTATCCCCCCCCCCCCCTTGCCAGAAATTACAGTATTTTATGTAATTGGTATTGAACTAAGTTGTTTAGCTTATTGTCACGCAAGTTTATAAATGACCTAAATATGTATAAACTTCTCTTAAAATATAAAATACCAACGTTATATCTGAAATTTATTATAGAGCATTTTATTCTGTCCCACATGGGACATAAAATAGAGGATATTTCAAATGTGAATGTTTTCAAGTAAGGAATTTTATTGTTATAACTAAAAAAATTATTTAAAATAAAATAACATTTAATAAGTTGAGGAAAGTAGCTGTTAATGGGGGTCGTTTATGATGATTAAATTTTGTATAAAAAATAATTAAATATTATTAATTAACAATAAAATTTTAATTATGTTCTAAAATTTGTTTTAAGTAAAATGGCAAAAAATAAAATATATTTATTGAAGATTAGAAATAGGACTTCCAATCCACTATCCCCTGTATAAATATATAATTTTAATATTTAAAATCGAAAGTATCCATTAAATTTAAGGGGACCGGGGAGGGAAAAAACTTTTTTTAATAGTTACCTACCAAACTGCATGAAATTTTGTAGGTAACTTAATGACTTGAAAATAATTGTAAATTTTAAATTTCAAAAAATTATTTAAATTATTTTTTATTTTAGAACATTTAAACTTTAAAATTTTAAATTTTAAAAAAATATCCCTTGCATTTAAATTTTTCCCTAAATTGTTCATTTTTTTTGTACAGGCTATTTTAATATATATTAAAATAATTGTGAATGGATTTTTGATTTGGCAGATTCTTTCATCAATTAAAAGTAAAAATTGTTGTTACCTGGAGAGTTTTTGATTTTTTCGTGACATTTTAATACTAAAACTGAATTAAAGTAATAAAACACAATCAAGTTTTAAAATCCATGCCCAATTATATTCAAAATAGTAACAGGAACTATTTCCCAAAATTTCAAAAGAATATACAAAATTTTAAATCGCAAGGAACAATTTAAATTTATTGAATTCATGGAAAATACTTTAAGAGAAAAACACAAATGAAAAAAATATATACCTTAAACAAAGAGAAATTTTGTTGATATTAACTTCAGGGAAAAAGCACAGCACCATAAAAAACAGTTTCTGACTTTTGTATGAATTTAAAAACAAAAGTTCAGGCTATAACTTCGGAACAAAACAAAAAATCGATACTTTTGAATTTTTTTCCCTCCTCGGTCCCCTTAAATCCGAATCCATTAAATTCCCCCATCCCAATTGAAAAACAAGTACATTGTCAGACTTCTATACTTGTAGTCGGAAAAGTAGACGGGAACAAATTTCACGTGGAAGTACTTTTTGCTATTTCTCACAGCAAGAGAGTGTTGAACTGAGTGGGTGGTGATATAAAGAGACTTGCTCGTCAAAAGATAAAGAGTCAATGTGAGATACTCAATTGCTAATCTGGCAAAGATTTTGCTTACTTATGAAAAGCACAATCTTCTGCATTGGAAATTATCACTTAGGGAAGAAAATATGAGGCAAAAACCCATGAAACTGTACATAATCACTATGAAAAAGTAAATTTGAACAACAGACAATAGTACATATAAACAGTATCTCATTTTATATACATAATGTTACGAATTTTTGTATATTTATAAATATTTCGTAGTGTTAATTTCGTAAATAGTAAAATTTATGTACATTTCACATAAGGCAGTGCAATAGTTCGTCGATAAGTTGGCTTCCCGGTAATATGGGTTTTGATGCTTGATAACGGGTTTTACAGAGGTAGCGCTGGGAAGCGAGTTTTACAAGGAGCAGGGTGTTTAACATTATGGTAAAGTTGGCGAGATAGAGCCAAGTTGGCGACGGTTTTGGCGACTAATTTTTGTCACCAAATTTGGCGAGAAATCACCAAATGTCTCCAAACTTGGCTACCATTTGGCGATATTTTCGGTCCCCATTTACATGTATAGGACTTTTCGACTACGATCTGGACAGTTCTCCAAATATCTACTTCTAGAAGTCTCAAGAAGTTTTGACTCCTATATAAGTCGGCCGAGGTAGTCAGTTAGTTGTTGATTTTGAGTCACTGAATTAGTTGACTGGAATTACTGAGTCTCAGTGAGCGTTCAGAGAGTTCCGAAAGCGAACTGTATTGCATTGTCTTTTTCAGTGATTTAGCAGTTGTGTTGTCAAGTTTTTAACTGCTGTTTTGTGCTCTATCGTTGTGAAAAGAGCTGTATTCTGTCTACTAGAATGAGAAGTTCTGGAGTTGTAAAGGAATCTGTGAAAAGTGATATTGGAATAAATATCTACAAGTTTTGATCTGCTTTGGCTTCAAATCTTTCGAACCCGACCACGCAAGAATATGTTTACTTAATACTAAACGAAGACACACAAAAAACACAATAATATTAGCATATTTGCTGTTATTCTGTTTGTTCATATATATTATAATAATAGTTCAGTACTTTCTCATCAAAATAAACTTCTTAAAATTGACGAAGAAATAGTATTTTTATTAAGTGACAAATAAAATCACACTATGTCCTGCACGTGACAACGTTGACCACATATGACATTTGTTTACAAAAAATTATCTAGGTATGAGCTTACTTTTTCACCTAAAAACATTTATGAATAATTAATATAAATCTAGGAGATATATAAAAAGTAATGCTGAAGTTACATAACTATAGTAGAATCAGACAATTTTTTGTTAGAAGGACATATAATGAAAAGTCTTGTCCAATAGTGTAACAGTTAGGTTTAATTAAAAAACTTGGGATTTAAAAAGTTTATGAAAAAAATGTTGTACTTATGAATTTATACTGCTCAAGTGCTTTCATCAGACCATAACAATTTTTAAAACTTCATTCTTACGAAAAAAGATCTACAAGCAAATGTAGTTTAAAAAGTAGTTTGAATTTCCTGCACATGATGGTGGAATGCCACAAAAGTCAACCCTAAAAATAGTTTATCCATGGAAATCCTGCACATTTTGTGTTACGTTCCAAAAACTTCCATGTGCAAGTGTATAAACATATTGACTACGGAACACTCGGAGTGATAATTCCCATTTGATCACTTTGTATTAGTAATTCGAGTACTATTAATAAAAGTAGGACTAAGAAAAATTCTTGGGGCACAATGTTTAAAAAAAAAAAAAAAAAAAAAAAAAAAAAAAAAACAGAAAATATTAAAATTAATTATGAAAAGTTAAGAAATCTAATGTGCTACAGCCAAACGACCACGATTCATTTCATTAGTACATTTCGCACACAAAGAAAAAACATTGAAATTGTGAAGACTCATGTATGCTATCAGTACTCATCAGGCTCGAGTTTTTACAGAAACAATCTCATTTCAGTTCAATTGTTACATAAAGACTTTCAATTTAATTTTAAGAGGAAGTCCTAGTAAGGATTATTTCCTGTACTCGCTATGTTACAATCTTCTATCCCAGTGTATTTAGAAATTACTTTCTATAAAACATTGATATTTGGTGAGTAGGTACAAAAATTATACCTGAATGAAATGGCATAAATTAAAAACTCGGAATTAGCGTCTAATATATTTTATTGTATATTTTGAAATCCTAACGTCAAAGCATAAGCAGTGGCTCCACCTGGTTTTGTCTTTTGCTATTTTAATTTTCATTTATAATGCATATAGACTGAGAGGCGGCTGCAATTTTTGGACCCCATCGAACATCATTCTGAATTTTTTATAGAAATTGGAGAAAAGTGAATAGATTACGAATCCACTGGTCTGCCTTGACAAAAATGGCTGAAACTGGTCAAAAATCGACTTTTAATAAGTTGAACTAAATCCAATTGCCAAATGTGCCATAACTTGCCAGATAATGAGATTTTTTTTTTTTATTTGATAACGCTCAATCTTTAATTTTCAATTAATAAGGTTGCAGACGATTCAGATATCTGCCGATTGTCTGCTTGTATCTATTAAAAGGGAGCCAAGTTGGCAAAAAATATTACGTCACTTATGACGTTACTGATGTCACCAATTTGGCTTATTTTTGAAAGATATAAGTTTTCCGAGCCAAAGATCAGAAATCGTTTGCGCTTTTTCTCATTGAAAATCAAAATGCAGTGGGTTGCCAGACGAAAAAGTTTGTTCTATTTTTGGCAAGTTATGACATATTTGGCAATCGGATTTTAGTTCAACTCATTCCAAGTCGATTATTGATCAGTTTCGGCCATTTTTGCCCCTGCAGACCAGTAGATTCGTAATCTACTCACTTTTCTCCAATTTCTATAAAAAATTCAGAATGATGTTCGATGGGGTCCAAAAATTGCAGTCGCCTCTAGGACTAATAGACGTTAAATGAAAACAATTTATGTTATTTCATTAAGTGATCTTTTTAGTACCTTCTCACCAAATTTCAAGGTTTTGTATAAAGTTGTTTCTAGCAAGGAACTTCTCATAAAAAATAACATTTGCTGTCAGTTTGAGGAATAGGTTTTTAAAGTCGTATAATTGTTTGTAATAAATAGAGTACAACAGGAAAGAGACTAAGTTCTTTAAAACAACAGTATTCTGAGCTATGACTTCGTTATTATAATTTTAAGTAACGAAAAATTATTTTTAAAACATTTAATAGATCTTTTCTTATAAAAATTAGGTTCAAAATTAAGTTCGATCTCAATGCATTGTAGTTGTTTTATTATTTCATTATGACACATTATGTGAAAGAATCTACAATCAAAACTACCTCAGAAGCACAAAAACACACTACATTGACCAATCCCAAAGTGGAACATTGGAAACCGGCCGTTGTTACTGATATTAGTCAATCACACCAAATGCTGAAAAATAATACAGGACGTTTTTAAACGTTGAATTAAATGTTAAATTGAAATATCTTATTTATAAGTAAATACAGAGGGCAAACATTTTGTTTTGATGTATTTTTGATACGTACATTTTTTATTTTATTTTTATTTTTTAATTCTGTTTCGGAATGATGCTCGAGTTTCTATCAGAATTGACAAATGTTCAGAACACCTGTTTCTGATATTGCCCAATACTGCTGTGCAAGTTGAGTCATTGTGGTCATTTTTTCGTTTTGCTTAATGAGCCTTTCAGGTTTCTGATCTAAACATATTGTTATGAATTTTTCCACTGAAGCAATGATGGCACAGTTTTCACGGTTTAAAAGTATTTATTCTCTCTTCAGAAAACTCACAAAATTTATTCACAGGCAACAGTTTAATTACTCTCAAGCTTCAACACAAGCTTCAACAAAAATAACTCCGAATTCAGCGATTATACAAGCTCACTCCAATAGGTAAACAAAGCGATCAGCTTTCAACGAAGTCCGAAGTCAATCTGAAAACTTTCCCGTTCTCCAGTCTTTTATATACAAGCGCGTGAGACATTCGCGAAATTTCCTGCCAATTCATCGGAAAAGAAATATCTCGAAACTTCTCGATTGCTTTAGGTGTTGCCACCTTTTTCTAACTTGTATAATCGCTGTTAATAAATAAAATAAGATAAAAATAAATTACAATAGAATTTTAAAATAATACGTCACTATTTACACTATATACAGACAATTTGTGCAACAATATGTTGTTTGTTTATGTAAAGACACTTTAAAGCAATTCGTGTCATTTATTGGAACAAAATGACGTGGCTCTGAGCACTATTCGCTTCCGTTTCCTGCTTTGTTTTGATAAGTTACACTTATACCTTTTGAGGATAGTATAAAGTTACTTATCAGGAGTCGAAATTTTAGTACTTTACATTCGGACTTTATCAGCGAATAGGTGTAACTACGTGTAGAAATATTTCTTGAAAGTGGAATTTAGATGGATGTTTTTACTCTGACTTGTATGAAATTATTCATCATTTTAATTTAGTGCAAGTACTGAAATTAACAATTTCTTTCAAAAACAATTCCAGAATTAAAACTGATGTAAAGTAAACAAAAAATTAAGCTCTAATTTTATAGTTTTTGTCTTGTTTTGTTTTTCCAAAAGCTGAAGAAAATTTTGTAATTATGTTCGATACATTCCAGTTTAATTGTCATGAGTGTACTAATTAAAAAGTAATCATGGGACCAAATGATTTTATAAAAATTAAATATTACACAAGACTAAATTTTTTTCTGTTTAGAAGACATCATTAAGTAGTAGATCATTAAATACAGTAAGAAAATAGATAATAAATGAAATAAATTAAAAAATTACAGTTAAAATATAAAATGTTATCAATAAGGATATTTTTTACATGCAGAAAAGTAGAAATTTAGTGTTGATAGCTTAATTGAATCCAATGAAATTTCTGAAATAGTGTTCGATGTTACCTCAAACAGATATTAATCTTATAAAAAATGCAATTAAAATCAAACAAAATTGCTTTTTTTCGCTTATTAAAACATAAACATAATGGGCAAAAAAGAAAAGAAAATAAAAATTAAAACAAATATTTAAACTATTTCTGGGAATTGGAGGATAAAATAAATGCTTATGAATAAGACAATTATAATATTTTCATGCTGGTATTAAATAAATATTTAAAATAATTTGAACAACAAGTTTATATCATTCATTTAGTTATTTCATAAAATATATCTTAATTGGAATACATTTAAGAGACTAATCTTTTTGATAAAATATGAATAAATCTGTATATATTACTTTAAAAGTAATATATACAGTTGCTCTGTATATATTATCTTGTGTTGCTGTCGGTGCCAGATAATCTGAAAACCACCAACCAATACTGCATTAAAATTGCGCAAAGACGGTACTACTCAACTTGCTAAACAATATATAAAAAAACTTACTTGTCTAGAAATTGTTAGACGAAACATAAACAGAGTGTAAAATTTTATTCGTACTTTGTTCTATGTTTGCTCTCTAATTTTTCAATAGCATGATGCACAGAAATTTCTTTCTTTTCCAATTTTTCATTTGACAATAAAAACAATTGACGAAAGAAAGTTTGTTGACATAGTACGCATTGTTTCGATCGCAGGATTTGTGAAAAGAAAAGATTTTTTTTTCAAATAAATTAAATCCGGTACAGGAAAAGCTGTGGTATATAGTGCTTTTTTTTAAGTTAACCTTTCCAATTTAATCCACTCAAATGAGGATAAATAGAAATAATTCACTGAAAAGTTTCAAACAGAAATAATCTACCCTATTCAAGATAAATAGGAAATATTTGATGGATAAAACATTAAAACAGCTCAACTACTTTTTATTTGAAATTTTTTTTTTCGAAACTTGGATTTGACTGCCTTTTCTTGTTATTAAACACATGAAAAGTTTATGTGCAAATAAATAATAATGATAGATGTAACAATATTATTAAAAAAGTTTGAATACAAGACAGAAATTTTTTACCTCGTGGAAAGAAAAGCTATTCATATTTTCAAAATAATTACAAAATTACATAAAATGCAAGTACATTTGTCTATCAATCTAATTAAAAATTGATTTTTCTTTGGAGTAAATATAATTAAGAAGCATTAAAACTTTTCAATTCCCCTTTTTATACGAAGTACATAATATTTTACAAAAAAATTCTATTTGCAACTCATTCCCATTTATTAATCAGCTTAAAAAAGAAATGAATAAAATTATAACTAAGGAACAATAATATTTTCAAAATAATTACAAAATTACAAAAAATGCAAGTACATTTGTCCATCACTCAAATTAAAAAATGATTTTTCTTTGGAGTAGATATAATTAAGAAGCATTAAAACTTTTCGATTCCCCTTTTTATACGAAGCACATAATATTTTACAAAAAAATTTTATTCGCAACTCTTTCCCATTTATTAATCAGCTTAAAAAAGAAACGAATAAAATTATAACTAAGGAACAAAACAATAAATTTTACAAGTTTTTGTTTTAATTATTAATTGATGTAAATAATTTAATCAGAATTTTTTTTATATAGTATGTTAATGGAATATTCGCATCTTGGCTCCAAAAAGGGAATATCGTATTGTTACTTGGATATTAGGTGAAAGGTTTTCTATGAAATAATATAACGCATAAAAACAAAGTTTTAAATATCAATAATTTATTTGCATCGCCAATTTTTATATTTATATTGCCGTTTCTGTTGTCAGCATGTGCTCGGTGTTGAATTTCAAGTATTAAAAACAACTCTCACAGCAAAATATGCGGCGAACTTCGTTTCAAAATTTATTAATTAAAAATGAATGCGAATTTATGTACTCACATATAAATATCTTTTATTTATTCTGATTAAAACATTTTATTATTTATTTATTCTGATAAAAACAATTTTATTATTTATTAAAACAATTTTATTATTTATTAAAACAATTTTATTATTTATTAAAACAATTTTATTATTTATTAAAACAATTTTATTATTTATTAAAACAATTTTATTATTTATTAAAACAATTTTATTATTTATTAAAACAATTTTATTATTTATTAAAACTATTTTATTATTTATTAAAACAATTTTATTATTTATTAAAACAATTTTATTATTTATTAAAACAATTTTGGCCACAGGAAAAAGTACCTTCAATGACCGGTTAAAAACTATTTCAACAAGATTGGATGACGACAAGTTGGTTTATTAATATTCCGTAAAAGCGACCTCTTAGTGACAGCGACAATCCTCAAAATTTGATAGAATGCATTGCCATCGATATCGAATCTATCTGTCAAGTTTCTGCCTGGATGAAAGCTAGTGGGTTAATTTAGCTTCCGCAGATTTGCTCGTCAGCCACAAACAAGCAAACAAACTAAATCGGACAAAATCCAATCTATCAAAATCCAAACAAAATCCAATCAGCAGTGTTTGTGTTATCATCAACCCTTACAAAGAGGATATTTTAGAGATTAAACGTCGTCGAATTGTACCTACAGGATACCTTTAATATACCTAAAGAGGATAGTGTGTGTAGCTGTGTTTTATTTAAATTGATTATCACAATTCATATGTTTTTACTACTAATATGTAAAATCCTTTCGATTCTCTTCTAGACCTAAGAATTCTGAAAAAGACTGTGATAAATATAAAATTAGAATACACTTTTGAGATGATTCCAAAGTAAGTTCCATTCTTAAAATTTCCCAAGCTTTTCATTTCAACATTTATTGCCAATAATATCATAATCATTCCTAATATATTAATATCTTATATTATTAATAAATGTTATTTAATAAAAATTTATATTTGTTTATTAAATTCCACTAATTTAATTTTTTCATATTAGTTATTAACAATTTATTTCGATTAATTTAAATTAATGCCAATTTATGTTAATTAACATTCAATTAATATCAATAAAAATCAATATCTATTAGTTTTAATAATCAATTGATATGAAATAATATAAAATGTCCTTGATTATAACAATATAATTAATGTTTGTTCAAGAAATTTGAAAACATTCATGTGAGGGAGAGATGGAAAAGCTTAATTTTTATCGAAAAAGATAAAAAAAAATTCCAAGTTTAACCGCATATTTTCTTTCAGATGCCTTAGAAGTATATAGAATTAAAGATACAGTATGTGAGAGAAAAAAAGGAATTAAGTTTGGTAGTTGGGACAAATAACTTTTGAAAATAATTTTTAAAAAAATTTCTAGGTTCTCACGAAAATTTATGTTTTCATAATTTTTTTTTTATTTATTTATATCCTTATTACTTCATTTAAATACTTATATACACTAGTTCGAATATTATTAAGCTTTTAAACTTATTTATAAATAATGACCGTAAAAAATGGAGTTATTAACGTATGTTTTAATTTCAACGGAAAAGAATAGACAAACATAAATTTAACATAAAAATGCTTTTTTATCCTTTGCACAATATTTTCTATATACAAGATAATAATATTTTGATAATTATATACAGGGTTTTGATAATTATATTAATTCAAAATTAATATTGCGATTACAAACGGCCATAACTATTTAATGAAAAATAATTTATCGATAAGATTAGCACAGAATGTAGACGGAACGGACAAAATTTTGAAGTTCCGTCTTCATTCTGTGTTAATCTTATTGATAAATTCTTTTTCAATAAATAATTGTAGCCATTTGTATTCTCTATATTCATTTTAAATTACTCTGTATATCCTATTAAAAATATATATTTAATTGAAAGATAGGTTTTTGGGCATTTCGTGGTGCCATCTCTGAGTAAATAACTAAAATAATATGACATTTTCATAAATTCCATCGTAACACTTCCCTGAACATTCATTTCAAAATTTTCTGGGTATCTCGAGTAATATTTTAATATAATTAATTTCATTTTATAAATTAAATTTCAATATGAGTTTATTTTTTAACATAAAATGTTGCTGTTTATTTTTGTAAAAAATAAACCTTTTGGTTGTTTTCTTTAATCAAAAACTACACGAATAAAAAAGACACTTGAAATGAAAATTATTAATTAGTATACAAAATTAATAATCAACAATCCTAAGATTTTTTTTATTGGAGAAAGTAATCCCAATAAATTTTAAGTTATTTGTGTTGCAATTTGAAAAATAAGCACTGTTTTCTCTGTATTTAAACTCTATTAAAGGAAAAAACTGTTTTACAGAAATAATATTTTGCTTTGATCTATTAGATGATTGATTTGTTATAACATGTATGTTTAAAAGATAAATAGCAAGAACCGTTTTTTTTTTTAATTTTTTATTCTGATTTTATGTGTATTTATGCCAGATTATACTTTGGTTACATTATTAATGAAACTTTTGCATAAATTTTTTGATAATGTCTAAAGCATACAAAAGGCGTGCAATAAAAGTTTAATTTAAGTGAAAGAATTTCGGTATTAAGAATTAGTTTTATATTGTTAAGGAAGTATTTAATTTACGATGGGTTCTAATACTATAAAAACAAAAATCATTTTTATATTAAAAACAATATTTATAACTTTAAAATTGTTGTAGATCTTTAAATTAATAAAAAATATATATAATTAATAACATTATTCTTAATCTGAGCCTATTTTTCTATTAACAGAATGCATACTGTTTAATTTTAAATTGTAGAATACCAAGAAGAAAATAAAAATAGATGACTTTTTTGACATTATTTTTTTAACATAACACAATTCAAATACTTTTTGTTAAAAGCATCAAGCATTATAAGTATTACTTGTTAAACTATATTTTTACTAACAAACCAATCATATTAAATAATAAATTTAATAAAATTATGTTAAACAATATTATTGTTTCCAAACAGATACATAGTATTGTTATCTGCCGGATTTGTCATTGTTTATAAATGCATAGCAGGATAAAAGAATAAAAATAGACTTTTTGTTAACATTTTAATTTCGTACTAGTCTATTTTAAATTCTGCCATCTCGATTGAATTTTTTATACAAGTGTCAAAAGTATACTCTTTATAACTGCTCATATTATTAATCTACACAAAATGATAGATGGCGACACTGTTAACAAAATCTTGTAGATTTCAAAAACTTGTGGAATTCCTTTTAATTAAAATATCATTTGCATTAATAAAAGAAGGGGAAAAACGAGTTTATTATTTTTTTTCTAAAATTTTTCATGCTAATTTAAATACAAATAATTTTTTAATTTTTTTTCCTGACATCTCCTGATCGGGAGAACGTCTTGATCTACATAATTCAATATTTATATGTTTGTGGACATACATTTAGAAATAAACTTTTAAATGATGACAAATTTAGCAATTATCTGGTAGATTTCAAAAGCTTATTGAATTAAATCATACTTTATCACTGAAATATATTTTGATATAAGTCGAAATAGGGCAGAACATGTAAATAAACTGATAAATTTAAAACGAACACAACATTCTAAATTAGATAAGAAACTAAGACCAATAATAAACTTGGTTATTATTGGCCTTAGTCAGCACTCTTATTTATTGCAATAACTTAAATTCCCAGGTAGCACAGCAGTATTGGCCAGTGTTGAATGGTTGTTGGTTGGTTGTTTTCAGATTATCTGGCGCCGGCAACAACATGAGGGCTATAATGCGCCGAAACATTCGTCCTTAGACAAGCCAACATACATTACCAAAACCCCTTACGTCTACGTGGGGAGAGAAAGGTGCCATCAAAGCCTCTCAATCTGAGCTGGTTTAGAACTACCAGACAAGTTGTACTGGGTAGCCATAATAGACGGAGAGGCGACTACAATTTTTGGACCCCATCGAACATCATTCTGAATTTTGTATAGAAATTGGAGAAAAATGAGTCGATTACGAAATCAACTGGTCTGCCGTGGCAAAAATGGTCGAAACTGGTCAAAAATCAACTTTTAATAAGTTGAACTGAATCCAATTGCCAAATGCACCATAACTTGCCAATTAATGACCTTTTTTTTTAATTTGGTAAACCTCACTCTTTAATTATTTTCAATTAAGAAGGTTGCAGACTATTCAAATGTGTGGCTATGGCTTACTTGCATCTTTCACAAATGAGTCAAATTGGCAATAAACATTATGTCACTGATGACGTAACTGATGTCGTCAATTTGGCGTACTTTTAAAAGGTACAAGTTTTCTGAGCCAGAGATCAGAAATCGTTTACGCATTGAAAATCAAAATACAGTGGGTTGCCAGACGAAAACGTTTGTTCTCTTTTTGGCAAGTTATGACTTATTTGGCAATCGGATTTTAGTTCAACTCATTCCAAGTCAATTTTTGATCAGTTTCGGCCATTTTTGTCACGTCAGACCAGTGGATTCGTAATCTACTCACTTTTTTCCAATTTCTATAAAAAATTCAGAATGATGTTCTGTGAGGTCCAAAAATTGCAGTCGCCTCTCGGACTATAAAGAAACTTTCTCTGTTTGAACTGCCAAGGTCGGGAGGCTCATCTTGAAGGGTTCAGAACCTCATGAATAAATATCAGTAGTTTGCACTACTGTATCAAATATGAAATTTTTTTTTTATTAAATGTAGAATTGAATATAGATATCGAAAAACATTTTTTGGGGTCTTTACTATTCCACTAAATTATAATCATGAACTTTCCAACAGCTGCAATGAATATTAACACGCCCACTGATTTTAGCTGGAAAGTAAAGTTCTAAGTAGTAAAACATATATCAGCATTTTAAAAGTTCTTGTTTCTCTACTAGTCCATATCAACGATAATAATTTATTATTATTAAAATATATCTAATTTACAAATTAATTCAGTAATAATTACCAATTCTCCTTTTCATAAAGCGATTCTGCTTTTTTTTTCTTCCTTATAGCTCTGTTTCACAATGTGAAATATAAATAAATAAATTTAATATACTTAACATGTCATAATTTTAATTTTAATCAGTTTATTTCAAAGGCCTACTCAAACTAAACTTAATGAATTCAAAAACAAATACTAGTATAGTTTCAAAATCACATGAGGTTTTATACAGAAATACAAACAACGTCCCCAAAAAGGTATAATACTTCTGATATTCAAATTATATTTAATGTATGCAAACACATAAAATTAGTTTTAGCTGAAATAAGAAATCTATTCGAAGCATATTTAAGTACTTTATTAATAATTTATAAGACAAGTTTTTTTAGATGCGTTAAAATGGCAACATTTGAATAAAAAAAACCGTTAAAAATATCTAAATGATACATTTTAAAATGATTGTATTTCATTTCTAATTTAATAGAAAACTAACTTATATTTTAAAGTGTTTTGTAAAATAGTATTTAATTTTGTAACCAAGTTGAACTTGCCGCTTTATAGACTGCACTCAATATTATGGCTGAACTAGACAAGAAATATTGTACTTGGTTCTTTTTACAGTTACATTGTTGTGATATCAGTACTTTTTGTAAATATTTCCGGTTGTCTTCTTTTAGGATTAAACTTAAAGTGTGTTATTTGAATAATATTGAATATTTCAAAACTCATTTTGAGAGTACCGTAAACAAATACCGGACTTTCGAGTTTTTTACACTTGTGAACATTTCCTTGCTTGACATTAATTTTTTTTAATCTCTATATCTCAAAGCATGTTTATAACAATCGATTGATTAAAGCATTTTGTATCTGTATTGGGTTACATATTAAAGGAAAATTTTTCCTTTGATTTTGAAAAAATAGAAATGGCGGTAAATAGGACTTTTTAATTCGTGAAGTACCGTTTCTGGAAGTATTTGAAAACTTAATATTTAATTGACAGATTGGAACGAAAACTTCAAAATACGCTATCTACCAATAAGTAATTTGGACACCTATGATAAAAGATATAAACATAATTTATTCATATTCAATAGGTGGTAGAACCTCACCTGAGGCAGTTATAGCCTTAACCCTCCGGAACATGCTTTTCATAAGTGTTTGGATGATGGACAGTAGGGCGTATCGAAAAAAAAAAAAAAAAAATTTGGAAATTCAAAATTTCAAGTTGATAAAAAGTTGTCACTATGGTCACATGTTTACCAAAATTTTTTTTAGTTCAATCGAAAAATATTTAGGTCTCCCGGAATGGACCTGAAGTTTGATGTTTTTTGACAAAAACAAAGATTTTTTAATTTTTTTTTAAACATAAATATAAAGCAAACTTTTATTTTCAAGAATAAAAATGTCGAGTTTATAATACTAATTAACAGTAATAAAAAAATTATATCTGCCATTTAATAATTAAGTCTCCCCGAATCTACATGAAAAACTTAACTTTTTTACAAAATACGGATATTTTTCCATTTTCAACCCATTCTTTTGGTTAGTTTCAATTATTATATTCGTAGTCTAGGTATAATAGTACAGCATTTTGAAATATCGGGAATATCATTTTATGAAATGGCGTTTACTAAACTCAAGTATTAATTCATATCATTTCTGCACGACTCCACGTTGGTTGGAGTCTACAACCAACAAAGACTCTAGGTTAGAGACATGAAGGTAACGTTATCGAAAATGAATTCAATGTCACAGAGTTTGAATGATGAAAGTGTACATGATAGTAAAATGCTTCTACCATGGAAATTATTATAAAGTTGAATTATTTCAGTGAAATAAGAACTGCCAGAAAATCTACTCTTTTTCTAGAGATTGTGACCGTAGAGCCAATCTCTATTAGAGTAGAAGCTTTATTAGCAAGTGCTCTTTCGTGGGATTTAAATGTTGTAACACTAGAAAACCAGGCAGTGGTAATAGATAAATCGAAAGTTTTTCGTGAGTGAGTAAAATATCATTAAGGTATTAGTTCAACTATTTTTCACTAGTATTTTCATTTTTCACTTTTTATATAATTGAAATGATGAAGCAATAAGTATAAAAATTGTAAGTTGTAAATGTGGTCGCATAAATAAACGAGAAGAACATGTATGTTTGGTGCTCAACTGCAAACAGTGGCTCTGGGTGAAACGTAGTGTCATCATTACTACTTATGAAATAAAGTTGCATTGATAAGAAAACTATTCAAGGTCTTGGTTATGATAGTGATGAATGAAATACTGAAGTCTCTAATTGATCAATTTCATTCTTCGTAAATGCTTTAAACTAATCAGTACAAGCAGTTGTTTGTTTATTTCATTTAAAAGAATTGCCTCTTAGGAAAGTTATGATTATTCTCGATGTTCCAATTTATTAACGTACTTCATTTACTGTTCATTAAGAAAACGTCTAACAAGTTGTCGAGATTTACCAATTGTTGAATACAATAACATTGATAGGGTTTTTCCAAAATTTGATTTTATAAAGTTGAACACCGACCAGAAATATTGGAAAATATGTCAGGCTGTACTAGTAAGCAAATGCCCCAAGGTTTAGCAAGCAGAAACCCTGGAAACATCTCCCATTCAAGATAATTAAAAATGGCAAATCGAATTTCATGTATATGTATTGCATCACTTGATCCAACTTCGAAGTTGAAAACAATAGCTGAGTTTGTAATGAAAATTTATACTCCCTTATGGGTTAAAATATAACAAATATAACGTCATGTAATGATGATATTACGTTTCGTATAGAGACACTGTCTGGAGTTGCTTGTCCAAAATATGTTGAATATTGTTTTCATACCGATTATACATGTTCTTATCGTTTATTTATGCGACCACATTTACAACTTACAATTTTTATACTTATTGCTTCATCCTTTCGATTAAATAAATAGAGTGAAAAATAGTTGAACTAATACCTTGATGATATTTCACCGTTTCACGAAAAACATTCGATTTATCTATTACCAGTGCCTGGTTTTCTTGTATTACAACATTTAAATTCCACGAAAGAGCACTTGCGGATTGAGCTTCTACTGCAATTGAGATAGGCTCTACGGTCACAATCTCTAGAAAAAGAGAATAGATTTTCTGGCAGTTCTTATTTCACTGAAATAATTCAACTTTATAATAATTCCCATGGTAGAAACATTTACTATCATGTACACTTTCATCATTCGAACCCTGTGACATTGAATTCATTTTCGATAACGTTACCTTCATGTCTCAAACCTAGAGTCTTTGTTGGTTGGAGACTCCAACCAACGTGGAGTCGTGCAGAAATTATATGAATTGATACTTGAGTTTAGTAAACGCCATTTCATAAAATGATATTCCCGATATTTCAAAATGCTGTACTATTATACCTAGACTACGAATAAAATAATTGAAACTATCCAAAAGAATGGGTTGAAAATGGAAAAATATCCGTATTTTGTAAAAAAGTTAAGTTTTTCATGTAGATTCGGGGAGACTTAATTATTAAATGGCAGATATAATTTTTTTATTACTGTTAATTAGTATTATAAACTCGACATTTTTATTCTTGAAAATAAAAGTTTGCTTTATATTTATGTTTAAAAAAAAATTAAAAAATCTTTGTTTTTGTCGAAAAACATCAAACTTCAGGTCCATTCCGGGAGACCTAAATATTTTTCGATTGAACTAAAAAAATTTTGGTAAACATGTGACCATAGTGACAACTTTTTATCAACTTAAAATTTTGAATTTCCCCAAAAAGTTTTTTTCAATACGCCCTATTGAGCAACATATAGACCATTTATAGTCCTAAAATATATATAAATATTAATAACCATTACATCGATACAAACTGTGTACAAACATAAAAGTAGTTATTTTGTTATAACACAAACAAGTAATTTACAACTGCTGTTTTTTTTTAGCTTTAATTAAATAGTTAAATCTAAAAAGGGAACAAGTCATTAGATTTCAGTTGGACATATAATCAATAGATAACATTGTATAAATCATTTTAATCATTACAACTGCTGATAATCTTTAAAAATAAATATTCTCACTTTTATATGATAGATGTACTCAATCATTGAGCAACATATAGACCATTTATAGTCCTAAAATATATATAAATATTGATAAGCATTACATCGATACAAATTGTGTACAAACATAAAAGCAGTTATTTTGTTATAACACAAAACAAGTAATTTCCTTCTTATTAACCGTCTAATTTTGAGGTAGATTGTATCAGAAATGTATGTTTCAGATTTACACTTGCATTTTTTTTTTTTTTTTTTTTTTTTTTTTTTTTTTTGGCCTAGATGTAAAAATTACCCCGGTCGTATTTCGATAACAGATTAGTTGGAGCATGAACCACAAAGAAATAAAAGGGACTCAGAACACATTGAAGTAAGCAGAATATGTACAAGTAGAATCTAATTAAAGTTTGTTTGTTTAGAGACGTCTTTTGTTTTAAATAACGTGTTTTAATGAAATTTATTTTAAATACAGTTGCCACCGTGAGCAAATTATATCTAATGAAACAAAAATATCACAGTAACCGACAAAATTTAAAAGCTGTATTTTCATCCAATTTCAATGTCATATAAATAATTTATTTCTCAATAAATTTAAAAACTTTTTTCACTAAAAATATTGTTGTATATTTATAAACAGATTATTTGCAAAACAATTATTAAAAAAATCTATACTTTTAGTTAACAAGCATTTTTTGAAATTATCTCAAAACTGATTTTTAACAGCTTGGTACATTTTCTAGACAAAATATCGCATAAATATTTTTTTAAAAATTACTAATGTTAAGTTAACATTTCGATTTACAATGGTAACCTATTTTTTAGACAATATTGCTTTATAAAGTTATGAAAAAAAAAATTATAGATTTTGTATGAACTAGAAGAACACAAAATTCATAAAATTCACATTTAAAAAAATATATATATATATATAAAACATAAAAAAATTTAGGTCATCAATATAGAACTCATTTTTATATAATATTTTAGTCAAAAATTAGATCGAAATATTGAATAGATTATTTCTAAAAAGTGAACCTAGTTGTTGAAAATCACTATTTTGAGTTATTTGCAAGAAATTCTTATAAACTAAAAATATTAATTTTTTTTTATTATTTTTATATTAAACATAAAAAATTTAAGTCATCAATATAGAACTCATTTTTATATAATATTTTAGTCAAAAATTAGATCGAAATATTGAATAGATTATTTCTAAAAAGTGAACCTAGTTGTTGAAAATCACTATTTTGAGTTATTTGCAAGAAATTCTTATAAACTAAAAATATTAATTTTTTTTTATTATTTTTATATTAAACATAAAAAATTTAAGTCATCAATATAGAACTCATTTTTATATAATATTTTAGTCAAAAATTAGATCGAAATATTGAATAGATTATTTCTAAAAAGTGAACCTAGTTGTTGAAAATCACTATTTTGAGTTATTTGCAAGAAATTCTTATAAACTAAAAATATTAATTTTTTTTTTATTATTTTTATATTAAACATAAAAAATTTAAGTCATCAATATAGAACTCATTTTTATATAATATTTTAGTCAAAAATTAGATCGAAATATTGAATAGATTATTTCTAAAAAGTGAACCTAGTTGTTGAAAATCACTATTTTGAGTTATTTGCAAGAAATTCTTATAAACTAAAAATATTAATTTTTTTTTTATTATTTTTATATTAAACATAAAAAATTTAGGTCATCAATATAGAACTCATTTTTATATAATATTTTAGTCAAAAATTAGATCGAAATATTGAATAGATTATTTCTAAAAAGTGAACCTAGTTGTTGAAAATCACTATTTTGAGTTATTTGCAAGAAATTCTTATAAACTAAAAATATTAATTTTTTTTTTATTATTTTTATATTAAACATAAAAAATTTAAGTCATCAATATAGAACTCATTTTTATATAATATTTTAGTCAAAAATTAGATCGAAATATTGAATAGATTATTTCTAAAAAGTGAACCTAGTTGTTGAAAATCACTATTTTGAGTTATTTGCAAGAAATTCTTATAAACTAAAAATATTAATTTTTTTTTATTATTTTTATATTAAACATAAAAAATTTAGGTCATCAATATAGAACTCATTTTTATATAATATTTTAGTCAAAAATTAGATCGAAATATTGAATAGATTATTTCTAAAAAGTGAACCTAGTTGTTGAAAATCACTATTTTGAGTTATTTGCAAGAAATTCTTATAAACTAAAAATATTAATTTTTTTTTTATTATTTTTATATTAAACATAAAAAATTTAAGTCATCAATATAGAACTCATTTTTATATAATATTTTAGTCAAAAATTAGATCGAAATATTGAATAGATTATTTCTAAAAAGTGAACCTAGTTGTTGAAAATCACTATTTTGAGTTATTTGCAAGAAATTCTTATAAACTAAAAATATTAATTTTTTTTTAATTATTTTTATATTAAACATAAAAAATTTAAGTCATCAATATAGAACTCATTTTTATATAATATTTTAGTCAAAAATTAGATCGAAATATTGAATAGATTATTTCTAAAAAGTGAACCTAGTTGTTGAAAATCACTATTTTGAGTTATTTGCAAGAAATTCTTATAAACTAAAAATATTAATTTTTTTTTTTATTATTTTTATATTAAACATAAAAAATTTAAGTCATCAATATAGAACTCATTTTTATATAATATTTTAGTCAAAAATTAGATCGAAATATTGAATAGATTATTTCTAAAAAGTGAACCTAGTTGTTGAAAATCACTATTTTGAGTTATTTGCAAGAAATTCTTATAAACTAAAAATATTAATTTTTTTTTTATTATTTTTATATTAAACATAAAAAATTTAGGTCATCAATATAGAACTCATTTTTATATAATATTTTAGTCAAAAATTAGATTAAAATATTGATTAGATTATTTTTAAAAAGTGTACATAGTTGTTGAAAATCACTATTTTGAGTTAATTGCAAGAAATTCTTATAAGCTAAAAATATTAATTTTATTATTATTATTTTTCCATGTTACTATATTTGAAAATATCCAACTACCAATTCTGTGAAAAAAAGTTTATAAATACATTGAGAAATAAATACTTTATAGTACATTGAAGTTAGATGTAAATTCGGCTTTTAGCTTGAGTCAGTGACTGTCAAGACCACTTAAAATTGTTGCTCTCACATAGAAATTATTACACTATTTAACGACTTATATAGAAATTTACTTTATAGGTGGAGAAATATTGTAAACTAAGTTACAGACGGAAAAAAAAAAAAAACTAATTTTATTATACGTCATATAATTGTAGTCTTTGAAGCATCATCTCTGATAATAAAACAAGTTGTCTGTATATCTGTGTGTGTGTCTGTGGATCTATAGAAAGCTACTTAAAATTGGATTAGAGCTCTGAAGTAGTTTTAATAGTTTTGACCTTTTATTTGTACCTGTGACAAACAAAATGTTAAAACTTTAATTATTTCTTTTTTTTAATTAATTTTTTTAATGATTTTTTCACAAAATAACTTGAAATAGAGATACAGCTCTGAAATTTTCAACATAATTAGTTTAGCTTTCTAATTGTAGTTTTAAAAAACATAATTTTAAAATTTTGATTATTTTTTTTTAATTAATTAACACATATTTTACAAAACGACTACTAACAATGCTACTCAGAAATTTTCAACATAAGCAGTTTTCTTGCGTAGAATTAAGTTTCCTGTGAACGAAGCACCAAAATCTGTGACCTATACACCATTGACGGATCCTCGCAACGCAGGGCCACGCAGCTAGCTAAAAAATTGTATATGGTAAAATTTCGTGAAGCACGGGTATTCAGCTAGTTTGTAAATATTTGAACCATTTAAAAATCTTTTTACTATCTTCTCTTTTTTTTTTTTTAAATTAAAAGTGCTTTTATGTTATAAAGATCATTTAACAATGATCTCAGGGCTCTAACGGTCAGACGGGAAAAAACACCGAGCTCATGAGCGATAGATCTCGGGTTCGGTCCTGATTTATTCCGAATATCGGCATATATCTTAATGCGGAATAGTGCACATTAAATAGACAGTGTTATTAATGTCCTTTCTTTGGAGTAGTGGAGTCGGAGAGAGAGGTATGCGTGATAAGGTTTCGAAATCGTAATTTTTAAGGGGACATGGTATCCAAAATATTATTTTCAGAAATTACACCACTAAAATTTAAGGTATACATATACAATTGAGAGGATTTTCTTTTATTTTTAGGTTATAATTTCAAACTCTTTGGCAGTATATCAGAATGAAAAATGATGCCTTTTTATACATAAACTTTTTTTTTTCCATCAATTTTTTAATCAGCTAATTACAATTAAAGTGACTAATTAGGACATTATTAGAACAGACATAAACAAACTTGCAATTAACTTAGAGGTATGATTTTTATTGCAAATAAAAGATATTATATTGACGGATGTTCCTATGGAGAATTTTGAATTTATCCTCAATATTCATATAATTATAAGTTTTAAATAAAAAGTTTAAAAAAAATTCATATTTTTTAACAAAAAATTAAGTTTAAAATATGCATAAAAAATGTGCTTATAACAATATATATTAGATTTTTCATAGAAAACACATTTATAATTATTGTCTACGAAACAAAATTAGAATTTTGTAAATCGGACCATTTATTATGAAGTTATGATCGTTAGCGTAAAGTCATATAACACCAAAATGTCATTCTTCAGAAAACGCGTTTAAACTTTACTACACTAATGAAAGTGATACAAAACAGGTTCACAAAACCCACTGTAATTTAAAAAGTAATTTAAGTCTCAGAAAGAAAATGGCATCATTTTAATTGTAATGAATTCGGGAATATTTTTAAACAAAAAAACAAAAACGCAGGTTTGAGTCAAATTTCGCAATTATTTCAACTATAGTAATTTTACAGTGCGTTGATGGTAAATAAACAAATAAATATAATTTAACTTACAAAAATATTTTGAATAATAATTTTTGATTAATTTAATTTATTTAAATTTTTCAAACTGTTTTCGAAAGTTTCCACAGTTTTAAGTATCTTTCCATGAAATTTTTACAATATATTCGTATTATAATTGTTAAAAATAGTTAGTATGGATTGGAAGATGCAAGCTATGGAAAAGGTTTTATATGTTTTTACACTAAAAACAGCAGAAAAAAGACGTTTTTTTTTCAAGTTTACAAATTTTTAATTAAAAAAAAAAAAACTAAACATAGCACACCTTATTCCATACTAACTTTTGTTTATCAGATGTATATAAATACACTATAAAAATTTCCCAATCCTAGTTAAATTTAGAAAAAAGCCTTTGGGATTTAAACGAACACTCAAACTGAAAAATAACGAACTAAGAAAAACAGTGTTAAAGATTTCTTTTTCAGCTTTGATAGTGTGAGATGGTTTAGAAAATACAATATAACTTTTTATCTATCAAAGGTACAAGTATAAAGTTTTGCACAGCTATTCAGGAAGAAATTCTCTTCATTGTGGGATAAATAATGAAAAATTGAAATTTTCGACATTTTTTGGGTACCATGTCCCTTTAAAATTACGAAGTGTATTCACTTTGACAAACACTTTATAGCGGCAGAAATAGACAGCCTGGACTGTTTAAACTAAGCAATGTTTTCAGGCACATGCGTAGAAAATTATTTTTTAAAGATGCAGGTATACTATTATGCATGTACAGTTATACTAAATATAATTATACTCAAAAACATTTACACAGTTATACTCAATACAAGTTACTTAATTATTCTCAGCAAAATAATAACAAGTTACTAATTATGAGGCAGTTATGTAATGTGTGACACATTTCTCAAAAAATATATGAGGGTTTCCATCAGATTAACATAAATCAGATATTTAAATACAGTACTATTTTGTGGCAACTATACGTTCCAGACGACACTTCAGCAGGTTCCCTTTATTTATTACCACTGCATATTATGTTGTGATTATTTTCTAACATTGTTCATCAATAAATCTTCATGAGTACTCGCTTCAACTCTTTCAATAGTTTAGAGAGGAATCTTTGGTTGGTTGGTTCAAGTTTAACCGCGCAAGGGCAACACGAGGGCCATACTGCGCCAAAAGAGGAATCTTTAGATCTAATGATTTCATTGTTTCGGTACACAATATTTGCAGAAGTATTTCCCTAAATCATAAAATTTTTGCACCAAATTTGACAAAAATAATAAAAGATCCTTAAAACCCATTGACAGTCATGCACGTATATATACGTCTTATGATCCCCAGTTTTTCTAGCAATACGCAACATTTTTAAGTTTATAAATAAAATTTAAAGAAAGATATATTTTAGATATTTTTAATAGGATGATAGTCTATAGTCTATTTAAAGCAAAATAAATAAAAAATGATTTAAAAAAATTATGTATTTGAATTAGAAATATAATTTAAAAATTATTGCAGGGAAAACAACTGGGGAATTTCGCCCATTCCCATGACCGTCAGTGGGTTAAAAAGAATTGCCCCCCCCCCAAAAAAAAAAAAAAAACTAGTTGTTTTATAAATAAAGTTAAAACATAAGTTTTTGTAAGCCAGTTTGCGAAGACTTTTTAAGTGCAATCAATCAAAAATTCCCAATTATATTTCTTTCAAATTTTATCAAGGATCTCTTACTACTGTTGTCAAATTTGGCATAAAAATATCGTAAGTTTTAAAGCAATATTTTGAAAGATATTGCGGACAAAAAAATGAAGCATTAGTTCTACAATACAGATACAGGATTGTAATCCCTGTTCCTTAGTTCAAATGTCTCATTTTTTTATCTGTAGTATAAGAGAAATAAATCCTTTAAAATATTAAATTTTAACATCAGGAATAACAACAATAATAAGAGCTCATTAAAAAAATTGAGTGGACAATAACTAGGTGTTTGTTTGTTAGATTTTTTTAAAATTTTTATAATCTAGCTCTTTAAAAAGTAAAAACTCTATAACAACACTATTTGAAGTACATCTCATTAAAGTAAACTCTTTAAAAAGTTTTATAATCTAGCTTAAAAAAAGTTTTTAAAAATATAATAATTAAAAAGACACTAGCTACTTTTTTTTCTCTTCAAATTTAGTTCATGATCGTTTTTAATGTTGTTTCCATTAGCATAAATACGCTGTCCAATATTGACTCGACACTGGCCAATCCTGATGTGGACCGTTGTAGACTGGTCGTTGATATGGATCTTGGCCAATCTCCCCCAGTGCTGGGTAAAACATACTGAAGGTTTTGAAATTTTTATGTAGATTTTTTAAATCAATTAACGCGGATGTGTTCCGCCGCCAAGACCGATAACAAAGCGGCAGGCATGCAAGTGTATATTATGTTGACAGAGCTTAGGCCTATTTTCGATCTTTCAAAGCTCAGCTTCCATTAAAGCTAGAACTCTGACTTTTTTGCCATCGTGTTGCCCCGGGTAAGTAGACGAAAAATAACAACATAATTGTTAACATTGAACAATCGAATATGGTAAAAAAATCCTTTGAAAATATCCGAAGTCACCGGAATTTTGTTCTTCTGATTCTAACCAAAATTTTAGCCGGGGCTACAGCCAAAACTATTTGATGAATTTTTACCATTTTTTTTATTCTTCTCAGCTTGATTAGAGGAAGTGCCTTTTGTATGATTTGATGGGTAGGAGGGTATGTATTCCTCGGAAATGATCCCGATGCTTGGAATTTTAGCCTGGCCTACAGCTTAAACACTTTAATATATTCAGACCATTCTTTTTTTATTCCTCTCAGATTGATTAGAGGAAGTGCCTTTTGTATGAATTAATGCGTAAGGGGGTCTGTACCCCCAGAAATGATGAAGGAAGTGGGGAATTTTAGCCCGGATAATGACTGATTAAAACAGGTCAATGGATTTCGGATATTCATCTTTTTCTCAATTTCAAAAGTGATTTTGATACTTTAAGTTGAACTATTTAAACAGTGTAATTAGAAAAAAGTAAAAATTACTTATTGCTTAATAAAGATTTTTTTTTTTTTTTTTTTTTTTTTTTTTTTTTGTCATTGTAATAATTACTACCAAAAATTTCGCCAAACTGGCATTTTTTTTTTTTTTTTTTAAATATTTAAAATAAGAACACAAAAATAGTAAATTACACTGATACATGTCAAATTTAAATGCTGTGACCAGTATTAAAGTGCAATTGAAAGTGGTGCGATGTTCCGCACTCCTAGTCTTTGAAATTTTATGATCAAGCGTGACGTTGTTGCGCATTAAATATGTTGTGCGGAGATTACTCAAAGAGACATTAGTCATGCGGTGGCAAAGTGGTAAGATTTTACTGTCGTATTAAGTTTATTTGACGATTTTAAATAATTAAAAAATATTAATATATCCCTTAGATTAATATAAAAACTTACTAATCAATTGTTTTAATAACAAAATTTATTTTAAAATAGATTATAACTTTATTCTATCTACAGTTTTCCTATAATTTTTCACTTACAAAATCATCATTAAGTCATTTTATATCAAGAATGTATATTTCAATTATTGAATTATTTTCTTAAAAAATAATAGAAAGAAAACTAGATTCTTATTTCTTTATTTTCGTTTAAAAAAATAAGATTTAACAGTTAGGATTTAACATTTTGAATACAAAAACACGTTTTGCGGCGTATTCTAAACCCAGTCTTTCATAAAATTTTCTAGCATTCGCCATCATTCTATAACTATTACATTTTCAATAAATTCCTTTTGAAAAAAACATTTTTGAAATGGGAAAACTTCTGGTTAAAACTAGAAGTTATTTACAACACCAAATAATTTAAAGTGTCCCAATTTTAAATAAACAAATAAAAATGCAATTTTAAATTATTTTTTTAAAAAACAAAAATGTTTTTTGTTTTTTAGAATAAAAATACAATTTTAAATTATTCTTAAAAAAAAAAAAAAAAAAAAAAAAACCTTTGTTTAAACCATGCTAACTCTGGTTTTTTTTCCCACAAAGCAACCCTTTAAAACACTCACCTTGTATAACAACAGTAACAAGAACACATGAAAAAATTGAATGGAAAATAATCATTTTTTTTGCATGTTTATTTGTTATACTTAAAATACTCATTAGAAAGTTTAAGCTTTATAAAAATTTTAATAATGTAGCTTATAATAAGTTTCTAAAAATTTAAGAATTAAAAGTGCACTAGCTACTTTTCCTTCAAATGTTGTTAATGATCGTTTTTAGTGTCTTGAAGTTTAGTGTCATACACCTGGAGTAAAAATTAATTAGTTTGAAAGCAACAATTCGACAGGTATTGTAGACAAAAGAAATGAAGCGTTAAGTCTACGAGGAAAGGACAAGCTGAAGATTTCTCTTAAATCACTAATTTTTGCTATAAAAAAGCATTTCGACTCTCACAATTTTCTCAGAAATAATCAATGAAGAAGGAATAATCATTGAATAGTGGTTAACCATTCAAGAGTAGCTTGAGATCACCTAATATTCCTACTTGTTTCAGATCTTTCGCTTGAGTTCATGTGATTCATCTGAACTTCAAGAGACTTCATTTCGATTTCATGAAATCATCAAATTAACGTGCATCCACTTGGAAGTAACACTAAATTCATTAGAAACCCTCAAAGAGCATTTCTAAATCAAGAGTTCAACAAGCAAGGTTGATTGAGCTTGTTTATATCACAGAACTTTTATTGTCTACATCGCAAGTTTGGAAAAACTCATTATACGAAAATCCTCTTTTCGCTTGAAAAGCAATTTTAGATTGCTTGTTCGCACTGGATTGGATTGTTTTTGATTTAAAAGAACCATAATTATGAGTAAAAGTAAACACATGACAATGTGTCCGTGTCCCATAAATATATGATCTAGAATATTTTGCTATCAAAACCCACGAAAAAGGAAGTGTTGAGATTTTTCCAAACGTGCGACTTAATGAAACCAGCGTTTACAAATTTTAATTTATTAACGCAACTCTGTCGTTAAATAAACCTACTTAACTATTATTTCAAAGATAAATCTCTCTAATTAAATTAAAACCCATTAATTAAAATAAAACTAACATTGATTGAACAAAAAGTTTCTAATATTTCTTCAAGTTTACAAGATCGTATGTCTGAACTAATATTGGTATCTGAACTTCAAATTAAATATTGTTAAAAGTAAAACCAAAGTTCTATCAAGCGATCTACAATCAGACATTAGTCATTTTATTGAAATTTAAAAATGTTAATATAAGTCATACAGTGCGTTAAAATTACACCTCTGCGTTGATATTTTGTTTAAAGTAAACAATTAGTGCTGCTTAGAGGAAACAAATTGCGTAGAGGAATAACTTTTTTGGAAGTTCATCATAATTATATATTACATTTTACTGATTAGATATAAAAATGCCTTAGACATCCTCGACGTGCTTAAATTGTTTTTTCCTCTTATCTGTACTGATTCTATCTATGGCATACTATCACAACTTCCCAATAGTTTTTGACTATTTCTGATATTTTCAACTTTAATTTTAACACAATGTGCAAGTGCTATACATCGAAGTCGTAGTCTTTAAATTGGGATATCATTTATGAGTTTTATTTTGCATAAAAGGGGGGGAAAAAACAGATCTCACCGAACTTTCAGAAATAATATATGAAATGGTGACCATTGTTTTGGAAATTTACCTCAACATTATTTGCGTTTAGTATATTGACTCAATCACCAAACACACAAACTTATTCTGTATGTATGTCATTCAGTATTTCAAACAGTGCAAAGTTCTACATGAACATTTTCTACAGCATATTTAACATTTGTTTTATTGTAATACTAATTTCACATCGCATTTTATAAAACATTGTTAGCCCCTAAAATTCTAATTCAAATGTTTTTTTTTTTTGTTTTTTTTTTTTAAAGTTTCCAACAAAAGTGCCTTACATTTCGATTGGAATTATACCCCTTGCATTAAATAAATGTTCAAATCAGTAAAGACACATTAGAAATTGATTTTATCAAGGTAAAAAGATGTGCTATTTTTCAATTAGTTTGGACTTAAAGTGTTTTAAAGTGTAACATAAGAAGATAAATATTTTCTATCAGATGATTAATGATTTTAAAAAGTAGTTTACATATGCAATATGGCCTACGGTTAATTTCTTAATGTTGAATAATAATAGAAAAAAATTAAATATGGGAACTTGATATACTTGAATACAAAATGGAAGCATAATTGTTCAAAGCATTGTTGTTAAAGCATGCATGAATGCAAACTTGATTAGTAGTTGCTTTGGAAGTTTGGATTTAGCGAAAGCATACTCTCAAAATATTTTAGGTTCTAGGAATTACACAACTTTACAATGATTAAAATGTTATCGTACTTATATTGCTTGGAAAATAATACATTTTAAAGTGAAGTAAACTTGAGATGGATTCTAGAAATTTAAAAAAAAAAAAAAAAAAAAAAAAAAAAAAAAAAAAAAAAGGGAGCGAAATCTACTAATTAATGGAAAGCAAAATTATTCTTAAAATTTCTAGGTAGGGTGGATTTTCTACCGTAAAAGCTTTATTAGAGCAACAGTTCAAATAACAAAACACATAAAAATTACTAGTTTAATAATTACGATGCTCAGCTTTTACGAACTTAATCTAATAATTTATAGTTTATATCATTTACGGCATCTATACGAAAACTTGCTTCTGTTTGTTCATATAATTCATGAATTAATTCTTCTCGTACAAAACATATAATAAAGGTATCGAGTTTGCACATCAAAAATAAAGTTTCTAAAAATAGACATCTTCTCTTAGGAATTTAGTTTTGTTTAAAATCATAAAATTAAAATATAAAACTCTTACAACAATGAAGCAAAAAATTATTCAGTTAGTAAACTATACATTTAAAAAAAAAAAAAAAAATGCAGGACTGAACAATGACCAGTAACATGCAGGTCATTTCCTTGAAAACTCTTCTTATTACTCGTCGCGAAAGCAGTTTCGAAACAAGACATCAAAAGTATCAACTTCCCATCCCGACCTCAATCCCCCTCCCCTTCCTGAAAATAAATCCCACCACACCACCAGAGGGCGCTTCAAACACAACTTCCATCCTTATCCTCTTCCGATCCCTCACATCCCATCAGATGCTCTTGATGAGAAGGATGAAAATCCAGCACTCTCCCGCTCCTCATCCTTTCGGAGCACTCTGATGCTACGGTTCCACGAGGAGGGGACTCCGGGCCCCTTAATCGTCTGAACCCCCTTCACAAAACCTCCACTGCTATGCCCTCAAAGTACCTCCTTCTCCTCTGGATACTCTCCGCGTGTGCCCCAGTGGGGCCTCTGCCCCTCAATCTCATGGCAATTTTCCCCCAGGGGGTTGACATCCAGAGGGGCCCTCTTGCAAGAGCCCTCAGGAAGGCGGTGAGTGATGCGGACAGTGGATTGTTCGAGAGGGACGTGACCTTGCAAGCGACCTCTTTTTTCAGTCCGAAGAGTGAACAAGAACTCCTGGTGAACCTATGTGGGGCCATGAAGGGGCAGCAGCCCCCTCCTGCTGCCCTTGTGTCCTTCGTGGGGCCCCCGCTGTCTTTTTATGTGGCTTTGATGGGAGCCCATATCAAAGTGCCCGTAATTGGGATGGCAAGTGACTATGAGGATGTGCACTCTAAGGTAAGTTGGGTTTGTTGATGTTTTATTGGGGAATGAATGAAATATTTTAAGATTTGGTATATAAATAGGAGGTAGTGGTGGGTATATTTGAAATTACATTGCATTTTTTTTTTTTACTTTAACCCTTTGAAGAACGAATTTCGATTTCTATTACATTTGGTATTGACCGTCTTTATGTGTTGAAAAATGACGGAGTATACCTCTTTTATGCAAACAAATATTTATTTTAACTTTCGTAAGTGGTAACCCTACGAAAGCACAATGCAAGTAACAGTGTACACAAATGGCATACCTAATAAAAAAATTCTGCATAAAAAATTGCACTTTGTTTCATGTCATACAAAACCAAAAAATTACATAGATTATTTATGATATGTTATGTCATTTCGCTGTAGAACCAGTCTGTGTATAGAAATAAAACAAAATTAAGTAAGTGGTTTTTCTGTGTGGAAGCACTATACTTCAAAGGGTTAAAAGTAATACAGGAACAATGTCTATGCTCTTGAAATTTATTTCAAATCTTAGATCTGGTAAAGATAAGTTTTTATTATGACAGTTGATTCAAAATTAGTTGAAAACTCAGTCTTATGGAAAATTAAGTTTTCTTTTTCGTAATTTACAGAAATTGAAATAAATTGACTTTAATTTAAAATGAATTTGCTGATAATTTTACTTGGAATTGAAATGGGTTTGAATCTCTGTCTTGGGAAAATAAAAGCTGTTTATTTATTGATTGTTTAAAATACAATTGAAATCAATTTTGCTTTTTATTTTGGTATTCTATGTGAGCGCCATAACCTGAATTTTATCCATTTCGGGAGTTATCTTCTTCCAAAGTGCAATAATACATATAACACAAATAGATAGAATACAAATTAAAATAGTTAAAATAATACAAAAATCAAATTGTTATTTTCGTTTCGGTCAAAATGAAATGACCAGATAAATCCCAAAGTACCCAGAATATTAAAAATGCTCGCATTAAAAAAAATAGAAATAATTTGTTTTGTATTCGCTCTACATGAATCAGTTACTTAAGAAAAGACCAAGTAAAAACCAAATTATTCATATTATTATAACTAATTATTCGAACTAAATATATTTTGCAATTGAATATTCTTTAGCCAAATTGAAAAGTCCAACTAAACATTTTGCTAAATGTCTAAATTGCAGAATTTTACAGAAACAATATATACTTGGAGGGAAAAAAAGCATTTGAAACTTTTCTTTGGTAAAGAAGATGGATAATTTTTTAATTAAAAGGTTTTGGTTGGTTCATTCGTTTACTTTGAAACAGTAAAAGCTATAGAAGAAAAAAAAAATCTTGCATTACTTTTATTGTTTCAAAATAATTGTTGCACATTTACCTTGATCTAAACATTCTTAATTTTAGTTCATTTATAAATCTCATTCAAGGTCAAAGTGATCAAAATCGTTCAAATGCGAATAATTATACGTTTGATGTTCCGGGCGAGAGAATACTCAACGTTATAAGTTTTTCTTCTAGTATACCAAATGGAAAAGCTACCTATGTTATTATTTATTTTAGCTAAGTCATGCCTAGATTTGCCCCTGTACTATTTATTGCATAGGCAAACAACTACTCAATCAACTAATATATGATGAATACGAGTTGACGAATAATATATAGCGAATTTGTTAGAGAAAAAAGGTATTTGCGATCAAATCGAAAATTAAACAGTTACAAATGATTTTTTTTTAAATCTGGTACTTAATCAAAATAGTTTCCTTGAAATATATTCAATATATCTTTCCTATATCCCCATTTTTATTTTTGTTTACTTTTTAAAGATTTTTATTTTAAATTTTAGAATAAAGAAGTGGACATACATTTTCAGTTCATTATTTTAATGTTCTTTTGAGAAATTTTATAACTAGTCAGTACTATAGCATTTTTTTCCCAAATACTATCTTTTTGTAGCTATCGTTTGGTATCAAAAACGAGAAAAAAATAACATTTTATACCAAATATTTAAGTTTATTACCTTAGAAAAAAATTTATTCGAAATAAACAAGATAAAATTTCCTAAAGAACAGTTTTCAGTGGTCTTTTGGAAATATTTCACGACACAAGAATTTTGCTAAATAACAATACTGAAACATTTAAAAACAACTTGGCTACAAAAAAGAAGTAAATTTCTTGTAGCCTGATTTATCAGCGTTGTCCTCTTGCATGATAGATAGCGGAATAATATATATATATATATATATCTCTATATATATAAGGCAAAGCCCTCACTCACTCACTCACTCACTCACTCACTGACTCACTCATCACTAATTCTCCCACTTCCCACATAGTCACAACTCTGAAAATCGGCACAAATATCAACAATGGTAAAAATAGAAAAAGTAAACTATTCCGATCTCGATTAACACACTTTAAGGGGTCGAAAAGGGGTCAAACGTTCCAAACGGGGGACATTCGAAAATCCTACTTCCCACATAGTCACAACTCTGAAAATCGGCACAAATATCAACAATCGTAAAAATAGAAAAAGTAAACTATTCCGATCTCGATTAACACACTTTAAGGGGTCGAAAAGGGGTCAAACGTTCCAAACGGGGGACATTCGAAAATCCTACTTCCCACATAGTCACAACTCTGAAAATCGGCACAAATATCAACAATGGTAAAAATAGAAAAAGTAAACTATTCCGATCTCGATTAACACACTATAAGGGGTCGAAAAGGGGTTAAACGTTCCAAACGGGGGACATTCGAAAATCCTACTTCCCACATAGTCACAACTCTGAAAATCGGCACAAATATCAACAATGGTAAAAATAGAAAAAGTAAACTATTCCGATCTCGATTAACCCACTTTAAGGGGTCGAAAAGGGGTTAAACGTTCCAAACGGGGGACATTCGAAAATCCTACTTCCCACATAGTCACAACTCTGAAAATCGGCACAAATATCAACAATGGTAAAAATAGAAAAAGTAAACTATTCCGATCTCGATTAACACCCTTTAAGGGGTCGAAAAGGGGTCAAACGTTCCAAACGGGGGACATTCGAAAATCCTACTTCCCACATAGTCACAACTCTGAAAATCGGCACAAATATCAACAATGGTAAAAATAGAAAAAGTAAACTATTCCGATCTCGATTAACACACTTTAAGGGGTCGAAAAGGGGTTAAACATTCCGAACGGGGGACATTCGCAAATCCTACTTCCCACATAGTCACAACTCTGAAAATCGGCACAAATAGCAACAATGGTAAAAATAGAAAAAGTAAACTATTCCGATCTCGATTAACACACTTTAAGGGGTCGAAAAGGGGTCAAACGTTCCAAACGGGGGACATTCGAAAATCCTACTTCCCACATAGTCACAACTCTGAAAATCGGCACAAATATCAACAATGGTAAAAATAGAAAAAGTAAATTATTCCGATCTCGATTAACACACTTTAAGGGGTCGAAAAGGGGTCAAACGTTCCAAACGGGGGACATTCGAAAATCCTACTTCCCACATAGTCACAACTCTGAAAATCGGCACAAATATCAACAATGGTAAAAATAGAAAAAGTAAACTATTCCGATCTCGATTAACACACTATAAGGGGTCGAAAAGGGGTTAAACGTTCCAAACGGGGGACATTCGAAAATCCTACTTCCCACATAGTCACAACTCTGAAAATCGGCACAAATATCAACAATGGTAAAAATAGAAAAAGTAAACTATTCCGATCTCGATTAACCCACTTTAAGGGGTCGAAAAGGGGTTAAACGTTCCAAACGGGGGACATTCGAAAATCCTACTTCCCACATAGTCACAACTCTGAAAATCAGCACAAATATCAACAATGGTAAAAATAGAAAAAGTAAACTATTCCGATCTCGATTAACACACTTTAAGTGGTCGAAAAGGGGTTAAATGTTCCAAACGAGGGATATCCGAATGTTCCTCTTCCAATGTAGTCATTTTTCTGATATTTTTTTGCAAATGTTAAAAAAATAAGTCATTCCAATATCGATTAACGAATTTTTAAGGGATGAAAAGACGACGCAACATTGAAACTATACGAGGATTAACTTAATGTCTAATTAACTTAATTCCAATACAGCTACTACTTTGAAATTTAGAACTAAGAGCAAACATAAACACAATAAACTATTCCAGTTTACTATTCACAATTATAAATTTCGTTTAAAATATCAACAAAGGAAAGTTCCTATTTTGATAAATCAATTTGTCGGGATCGAAAAGGGAGCAAACGTCTGAAGTGTAGAATACATGAATGTCTTTTGATTGCTAAAATGCTAATGGTAAAATTTCGTAGCGCAGCACGGGTATTCAGCTAGTATATATATATACATATATATTATTTTTTTAAATATGATTATGACTGCACATTATGGAAGAGCTAAAACCAAATAAATGATCTTAAATAAATCAAACATTTCTTTTTTCCAATAAATTTAATTTATATATATAGGGTATACATTGTATAAAAATATTTATTTTTGACACAATAAGATAAAACTAAAACTGAAAAATTTTAGCATTTTCTTTTGTTTGTTACAAACTGTTAAATTGTTTCTGCTAATTATTCTACATTTTTACTATATTCCTAGGAGCATAAATCTTGGTTTCTGTGCTTCCAGAACCCAAAATATACCCAAATTTGTGTTCGAACCCCTATAACTCATCATCGCACAGCAGACACTTTTTGAGTTTCATCAAAATCGATTAAATATTTTTAAACTCAATATATACATTCACAAAAATTTATTAATACTTGTATAAAAAGTAAAACTTGTATCATGAAGGATGGAAGAGATGAGAAACCAATGAAAATTATGACAACTTCAAAATTCTTACATTTTTGTAATCAGCTTGTGATATTTGGTCGATGTATGTAGAAAAATCAAGGTATTTTTTTGCGTGAACGTACTGTATTCGTCTGAAAGATGCGAAAGTAAAAATGTAAAAATAAGTCATATATACAAGGTTATAATGGTCTGTTTTAAATGATTTTATTATCGAAGCAACAACCAAATATGTTTAGATATGTTGGTCTCCGAATTATATAGAATTATTATTTAAAACAGATGCTATTGATGACTGTATATTTTTTTTTCTCTGGATTGCTTCCGAAATCTGAAGAAGATGACTTTGTTTATCCTTCTTTCAAGATTAAGATGCAACTTTGGAACATAAATGGTTCAAGAGTTAAAATGATGCACTTGAGCTAGTGAACTACTTTAAAATAAGGAAAACCATACAAGAAAAGTGTATTTAAATATCATAAGAATATTATTATGTTTTTGAACATCGTGCTAATTAGCTAAAGGTCTTTATATATATATATAATATGTATATACATTGTATTATATATATATATATATATATATATATATATATATATATATATATATATATATATATATATATATATATATATATATATATATATATATATATATATATATATATATATATATATATATATATATATATATATATATATATATATATATATAATATGTATATATATATATACATTGTATTATATATATATATATATATATATATATATATATATATATATATATATATATATATATATATATATATATATAATATGTATATATATATACTACATTGTATTATATATATATATATATATATATAGAGAGAGAGAGAGAGAGAGAGAGAGAGAGAGAGAGAGAGAGAATTATAACTTACCTCACTGGAAAAAGGAATGAAAGTTAATAGTTAATAAAAAGAAAATTATATAAAAAAAAAACTGAAAATCATTAACGGCTAAATATATTGATGAAACTGAAAATAGTTGTATTTACTAGACATAAGCAAACTTAAAATAATACATCAATTTATGCTGCTTTTCAATTTTAGAAAACAACTAACTACTGTTTTTACTGGATCAAAGAACTTAAAACTTAATTACGACTGTCAAGTTTAGCTCTCCCTTTTGAATACATAGTTTAACTGAGATTAATTTCCTATTAAATTTCGTCCTCTAATATTAAAATTATGCAATATAAACATAACAAAGAGTAATGGTTTCATAATGGATTTATTACATTATGGCTATATTTATGGAAAAATAATGATAGCATAGATAGTATCCGTAAACATATGAAACCTGAACAAATTACAGGAAATTTTTATTCGTAATATTTTCCACCTCTATACAATTTATTATTCAAGCTTAATAAACTGAAACTTAAAGTTTCTATCTACTTTTTTTCGATTTTTTTATTGTTGTATAGTTAGAATAATAGTATGGAATCATTAATGCTAATTTCGTAAAAGTGAAAACAAAAGTAGCTATAAGTATTTTTAATTGAACAAAACGTTAATCTATTATTTTGTATTTTGAATAGTATTCAATATTATTCGGAGGATCACTGAATCTTAAAATAATACAAAATGGGAAATTCATTAAATTTTCTTATCTAATGAAAAATATAGATTAAGAAAAAGGTAATACGTTTAGTTACATTATTTATTTACAATTGTTCAAAACGAATTTATATTATAGATTTGCATGACAATAAGGTTTCGAAACACTTTTTAAAGAATTTAAATAGTCAATGCTGAATTACGTATATTATACACCAAGTGATGGTTTAGTCTACATTAGTTATAAAAAATTATTAACAATTATGCCTAAGAAAAATTGAATTAATCATTTAAATTAATGTTCATTTACTACACAGAAAATCTCACTATTGCACTAAAACGCAATAAATATATTTTACCATTTATAAAACTTTCATGACAAAAACAATCAAACAACATCTTCACTTAAAGAAATACAAAGCTTAAAAATTCATTTTTTTAACGTGGCCATTTTCCAGGTTTACATTTTAAAGCTCTTAAATAATTATCTTACTCTTTCTTTAACACATTAGTAATTTAAGAAGAATCGAGAAAAGTTGATAATTAACGTAAGAACTCAAAAGCTTTTTCTTTCAATACCACGTTTTTTTTTATCTAGTCAATATTTGAAACAAAGTTAAAAGTGTGTAAAAGTATTTTTCTAAGACTCTGTTTAATCTCTTATTATAAGGTTTATCTTTTTTCAAGAATTTTTTTTATTTATTGAGTAAGCGGTTTCCATTGATTTCCAAATGGGATTTTTTCAATAAATTATTAAACCATTTTCTTTTAATTTATATTCTATTACATTGATATGGAATATGATTTAAAGTAACATGGAATCGAAAATCATAAAAAAAAATTGAGATTTTAAATGTTTCTAATAATGGCTTTTATACTGTTTATAGTGATATATAACACTTAGCAATTCTTAAATTGGAAGTATCAGCAGCAAACAGATATAGGTTACTATATTTCTGATGTTTGATGTACCTTTTCTCCAGAACTATTACACCTAGAAACAAATAGAAACTTAGAATTATTACTCCTAGAAAAAAATAGAAACCTAGAACTATTACATTTAGAAACAGATAGAAACCTAGAACTATTATACCTAGACATATTCATTAACTATTTCTACTTACTTTAACTAGAGATTTTAGAAATATGTCTCGTACAACGAAACTTATTGAACTTTAAACAATAAAAAATGTAGTTAGTATCATTTTTAAAAATCATCAGTAAAAAAAAATAAAAAAATAGCAACTATGAGAGTATTTAAAAACCATGTAAAAGTAATATACAATGTTTCATTTATATCGATAAAAAGGTTTTACTTATTATGAATTACGGCTTTTTAGAAAAGGTAATTTAGAAATGTAGCCTAATTAGTAATGTAGCCTGTAGAAGTTCTGTGGGATTTCGGGTAATCTTAATGTTATGCTTTTGAAACAAATGAGTTAATATTTTAAGATTACTTCTAAGGGATAATAAGCAATTCTTAGAGGTACTAAGAACCATACTGAGCATAAGTGGTAAATAAATGAAATTTTTGAAAATAAACTTAATGAAAGTTTAACATTTTTCACTTCCTGGAAAAAATGATCTTAAAAAAGTAGAATGACGAGAATCTGTAAAAAAAAAATATGTATCATTTAAAAAACTTTTTACTTGGAATTTTCATCTCTCTCAGGGATTTCATTGAATAAATATCATTGTTGGTTTAATTTTGTATGATTAGGGAGGAAGTGGGATACATGTAGCTATGGGGTAAGTGTAGTCGCTGGTTACAAAAGCTCACAAAATATCTTATCAACAAAAATTCTATAGAATATTGTTTTAGAATTATTTTTTTAAATTTGTTTTTCTTTTCCCAGTAGTTCAAACGAAGAACCAGTTTGTTAATTTCTTTGTAGAAATGAACTTGTACTTATGAGCATTGTAGAATAGAGCAGATGCTAGAGTTGTTAGACTCGATATTCTTTAACATTAACGACTATATTATAAAAAAATTTGTTTCTAGATCAAAATCTATTATTATTTTTAATTTTCTTTTTCATGTTACTGCAAAAATTATGTACTTAGGTGAAAACCAACACTTGCCCCAACAAATTTTTACCTGGGGAATGTGAAACCATGCTTCCTAGATTTTTTTTTTTTTTTTTTAATTTTACTTTACTGTGCATTTGAAATACTTAATGTGCTGCTTTATTTTAAATTTTATAAAATCGTTTGACTACACAAAAACAATAGAATATATTACTCCACTGACATTTTACTAAAGTTTTTCTTATATACTTTTAATCATTTATTTATTGATTGACTTACATTTTTTTATGATTTTTTAAAGTTTTTTATTCAAAACAGTTTTTGATTATTCTTTTAAAATGTATTTTGTTAGATTGCATTTTGTGACACTGCTATCAGAATCGCGTGAATTGACTTTTCTAAACAAAGATACGGATCCTCAAATTGTAAATCATTATTCATTAAGTTATTGTTGAAAATAAAATTTGTTTTATGTTTCATTAATGTGATTTGTTTTCAGAAAAACTTTAGTAATTGGCATTGACTTTTTTTGTCCTCAAGATCTGTATAAAAATTTAAATTCTTTAACTTTAGAAATAAATAAAAATGTTTTTATTTTTCACTTTATTTTCAGTATTATTTTTAATTTAAACTGATGATTAATGCCTATCTCCTCTAAAACACGAAATAAAGTTGTACCTTTTTGGAAACCCAGCATTTGAATTATTTTAGAGATTTTGGTCAAAATGCGTCAAAGTTGTAATTAAACAATATTTCTGAATTTATATAGATTTTCATTAAAAAATTAACTTCAAACAATTTTCCTACGGTTTACTCAAAATCCTTTTCAAAATCGATTACTTTTATGCATTTCCGCTTTAGTAGTTATACAAAATAAAAAACCTACAACCCCAGTAGCATAATAACGCTGGCCAATATTTCTCGAAACTGGCTAGTCCCGATTGACCGTTGTAGACTGGCCGTTGCTACGGTTCTTGGCCAATCTAAACAAGTGCTGGGTAAAATATCCCGGAAGTTTTGAAAAGTTGATGCAAAGTTTTAAAATTGAAATATATTTTTATAACAAAGGACGAAGGGATAAAAAATATATATGTTTTCTGATGGTTTTGACACTTTTATTTTTAAATAAATCGTGTATTTTAGAAAGATGCTCGAGTTTCGGCATGGACAGGCCAATCTTTCCACAATCCATGTTTCCCGACATTAACCGATACCGATGTGCTACCTGGGAAGTTATGAACACATCCCATTTCCCTTCATATCCTTAATTTCACCACTTTACTAAAATAAAATCCGAATGAAATTGTGCTCTCGATAATCTGTATATTCCTAGTTATTATCATTCCTCTCAAGAAGTGAAAAGGGAAAGAAGTTTTTCGAAATTTTTAAGGGGGTCCAGTACCGAAATTTTTTCAAAAATCCAAATTTTTTTTTCTGATTTAAAAAAATAGTTCATACATTCCTGAAGAGAATGATGTTTTTATCTTATTCCTCCGGTGATTTGAACGCCACAAAATTACCTGTTATTTAAACATCACTAATGGGCTTAACACCTTGAAGCGTCTGCTTAAAGTGCGTTTTTCGAACACTAGTGTTTTTCACAGATGTTGCATATTCCAAATCAATATATCTGCAGAACCATTAACAATTGGCTATTCAAATTTTTGGAGCATTTAATTTATATAGTTTTAAATATTTTGTCTTCGCAGAATTCATTTTTTTAATTCTGTTTTAAAATATAACATTTAGCATAAAAGATAACATTAAAAAAAAGCAAAAATTTCAATATTTTAACTTTGAGAATTTTTTTAATTTTTTTTAATTCACCTTTAAAAATTCTGTGACTACAAAATTTTCTTTATATAATTATGTATTACAGAAAGCTTTCACTTTGAAAAAAAAAATATTTTTTCTTGACTTATATCAAAATACGCAAACATCAATTATTATGGATTTTTCTTGGTTTTTAAATTTTTTTTAAATAACTAAACACAATATTTAAAAAACATTTTCTCAAAGATATATACATAGTATCTCATACATAAAATAAATTTTTGACATAAAAATGTACATAAATAAAGTTTTTATTTTTTTATTTTCGGTACCGGACCCCTTAAACTACTGATATGAAATTATCTCAGAGGAAATGATGGCGCAGTTTTTATTAATTAAAAACTATGATTTATTCTTTCTTCGAAGGCTCAAAGAACTTCTCCTAACAACAGAACAATTGCTATCAAGCTTCAATACAATCTTTGGTACGTATGACTTCAACACAGCGATAGTTCAGGCATACGAAAGTAAACAAAAGACCCGATTCTTTCCGAACTGCAAATGGTACTCAAGTCTTCTGGATTCTATTTTTTTTGTGGAAGAAGTTTCTATCAAAATCCAGTTAACCAATTACATGATGGAAATGCCTCGACATTTCTCTAGAAATTTTTTGATGTTGCCATTTTTTTCTAACCTGTATTATTTCTGCTAACAAATCAAGTTAAATAAAATAGGACTTCAAAATAAATACGTCACTGCTGACAATTTTATACAGTGTAAAATAAAATAGAACTTTAAAATAAATACGTCACTGTTAACAATTTTATACAAAATAAAATAAAAATGAACTTAAAAATAAATTCGTCATTATTAACAATTTTGTTCAAACATTTTTGTAACAATACATACACAGCGCACGTATACTAAAAAAAAAACTAATTGTATTTTTCAACTTGCTGTATTTTTTATATTTCATAATAATACGCCACGTTTTTAAAACTATTAAATTTGTAAATCAGAGGATGTAATTTTTTTCAAGATAAAAGTAGAAATTTTTAGATATAAAGATTTAGTATAATACATCCAATTTACGATTTCCTTGAAGCACGTTGGTATTTTATTCTTTACCTTGGAAGTTCAAGTGTACGGCTAAAATACAAAAATCCTTTTACATTCAAAATTCATGAATGTAACTTCATTTAAGGGCACTAGGTATCCCTAAAAACTATTTTTCTTAAAGTTAAGCTATTAAATTTATAAATTTTCATAGTTGGAAGTATTTCTAAGCTATAAATAAGTTCTGTAAGAATAATGTTCACGTAGTGTTATAAGATTTCATAATTCAAAAAACGTCTTTTTTTCTTTTTTTTTTCATTGTTTAATATTTTTTCCTTATTTTTTTAAACATTCCTAGTTATATAATTTAATTTTCTAACCATTGGATATCAAATAAATAAAATAGTTATGGAGAAAGAAAAAAAACTATTCCTGTAGGAAAAAATCGGGAAAAGTTGATATTTTTCAACATTTTGATTTAAAAATCAAAGTTTATATTTTATTTGAAAATCAAAGTTTATACTTTATCTCAAAATCCCAAGTCTAATTTTGTCTAATATATCTTTAGAGTAATATAATACAAAAAAAAAAAAGTAATTTAATTTATATATGCTGGAGCCTTAGCATTTCGAATAAGGTGGTAAAAAAAGAAAAAAAAAAGGAAAAAAAAAAAAAAAAAAAAAACTTAAAATAATAAGGATGAGTTTGAAACATTAAAACATTAAAGAGGGCTTGGCAGCTACGACAGCTTCTTCATTAATAAACTAATTTTTATACTATTGTAGTTAATGGTTTAGTTTAAAAATTTGTCCGAACAAGAACTTCAAAGTTTATAAAGGAGCAAACATTAGAAAATCGATAATTTTATATTATTCTATCAAAACAAGAGGTAACAAGTCCCTTTAACTGTTTAGAAATTGTCACCTTTTTAAAAAGTATAAAGCCTCACTCACGTCTGTGCACTCGTAGAATGTTCAGTTAGCGTGTGAGGTGTTTCGCGACCAAGCCACTTCCAGATTTGCAAACGGTCTTTCCAAACTTAATATATATGAAGGTGGTTGTGATAGATAATCTTGTTTCAGTTATTGGGTTTCGTGGTAGTGTTTATTTTTCTTCGTACAAATGTTGATTCAACAATGATCTGATAGCTATAGAGTAGCTTTTACAGAAGAAAACTCTTACAAGAACCACAAATACAGTAGAATCTCGATTAACCGACCTAATTCGCACCAAAGGTAGGTCGGTTAAGCGAAAATTCCGGATAAAAGAGAGTTGTAAAAACAATAAAAAGTAAATGATTTTCGTTTATTGAATACAGGACTTTTAATGTTTTTTTTATGACATAATTGTTGGAAATGAGTTTTTGTTGCAATAATCTTGATAATCTTTGTTTCGCTGCTCTCTCCCGGAGTCTTTTTGAAGGCAATAGTTTAGTTTGATCTGCATCCGAAGGTTGCTCTAACCATGTCAGTTCTTTAGAAAAACAGTCAAAAGCCTCATCATTACCTATGTAACTTCAGAGCAAGGGAAAAGATTACGGTTTAAAAAGAAACAAATGATTTATTACTCATTTGGGAGATTTTTGATGTCGACTAAATGATTGCCGGTTAACAGAGAGTTCCGGATAAAGGAGGGACGGTTAATCGAGGTTCTACTGTACAGAAAAATAAGCAAAATACAATAATAATCATTGTACTTTACTAAATTTTGGCTTTATCAAAAACATTAATCACATTTTCTAACCTGTAACTATATATAAATAAACTATCCTCCATGTGGTTATTATTAAAACTAAAATAAATAAGATGTCATAATATCACTTATAATTATTAACATAGTTTAAGTGCAGTTGGTAGGTCTTAACCACTAATGTTAAAAAGGTAATTTTCCATGTACTTTTTCTAACAAAACCACAAATGATTGAAATTTTTTTTTTCTGGACGCTATTTAAACCTTCTTAAATAATCCAACAATAGCATTTGCACAGTATGATGATTAAAAAAAAACAAAAAAAAAAAAAAAAAAAACATCTCAAATGAAAACCAAAATAACAAATATTACAAAAAATTAAATTTTTTTAATAATAAATGCATTTTTAAGAAGAGATTAAATTAAAATTTAGCTAAAAAGTTAACCCTAGATTAATTTATAAGGTAAATACACAATAACAATTTTATTCACAAGCTTGTACCCATAAAAAAGAACATCAAAGTTTTAAAATTGACATTTTGAGAAAAATACATTTTTATGCAAAAAAGGGGAGCAGCCAAAACTGTGATTAATCTTTTTATCCCCCCCCCCCCATTTAAAAGAAATACAGACCAAAGTTATATGTTGAAAAATAGAATAGTTTGAATTTTAAATAAAGCAAAAATTACAAAATATACATTTTTTAAATTTTTAGCTTACTGAATAATATTCAGATTTAATGTGCATTGTAATTTTTATGGCTCCAAAAAAGATATAAAATAAAATAATATTCTTCGCATACTTCTTTAACTTGGCAGAGAATTATCATTGTCTTAACTTCCAATAGGACATTTTATCATTATGCTACATTATAAAGACCCTTTTATTGCCAGTGTATTATTTTCTTTAAATAAACAGATTGATATCTAACTGTTTAAACCATGAAACTAATTTTGCATGAACATCTGTATGAAATATTTATAAATTTGTATAAATGAGAAGATTGATTGAGCGTTTATTCAATTTATCAAACCATAAAAGTTTTTTAATAAAAGCCCAAATACGTCTCACTTTGAATTTTACCCCCCCCCCCCCCTACACTCACCACTCCACTACCAATTCCCTACCACTGCATTCACTCCAAACATCTAAATTGGTAATTTTCTATTCATAATCATGAATGAATATTAATCTGATTGATTAAAAATTTCCTTGGCTATCGAGTGGCAGGAAATGACTAGTTATTTTCTTGTAACTTAATCTCACATATTTTCCATAGCTAAAAACACTACGGGTATGGAACATCGCACAACTTTCAATTACCCTTAATACTGATCTCCGCATTTAAATTTGCTATGAATTGGTGTAATTTACCGTTATCGTTTTAAAACTTTCATTAACTTAATCAAATTAACCAGATTGACAATTCTTGTAATGTGATCAGATTTCTTGTAACTTACCAATATCACATATTTGCCATAGCTAAAAACACTACGGGGATGGAACATCGCACAACTTTCCCCTTAATACTAATATCCGCATTTAAATTGCTATGAATTGGTGTAATTTACCGTTATCGTTTTAAAACTTTCCTTAACTTAATCAAATTAACCAGATTGACGGTACATATTATACTTGTAAAAAAAATAAATTAAATGGAGATATTGGCTGTATGTTTTCGATAAATATTCCATTACCACTTCATAAAAGTGAAACAGAGAAGTCGTTGGTAGGCGATGCTCAAGGGAAGAGAACCCCGCGTTAAAGACATTAGTTTTTCAACATGTTACCCATATATCACATTTCTATAGAAATTTCAGAGGTGAGGATGTTTAAAGCACTTTAAAAGACAATAGAGCAGCGATTTTAATAAAAATCTTTCGAACCGATTGTTGACAATTCCTGAAAAGATAAATTTATCGATTGCAGCTACCTCAGTATGCGCTAACCAAAATAACAAGTTAAATGACCACCACTAAACAGTATACCAATGTTGAACTTCGTAGGTTAATTCATTCAGGTGCTAAACTGACTACAGACAGGAAGACATTTTTTTTTCTATACCAATTTTTGAACTCGACAAGTTCTCGTTTCCAAACGTACAGAAGCCTACCAAAAGGTATAGTGGTTAGCGTGCTAGCTTCTAGACCTTTAGGTTGCGAGTTCGAGTCCTGTGTTAGGCATGGGTGTTTGTAAAAGTATGTTGGCTTGTCTAATGACGAATGTTTCGACGCATTATAGCCCTCGTGTTGCTGACGGCGCCAGATAATCTGAAAACAACCAATCAAACGTACAGAAATGCAAATAAAAAAAATAGACAATTTTTTTTTTTATCGACCGAAAGCAATACTTTCATTAACCTTTGTTTACTTATCAGTAATTGAAAGTAGAAATACACGCCAAACCCAACTCTCATATGTACTCATGCAAATCGTAATCCAATCGAAAACAACTTATTCGAAAGCACAAATTAATCGACAATTTTCTTTCATTTTGTCATTCACAATCAATAAAAAAAAAAAAGAACCTTAATTTAACGTACCCGAAAGAAAATGATGACGACGGAAAAGACAACATATAATAATCTTTCCTTCTCAAAAACTACCTTTTCTTAACGCAAGCCTTATCATTTGCTCTAACCACCGCTGGGACACATTCGCCAAACATCGTTAATATGCGCGCCAAATGAGCTATCGCTGGGTCGTTAGTGATTCCCATTTCTTGGCGCCTTGCCAATCCGACGGCCCCTAAACTAACCCCATGCAGAACAAAGGCAAGGAATGATAAAAATGGTACAGGGACGCAAAAAGGTGTTATTAAAAATGGAAACTGGGAGTTAATGTTTGCTCAAAGATTTATTCGTTTTAGTGGGGGGGGGGGGGGGGCATTTCTTTGTGCATACGTGTTGCCGTAATTCGTTTAAAGAATTGTTTGCAATCATCACAAGCAACAATGGTTTGGGATGTTTTTTTAAATTCTTTTAAGAATGCTTTATTTTGCGTATAGGGGGAAAAAATGGTTTAAGAGATTTTTTTTTAGGGGAAAGGGGGGGGGGGGGATTCGTTTGTTTTATGGAAATTTTTTAATCTCATACGCCCTAGTGAAAGTACGTGTGTTCAATTTGCTTCAAATACTTTGTGGAATACGCTAAAAAAATTGCATTAGAAATACTTTTATTTTGTGTTTTTTGTTTATAATGTTTAGTCCAGTAAAGTTATTGATTTTATTATTGTATACAGCTGTAGTTGCATTATAAGTAGTATGTATTCTGAACTGCGGAAACTGTAAATTTATACCCCCACTTGCGTATTAGTATGCTATGTCTGTGGACAGAGTGTAACAAAACTCTCAAATAAACTATACTACTAATCAATACTTTGAAATTTAAAATGGACTGTCGCAGTTTATAGTTTGAATTTTCATTTTTCTATTTCAAAAGTCTCGAAACATTTCCAGTTCTACGCCTACAGGGAATTTTTACGTAAATTTTGCGTGTGGGGAGATTGAAAATGTACGAAAAAGTATAACAAAAGAGATTTTTAGCAAATTCGCTAGATATTTTTTTTATATTAATTGCTAAAATCCCAAAATGCATTGATGGAAAGTATTTTCTGCTCATGCACGATCTTGACGAAATCCTTACTTTTCATGAGTGCTGAACATAATTACTGACCTTGCATACCAAATTTAAACATCGTATCACGATCCATTTGGGGGCTAAGCTTCTCACATATAAACAAACTGACTATTAAACATACAATAACCATTCCTTTTGACACATGACTTTCTAAAGAGTGGTGACAACAGAGAAATAGAAAAATATTTTTATTCCATACTTATAATATCCTACACTACATATAGGCTAATTGAAAGAAAAAAATTGAGTTGAACCAAATGAATGATATGTATAATTATCAAGAGTATTTCTTAAGCATCGTGCATGTAATGTTTACTAACATTTTTTTAAACACGAAAATCATAAACATAATCAATCGCGAAAATCCATAAGCGACGGGCCTCGATCCCGAGACCTTTGGATCTCGAGGCAGATGCTTTACCCCTGTGCAAAAGAGAACTCCAGTGCATAGAAGCTTTATCTGTTATTTGAGGTCACCACAAGCTTTTCCCATTTCTTGTCCTACAAAACTGTTTTTACTTACCTAAGGGACTTAGTACTTGAAGAAAGTTAAATTTTTAAATTTTTTTAACTGTGTTTATAACTTTAAATAACGGCAAATAAAGCCTACTCTTATTAAGAATAAAGCATAAGGAGATCAGATATTTATGAAGTGGTATGCATTTAGTTTCTGATAAAGATACACTCATTTCACTTTATTTTATTTAAATTATGAATTTAATAATGTATTTTACAAGGAGTAACAACTAATAAATCAATTGCTTTAAAATTGTAACAGCAATAATATTAGTATAAATAAATATTTATTAGAAATAGCTTTTTTAGAATAAAAAAATTTCCCGTTTTCACCGATTAGTTGGAATTGATAGTAAAAAAGTCTAGTGGTGGCTAATAATGAAAACATAAGTTTAAAAAAACTGAACATTTTTAATGAATACGTTTTCTGATATTCTGAAATCCTGGAATTCAGAATTATTTATCAATTACATTCATGATCACATATAATTCCTTTCAAGCGAAATGATGTTATTCAAAATGATAACACTAAATACAACTGTCTAATTTTAATGAATAATCCCCAACAGTCCTTTTTTATATCTTTCTAATTGAATAAGTATTTAAAAATTCTTAAATTGCATTTCCATGCAATATCAAGAAACTTGAAAGACAGCTAAATATTTTATTTAAATCTGATTGACACTTTTAAAAAATTCTAAACTGCCTATAAATAAATTTATTTTACAAGAAAAGACAATTATCAATTTAGGTTCAATCCACAAAGTTCAAACAGTGTTCACCATTTTTTTTTTCTTCTCAACATTCGAATTATTTTGAATTATTTGGACATCTACCTCTTAATTTTATGTATCCTATTCTTATAATTAAAACCTACATACTCTTAAATTCTGCTTCTCAAAGAAATTACTTTTTCGTTAAGCTTGTGCTTCAGTTTTCTTTTAGACAGTTGAAGGGTAATAATGCCATTTCTAAGAAATTTGTGGTGAAATAAAATAAAAAATTCCGTAGACAAACGACAGATGGTGGGAAAAGATCATGTCTTGCTCTCCCTCTCCATCTCCTCTCTGTTTCTTAATTATAGTAATGTCTGGCAGGTGTAAATTTAATGCTTGGCACACCCTGGGGATTTGTATTTTTTACTACCACATTCTCGGTCGGACATGTAAAATTACCATTGTGAATATTTTTTGCTTACCAAATGGGCTTAAGAATAGAGATTAATCTTATATATACTTTATTAACTAATGTCAAATATAAATTTTTTTTAATAATATTAACTTTGTTATGTGATAAATTATGAAATGAAAAATTAGATGAGAAATTAATTTCATATAAGAATAAAATCTGTAAAATTCATATATGGATAAATATTAATTTTATGTATGAATACTTAGTGTTTTAATATATTAAAATAGTAATTTGAAAAACATTTGAAGGTAGAACTGCACTAGGAAAAATTTAATATTATTAACCTTGTAAATTCAGTAGTGAGCAGAATTTTTATTGCCTTGCACCTATAATCAACATAAAATTTGTATGAGTTTGTTTTAAGGTGTTTTCAATTCTTACAGAGCAATATTTTCAGCTTAAAATAACAATTTAATATGCAGTAAAAACTTTTTACCGATATTTGAAAAATCATTAATCACTTAATAATTCATAAGTCAGTATCAAATATTGAAGGTTTCTGTCACTTCAAAGAATAAGTTGAAACGTTCTTTTATTAGCAGTTACTTAAACTATTCACTTATAAACAAAACAACAACAAAAATCCATTCCTCATTTTAACAATTACTCTCATATTTAAAAACTTAAATTTTAGGAAAGTATATAAATTTTTAAAATCAATGAATAACAATCATACAATTTGGTTTGCTGATAATAAAACAATCTTGCTATATTATTTTCGATTTTGTTTGAGGTGGATAAAATTTGTGAAGCGATAAATGACCCACTTGCCGTTATCCAATCAAGATAAAACTTGGCAGAGAAGCACGTTGTTTAGGACATTGCATTCTAAGAATTTTTTGAGCGAGCGCAAACACAAATATCTATGAAACCTCAATGAAATTGAAACTCTTTTTCAAATTAAAATTTCAAAATCGACTCTAATGAACTGGGTTTGAATGACCACACCATTAAATCGTCTCATTAAGGGAACTTTAATTCGAATTTTTATCACCGGGAAATTTCAAAATGTCGTACTAGTAGTTGGCTTGATGTTAGTCTATAGTGTGGAATGGATGTTTTTTTTTTTTTTTTTGTATTAGTCAAACTGTATGAAAACTCGATCTGAGCATAAAATCTTTTAAATAAGTTTAATTTCTTATGATAAGATAAAAATAAAAGTTGGTCTCAATATATTCATGAGAATGTGAAGAATTAAAGTTTACAATTACTTATAAAAGTAGGTTATGTATATGAAAACATTTTGGTAAAAATTTTGTGTGCATGCACTAGTTTTTTTTTTTTTTTTTTTTTTTCGGTAAACTTGAACACTATTGGGTCATTCCATGTCAAATCAAAACTAAAAAGTGACATTTTCAACCCGACCCCTTCAGAATTTAATAAAATTTTACTCACGTGTTAGGGTTATAGAGAAAAGAAAAAATGGCCAATATTAGGTTTGAATATCGTTTGGTTTCTGAAATGCGGAACTTCAAAAAAGGGCCAAAAGGTCAAAATTTCGTATTTCTTGCTTTATATATCTGGTTATAATTCTGTCCCTAATTATCGTAAAACATTGATTTTGATGTCAAAAAAAAGATAAAGATTTGATCTTTTTAATGATGTATTATTTATGGATATTTTTTTAAATTTTCATTTTCAAGGTCAAACGATTTGACCTTTGACCTTGAATATCTCAAAAAAAAAGGGTATTTTTATATTTTTTTCAAAAAAATATATATTATTCTTACATTAATTATCTACCCAATTACGTTAGTTTCATAATGGGACCGCAAAGGAATGCCAAAATATAAATTCAAATGTGAACTCTTGTCCTTAATTTCACGCAATAATCATCTTTGAGTGCGAACTGAAGAATCCCATATTCGCATATCCTAATGCAGTCGAATATATAGGGAATCGAGTGTAAATTGACTAGTTTTCAAAAGAAAGAAAATGGTGAAGATTTTCATCTTGGTTCTTTTATTCAGTGGCGTAGCCAGGGGAAAGTATATGGGAATATATCCCCTCCCGAAGTTTTCTGTTATAGAACGCGAAAATCGAAGGATTGTTTTTTAAATAATGAATTTATTTCAAATGTTTTTAAATTTCTAAACATATGTAGAAAAAAAATACCTGTTATATGAATTACTAAGCATACCCTTGAATCTACTCTTGAAACTTTGTCGAGCCCTTGTGATGACCTTATTGATTCGTTTCTGGATAAACTTACCAAACTTATACTGCATTCATTCATTGCTAAGGAACAATCGTCTTTTTTTAGTGCTTGTAAACAAAATCTGAAATCAGGTGAATATGCAGCTTTTTGTTATTTTTTTGAAAATTACTCTTTTATTCTTCAAGATGCAATTCAAGGATTCCACTGGAATAATTCGCAAGCTACTATATATCCATTTTTAGTTTATTATAGAAGATACACTGACCAAGTCGTAGACAATTTTAATTTCGTTGTAGTTTCTGACTGTCACCACCATAACGCAACAGCAGTTCACTTATTCCAAAGGCATTTGATCAAATTCATTGAAAAAAAATTTAACGTGAAACCTAACAAACTTTTCTACTTTTCTGATGGTGCAGCTTCTTACTACAAAAATCAAAAAAGTTTTATAAACCAGTGTTTCCATAAAAAATTTTTTGGAATTCAAGCAGAATGTAATTTTTTTACCATTGCCCATGGTAAATGAATTTCAGAAGGCATTGGAGGTAGCATAAAAAGACTAGCCTCTCGTGCCAGTTTGCAGCGCCCATATAAAGATCAGATAATGACTTCTCGACAGTTATTCGAATGGGCAACTGCCAATATTGAAGGAATGCAGTTTGCATATGTAACTTCCTTACAGTATGAAAGATAAAAAATCTTCCTTCAGAAACGATTATTAAGCGCCCTAACTATTCCAGGCACTCAAAAATTTCATGCATTCAGACCCATTTCTATCAACCAACTTCTGTGCAAAATGTATTCTGATTCCATGGTCGAAAAAAAAGTCAAACAAAAAATTAAATTGTAAAATCAACAGTTACATATGCAAAGAATCAAGTGAAAAAGAGTCATAATAGTTAATAGAAGTTATATATGTAAGGAAGTTACTTATGCATCTGATAAATTAGTTTCAACATTCGTTTAAAGATAATGTATCAATAGAAAAATTTTAAGTATTTCTGTTTTCTAATTTCGAAATATGATTTTTTCCAAATAATTTGTATGAACAAATATTCTGATTGCATTCAACATTCCTTTTAAATAATTATCTCTAAAGCTCATTATTACCAATCATCTATGTCATGTTTTTTTAATTTTACAGCAAACGATGTTTGCATACTTAATGCAATGCTGAAAAATGTAATTTTTTTCAATGTATAAGTAAACAATTAGTTTTTACTCTTAAAGTTAAAAAGTTATGACAAATCAAAGATAAATAATTATAATTTTTAGTTAATAATTAAGGCTAAAGTTTTATTTGCATTACATATATATAAAGAGATTTTAAAAGAAAAGCTATTTACATGTAAACTGTTTTTGTAGGACAAGAGTGGGACTACAGTTACGATTGAAATTTATAACTTGGCATCCCATTGCGGTCCCAAAATGAGACTAATATATTTGTGAAGAGAATTAATGTAAAAATAATATACATTTTTTTGAAAAAAATAAAAATACCATTTTTTGAGATATTCAAGGTCAAAGGTCAAATTGTTTGACATTAAAATTAAAATTTAAAAAAATAAATACATCATTAGAAAGATCAAATCTTTAACTACAAAATCAATATTTTATGATAATTAGGAAAAAAATTATACCCAAATATGTAAAGCAAGAAATACGAAATTTTGCACTTTTGGTCCATTTTTGAAACTCTATATTTTGGAAACCAAACGAGATTCAAACCTAATATTTGGAATTTTTTCTTTTCTTTATGAATCTAATAAGTGAACCAAATTTTATGAAATTCTAAAGGGGTCGGGTTGGGAGCCGTGTTGATTTGACATGGAATGACCCTATTCTAATGTCAATAAAAACTTACACTTAAGCTCGGACTCTTTATTTGAGGTCAACATTTCCCGTCCAAACCCCAAATTTAACAACAACAAAAACGCAGTAATTTGAATTATCAAAAAAGAATTTTTATGGGGTTTTATTTATAGTAATTTTTACAGTTTTATTTACATTAATTGCTTTCTCGGAATTTTTTTACCTTTTATCCTTGATGATTAAAACAAGTGCGATGTGCCAAATAAATTATATCATCAAAAGGAGTTTTCAAAAACCAAAACTCAATCTGATGTACCTCACATGGGAATAAGAAGACAGTTTGCAATTTATTATGCTTAGAGTACAAATGCTACAAATAAGTTTAATATAAAATTTGTAAAACTATGTAAAATTAACTTACAAAAACAGTAAAATATAATCCACAAGTTCCCGTAGAGGAAGTGCACAACTTGGCTTCTAACTCATTTAACCTAAAAGCGAACCTGAACTCTAATATTCAGTGTCAAGTTTTTCACCAAGAATACTGCAAAATCACCCACTAGAGGAAATTTTTGTTTATAAAAAAGAAAGCTCTATATTGATCATGTTTTGCTTATCGTATGTTCTCAATTTTAACAGATGTAGATGTTAATCAGTAAATTTTCCCAAATCGGACATTTAAAGCAGCCCGTTACTGTCACATTACAAATTGTTGAAAACACAAGAACACAGCTTTATTGTTATTTGTTTTGTACATCAAAAGTATTTAATAACTTGCTTTAAACACTGATATTAAGTACTTGTCAAAATAAAGGAATTGGCTAAAAATGTAGAGATTACTTTTCGTTGATGCAAAATTGAGAGCGTAAGTAAAGCATATAAATGAAGTGTAATTTAAAAAGTGGTTAGAATTAATTGTGTCAAAATCTTATACGTTCCATATAATTAATTCCTAATCTATCGTTGATTTACAAGTTGTTTATCAACGGTAATTAAGAATGAAATATAAACGAAATTACGAAGTTATAAATTAAAATTGCTATTCTGTTAGACAGAATTATAAGATGCAAATTTTACCACGATAAAGGACAATACTGAGTGGTTTTCATCAAAGTTAAACAATTGGAAATGTTCTTTTGTGGTTGCAATAAAAAAAATGTAAATTTTGAAACAAAGCATTTTACTATTTTTTGCCCGAATTTCTTTCTTTCTTTCCATATAAAATTATGGACTAACATAAGATGTATTTCTATAATACTAATTAAAAAGGCCACAACTGATTTAAAAAACATACATCTCTGTAAAATAAGAAAGCAATTAAAATAGTTAATTAGAAAATAATACGACAATGAAAAAACATTTTTGATTCGGGAAAAAAACATGAGTTCGAAAAAACTGTCAATTTAAATAATGAAAATGATGGGAGTGTTAGTGAAAAGTAGAATAAAAATATTTCAGAAACTATAAGTTATTTAAGTATATGATAAAAAGATAAGAATTATTTGTTTCATGGTATTTAAATATTATAATACATAAAATAAAATATACTTTATTAGAATTGGGATTTTGAATAATAAGGAATATGATGATAAACACATCATTTAGTATATAAAATTAAGCTTCAAACAAAACTTCGATTGGCCTGAATAGTATTTTTTTTTTTTAATTTAAAATATTTATATGAATAACTCCCAATTTCTCAACTTATTTCTTCAACTTGCTAAATACACGCGTAATTCGCTACGGGGTGTTGTCATTTATTTAAAAAAAAAAAAAAAAAAAAAAAAAAAACATTTAATTCCTTATTAAATTACTTAAGGTAGCCTTAGATAATAAAATATTGGTTTGATTGTCGGATTTGATACAATAATGCTGAGCAGTATAGAATGGAATAAAATATAGAAATTGAGTATTTCCCTCTCTACAACTTCTCCAGAAATAAGTTGGGAATAATAGTTTTTCTCTTCAAAGGTACAATGTAATACTTGCCCAAATTTGGTGCAAACGTCTTTAACGCTACAGAAGCATTAAAAGAGTCAATATCATCATTTTCAGGATCAGGACATTTTCACGTAACCCTTTGATGAGGATTTGTTGAAAAATAATCAAAGTCACAAAACTACCAAAATAGATAATGCAAAAGCCTTCAACATAATTTAAGGAAAAAGTTTCATTTAAGAAAATCGATAATATTGTAAAATGAAGCAAATCCATCCTCATCCATATTCCCATAAAACAATTAATTTATGACCTATGCTATATCTTGAGGTGCAAACAGCAAATCATAGAAGTTTCATTAAAATACTTATACAGCCTTAGAGAGGTTTAGTAAACTAGATATGTGGGGGGAGGGGGAACATAGCACAAATTTCCATTACACTATATATAATATTAGAGCACCTTAATAAGAATTATTTTATAAAAATAATCATTTAATAAATAAATCAATTAATATCATCACAATCAATTAATATCAATCAATAATAAATCATTTAATAAAAATCGTTACAGCCATTTTTTAGCAATTGTTGAAAAATATGAGGTTTTTCATAATTTTTTCATGATTTCAATCTTTTGCTCATGCGCAATTTTGCCGAAAACCTTAATGGTAGATCCCATGGCCACCACTAGTCCCTATACAAAATGTGAACATTCTTAGGTCAATTTTTTCAAGATCACTTTTCGTAATCGTACACACACATACACACAGACATTTTTCAACGATCACTTTTTTGAAATCAGGGAGTTTCAAAGCGTGGAGAAATAAAAAAAAAGATAATTTTTTGTAACTAAATGCTATATTTTCATTACCCTTTGTAAACATATGGAGAATTGAAAGTTAAAAGCAACGAATTTTCACTTTTGCACATTCGTATGGATTTTAGTGCATAGTTTAAAATAAGTTCATTTCATATTTCTCTTTAATTAAAACTCTGCTATTAAATCGGGTTGAATAATTGAAAAAGCCGTAAATGTTTGTGAGGCACAAACTTCTAACATGTTATTTGTTTAATCAGTGTAATTTAAATTATTGAAAATTTACATTACAAACTCAAACAACTTATTTTTACAAAAGGCAATTATTTATTTTTTTAAGTCATTTTAGCAAACTATAATATCAAGTTTTGATGACATTAAAAAAGAGTTTTAACTTTTGAAGTGGCACTTTCTTACAGTATTTTCTTTTAAAATTATATTTTCAGCGAGAAATAATTTTCTTTCACACGTCAGAATTGAATATGTGAAAAAAAGAAAATATTTGGCATTATGAATTTAATTTTTATGTGACTTACCCATGGGAAATTTGTGTTTCACAAATAAGAACATACTCTTATGTAATTTTTTTACATTAAATATTTTCTAATCCTGTATTTCATCTTTTTCAATTGAATAAAACAGTAATTAAATATTTGTTTCGTCTTTTTTATAATTTTAATAATATTTTTTAAATTAGGTATGGATGTGTATTAATTTTAAATTAAGTTTCAAATGTAAATAAATATTTTATTATAATCAAAAGTTCTAAATAACATTTAACTGACGTAGAATTATCAACTCTTGTGTTCTTGTATAGCATCAAAAATTTAATGATTATTTTTTCTCGTTTCTAGCAGGAATAATATCATAAAATAGTTTTATATTTATATTTTTCGAATTATATAAAGGACAACATAAAGTTTAATACTATTTAGTTCTGGAACCGTTCTGTGAATTGCACTTTCAATTTCAAAATCTGCTTCATCATGAAAAGTTTCTAAATTGCCTTTACTGACATTCTTTGTACTAATAAATCCAATGAATTCTTAAACATATTTATACAAAAAATTTTTAATAAAGGATTCCTTGAATTATAAAATATATAATTCGAAAATAAATGTATATTTATATTTCTCCACAAATGATCCATGACCGGAGGATACCTGATATAAGTCAAAAAACAAGTTTTCATTCCAAGGTGTAAATTACAACATCGATGAAACTAAAAGATGAGCCATGACCGGTAACCATGTATTACTTACATGCCTAGTGTATTAAGCAAACAATTGCCAAAGCCTCGTTAAACTACATATAACTATTTATATGCTACCTTTGACAAACAGCCGCTTTGCACACATACAAAACCGTTAATAGACTGATTTTGATACTAGATAGAAAAAATAACTTGTAAATTAGTTATGCAGATTAGTGAAACTTACTTTAGTAGCATATTATATTTTAGTCTACCAGTACCACATACTTCAGATATCACCAATGTCCCAAGTATATTGCCAGGTGGACAAACATTATAGAGTATATAATATCACGTAGACCAATTTCGAAATTTCGGTAAACAGTAACCATTGCCAGGGGAGTTTTAGCTCCTATAATAGATAAAAGGGGAATCACAACTAAGTGCACAAACCTTTGCGATTGAAGCTCTGCTTGTGTCTATTTTGGAAAACACGCTCTGAAGTAGCCTTTTGATGACAGTTTTGCATTTGCCCAAATATGGTCGACTAGATAATAAATAGATATTCAATATGATATGCTGATAAGGTTATGGATTCATATAAAATTGGACAGATTTACGTTACTCACAGGATGGAGCAGCTCCAATATTCTTCAGTATCACTTTATTAATCATTAATGAAACCATTTTTGTAGCACACTATTTTATTTGTCCACCGAACCATAGATCCCAAATATCACCGATATCTTAGATATTGTTGCGTTGATGGGTTCGAAAGATTTGAAGCCAAAGCAGATCAAAACTTGCAGAAATTGATTCCAGTATAACTCTTCACAGATTCCTTTACAACTCCAGAACTTCTCGTTCTAGTAGACTCAATACAGCTCTTTTCATAACAATAGAGCACAAAACAGCAGTTAAACTTGACACACAACTGCTAAATCGTAGTAAAAGACAATGCAATACATTTCGCTTTCGGAACTCTCTGAATGCTCATTGACAGACAACCAAGTCAGTAACTCCACTCAGTCAGTCACTCAACTCAGTAATTCCAGTCAACTAACTGACTCAACTCACGGCCGGCAATATATAGGAGTCAAACCTTCTTGAAACTTATAGAGGTAGATATTTCGAGAACTTTCCAGATCGTAGTCGAAAAGTTCTATACTTGTACATGGAGATCGAAAATGTCGCCAAATGGTCGCCAAGTTTGGTGATATTTGTCGATTTCTCGCCAAATTTGGCAACAAAAATTAGTCGTCAAAACCATCGCCAATTTGGCGAGATTGCCATTACCATAATGTTAAATGCCCTGCTCCTTGTAAAACTCGTTTCCCAGCGTTATCTCTGTAAAACTCGTTATACAAGCATCAAGAGACTCATTGCAGGAAAACAAACTATTGCAATGCCTTATGCGAAATGTACATAAATTTATATTTTTACATAATTAATGCTACGAAATATTTACAAATATACAGAAATTCGTAACAATATATTATACGTTGAATAAGCAATATACTGTGTTAATAAGAACTCGTATAAAATCAGATGGATTCATTTTTCGGTGGTTGAATACCTACCTAGCATTTATAAAGTTTTCTATTAAATTTTTTTTACAGAATAGAGGCGGGTTAGAGCCTTTCCGCCGGTCATTTGTGTCTAATTTCAGAGTAGATAGACACATCTCAGATAGTGAAAGATATACTCGGGTAAGTTGTCAGACTGCCAGGTAGTAGATTTTGGGAGTAGGGAGGGGGGTAATAAAAAACATCAACGCGGGAGAGTTTCCCGCTAAAAGCAAACCGGAAGACATTTCATACCTAACAGGGAGTTGCTTTGAAGGAAAACTATTTCAAATAATCTTGAAAAATCCTCAAGCATACACTGTCTTGTTTTACAAAATGTTTAAAAACTATCATTAAGTAATGAACGTTTGTTATTTTTAAAACGATGGGCGTCCTTTTCAAATTGTAAAAATGCTTGAATATTGGCAGCAAAAAATTTCGCAACCCATTAGTAAAGTTAGAGAAAAAGTATACTGAAAAGATGTTTATTAAATATGGCATTCAGTGCAGTATTTTAGTTTTTCTCAAGCATCAAGGCCTCTTTGCCTAACCGAAACTCATTTGATATAAGACAAAAACTTTCTTCCGTAGAAAATACTGTATGCCACTTCCATTTTCCCTTATTATTCATGCACATAAATCAACATGAATTTGTACATCATCTACTCATTCTTTGGTCGAAATAAAAGCACCCACCAACGAAAATCACCCACTTCAACAGCAATTCCTGGAATAACATCCAACGCCAAACACACAAAACATTCGCCTCTGTTATTACAGTCATAGGCGTCAGACAAGTGGGATCTATATCACCCAAACTTGCCGGACAAGAACACGTTGGTCCGGGGAGGATCCCGACTAATACCCCACTGGACAGCCAGCCGACCGGACGGGAGTGACCAGGCATAAAAAGCTCGTCCGTCCGTCTGTCGATCGGTTTGTCCAGCTACTTGATATCTAGGTCAGCGATTTCATTAAAGGGCCCCGACAGCCGTGGCTGATATTCTAGCCACTCCCTTGTTGTTGGTGAGATTAACGAGTGAGAAAGAGTGAGGGAAGATGTGCTGGAATTAGCAATGATGAGGAATTGCTGAGAAAAGCAAGATGATTGTGGACGAGTGGGTTTACTGTTAAAGATGTTTCGGGCGGTGTTGGATGCATAGTTTTTCAAATATGAGCCTGTTTTGGAATATTTGTTTGTTTATATTTTTTATGCCCAACATTATTTGGGCATTTATTGCTAAGTATCATTGAAAAATAAATTAATGAGTAATTTTAGTGAATATGTTCATCAATGGTTGAACTAGTCTATGTATTTATTGATGATGTACTAATCTATTGCGAAGTGAATGAATTTATTGGTTGATAAAATAATTTATTAATGGATGATTGTGGCGGCTCGTGGAGTACAGCAAGTGCAGCCGGGCTGTACCTAAATTATTAGTTTAAAATAAAAAAAATTATAATTGTCAGTTAATTTTGATTATTTATTTTACTAATTTTTCTAAATATAGATTAGAATCGCAAATGAAGATGGAATGTATACGTTAAGTAAAGAAATCTCCGATAAATAGAAAACCTGTTGCGCAATGCACAATTAAGGGGGGAAAACTCCCCCTCGAATAAGCTAAATCTAACGATGGTCGAGCGAGTACAGCCAGAGAGTGAAAGTTCCAAAAGGGCTGCAACGTTGCCATGGAAACAACTTCTAGTATGGAATCTCCCTAAACTCTAAATGTATGTGACATGGCACCAAATGTAACCCTTACGAATTTCGCGACTTAGGTTGTAGTTATGAATTTGTTTTACTGATTTTCTAGTGAGGATGTGTGGGTGGAAGAGAAACGAGCATTTCTTAGAATTTTTTTCTACCAAACGGGAAGAGTTTCCGTGATAAGTTTTACATGTGTTTTCTTCTTACTTCTTAAATTAATACTAAAACTTATAGTTGAACCATTTTGAAACATGGAGCTCCTTCATAAGTAAGTTAAGTTTTTTTTTTTTTTTTTTTTTTTTTTTTCTATTTTCTTTCTCACATCATTTTGTAAATATTGAAAACAAACTTTCAGTTTGAGTAATTAAGATTATAACATTTCCAATCAAGAATGAATGTGGGAAGTGAGGCTGGGGGTGTGGAGGAATCACTGTTCCGGCTGCACTAACACTGTTGACCACGGGCCGCCTGTGATGAATAAATGTATGTAGTGATCATGAACTAATCTTTTAACGAAATGAATGAATTTATTGATGGATCAAATAATTTATTAATGGATGGATGAATTTACTGATGGATTAATTAACTCATTTATGAATAAATCTGTTAGCGAATGAATGAATCCAATTATAAAATAATTAATAGATTTTTGAAGATATCGATTGATTATTGAAGAAGTTTATTAATTAATGGATGGATTTAATCTGTTAACGAATGAACTTATTGCTGGAAAGAATTAATGCATTTATGAATGTAACTATTAAAGGAGTTAATCCTTTCATAAACAAAATTAATAGATACTAGGGGGCTTCGCCCCCTGCTCGCTAACGCTCGCCAACCCCCAAACGCCTCGCTGCGCTCGGATTGAGCGGCTTTGCCGCTCGAATTTATGGTTAAAACATCTTGCTGCGCTCGAATAGGTTTGCCAGCCATAAAAAATGTAACCAAATTCTTATAAATTTAATGTAAGGCCTAATAGAGAAAACACCCAAATTGCAAGTTTCATAATAGAAAGTTAAATATACTATCCGAAAACATTCTGACTTAAAACTTCATTAGCTATGCCCTTACATTGAAGTCCCAATATCTTTTATTTATTCTGATAAGTCGCCCCGTTAGAGAACGACGTCCAACGCGAAGCATTTTCTGGATAGAAATACTTCAAAATAATAATTACTCTAATACAAAAATGCTTCAGAAAAACAGAAAAAATCAACTTTGAAACGAAGAGTTTAAAAAGAGCTTTAAAATTAGCAATGGGTTTGTTGTTTACATATAAGGATAGCTTTAAAATTAGCAACGGTTGGTTGGTTGGTTGGTTGAACCCCCGAGCAGCCGGTTTGTTGTTTACATACGTAAGGATGTTGCCAATCATATATTCAAAATCATTGAGGCTTTGTAGTAGCTTAATGATGAAAAATATTGAAATTTAACTATTTAATAAAGTGTTAATAAATTATTTTGGCACGTTTTGGCAAATCTACAGCTTATTTCCTTTAAAATGACACCTTGATCCTTGAAATCGGTTGAGCAGTTTAGGCGGACGGACTAACCCCAAAAAACGTATTGCCTATTAAATATATAGATATGAATAAATAATTGATTGATGAATAAATCCATTAATGAATGAATGAGTCTATAATTTTTTTTATTACGAATAAATACACTAGTGAAAAAATTAATTTATTTATCAATAAGTAATAGACTAATTAATTTTTATATATATATTTTTTATTAATATATTTATTTGTCCATTTAATAATATGATCAATTATTCTATTACAGACTCATCCATTCATTAAGAGATTCATTTATTATTCAATACATATATTTATATATCCATTAATTCTTTCATAAATGGATTCCTACATTAACTAAAAGATTTATTCATAAATATATTAATTCCATTCATCCATTCATTCGTTAATGGATTAATTAATCCATTAATAAATTTATTAAGTCATTTATTTCACTAGTATATATATTCATAATATTTTTTTATCAATGGTTTCATAAGAAGGAATTTAATAATTAATCGATCAATGAATGAACCTGCTGTAAAAAAAAAACTGTTTGTGGAATAATTTTTTCAGATTTTGAAATATGTATGTTTATAACTTAGTATGCAACATGACACTAAAGTTTAATAGAAATACAATTGAAATTTTTTAATGTTGCTGAAAAATATGTACTTTTTGTGTAATTGTTGGATCAAATTGTTTTCTAATATTTCATGTCTAAACATAGATATCTTTTGAAAGAGAAAATGTAAGCCCTTTTATCAGTTAGATTTTATATTTATGATGACAGAAACTAATACTTATTTATTGGGGTCTAATCCCCAAATGTACATACATAAGAGTTTTAATATAATATTCATATTAGTGAAAAATAAGTAAATTTTTATCAATGACTTCAAAAGAGTGATTGCTTATTCAGTTAATTCTTTTCCTTTTTTAAGTATTAGAATAGTTTTATTGTCAATCAATATCAGTAAAGATTTCAATTTTTATTTATTATTTTTTAATTGCGTAACCAATTTGGTCATAATACCTACCTAAACGTTTATATATTTTTATACTATTAATTTTATTTGACAAAAAGTATTTAACAAAAAAAAAACAATTATTCAAGGTAAAATGTCCAGTGCACATTCATAATGTGAAAGATAATTGAAAGTTTAACCATATATACCTTAATTGAACAGTCTAATGTAATTTAATTGAATCGACGAATGAAATGAGCTTTCAAAATAGAGCAATTTTAAAAGGTTTTTGTACACAACAGCATAATAAATGTTCAATTCATCGAAAATTCATTAGTATGCAACAGTTACGCGAATTTATGGCACTTGAGACAAAACAAAATTATTCTTTTTAAAAAGAATATATATATATATATATATATATATATAAATTAAATTAAACATAAGCTTAAGTGAGTGTAGCCGTGCACGCACTAGTTTATTTCTACCATTTTAAACAACATTTAAAGTTATTTTTACCTTCTACAAGGAATACTTATCAAAAGTGCAAACTATTACTTCCCATAACTCAACTTCTAGCAGAGTGCAACTTTAAAATTTACGCAATTCATTTCTGTTCAAGTGACACACACTAGGAACTCGTTTATCAACAAGACACCATAAAACATCTCCTTCAAAATAAAAAATAATAAAAAAAAAACATTGTTTATAATTAATGAACGATATAACACAGATAATCTGATAACTGTTCTTGTAAGGTTATCGAGGGTAAAAAAATAGAATTACTGACAATCACATATAAAACCTAAGTTTTGACAATCTCCGACTTCTTTTCCAACAGCTATCATTTTTAACCTCGGTTCCAAAAACGTTTTTTTTCTTCCATCGAACACAAAAGATTCTAAAGAATGCAAGAAGGAAAACCTCTCCATCTGATTAATGCTAAGCTCTGGCTTGAATCCAACTCTGCGCTATAATGGCCGAAATATTTATGTTGGACAAGATGAAGATTTCAGAAGGAGAAAAAAAAATCCCAATCCATAAATATGGAGCATTGAGGTTAACCACCTCTTGTTGGCAAGCGCTTTGTGATTCCTTCATGCACCCTGTGTTTAAATAATATGGTTAAGTTTATTTGATAAATCGAGTGCTTTAATGTTGTATGAGTACAGTGGAAAAACTATTAAGTTTTGAATATGGTAATTAAATAAAATATGATTGTATATTAGAAAGTAACTATTTTAAACGAATTGCGAAAATAGGTAATAAGATGAATGATAGAATATATATAGATATCTATTTTTGCATTTCAATGAATAAAATGTGTTTTATATCTCACTGATGCATTGCACTTTTATTTATTAATATTCACGTTTTCTTATCTTTTATTTTTGTTAGTATATATTTTGTTAGTTTATTATTATATCTCTCTTCCTCAGTACAATTTAAAATTTTGTGGCATACAATTCCAAAAGGGTAAAAAAAATTAACATCTGTACTTTCTATCATTTTAATTTTTGCGATTTGAATTTTGAATTGAAATTTTTTGAAATTGTTACTGTAAATACTAGTAGTCCATGGTATATAGCCATATTACCTTACAAAAGGCTATGTAGCTCTAATTTTTCCATATGTCATAAATCACCTGTTTTGTGGCTCACAATCTACTCTTCTCGACCTTGTAAACTTTGAGCATTCTCCGTGGCGCATCAAAAACCAAGACGTTTTTCAGTTTATAGATCATAACTCTTTGGCAATATATTTTAGAAGAAAGCATTATTTCTCAACTTTTGTAAACAAAGTTTATTTTGTAATACTTTTATGTCAAGAATCACTCAGAATCAAAGTAAAAACGTTAGAATGTTACTTTACGTAAGAATGTTACTTTACGTTAGAATGCTACTTTACGTTAGAATGTTACATTGAAAAAACATTTTATCAAGTTTTTCGATTGCATCTCCATGAAGGTGGGTCTTACAGAATTTTTTTTAAGAAAAGTTGTAGAACCATACATTACCTAAAAGTTATTTTCTAGTACAAACAGAAAGTTTATGAAAACCCGTAACAATTTAATCATATGTAAAGAAAGTTGTAAAAATAGTTTCTTACTGCAAAGCCCGGCGACTTTAATTAAACAAGATCTGTATATATTATAATAATAGTTTTCAAAAAATAAAAAATAGGATTATAATTATAATGTATATATCTATATATAATAGAGCTAATATCAATTTACTACTTTCACGCAAGGATTATGAAGTCGAAAACTTAAATTGTGAAACATATGACCATTATGAAGTAAAAAAAAAAAATAACTACATGGCCTTTGCAAAGGGTAAGACTCCTTTTTCAGTCTCTATTCCCTGGACCTTATGTTCGATTGCTGTATTCCCTTTTACAGAAATTGGGTTGTTTCCGAAGGAATGCAGGGGTCATTTTAAGATCGAACACCTGCGAATTTAGCGTGACTGAAGGTCTGCTTCAAGTGGACCTCCGTTGAGCATGCTTCTCCCCCACGCAATTAATATTGCGTGATTCCTATAGATTTGTTGACTTTGAGTTTCTAAAGAAGGTTCCTTTTTGGCACCATGGCGTGTTAGCCTTTTTGTGGTTTTCGGCAGTTTAACACAATGTGTCTGCTCCAAAATTTATAAGTCTACGAATATTTTCAAGGGGTAAGGGATTTTACAAGTTGAAAAATAACGTACACCCTTCTTCCGATTCAATGTTTGTAGGAGGATCAAAAGTTATCCAGTGAAATTCTAGTACTTGTATTTTTAGACTGGATTTTCTTTGCGATTCGTTAAGTGAGATTTGTATGGAAAAGGAGTTTTTTAAAAACCCTTGCACGAGCATTTTACTCATTCAGAGAGTACCGTTGGCTGTGTTGGCTTGCTGGGCAGTGCAACGGTCCGGCGATTTGACGATTGACCAGAGTGCGTTCTTATTTCAACTATGGGTTCCCTATTGCAGGTTTTGAATTGCCATCGAAAGGAGTGTGTGTAGTTCTATACGAGTGCTTTAGATGGATATGCGATTCGTCAGAAGAATTAGCGTTTTAGTGTGTGCGTTTTACTCAAAATTATCATGTACGAAAATGGATTATTATTTCGATGTGTATGAACCTTCCGTGGAGTTGGATGGGTCGATTATTTAATCGTTGAGGAGGAGCTTAATTTAAATAACTTAATATATAAGAAAATATATTTATTTAATATTAAATGCAAGAATTGATTATTATTATTATTATTATTATTATTATTATTATTATTAGAATGATATGTTAACAGTGTTCAAATTCAGTAAGCTAATGATTATTGTTTCAATTTCTGTAACATCAAGGTAGTGTTTAAATAAATTTGCGTTTGTTAGTTAAAGTGTTGTACTCTATCAGACCAAAGTCATACTTGGATTATTGCATGATACGGTCATTTTTATTGTTATTGCTTAATTATATTATGACAACTTCTGAGTGATTGTCTCTAACGCAATATACTACCAACCTTATCAAAAGATAATCACTCAGCCACCCAACATTTAGTTGACCAAACAATCTCAAATACTTCTGTATCTAGCTTTAATTGGACTTTCCTACGATAATATTAGAAGAAATTGTACTTATAATCATAATTGATTTTATAAATCTATTCTAATGGAAGAAAGGATTTGTGTATCTGTGGATCTCAAAATACTACTTGATATTACACGGAAAAACCTGATTTTGAGCACAAGTTTGTTTTAACTTTAATAGCACAACCGAGAAGAAAATTAAATAAAAACTTAATATGTATATATTTTTTTATATTTATATGCTGTAAGCATTCAAAACCAAGAATGTATATACTGAAACCTCAAAACATGTTTCATCCTATTTGAATTTATAATGTTACAGAGAAGATAAACATTGCATGTGTAAACTCCTTCATGATTTTGTTCTTCATTTGTGTACAATTGGTTATCATAGAAAGTAAAATCGCTAAAATGCATGAAGAATTAAAGTTAAGCTTTCAAGCTAAAATAAAAATTAAAAAATCTATGCATAAATTTGTCCATTATAAGACACATTGTCTCCAAACTAGAAACTTATCTATTTTCTTTCAACAGTAGTGAAAATAGAAATAAGCACCATCATTTCAAAAGAAATAAATCGGGATAATGAAAACAGCATATAGAAATAACTTTATAGAAACTATCATGATTACCAAACAAAAATTATTATTATTATTATTATTATTATTATTTTTTGCTTTCAAAAGTTTTAATTTCAAAGATTTCAAAGATAATGGAAATATAGGAGCGGAAACCACACTACTTTGTATACAAATAAACCATTTTGGTCTAAATAAAATACTCAATATAGGCATTGGTAACGTCTTAGACTAATTCATAAGATAAGCTGCAACTGACTTTGACCACAGGATTGTAGAATTAATCTAATCTTGTTGGCTCCAAGGGCCAAGCATTAAAAGAAGACATTCTCATACCCTCAGCTTCAGGATCTCTGCTTGGATGAAACACCGGTGTACACAATTATTGTAGCTGGTGTAATCTAATTACGTTGAGGCATCAATGTCCTCTGGATGGCAATGTGAAGGATATATGAACCGGGCGAGAATCGATCCCAAGGCAAGACATCCAGTATGCTTTGCCGAAACTATAACCGCTAGACTAAAACGATTGTCTTTGTCGAAAAGAATTTTTGGGGGGTTTGAAGTGACCACCACAGTTTATATGTAATGCATATACAGTATATATGGAATGAAAATACTAATGGTATACATTATACAGTATAAATGTATTGTATTCTGTGTAATGTATACCATTAGTATTTTCTCTTTTCATTTAAGTATTTTCTAGTGTTCTCTGGAATTAGTGTGATGCGCATTAGATCTGGTTGAATCTTACTTAGACCGGCTCAAACTGGTTCTTTTGCGCATATCCCATCTATAAAAGCCCAAGATTTCTGTTCGGCTGGACATACTTTGAGACTTTGCTCTTTTTCCTTGAGTCTAGTGTCTCTCCGCCCCTTCCCTCCTCGTCTATAGAAATAAATTCTTATTTTATTCAAATACACTTTGTTTCTTAAGACTACAGAACCGTTTAATGTATGTGAAAAGAGTTGTTCTTACTAAAGTGTTGTTTTCGTCAAGTGTCAATTTAAGATGCGTATTTGAAAGTGGTCAGCACTTAGTGACAGAAGTAGTCAACAAGAAGCTAAATAAAAATAATTTACCCAGTCCTTACTCGAAAACCTTTTAGAAAATATATGAGTATACTTCTGGTGATATTCGTTCAAAAGGAGGATCCATAAGAATGGCATTCAGATTTAGAATTCATTGACTAGTAAGTTGTATTCATATAAAATGAACATGGGAATAGGGTATTGGTATAGAAGGGCGAGTGTTTAATAGCTTTCGTGGCATGGCTTCACAACTTCATGTTATGGCACAATGGGGAATACGACGTCGTTAGTCAACGAACATAAATTAATCGTGTATTTAAGAAACATCATTTATCACTTGAAAGCAGTTTTGGGAAATATATAAGAACTCCTCGTGAGGTCGTAAATGAACTCAATTATTGAGGCTGGCTAACACCGTGAGAAGTGAACAAATTCAGGGGTTTCCTTTTCTAAGCGCTTTGCATATAATTAAAGTGAATATATACATTTAAATAGCCTCAATTGTGACAAAATGTAATTTAAAGTATTTCTCAAGTAACTTATTCAATTACACATCTTGGAAAATAACACTTTTATTAAATTAATTAGGCATTCTTTTGTAATTGCCATCGATTAACTAAATCTTCAGTTTTACTTTTCCAATAAGGTTTAGAATAAATTCCTATATTGAATAATTATCCACTTACTTTATTAAATAATTCTGTAAACAAAATACTCGTTTTTCTTCGATAAATTCCTTTAAGGGATACTTTTAAAATAATTCAGCAGTAAAATGTATAGTTTTCATGAATTATCCATAGAAAAATAAAATAAAGTATGATATCAAGAAATATATTTTGAAAAAATAAAAATGCATATCAGTATGATTTAAATGAATTTTTATGTTTCATTGATCTCTTAAAGAAACTTGGAATCAGCCAAAAAGGAATCTGCCATTGTATAACGGCTTAAAAAACAACTTTTTTTCGTTCACAAACTTGAGTAGATAAAGCCATACAATGATTGATGACTAACTCCTCAAGGATACGCCCATGTACCCGTGTATCTTATCTCTTAGAAAGAATCTTTTTTAATGAAATTGGTAGTTTTTTCAGTTGGGAGAAATTTCTTCCGTTTTAGTTAAGTTCAGTTTGCACGGTCTGAGCTGTCTGTTTCTGCTACTATGTAGTATTTACTATAGCCAAATACGTCAGCATCCCGATAGCTAAAAGATTGAGCTCATTATTGTGATATCGGTATCTTGGCGACCGCCAAAGACTGCTGTCAAGATAACGGGGACAGTTGCACATTAAATAGGTAAAGGTTCCAATATTCTCTGGTTGGTGAGTAGGGAATGTTTTGATCTCGTAGCCTTCCTGTTTGTTCTAAATTCAGTTGCGGATTTGGCAAAGGGCGGAGGGAGCTATCTCCCCCTCCGTTATTCATTGACAGCTCACGTTTTACAAACGCTGCTATCAGGCTTTGAATGAAATCAATCAGGAATCGACGAATTTGCTCCGAACATTTTTAATATAAATGTTCTCATCCCAAAAAATGGTGATGAAAAAGCTGAGGACGAAGCTCGACAACAATGAAAATTATAGTTTGAAAATGTTCAATGTGTATATGTATTCGTTGTTAGATAGATCTGTCTATCACATTTAAAAATAATTTATCCTGAAACAAATAGTTATAGACAGCTCTAATTTATTATCTTAAATCCCCACGTAGCCAATCATTGTGTTGCCTTTTAGCTATTGTGATTTTTTTTATCTCTTTGTAACATATTCTGTATAGTTAAAATTAAGTTATCCCATGGTATAGTAACTAAGAGCAACACAATTTACCTAAGATATTCAACAGCCACCGCCCTCTCCGTAATAAAACTCTGGATGTCTAAATTACAAGACCTAACCTAGGGCTGTTGCAAAGCCCTTGATGGAAGCTATAGGCAGCCATAACTTTGCCAAAAATAAAACCTTGTCAAGTCAAATATGTCTCACAATACCACATACCTATCTCTCCAACCTCCCACTACACTAGCGAAAGGACATTGAGGCCAAGACTTATTTAATGTGCACCGGCCCCCATTATTGGACACAATCTTTTCGTGTTTTTTCAGTTAACCCTAAATTGCTCACTGAAAGAATATCTCTTTTTACAAATATATGTGTATAAAAGCCAACTGACTCTCTCCCTGACTTATCACTAATTCCCCCTTTTACCATATAGTCACAACTCTGAAATTTGGTACAAATGTCAACAAGGACAAGCATGGAAAAAGTAAGTTATTCTGATCTCGATTAACTAATTTTAAATAGTCGAAAAAGAGTCAAACATTACAAACATGAGATATTCAAATGTCACAGTTTTGAATTTAGTACAAATGTCAACAAGGTGGCAAACATAGAAATAGTAAGCTATATTTAAACAACCATCTTTACCAACTTTAAACGGGTCAAACCTGCCAAATGTGAAATATCCCAGTAATCCATAAAACCAGAACGCTCAAAATTGGTACAAATGGTCATAAAGCTGAACACAGAAAACGAAAGCTATCGCAATTTCAAAATACCTCCCTTTTATGTAAGAAAAGATAAATCGTTCAAATCGGGGAATATTTTGTTGTATACTTCCAATTTAAAAAGAACCAATTGTTCTGCATTTTTCGTGGGAAAATTTAGCAGTTGTGATTGTATTTTGTTACGACTAAAGTGTTAAGTACCAAGTGGAAGTACCACTTTTACATATAACATGCAATTTTACTGAAGCATTAATAATAAAAGAAATAGTGATACAAATATATCAAAGTTCTCCTTAGAACATTTTATATTTAAAGACATTGATTAATCACCAATTAATCATAGAAAAGTAATGAAATATGCTTGAACGACCTAAAATTCATATAGTAAAGTAATTCCTTAGTGAAGCACGGGTATTCAGCTAACCATGTATAGATTTCTGATAATTCAATTAACTCATGCCTCTTAAACTGAATAGCGTACAGAATTTAGCTCTTAACAGAACTTAGCGTACACGAATCCATGTGATTGATTACCCACGTCATCATCCTGAAATCTGTAATTTTAAAGAAAATATAGACGAGCTTGCTAGTGTTATAGACATACTCATACTCATGTTAATTGTTTGGACTGCCTGATAAGAATTTTCCAAAGTTTCAGTTTTAGTTTTTTTTATTTAAATAAATCAACAAACTTTTAAAACCGTTGCGATTGGTAACCGAAGGGAAATTATAAGAGCTCACTGTGCGATACAAAATAATACGAAATACCTCTGGAATACCCCTGGAAATAGATTCTTCATCATACAATCGCAAACACCTTCAAGCAATTACACTGTACATCGAAACACAAATACACCATCACAATTTTAATTGACACAGATTGATTTATACTTTTGAGTGCACTGGCGGGTAATTTTCATTATACTCTAAATGTATGATAAAGGAAATTATTCACTCGAACAAATTTGTTATTTTAGTAAGATGGCAAGTTTCGAAATGCGTTATAATACAGTTAATTTTAAAATCGAATGTTAATTGTTTGTTTCATTTAGATTTTTGAATAATTCTAAGAAGAAAAAAAAAAAAAAGATTTTTGAATAAATCTTGTAAAGGATAGGAAATATACGATTGCTATACAGATTTTAAACATGTCTTCTTCCTAAAAAAGGAGCTTCTTTGATTTAACTTTCCTTTTATTTATTTAAACAGTTCGCTATCGGGAGCTGAAAAAGGCAAATCTTTTCAACTTATTAGACTTCCTTAGTTAAAATCGCTTTCGCCATAAAAAAGTGGGAATATAGTTAACTTAAATCCATTTGTGCAAGTAAATTACTTCATTCCTTTAAAAAGAAGAAAATGTTCTTTTTTCTTCTTGAAAAGTAAAGGAAGTGCATTACCTGAAACAAGGGAAGATCTTTGGAAGAAGTAAAGATATTTTTTTTTTTCCTTTTTTTTTTTTTTTCCAAAATGTGGCATGCTTTGTCAGTTTCGATTTGTTTAAATAAAGAACAATTTGCGTAACTGAATAAATTTTGGTGCGAGCACATGAGAACGTAACTTTGATAAAAATAATAAGACGGAATTGGGAAAAGGGTTTTCATGGCGTAAAAAGGGTTTTCATAGGGATATTCTTTTGGTTGAGCTTATTTTATAATACTTCACGGTACATTGAATTTTAGGGCATGAGCAATATTTCATTCTATAACTTCTTTTTTTTTTTTTTTTTAACTTTTGAATTAAAATTGGTATTAAGCAAAATTTGAACATTTTAAGAAAAAAATTATTTTAGGACTTTGAATAGACTTTTATTCTGTGTTTAGCAGAATTCATGATAAAATTAACAACTTTTTCATTTACCTTCATTCCAAGTAGTTTTGAATACTGAAGAAAAATTAAGGAATCATAGATTATATATTCTGTAGAGCTTACTACTTAGATTCAATGTTTCCTAAATGTAGTTTAGTTTTGAGAAAATCATGCACACGTCCTTCTATTTTTTTTGCAATTAAACTTCTAAAAACTGGTAATCAAAATTATTAATATAAGAATTTGAAAATAGAAGAAGTAATTTTTGTATTATCACTAATATCATTTCAAAATAAAATATATTAAAAACAAATATCGTGCATCAAAGTAATAACCCCCCCCCCCCCAAAAAAAAGTGTATTTTCAGCCCCCTAGCCTTTTGGAAAACTATTTTACGCGTTATCACGCGCTTTTGCTTTTTTCTTTGTCTCTTGTGTATTTACTTTTTGTTTTCGAAGTTGATTCTTGCACCTGAGTGGTACTTAGAACTATTGTGGACAGGATAGAAGAACAGATATTTGTTCCTTTTATTTTGAAATCATTTTCTGTGGTCTCTAAATTCATGGAAAATGCTTTGCTTTTTTAATTATAAGGTATTAGATATGGGACCTTGAAATCCATTTTTAGAATTCAACTGAACATTTCCTATTATGCTTTTTAATTTCATTTAATTATTTCTGGAACTTGAAAGAAATGAAATGTTTTTTCTTTGTAATTTTTTTGTATCTTACTCTGTCTTTTGAATACGACGTGAACTAGTTGAATGGTAAAAAACACAGACAAATAAGGATATCACGAAAGAGGTTATTCTTGTATTGTTACTATTTTTTCTTTCTTTTTTTTAACATGATTGCACTAGGTACTAAATAAATGCGACAGAGGAGAGGATTTATATACCGCGAATTCTTTCAATTATTCTCAAAGAGAAAACTCATGTGTAATGATTCACATTTCCTTAGGAAATGTGATGAAGATTTCTAAAAACAAAAACAGACGCCCATGTTCGTCTAAAAATATGTTTTAATTCAATCAGTTCTCACATTTTCAATTAACAAAATGAAGAAGCAAAACACATCGCTCTACCTAGATTCGTTTTTGAAAATGCTGCTTCAGTTTTTGTTTTTGGGTAACTCTGAAATGGTTAAAAAGCTCGACTAAACTGGTGCATGAGAAAATTTCAAACCTTATCGGAAACCTAAAACGGAATCAACCAAACAAACGCTATAAAAGAAAATATGTTGCTTCGAAATGAGAAGAGAAAATTGCAGACTTAACAAAAATCTAAAAAAATCCTTTTAAAGAATTATACAAAAGAATGCGCATTACTTTCAATCATTGAACTAATAAATAATAAATAGCAATATATAATTCATCGCACACTATACTTTTTTTTATCTTAAATCGTTAACAAAAAAGAGATGAATTACATACCCCCCCCCCATCACCATACAACCCCATGTCAGATCATAACAAACAAAGAGAAATACAATGCAAAAGTATCGGTTCGTCTTAGCTAACAAACCTCTTATGAAAGCTAGAGATTCTATTTCTAAGTCTGCGTACAAACATAGCATTGAACCCCTAATTGATATTATTTTTATTATTGTATATTATTTTATTATTATTGTTGCACAATATAATTAGTATTATTATTGCATATCATAATAATAATGATAATAATAATAATAATAATAATTATTATTATTATTATTATTTTTATTATTATTATTATTATTAATATTTTTATTATTATTATTTTTATTATTTATTAATTATTAATTATTAATTATTATTTATTAATTATTAATTATTATTTATTATTATTATATATTATTACATATTATAATAATTATTATTACATATTATAATCATTATTATTACATATTATAATTATTATTATTACATATTATAATTGTTATTATTATTACGTATTATAATCATTATTATTATTACATATTATTATTATTACATAATATAATAATTATTATTATTACACAATATAATTATTATTATTAATACATATTATAATTATTATTATTATTACATATTATAATTATTATTATTATTACATATTATATATAATTGCATATTCTGTAAGATTTTTTTTAAAGAAGCATTATTTACTTAATGTTTTGGATTCAATGATATATATAATAAACTTTTAGGTTCGTACTATAGGTGTCAAATAGTAATAACCCAACTTATTTTAAAGCATCTCTTTGGCAAAAACAACTTATGCACGGTCCATTATTATTTTAAAGGGATTGTCAGCCTACCTCTGCACCGTAGACCTTTTCCTTTTTTTATTGTTACAATATCAGCTTAAGTATTTAAAACTTATAAACTAATTTACTAAGTACAAGAACAGAAATGAAAGATCATTAACAAAACTTAAAGGATTTTTTTCTAAATTTTGCATAAAAATTCTTATAAGCTAGCTTTAAACAACTTTTTCAAGCGCAACAGAAAAACCAGCTATTTCCCTTTCAAATTTTGTTTAGGCGTTTTATTTTTGGTGTTATACGAGGTAAAATTGTATTTTTTAAATAAACAGATAAATACTGCTATACTGCTGCCCAAAAATTAAACATTAGGTCGATGGGGAAGAAGCCTGCTTCTTTAAAATGTCATATTATGGTTTTATACTTGGAATACTTTGCAAATCATAATCCATGCTTTTCATATTTACTAATTGGGCTTTCCTATATATCTTTATAGATCTGCTCTTAAAGGGTGAATGTAGTTAAGAGTTCACGTATTTTGAGCTGTCCAAAGAACTTTAAAATTTGGTGCACATTCCACTTTAACAATTTGAATATAATATATAAAGAAACAAAGAAACTTCAATCCAATTTTACCTAGATAAAAAATATTCACTCTTTATATAAATGACAGTTTTACTTATGAAGGAATGTTGTTAATGAAGTTTCAGACCAAGAAAAAATAATTCAATAAAGGTTGCATACATACCAAGTAAATTGTTGTCCTTAAAAAAGTTTTTGAAAAAAAATTTAGATATTTTTATAATTGCTTAGAGGTCATTTGGTCATGGTTTCGGTTGCCAAAATTGATCATGGCTTTATTTGCAACTAAAGCCACCAAACTTGCGCACTTTAGTTGAAGCTACCCAGAATAATAATAAAAAAAAAAAAAAATTAAAAAAAAAATTAAAATAATTAAGTAATCTTAAAATCAAGCACTATCTGAAAAGTTGTATAATTCTAGTAAATGTGGTTCAAACTAATGATTGAACTAATCAAATATCATATCTGCAATTCGATTCAAAAATTTAATTTCCATCAACACCAAATCATTAACGATAAACTACGTGCCAACTGAAAACATAAACGCTTCCATCCAAATCATTAACCTAACCGAAACTTCTAACTAAAAATTATGAAAAAGAAAAAGAAAAAAAACTTTACCATAATTATTATTCGATTTCCTTTCCTCATGCGATAAAACCGAATAATTTGTAATTAACGATTCCCTAACTGCCGCGACTAAAAATACACATCCTGCTAATTTACAACAAGTCATAAAGAGTCCTTAATACCAACCGAATACAAGTCCCAGTTACCTTATAGTAATGTTAATCCCCGACCTTAACTTATCTTCTAAATTAGTCCCGTAATATCTTATGCTTGCTTGAGGCAACTTTATGACGCTCGCAGGCTCTTTTCAAAGAGGAAATAAGATTAATGGGAGGATGTGTTTTATGGAATGTGTTAGATATGTTGGAAGTCAAGATCGATATGCCAGTATGGTACAAGTATTGAGGAGGAATCTAATTTAATATGTTGGGAGTAGGAAGGGCCATTTGTCATGTGTAATTTACACTTTTTTTTCAGTTGAAAATGAGCAACATCCATTGATTTTGGATGTGTATGGATACCAATGATGATTTTTTTTTTTCAATACCTGGCTTTCGAGTGTGTTATGTTTTATTTATTAAAATGCTGTATTGTTTGAGAAAACAATACATCATTTAATGTAATGATACATTTGAGTGAAGGTAAAGTAATTTTGTAATGTTGAATGTAAGTAAATCACCTTTTCCAATGACTTGCATTTAATTTTGTTAGTATAGAGTATATACTAACAGAGTATATTCTAAGAGTATATACTATAGAGTATATACTAACAGAGTATATTCTAAGAGTATATACTATAGAGTATATACTAACAGAGTATATTCTAAGAGTATATACTATAGAGTATATACTAACAGAGTATAGAGTATTGTTGCTTGGATGGGTTCGAAAGATTTGAAGTCAAAGCAGATTAACACTTGCAGAAATTTATTCCGATATACTCTTGACAGATTCTTTTACAAAAACTGAACTTCTCGTTCTAGAAGACTCAATACAGCTCTTTATACATCAATAGAGCACAAAACAGCAGTTAAAAACTTGACAACACAACTGCTAAAATCTCTGCAAAAGAACAATGCAATACAGTTCACTTTAGAACTACTCTGAATGCTCACTGAGACTCAGCATCTCAACTCAGTAATTCCAGTCAACTAACGGACTCAACTAACTTCATGGCCGGGCTTATATAGAAGTCAAACCTTCTTTAAACTTCGAGAGGTAGATATTTGCAGAACTTTCCAGATCGTAGTCGAAAAATCCTATACATGTACATGGAGACCGAAAATGTTTCCAAATTTGGCAACAAAATTAGTCGCCAAAACCGTCGCCTTGGCGAGATTGCCATTACCATAATGTTAAATGCCCTGCTCCTTGTAAAACTCGCTTCCCATCGTTATTTCTGTAAAACTCGTTATCAAGCAGTAAGACCCATATTGCAGGGAAGTCAACTTAAGACAAACTATCGCACTGCCTTATGCAAAATGTACATAAATTTTCTTATTTACAAAATTAGCACTACGAAATACTTACAAATATACAAAAATTCGTAACAGTATATACTCTAGAGTATATACCAAGAAAAATGTTCTGTTAGTATATACTTTATACTAACTTTATAGAGTATATGATAACAATAACCTTTGTTAGTAATACGACTTATGTAAACAATTCAGGGCTAACTTACCCTTGAAAGTCACCTTTACTAAAATTAAGAAATTTTTAAAAACTGATTAAAAGAAAATATGAAGTTATTTTAAATGTGTTGCAAAATGTAATTGCAATCACTTTAGGTTGTGACTTTTTAGTTAGAAAAATAAGAATGAATATACTTATTACTCTTTAGCCCAAGGGTATTGTTTTCAATTAGTCAAAAGTGTGATCCTGTGTCCGTCCCCACTTAATGTTTGGGCATGTGCAGAAAAGGCATTGTGTGGGCTTGAGCCTGCTCTCCCTGTTTGTATAAAAATAAATGTTTACTGATGTTGTTCAATTCTATTGATGTATCAATGTTTTATAAAACTGAAAAAAAATTAAATAAATAAATAAAATAAATAAATAAATAAATAAATAAATAAATAAAAAAATAAAAATTTGTAATGGGCTTGGACTTATTTTCCATGGTAAACTGTACATCAACCCTAAGCCAGTTATTTTATATTTATAATGTTTACAGTTTTAATTAGTACTCATGGAAAAGGCTTCGTTTTAAAATGCTCATTAAATCACCTTTAAAATAAAAAATAACTCCGTTTCCTTCTTTAAATTAATTTAAGCACCTTTATTTTTATAATTTTTGACAAATTTTTATCTACGAACAATGAACGCTTTCTGAAACTTTAAACTTTTTTTTCTAATTGCGTGCCCAAGTACTTACAGTTGTTAACGTGCGTCAGTAAACTGTCTACTTAACTGTCAGTAAACTGTAAACTTTTAACTGTCACCGTCGTTGATCGTAGAGACGCCCCTTTTTGTTATATAGTCAATTGACAGAATTGTGAGTGAGGTTTTTTGCTAGTCTTTAACATCAATGATTTTATACGGTAATAAAAGTTTTAGCATCAAGATTGGTTTTGAGTTGATTTTAAATACAGTCCACTTCAGAGAGAAAGTCAATGTTCCAGCTACAACAACAGTCACTTTTAGCGCTCGCAGTCACTTGGCCACTAAAAGACCTGTAGAACCCAGTGGGATGTCCATCTTTGATCCTAATTTAGGACATACATGTCTTACTCCGGAATCGAGCCGAGAACCACCACTGTGGTAGTCTGATGCGCTAACCACTACACTGGGTGGGCGACTGAAACTTTAAACTTAGTTTTGAAATAACTAAGCTTCGATAAGGCAAGAACATCGATATAGATAAACAATTGGATAGACTGTTCCATCGTCAAAGCAAAGAGAAAAACGAGCCGGGGATTGCGAAGCTGGTGGGATCATAAACCAATCACAGTTCACTTTTATAGTTGGATGGGAATGCGAAAAACCTTGTGAAGTGTTAGAGTATATATTTTTTTGCACATTATTACTAATTAAAGTATACTATTGACCTTTCTGCTGTGTACAACCCAAAATTTTATTTTCAATCCTCGGCAATCCGTATTTTTTACCCCACCAATTGCATCTGGCAACGGCTTCATTTTCCCAGCGTTAGTCAGTCTATCCAGTTGTTTATCTATATCAATGGGCAAGGAAGATTTAATACGAAATTTTCCTTCAAAATCGTCACCGACAATTTGAAATCACAAACTTGCGAGCTTAGTCCATTAAAAGATAGGCATATAAACTAATGCAAAATGTTCATAAACGACAAGAAATATTGAGTTGTAGAATATTTCAAACCACTGTGACAATGCAAGTGGATAAACACCACCACAAATACATATTGTTCTATTGTCTAGAAACGACGGCCACCTAATTTCCGTTGGTAAAAATGCATAAAATCAATGCAACAGAAAGTAATTAGAAGTTAGATAAAATATTATATATCAACGTAATATTTTTATAAACTTAAAACTCGCCAATTAGAAGAATAACAGACAGACAGAAAAAAGGAGTCACGTTCTGCATTCAGAGAATTCTCAATTGAGAGATTGAGTTGTGGAATATGCCGACCTCGTACATCACCATTCGTGAAATGGCGGTGTGAAAAGAAACACAGAGGTCATAAATCATAGTCCTGTCAGTACGTGACGTCATAAATCAAAGTGCATATCTCTAGTCAGGGAGAGTTAGGATGCTTGGGAAGTTTTTGAGGGTTTTAGGACATTGACCTCGGTGGGCGAAATTTCGTCTTATGGTGCTAATAATATAACCCACTTAAAAAAAAAAAAATTAAAAAAAAAAAAAAAATTACAAATCCTTTATATGCATTGTGAAATTTTGTATTCTTTAACACAGCGCCTGTTCTGTAAACTACGTGTTCTTGATGTTTGTTTCTAATTTTAAATATCAAAAACATTTCTATCAGCAAAATGTGCTGCAAACTACGTTTCTAAATTTATTTATCAAAAATGAACGTGAATTTATCCACTCACATCCAAGTCTCATTTATTTATTCTGATTAAAGTAATTTTATTATTTATTTATTAAAAACAATTTGGCAACAGGAAAGAGTGTCTTCAATGGTCGGTTAAATGCTATTTTAGAGCGATTGGATCACGGCAAGTTGCTTTATTAGTATTCCGTAAAAGTGACCTTTTAGTGACAGTTACAGCCTCAAAATTTGATAGAATGCATTGTCATCGATATCGAATTTATCTGCCTGCGAAGTTTCAAACCAATTGGATGACAGCAAGAGGGTTAATTAGGCTTCCGCAGATTTGCCCGCCATCGACACACAAAATCGAATTTAATAAAAAAGATTTAAAAATGTAATATGTAGATAAGAATTTATATGACTAAGAAATATAGTAACAGTTCTCTTTAGTAAAAATGTTATTATGCTGGAAGTAAATGATGTCTGTCATATTTAATGTAAACATCAGTTGGTGATATTTCTAAAAAGGAATAGTAAAAGTACAAAAATTCAAATAATTTTCTGTAAAATAATTATTGTTATTAAACTATTATTTGAATTTTTGATTGGAATGTTATTTGTATTATCATTTCCCTCATAAACTATGATTTCTATTTATCATTTTGAAATTGTTAAAGAAAGTTACTTTTCTCACTGAAATTAATGAAAACATAGAATTTAATAATATGGTAAAAAAAAGTCTCTAGTCCTAGATTTTGTATGCCTCCAGCACTCAACAATTTGGTATTTTAAAGTTCTAACTTTTTCTTACAAAATTATTCTAACCTGATATAACCTAAACCAAATAAAATATAACACACCAAATGAATAGAACGTTGCATTATATTTGTTTTCTGTATTGCTTCTTTTGTAGTTCTAGTTTTGTAGGTATATTTTTACGATATTTTAATAAACAATAAAAATTGTTACTCATTTTTGCATCGGTTTTTAGAAATTCACCTCTTTTTTTTTTTCCTGTTTAGCGTTTTTCCAATAGTATTACGAATTTAATCTTTATTTCACGTAGATTTGCTGATATATTCTAAACCTTTGACTGCTTTATTTGTTTTAAAATGTATATCATCATATTTTCGTGTGTGTTTTTTAAACACTGCATTGTTAAAACAATATTACACGTTAATTTCATTTTTAAATAATGGCTTAGTATTTCACCAAAAAAAGAATAAAAAAGCATTTCAATTCTTAAGCCGGTGTATTCTCTTTTCAATATTTAGATCACAAGATTCCATTTCATTTTCTTAAGTATTTTCATATTTCAAACACAGCTGTTAAATATATATTAAAAAAATAATTTCTGAATTTCCTTATTCGTCCATTCATATTTGAGTATACGTTTGACTATATTGTCTATATTTAAGTATTTCAACTGCGAATCACATATTTTATTTCAATTTCCATACGATTTCTTGCGTAATTAAGCTTTTAAAATTTATGACAATTAGACAGACACATATCACAGTGACCGTAAGTTTCCTTAGAGTAAGAAACATTATAAAAATACTTGGAAGATTTGCAATCCACTTCACAATTGGTATTTACAAGAAAAGACAAAAGCAACACAAGTTATCAATTGAGAATTAACTAACTTGGAATGTACAAGAAAAGACAAAAGTAACAAACAAGTTACTAATAGATTATTAATAAGTTTATGATGCACAGAAAAAGACAAAGGTAACACAAGTATCAATAAAGAATTAATGAGATTTATTTTTGTGTCTCATCCCAACTTTTTTATTGCCAGGTATTATTTTGAGAGAAATCAATTTTAGTTTCTGATTGAACCGTTAAAATAAATGTATTAACAACTAATGGCAGAAACGAATGTCGGGTACATGCTTCTCAGCATGGTGATGCAATGAAATTATTAGCATACAAGTTACCAATAGTTAGTAAGTTTATGATGTGCAGAAAAATACAAAAGTAATACAAATATCAATACAGAATAAATGAGCTTTATTTTTGTGTCTCATCCCAATTTTTTTTATTGCCAGTTATTATTTTGAGAGAAATCAATTTGAACCATTAAAATAAATGTATTAACAACTAATGGCAAAAACGAATGTCAGGTACATACTTCTCAGCATGGTGATGCAATGAAATTATTAGCAAACAAGTTACCAATAGTTAGTAAGTTTATGATGTGCAGAAAAATACAAAAGTAATACAAATATCAATACAGAATAAATGAGCTTTATTTTTGTGTCTCATCCCAATTTTTTTTATTGCCAGTTATTATTTTGAGAGAAATCAATTTTTAGTTTCTGATTGAACCATTAAAATAAATGTATTAACAATTAATGGCAAAAACGAATGTCAGGTACATACTTCTCAGCATGGTGATGCAATGAAATTATGATTTTTCGACTCAAATCGGATTCTAAATAAAACTTTAACTTGAAATTCATGCGGATGATATACGTGATTAATGTCCTTGCACAGTATGGCGTGACTCATTTATCATAGCCCTGGTTTCTAGATACTTGGTGAAAGGAGTTTATGTAGGTCACCATTGAAATCGAATAAAGAACCGAAAGTTCGGATTCTTCTATTCCCACTTGCATGGATGTTAAATCGGACACTTTTTTGTGCTAGGACTTTTATGTCTACACTGAATACCGACTATATATCACAAGATGTTTTCAAACACAAAAGAAATGCTGAAGTTAGATGGATGTTGCTGACAGTTAACGATGCACTAAGAAAGTTTATGTTAACTTCCATGAATGTATTAAGAAGCGTATAAAACGATATCTGCAAAAGTACATTTAGTCCCGAAATATTATCAATAACGCATATATTTCCTTAAAACCTAATGCTTATTCTCTGATTGCTAAATACGGATTGTCAGATTGTTAGGCTATTGCATGAATGATAGGCTTAGTGGAATAAAAGTGAGTTTTCGTAAAGGTTTACAAAACGTATTAATTTCAAAAACAGTAATTATTTCGAACGTAATTGTTTTTTGAAAAAAAGTGTTTTAATTTTAAAACGTTGATTGCATTTCATTAGTAATACTTAATTCAAGACACGTTTAATGAGAAAAGGGGGAGGTTAGTTTGCATGTAATATTTTTAAGCCAAAAAGAATGAAGAGTATTTATAACTTGGAGTGAAGAGTATTGATAAATGGTGAAGCCATATAGAATGTTCATACTTCCACTTCTATAATCTACTAAGAATATTATCTAATACATTTTTTTTACTTACTTTTACTTTCATTTTAATTATATTTGCACTTTGCTGGAATTCGATACTCTCCGATGCTTAGATAATTGTTAAAAAGATGAAGAACATATATAAGATCTTCCTAAAGGGAATATTTGCATTTGCTATTTTTTAAAATCAATATTTAATAAATACGTTTAGTAAATAAATATTTAATAAATACGTTTATTAAATAAATATTTAATAAATACGTTTATTAATTGAATAATTAATAAACAACATTGATAAAATGAATACTTAAATAAATACGTTTTTGAAACCTTTAAATGTCTAAATTGAACAAAATTACTCTTATTTTGTTTAGAATCATTTACAAATGTTTATTTCAATAAATTGAAACCCTATGAGAAACACACAATTAAAGTAGACGCATTAACTTAAGCTGTCGTTGCATTCGCTTTACTTGAAGTTTTTACGTTATTTAAATCTTTATAAGGATTTTTAGTGACATAATCAAAAACAACTACGCCATATTTTTTTAAAGATATAAACTGAAAAAATGGATAACACGCGTCACTGGCCTGTTGTTTGTTTGCCAGTAAACCCTTAGAAATTTGGAAACATTTTATTGTCATAAATAGTCTAGATCATAAGGTAAAGCACCTTTAAACGCAACGCATATTTAATGTTTCAACAATGAAATAGGATAAAAAAATGTTACTGAGAAAATTAATTTTAATGGCATAGTATACTGCACTTCAAAACCGTATATATGGAGGTGGAATATTTTATTTTGAAAAAGCAGTTATAAAACTTCAAAATTTACTTGAAAAAATTTATTAATTAAGTATGGTAAATGGAGAGTTTATCAACATAATTAAAAATAAAACAATAAAAATTGCATTACAGTAGACATCATTATAAACATTATAATATACATTTGTAAAAAATTAATACTAAACATTTTATTAAACAGGATACTATACATATGTAGAATCTACTAATAATATAATAATTAATTTATTTAAATGTTTAATATTAAATTAAGAATGTAAATTAAACACTCGGTAATATAATTAAATAATACAATAAAACATAAGAATATGCATTTTAATCAACGTAACAATTATAAAATTTATTAATTAAACATATTATACTCATAATAATAAACATATTTAAACAATTATATATAAATAAAGACTGAGAATAAATCACTCAGCAGTATATTAAAATAAACATAAAACACAAGAATATATACTTAAATAAATGTAATTATCTACATTGTAACAGAAATATAATAATAATTCCTATGTTTTATTATGTTTATTTCCTTATGTTACTAAGTTTTTATTCATTTTCCATAAATATAATAATAAACAAATTGCAGGTTTAACATTACTTTCCACTAAGCTAACCAAAAAAAAAAACTTCTTTACTTTCAAAATATCTTCAATGACTTTTATATGAGCTTTCCGTCGCAATATCCAAACCCTCTCTTTCCGAAAAAGGTCTATTCTTCTTCAGAATAGCTATTTACTTTTCTCTCCTTGACAGCTTTCTCCAAGAAAACAATGACAGACATTTCCGTAATTAGAACTTCTAGTAATGGCTCCGTTACTCAATTTTCGCTGGTTGTTGGGTAACTGTTGTTTTCTGTCCTTAGATCTGGTTGAGTAAGTCGATTGCAATTAAGGGCCACGTAAACAAAGAAGAAGTTGATAAAAGTGGTTAAGAGATTATTCATCACTTGATTAGTGAGATAAGCATATATATATATATATATATATATATATATATATATATATATATATATATATATATGTATATATATATATATATATATATATATATATATATATATATATATATATATATATATATATATATATATATATATATATATATATATATATATATATATATATATATATATATATATATATATATATATATATATATATATATATATATATATATATATATATATATATATATATATATATATATATATATATATATATATATATATATATATATATATATATATATATATATATATATATATATATATATATATATATATATATATATATATATATATATATATATATATATATATATATATATATATATATATATATGTATATATATAGATATGTATATATATAGATATATATAGATATATAGATATATGTATATATATAGATATATGTATATATATATATATATATATATATATATATATATATATATATATATATATATATATATATATATATATATATATATATATATATATATATATATATATATATATGTATATATATATATATATATATATATATATGTATATATATATATATATATATATATATATATATATATATATATATATATATATACATATATATATATATATATATATATATAGATATAGATATATATAGATAGATAGAGAGATAGATAGATAGATAGATAGATAGATAGATAGATAGATAGATAGATAGATAGATAGATAGATAGATAGATAGATAGATAGATAGATAGATAGATAGATAGATAGATAGATATTTAACAACATATTGCGAAATAATTATATTATTATATAAGAAATATTAAAAAAAAAAAAAAAATAGCATACATTTTGTACAGGTAGTGTTGTAAATATACATTTCACCTTCTTTCCAAAAACCAAAATAAAGTCTCACTGATTTTCTCTAGTATTTATAAATGCAAATAGTAATAAAAAAACTGACTCATAAAAATAAAGTGTTTGCTATAAATACTTTACATGCATTGTTAACTTATGTAAAATTCTAAGTAATTTAATCAATTTGAGTTGTCATTGCGTTTGACCGCTACGGAAAAAACATCCAGTTGTGGCTTTTTTGCGTTTCACCAGGTATTGGAACAAGCTGATTTAAAAAAAGTTGTCTAGAAAAAAATGTCTGTGGTCAGCATAACTCCCGAACAAATTATTTAGGGCGTTCAAATTTGGTGAGAGGGTTAGTGGTGACCATGAGACCTATCATTAAGGTTTTCGTCAAAATCGCGCCTGCGCATAGGTAGCCGCCATTAAAAATATCATGTTTTTAATGATTGCTAAAAAACGGCTCTAACGATTTTGACCAAACTGGACATTTTTTCTAAATGAATGATTAAAATATAAAAAGGGTAAATAACAACAATCCACGTCAGCATAATATTGTAAATGAAAGCTGTGCGATATTCCACACCCCTAGTTTTTTTGTTTTTTTTTTCAAAACACACATTTGAATCTTGATCTTGTCACTAACATTTTACCTAATTTCCTTTCTTGCTATCCATTCAATTGAATGTAGAATAGAAATTTCTGGCTAGAAATAATAGATTTATATATTAAATGCATTGTTCTCAGTTTTGGATGGTGAGAAGACTGGAAAACAGTAATTTTCTTTTTAAATACTTTTGAGATAAACACACAATTTAGACTAAAAGATTTGATAAATTTACTATGTGTAGGTTTGTATTGAAAGTTTTGCGAGATGAACATCATTTTGAACTAAAAAATATTTTAAAGGGTTTAGACATTAGATTTAGATTATATAAAGTGTTAGACTTCCGAATCAGGTGAGGAATCTAAGCCAAGAGTTATTTACAAAAACCCGTTCCTAGTATATAACAACCATAAACAATTCACTTGATAGTAAAAAAAAAATAACGGTGACTGCTATTTTCTAGCAAAAGTCCAGGAATCTATGCTCAGAGTTATTTACAAAAAACCGTTCCAATATATAACAACCATAAACAATTCACTTGATAGTAAAAAAAAAATAACGGTGACTGCTATTTTCTAGCAAAAGTCCAGGAATCTACGCTCAGAGTTATTTACAAAAAACCGTTCCAATATATAACAACCATAAACAATTCACTTGATAGTAAAAAAAAATAACGGTGACTGCTATTTTCTAGCAAAAGTCCAAGAATCTACGCTAAGAGTTATTTACAAATACCCGTTCCAATATATAACAACCATAAACAATTCACTTGATAGTAAAAAAAAATAACGGTGACTGCTATTTTCTAGCAAAAGTCCAAGAATCTACGTTAAGAGTTATTTACAAAAAACCGTTCCAATATATAACAACCATAAACAATTCACTTGATAGTAAAAAAAAAATAACGGTGACTGCTATTTTCTAGCAAAAGTCCAAGAATCTACGCTCAGAGTTATTTACAAATACCCGTTCCAATATATAACAACCATAAACAATTCTCTTGATAGTAAAAAAAAAATAACGGTGACTGCTATTTTCTAGTAAAAGTCCAAGAATCTACGCTAAGAGTTATTTACAAAAAACCTTTCCAATATATAACAACCATAAACAATTCACTTGATAGCAAAAAAAAATAACGGTGACTGCTATTTTCTAGCAAAAGTCCAAGAATCTACGCTAAGAGTTATTTACAAATACCCGTTCCAATATATAACAACCATAAACAATTCACTTGATAGTAAAAAAAAAATAACGGTGACTGCTATTTTCTAGCAAAAGTCCAAGAATCTACGCTAAGAGTTATTTACAAAAAACCGTTCCAATATATAACAACCATAAACAACTCACTTGATAGTAAAAAAAAATAACGGCAACTGCTATTTGCTAGCAAATGTCCAGGAATCTACGCTCAGAGTTATTTACAAAAACCCGTTCCAATATATATAACAACCATAAACAATTCACTTGATAGTAAAAAAAAAAAATAACGGCGACTGCTGTTTGCTAGCCAAAGTCCAGCTAAAAGAATAATATGTACCATAATAATTAAAATTATTTACAAAGAATCAAACGAAACCTTTTGAATCGAAAAATAAAATACACATTTCATTTAACAAAAAAAAAAAAAAAAAAAAATGCGATACAAAGTCACATATGAAAGAATTTAATTTTGGAACATCTTTTCACTTTGATATGCATTAAACTGATCAGTTCTAATAACTTTTGTGATTCTGAATAAGATTTCAATGTTTAGTTTTTTTCTTATGTATTACGTCACAAAAGACGAATTCCTTACTCTTTCCTTTTTCTCTCTCATTAAAAAGAAAACTAAAATGTTTCTCTTCAAAAGTCAGTCAGTGAACTCTTTTGAGCTTCAAAAAACTTGCAATTATCTAATGGATCAGGAATTTTAAAAGAACGTAAAGTAAAAATTTTAACAAAATTAAATGTGTATGTATTCCCAGTGGTTGAATGGATTCCAAAGCTCAACAACTTTCTAATTAATTTAGTTGTACCTACGTTAAAATTATAAACATGTTTAGAAATCACCATCATTTCAATACCTCAAACACAGTATTAGACTACATTATGTTATTGCTTTGTTATTTGTTTTTATTAGAAGAATTACTAAAAAAGAACTCTTACAATTTGAAACGAAAAGGAGTTTAATTTTAACCTTTAAAATAAGAAACGAAAATAACTGACAATTTATTTTCCATGTGAAATCAAACAGAATTTTTGCATCATAAAGTAATTTTTAAAAGAGTTTTTGCTTGGAATGCATTATGATAAAAGTTTTTAGAAACAAAAAGCATTACAAAATCAAATGTTGTGTTAATTAAACAGTAAATTGACCAATTAAATTCTTATGATAACTTTTTATGTAGAAGCATTCAATTTAAAACTTTACATACAATTTAATTGCTTATTTTTTATTAAAAATGGAATATCAATGGAAATTTTTATATTGACATTCTTTTTATAAGTAATTTCATTACAATTATAAAATACTTTTATTAAGTGTTCAATCATTCTTAGTCTTTGTTTAGAATAAAACTTGGTAATTCTAAATAAACATCTCCATTTTAAAAATTGTTTTCTAAAAAATGTGTTTTTTAGCGTATTCTAAGATTAAATCCTATTTTGAATCTGACTTAATTGTTTATCTCAATACAAATAGCAACTTGCTATTTTACATAAATAATTTCAGCAAAGTTTCTTTTATTTTACTTAAAGATTTTTATGTCTAAGTAAGATTGACTTTCATATGCTTTATGATAGATTTTAAATAGATTACCATTAAATGCGTTAATATCACTGCAACAAAAAATTTTACACCTGTTAAAAACAGTTCATTACAATTTTTGAAATACACTTTCTTGAATCAATTATTTCATACGAAATTTCCTCTTGTGAAATGTTTTTCCGAACTCAAAAAGCATAATTTCGATAACCACCGAATCAATAAAAATAACAACGCTTCAGAGCATTTTATCATCCATCCCCAAATCGATTTGCAACCCTCCCAAAAAAACTACCCACAACCTCTCAAAATAATCAATTTAGCATACCGATCTCTTTTTTTTTCTTTTTTTTTTCTTTTTTTTTTAAATAAAAAAAAAAAACCTCAAAACTGCTTCAAAAAGTGGATGACCGTATTCCGTTTCTGTCACTTTAGCGGAAACGGTTCTTCTTTACAACTCTTCCTATTCAAAAAGTTTCTTTTTCAAACATTTTTCTACACTTCAATTTCTTTCTTCCCCCAATCCTTAAAGAGGTAGAGAGAGAGAAGGGGTGCCTCAGACGACTGACTGAGGCGCCACCCTTGTTCTCGATCCTGACCGAACCAATAATCGATGATCGTAAAAAGGTTCGAGCGAGGGAGTTGGGGGAAAAGGGATTCGATTTCGTCTTAACCGTGGCCAAGACAGACGCTGACCTTTTTTACTTGTACCCCACCTTTATCCTTTGTTCCTTTTTATCGTTATATTATCCGGTGGATGTGGGGCTTAAGGTATCAATCGGATTTTGAAACTGTTTTTAATGGACGAGAAGTTGACTCAGAAGTTTAAAAAAAAAAAAAAAAATCTAATAAATAAAAAAATAATAGCAGGGGGAGATTTTCAACTAATTCTATTTTTAAATCCTTTATATTAACTTCGATTTCTTGAGTCGATGGCGGGCAATTCTGCGGAGGCCTAATTAACCCCATTGATTTCATCCAATCGGGCTGAAACTTGACCGATGGATTTCGATGACAATACATTCTATCAAATTATGGGGCTGTAACTGTCTCTAAAAAGTCACTTTTACGGAATACTAATAAACCAACTGGCCGTTATATCCAATTGCCCTGAAATTGCATTTAAACGATAATTGAAGAAACTCTTTCCTGTTGCTAATTTCTTTTTAATAAATAAATAATAAAATTATTTTAATCAGAACAAATAAATTATATTTGGATGTGAATGCATAAATTCACGTTCATTATTAATAAACATGGGCACCCCCGGGAGTTGGAAGGGGGTGCACTTGCACCCCCTGACTCTTGAAATTTTTTTAAATAATGCAGGGAAAGATGTAAATTTCAAGATAAAAAAAAAAAAAGCACATATACCGTTTATACTATTATGTTTCAATGATAATTTTTTTTCTTTTAATTTAGTCATCTTTTGTTCCTTTCCTATGTCATTTTTTTTATAGCTACTTGTGTGCTGATTTTCTGGAGTATGTTGCTTATGATTATTAGAGGCTGATAAGTAGAAGTATTTATTCCTTTTATTATATAATCATTTTATAAGTAGTTCTCAAAATTCTAGGAAAATCTTTTGTTTTTTAAGTCATCAGATATACTATCTTGAAATCAATTTTTAGAATTCAATTGAAAATATTTCAACACTGCTTTCGAGTTTAATTTTTTTTTTTTTTTTTAATTTTTTTTTTTTTTTTTATTGTATCAGAAACTTGGAAGAAATAAATAAAATATTACTCTTTTGTGTAATTTAAATATTACTAAAAAAATAACTTAAAAAAAAATTATTTAAAATTATTACTTAAAAATTAAAATATTACTAATTGTGTAATTTCTGTATTTTTGCATCTTCGAGTTCCTCTATTCTAAACACTGTCTCTTAAATGCCATGAGATTATAAAAAAGTCGTTAAAAAAATATTTTTTACTACTTAATATTTTTTTCTCATTAACAGGGTTGCGCTTTCAAAAATATATACCATGAATTTTAACTATTCTAAAATAGTATAATTTATAATGCATAATTATTAATTAACATTTCTAAAAAAATTAATAATTTTGATAAAAATCTAGTCTTTCACCCCCTTGTAAATATTCTTGGGGGCACCCATGTTAATAAATACATTTTGAAACATAGTTTGCCGCACATTTTGCTGGTAGAAATGCTTTTGATATTTAAAATTAGATGCAAACACCAAGAACATGCTGTTTACAAAATCGGCGCTGCGTTAACGAATGTAAATATTTGCAATGCATTTAACGGATTTTTATTAAAATCTTTATTTTTATAGATTATGTTATTTTTTACTGTATTTCAGTCCGTTTGATTCTAGTGTTGGGTAACTAGAAGAAAGAAACGAAATCCGTGGTAATAACATTTCTTTATTGCACGTATTGTATTAATGTATAGTAATATAATGAAGAATCCGGAATAGAATCCATAAATATACAGAGTTTTAAAAAGTGTCCAGTTTTAGGTGCATTATAACCGTTTAATTTAGACTCTTCAAAAGAAATCATAAACAAATTTGAAGGTAAACTAACCTAGTTTTGATTACACTATTAAAATCATAAAGAAACATTTGTGTATCTAAATTACACAACATAATATTAAAATCTATAATTGGCACATTCTCTCATGAACATAGCTTAGATTGAACAATTCAATGCCTGTGAATTCTCCCGAGGTTTCCCAGGTGTCCAAAAAGAATCTATAATGATTCCATAAAAGGGTGTCTATAGAAGAATATCTCAATTTCAGGTGTATTACAACAGTGTAATATAGACTCTTTACAACAACTCGTAAATTAAATTGAAGGTAAACTAACATAGTTTTCCTTACACTATTATATTCATAATTAAACAATTATGTAAATTACAAATTAAATACTATTAAAATTTATAACTGGGACATTCTGTTATGAAATTACTGTAGATGGAATGATTTAATGTCAGTGAATTCTTCCAATGTTTCCCTTATAAATGAAAAGACGACATTAAAAGTTTAGCTTTAAGATAAAATGGACAAAAGAAGTTTTTTTCCTGGAGTGTTATTTTTTTTTTTAACTCAAACGGTATAAATTTCAGAAAACGTGAACAAAAGAAATTATTGTAATTTTGAACTTTATTGCAAACAAATTCTAAATGGGAATTGAATCTTCTGCTGCATGAGAATTTAATCTTTTGACAACATATTGAATGATTATCGATAAAACACAAACTTTTGCGTGTCAAGAATAAATATGGAATCACGAATTTAAAGCATTTTAAAGTACAGGGTTATCATTAGACAGAACCATTTTAGAACAGTCAGAACTATCTTCATAAAATTTAATTTACTATTCGGACCAAGAGAAAAGGATATTTGAAGGAGGGAATAATGAACATCAGCTCAAATCCTCTACCTCAAATGGGAATATGAAACTATATTATATAGAAGGTAACTTTATAATATGAACCTTATTAAGAAAGTCATTGATAAAAAAATAAACAATGATTTTTTCTTCAATATCTGTCATATAATTGTTGTCTTTAAAGTGTAATTGTAAAAATATATTTTTTTTTTTTTTTTTTTTTTTTTTAAACTATTACAAACTATAGTTTTTTTTTTGTTTTTTTTTGTTTTTTTTTTTTACCTGTAATGTCTATACAGAATTTGATGATGATCTGTGAATTTTTATTGTCTACAAGCTGGTCTAAAGAGCTTTAGTTTAGTTTGAGACGATTCTGTGTGGTGGTACTTCAATAGTTTATATTTTCATTTACGTTGATTTATGAAGGAATTTTTTGATAATTTGAGTTTTCTAACCATAAAAAAAAATTAAATATGCAATGCTACAATAAGGATCCTAATATAAGGATCTACACATAAAAGTATTCAGTAAAATTTTAAGTAAAAACGGGACTCCAGTATCTCGGTGGTTAAAGGCACCAAGCTGTTGGTGGTGAGTTCGATCCTGGCTTCGCCGAATACTGGTGTGCACGATAATAGGGGTTGGTGATCTTTAAATAGGTCGTGACCTCAATGTCCTCTTGTAGGTGTAACGGGGTTTTAGAGAAAAGCATGCATAATTAAGTTCCGACCTCATAATCTTATCGTAGTTCAAAATTACGAGACGTATTTGCCTGTGATAAACCCATCATAGAAATGAACAGCCGTAACCGTGCAAGCTAAACTAAGTCAAATTCTTACACATCCTCTACTACAAATTCTCTAATTCTTTTAGTCAGAGAGGCAACTGCAATTTTTGGACCCCATCGAACATCATTCTGAATTTTTTATAGAAATTGGAGAAAAGTAAGTAAATTACGAATCCACTGGTCAGTAGTGGAAAATATGGCCGAAACTGATCCAAAATCGACTTGGAATGAGTTGAACTCGAATCCGATTTCCAAATATGTCATAACTTGCCAAAAAGAGAACACATTTTTTCGTCTGGCAATCCACTGAATTTTGATTTTCAATGAGAAAAAGCGCAAACGATTTCTGATCTTTGGCTCGGAAAACTTATATCTTTTAAAATTAAGACAAATTGGTGACATCAGTTACGTCATAAGTAACGTAATATTTTTTGCCAACTTGGCTCCCTTTTAATAGATGCAAGTAGACCGTCGCCAGATATCTGAATCGTCTGCAACCTTCTTAATTTAAAATTAAAGAGTGAGGGCTACCAAATAAACAAAAGAAAATTATCATTATTTGGCAAATTATAGCGCATTTGACAATTGTATTTACTTCAACTTATTAAAAGTCGATTTTTGACCAGTTTCGGCCATTTTTGCCACGGCAGACCAGTGGATTCGTAATCTACTCACTTTTCTCCAATTTCTATAAAAAATTCAGAATGATGTTCGATGGGGTCCAAAAATTGCAGTTGCCTCTCAGTCTAATTCGACCACACTAACACACTATCCAAAACCAAAACTAAAACTATTCCCCAATTTAATACCACTTTTTTTTTTACCATCCCCACTCACAATTGCATCCAAAGTGGCTCCGATCCAGCCCTCAAATAAAATTACGAAATCTCCTCGACAGCAATTCCCAGTACAGTCCCTAATTAACCAAGTTTGCTCTCCCTCGTAACAGTACACTTGTTCCGATGTCGACACGCTGGTTACAGCTTCCCTGTAAATCACCCTCAGATTATTAACATTGTCCCGTAATTATATTCGTTTGTAAACGGTGTGGGGGGGGGGGGGAGACGACATCTAGTCGAAGGGATATGTATGAAAGATTTATCGGTACTGTAACTTGCTTGTAAATAATTACCCCGAGTGTAATTCGAAATTCCTTTAAATGTTGCATAATTCCCATAATGATGTTTAAGCATATAAAATTTATTTCCTTGAATAGGTTTCTTGGAAGGAGAGAGTGTTATTACATCTAAGCTTTAAAGTATTTGTTTAAAACCACGCTGTAAATTAGATTAAAGTTACAATCTCCTGAATTTTATATGCTTTGTTGTAATTGCAATGTTAAAATCTTAAGTAAGAGATTTTGGGAAACAATGTTTAGTTCATAACTATTTTGATTACACGCCATTAGTTAATTGAATAATTTTATTTTAAGTTAAGAGGGTTGATGAATTTTTATTCATGTCTTTAAATTTGTATTTATTGAAAAAAGTTCTAGCTTGAAGCTTTTCTTGAAAAATACCATGGTCTACAGTATATTTATGAATAACTGTTTTCTATTTTATAACAGTGTCATTGATAGAATTTCATTTTACTAACACTTGTTTTATAGTTTTTTTAATATACACGTCATTTATTGCAATTAATACAACAATAATACACATAAAATTTTCATATTTTTAAAAATTAAAACAATTTTGGTTGTAATCTATTCCTTTAATTGACTCACATGTTGCATTTTCTAAATTTTGTTTAAATTTAAAAATCAATCAAGAACACGATCGTTAGTTTATTTAAATTAAACTCCACTTAAAATAATTTCGTATATGTAGTTTCTATTACATAATTAAAAAGCTTTTCTTCATGGTGAAAAATAGATATTCATTTCTTAATTTCACTTGTTTTTTGGTTGGGTGCGGTTTTATGGTGCAAGGGCTTCACTAGGGCCATGCTGCACCAAACAGAAGTACGTTTTCTAAAAATTAAGATTCTTTACAATATTGAGATTAAAAACAATTGAGCAATTAAAAGTGTTAAAATGGCTAAAATTTGAATCAGACAACAAAAACCAATATTTTTCAAAAATGCATTAAGATTTCGAAGAGGTGGTGATGATAAAATCGATGACAATGATGGATGATTCGAATGAAAATGTCGAAGTCTGATGTTGTTAAAAGCAGGACATTCACTTAAAATGTGTAATACGGAAAAATTAACGCCACTGGAATTGCATGTTGACGCATCTTCTTCCAGCTGAAGATGCACGAGAGTGTAGCGAGTGTGGCCTATCCTGGGCCGCGTAGCCCAGTCGGGAGAGTATCGTTCTCGCAACTAGAAGGTTGCGAGCCCTGAGGTTGCGAGTTCGGGCCTGGGACCGACTAAAGACCGCCGTGTTCGCTAATGGTGACTGGAGCACGTTAAATCAGTCATGGTCGCAAAGTCCTCCAAGTTCCCATACAAATCAATACCTCTGGGGGTGGCAAAGCCAAGTCTTCTGGTGGAATTTTCTGCTTGGTGATGCCTCTAAATTAAGAAGTTCCACATACGGTCGGTAGTACTGCCATCTACCGGATAGCTACCGAAATAGGTAGAAATGAACTCTTCGGCGGCTATAGGTAGACTTGCGCACTCCCTCTTGCGAGTGTGCTCTTACATCCTGTGCAGTACTGCTCACTACCGATCTGTACGGGGTATGGGGTTGGTACAAAATGCTCAAGCAGAGGTGCCTTAGTCCCCATAGTCCTTGTTAAGAAGAAGAAGAAGTGGCCTATCCTAAGACGTGTCAGGAGAACTTCCCTTTTCCGGAATTTCTGTATGGGAGAGAGTCCGGAAACGAACCGAATCCGGAAACGAAATCCTGCTGAAATAAACTTAGCTTCTTCGTCGTCTGTGTGTCCCACGTGGCTTTTTTTTTTTTTTTTTTTTTTTGTATTTAAGTTATTCTAATACTTTCAGTTTAAATTGCAATTTTAGTTTGGTACAAATTGCAATTAATTTTTTCCTCCAAAGTGTCATCCCGTTTTCAAACGTATTAAGAAATGAAGAAATAAATTGGCTGCCACGAAAGAAAAAAACACTCCAAAATTCGAATTCATTTTAAGTAATTATTTGACTATTACTAGAAATAGTATACAAAACTACAAGTAATGTCTACACAGAAAGTGTATATATTAGCAGTGTAATAAATTGGTTTACTTCCTAATTCTGAGGAAATAATTTGATACTAATCTATTTTACTTCACCTCTGACAAGTAAAATTTTTATGTGATGAAAACTACTCGCACGTAATTTGTAATTATAGAAAGTTCATAAATGAGATGATTCTTAATCTAAGAAAAATTATCTTACATTTTTATTAATGTTAGAATTACAAAAAATAAAGATAATATCATTCATAATCAGTTTGAAAATTTAAATTACCATCAATAAAAATGATAAAGGATCTAGAATCAGCCTGTGTTCAAAGTGATTCTATGATTGTGATTTACTTAAAATAATTGATGCAATACAACAAAGAATGTAAGACTACTTTAGATAACCATAATGTCGTAAATTTTTTATTCAATTTGACAAAAATGAAATAAATATGTTACAATTCTTAACTTATGCTTAAAATATTCATCGGAAAAACTACTGTTAATACATAAAATAATACGAAAGAAAAAGAAAGAGATATTGACATGACTTTTTTTATATGGAAAAAAAAAGTTTTATTACACTAAGGGGAATTACGTTTCATTTAAAGCATCTGAAACCTTTGATTTAAAAACATTCCTTGCTTCATTCTCGACATACTCAACTTTATAAATACAAAACTGTGGATTCAAATTAATTAGCTGTATAGATATTATTCATTTAATTTTACAGGCACTCATTTTTATTTATTTACAGACGTAAAATTTTATAGAATGATTCAAAATTCTAACCTTTTAAATTATTTTCTTCTAATGCCTCTCGCTTTTGAAACGAAATACGTAAGAAAGTTAATGAATTTTGCATTTTTAATTTTTATACTTAAATGAAACACCATTCTAGTTACAAATAAATATTTAAATGATTATAATAAATATTTGGTTGAAATCTACTTTGTTTATCAATAGATAAAGTTTCATAAAACAAACAAAAATATGCACCTCCTACAGGGTGAGTTTAAAGTCACGCAAGTCAAAGTTTACCTGTCCATAAAAGTACCAGTTTAAGAATTTAAATGGAATTATCACAGAGATTAGGTCGACCAAACGGTATAGTGGTTAGCGTGCTAGCTTCTAGACCGCGAGGTTGCGGGTTCGAGTCCAGTGTTAGGCATGGATGTTTGTAAATGTATGTTGGCTTGTCTAATGACGAATGTTTCGGCGCATTATAGCCCTCGTGTTGCTGACGGCGCAAGATAATCTGAATACAACCAACCACAGAGATTAGTTAAAAGGTTGGTTTTTATTTTTAGAAGACAAACTTTAGAGGATAAAAAAAATGTGCAAAATTACGTCCTCTTTCGCGAATACAAAAGCGGGATCGTTCTGCCAAATTTCCTGAGACTGCGGTGATTGACAGTATTGATATTAAGATATGACTGTTGTGATGCTCGTTTTCAGCTCGGCAATCGTGTGTCAACTATTTGGAAATCTCAGAAACTCCAGGTTCTCTCAGTTTTTCATCGTCCAAAATAGAGACCCTACTGGTTTTTTTCTTGACATCTACTGATCCGGTCGTCCGGTGAACTTATCACGTCACCGTTGAATTATTGGTACTGCTGCATTAGGATATTTCTTACGAAACTTTTCAATGACGTGAAAAAATGACATTTGTGCAAAATAACACTCCAATGTGAATATTCGCTTTTCCTGGTAAAATACCATGCCACTGCCTTGAACAATAAACTCTTCATACATGGCCGACCAAACAGTATAGTGGTTAGCGTGCTGGCTTCTAGACCACGAGGTTGCAGGTTCGAATCCCGTGTTAGGCATGGGTGTTTGTAAATGTATGTTGGCTTGTCTAATGACGAATGTTTCGGTGCATTATAGCCCTCGTGTTGCTGACGGCGCCAGATAATCTGAATACAACCAATCTTCATACATGAAGTCTCTAAGTACGAGATAACGGATACCAATTGAAATATATTCCAAACAATCTCTCCTATTATCTACCGGCAAGAAATCGAAACTTAATGGCATTTTATTGAATTACGACCCACTAAACTAGGATGTGCGCTATTTTGAATTCGCCCTGAATTCTACACGCTCAAACACAGATATGCCGACCAAACGGTATAGTGGTTAGCGTGCTAACCTCTAGACCGCGAGGTTGCAGGTTCGAGTCCCGTGATAGGCATGGGTGTTTGTAAATGTATGTTGGCTTGTCTAATGACGAATGTTTCGGCGCATTATAGCCCTCGTGTTGCTGACGGTGCCAGATAATCTGAAAACAACCAACCAAACACAGATATAGAGTTGAGTGAAAAAAGAAATGAGGAATGGGTTACAAAATAATACAGCAGAATAAAATATATCCGAGATTAATATATTCTTGGAAAAACACCATGCCGCTGTCTTGAACAACAAACACTTCACACATAAAGTTTCTGAGCCCAAAATCACCAATTACCGAGATTGAAATATATTCCAAACATTCTACCCTAATGTCTACCTGGAGGAAATCAAACCTCAATGTATTTTTACCCATTAAACTATGATAAGCTATGACTTAAAACTCACTCTGAATTTGACACGCAGATTTAGAGTTGAACAGCAGAATAAAATATTGCCGAGTTCCATGCATTTTTACAACAATATTTAAGCAGTATCACAAATAGGGCGAGTCATCCAGTGAGTGACTCATTCATTCATTCATTCATTTGGACCCGTATTCGGAGGTGAGATGCAGAGTATATGATACACTCCTGTCTGCTCCAGGGAATGAACATTGTTCACTTTAACGTGAAATAATGAGACATACTACAGTGCTGACGTTCCTATCCTATTAATGCAGGTTGAGCATGGCTACGTCACAGTCGACTGTCACTTTCGCGGGAAAATGAAATGTGCATTGTGAATGGATAATGGAGCGTGAAAATTTGAATTTATGTGTAATGGTGTTTCGTGATGGGTCACATGCATGTCACAAGTGGTCACATACATGCCACATATTATTGGATTCAACTTAAAATAACGTCTTATTTTAGGTTCAGAAACCTATAGAAGGAAGGCTGTAATTACTTCATAACGCAATCTTCCCACGAAAAGATTTGTTTACTTAAAAAAGTGTTATTTCAGAAGTTTTGTTTACTCAGTTGTATTAGATTTTATCTTGAATATTTTGAATTTTTTATTTTTTAAATGTTTAGGAAGCAAACACATTGTTAATCACTGAAACTACGACAATATTGCAATTTCATTAAGTTTTCCATTCACTATTTAGCAAATTGAAATAAATTAGAAATTTCAAGTATATGATTAGTTGTTCACCATTCCTAATGCGAATTATTGTACAGTGTTGTTCATCGTTGATACTTATTAGGATTTAATTACGTAAATCTAAATTTAAACTCTTTCTTCATTAGCATATTGCTTTAGAAATACAAGGAGGAACTTGCACAAGATTTTTTGTACTTTTTAGTGTTATGCAACGAATATATTTAAGTAGTGCAATTATTTTTTATCTTTATGCTTTCAATTAGTAAAAAATCGAGTTTGAAATTAGCTGAAATCAAAGCAAAGGTCATGTGACCAAAACCGCATAAAAACCATGACGTAGTTACGCATAGATTCCGTAGAAAATCCAAGGAGAAACCTCACTCCCTCCTCGTCTGAAACAGGTTTTAGACTGGTGCATCATCTGTGCATTGACGTCACTTGCCGCAAAAGTAGCTTTTTCCCGCCAAATCGCAAAGAGAAACACTAATTATTATTATTATTATTTTTAATTTTTTTTTACTATCTATCCGAGCTCAAATTTTTGAAAGAATGGTATTGTTTTTCATGATTTTTTCTTTACTTTTATATAAAAATAAAAACAAAAAACGTGAAAATTCCGCATTGTCATTATATTGCACAAAATTGTATCCAAGCAAATTAAGTTCACATTTGATAATAACAAGCATCAAATCTTAAATATATTTTATGTACAATGTATGCAAAAGCATAATGAGTTGTGAATTTCCATCATTCTCACAAACACTGAAAGTAGCACTTAACAATTAAGTATCAAATATAAGCTAACTTCTGCAAATTTCGTTCAGAACACCTTTTTAATTCATTAGCTTCTTCCCAAGTCAAAACTGATACAGCGCATATAGATAGATATTTTTTTTTATCAAATCACATTTGTTATTGATATAAACTTTAAACAAAAGAGTGTTCAGAGAGTGAGAGCGAAAACAATAGAATTTTTTTTTCCGAGTATATTAAAGTTTCCCTACCAAGCTTTTCTAATAAGGATAAAATATAATATATTGTTTCTTTTTTTAAAAAAAACCTCCAAAATCATAGTTACTGTAAAATATTTATTGTTCATCTTCTTATCAATATTTAAGCTATTATTTATTTAATAGGTAAAATAACATAAACGTTCTTGTTGTCTACATTCTAAAATTTTATAATTACCTTTTAAAAATATTTTAATTTTTATCTAGATAGTTGATAACATTTTCTAAAGGTTCTTTTCATATTTGAATTTGAAATTATTATAATTACTTTTATCTATTTCTATTCATCCCCTTAAATTATCTTCTTCATCACCAACTCATTTATTTTTACAATAAATGGAATAGTTACAATATTGTATTAATAGTTAAATAAAATGTTAAAAGTTATGATGTTGTTATAATTTCTATAATTACATTTTGATTTATAGGAGCATGTGCGCCCCCAGGAATATTTGCAAGGGGGTGCAAGACTAGATTTTTATCAATCATTAATATTTTAGAAATTTTTAATTAATAATTATGCATTATAAATTATACTCTGAGAATAGTTAAAATTCATGTTTTATATTTATGGAAGCGTAACCCTGTTAAAGAGAAAAAATATACAAAATTGTAAATCGATTGCAATAAAAAAAAAAATGAAACACGAAGGCAGTGTTGGAATTTATTCAATTGAATTCTAAAAATTGATTTCAAGATAGTATATCTGATGACTTAAAAAAAAAAATTCCTAAAATTCTGAGAATTACACAGGAAATGATTATACAATAAAAGGAAAACATACGTCTACTCATCAGCCTCTAATAATCAGACAAGCGCCAGAAAATCATCACGCAAGTAGCTATAAAAAGCGACATAGGAAAGAAACAAAAGACTAAATTAATAGGGAAAGAAATACTCATTGTAACATAAAAGTATAATAACGGCATTTGTGCTATTTCTATCTTTGAATTTACAACTTTTTCTCATTTTTTGAAAAATTTCAAGGGCCAGGGGGGGTGCAAGTGCACCTCCTTGCACCCTCCTGCGGGCGTTCATGTATAGAAGCCAGTATAAGAAGCTGAAGAAAATGTATTCCTTCAAAAATTGCCCATGTTAGTACGCTAATAAATTAACTGAAAGATAAATATCGCTTGAATAATTTAATCATGAAAATTATTCAATTAATTGTTGCAACATGAAAAAAGGTGGCCAACAAGTATACAAATATTTATTTCAGAAATTTTTCTCATATAGCTACTTATAATTTAGTGTAAGAATATATTGCTGCACAATTTAGTGTAAGCAATATATTGCTGTATCTAATTCCTGATTTAAAAGTAAATAAAGTAAAATACTTACTTTTATTGCTTCCAATTTTGTCACTTCTATTCAGCCACAGTTCTGAGTTAGTTAGAAAGTGGTAGAGGTCTATTAAGAAACTGTAGAATAAAATTAGGGAATACTGGGGGCGCACTATTATCAATTATACTATAATACTGGTCACAGAATTTAAATTGGCATAGATTACGGTAATTTACCGTTTTCATGTTCATGTTTTAGTTAATTTAAAATATTGGCCAGTTTGGTGATATTTTGGTTATAATCATTACATTATTCCTGTCGGGTCACAGAAATGGAGGCAAAACGGTCTTTGATGGGCAATGCTCTAGGCCAGAGAATTATGGAATGAAGATGTTTGTTTTTCGCCTTTTTACGCTTGTATCACATTTTTACCAAACCAAAATTTTGGGGAAGCAGATGTAGAGAATACATTAAAACATTATATAATATTATGGACTGACCTTACCTTTCAAGCAGGGGTTTTCTAATCCAATTATTTTACTTTTTTTTTTTTTTTACATATGTTTGACATTAGCTTATGTATATAATCGGCAAATGAGTTATTTGAATGAAATCTGACTTTCTAAATAATTTGATTTATACTTAAAATACCCCTATACATTTCTCTCGACATTTTAATAAAATCAATAAACGAAATTTGCAATTATCCTTGTTATTCATCATTTCAATATTTATTCATTTTCGATGTTCTTTACACGCTGGTCCTAATCAATATTTTCTTTGTTCAACTTACCCCTGTTGTCTCACTGACAAACATTCTTAAGGCAATTAATAATTTTTTTCGGTTCATTTAAGGATTTGCAGTTCATTCAACACAGTGGAGTCTAGCATTATTTCGAGAATTTAATTAAATGTCTCGTCTGCTCTATACTATCGCCTTGCTCGGTTATTTAGACTCCCAACGATTCATTATATATCTGTTTTATCCAAGATAAATAAGAGTTGGATATCATCCGATATTAAATTGACGATAGCACAAAAAAGCTTTGTTTAGTTTTTTTGAAAAATGTCAAAGCTTGTGTAAAGTAGTGTTGTATAGCGTAATGTAGTTTTCTATAGTACAGCGATATAGTTTAAAATTGAATAGGTCCTTTATTCTTAATTTTATCGTTAAGAAAGAATTTCTTTAACACAAAACTAACTATACAACACCTTTTTACACTATACAACACTACAGTACACTATACAACACTCTACTATACAATACTACACTATATTGTTGAACAAATTGTCTGTATATATTGTAAATAGTGACGTATTATTTCAAAATTCTATTGTAATTTATTTTTATCTTATTTTATTTATTAATTAATAGCGATTATACAAGTTAGAAAAAGGTGGCAACACCTAAAGCCATCGAGAAGTTTCGAGATATTTCTTTTCTATGAATTGGCTGGAAATTTCGAGAATGTCTCACGCGCTTGTATATAAAGGACTGGAGAACGGGAAAGTTTTCAGATTAACTTTGGACTTCGATGAAAGCGTATCGCTTTGTTTACCTATTGGAGTGAGCTTGTATAATCGCTGTATTCGAAGTTGTTTTTGCTAAAGCTTGTGTTGAAGCTTGTGAGCGATTACACTGTTGCCTGTGGATAAATTTTGTGAGTTTTCTGAAGGGAGAATAAATATTTTTATACTGTAAAAACTGTGGCATCATTGCCTCAGCGGAAAAATTCATAACAATATACAACAGTACATTATGCAGCACTACACTATACTACATGACATACGCTACATTATACTGTACTATACTATTGTTCTGTACAAGTACTTTACTATACAAAACAAAACTATTCTTTTCTATATTATACAGAACTATGCTTATGAAAGATCATCCGATTTCAAAACTATATACATTTTTAAAACTAATATCATGCATAAAATTAAAAGTAATACAATAATAAAAAGAAAGAAAGAAATTTTTTTTTTACAAATGATATTCTTTACTTTCTGTAGTGTTTCGTATAATGTCAATGCGATGTACAACAGTTTAATAAAACCATAAGTTGTTAAAACTGTTTGGCTAGAGACATCTTCTACTGGAGTTTTGAAAAAGCAAGCTTTTGTCAGTTCGCTCTCAAGTTTGTTACACCTGTACCCACAAGTAAATGTAAATTTAAAGTATTTATAGCAGATGCGATAAAATTAGTTACAAATGATACATGAATGTGTGTGCATATGTAATATTGTTACGAATTTCTGTATATTTGTAAATATTTCGTAGCATTAATTATGTAAAAAGGAATGTATGTACACTTCGCATAAGGCAGTGCAAGAGTTCTTTACTTCGCTTTCCTGCAATGCGTCTCTTAATGCTTGAAAACGAATTCTACAGCGATCATGCTGGAAAGCGAGTTTTACAAGGGGCAGGCTATTTAACATTATGGTTAATGGCAGTCTCGCCAAGTTGGTGACGGTTTTGGCGACTAATTTTGGTTGCCAAACTTGGCGACCATTTGGCGACATTTTCGGTCCCCATGTACATGTATAGGGCTTTTCGACTACGATCTGGAAAATCCTCCAAATTTCTATCTCTAGAAGATTCACGGAGGATTTACTTTCCTATATAAGGCCGGCCGTGAGTTGAGTTACTGAGTTAGTTGTCTCTCAGCGAGCATTCAGATTAGTGAACTGTATTGCATTGTCTTGTGCGACGATTTTAGCAGTTGTGTATCTAGTTTTTAACTGCTGTCTGATCTCCATTATTGTGTAAAGAGCTGTATTGAGTCAGTTAAAATGGAAAGTTCTGGACAGGAAAAGAATCTGCGAAGAGTTTTATCGGAATAAATTTCTGCAAATTTTTATCTTATTTGGCTTCAAATATTTCGAACCTAACCACGCAACAATATATTAGAAATTAGTAAATAAACATTCCCTTCTTTTCTACCAATATTTTATTTTTACTCATATTATAATCTACTACTCTAACATGCATAAAGAAGTCAGTGATAAAAATTTATTAATATTGATAATACCATTTCTATTAAAGCTCTCTACTATAATTTTAGAGATTATCTCTTTACAGTAATGAAAATCCAAATGAGTACTGTTCTGAAAGCACTTGAGCTTAATGTCTAAATGACAATTAATAATGTGCTTGCCTATTTAGAACAACTTTCCCCCCAGGCAGTACTTACATTTTTTTGGTAGTCCTTTTTTTCTTCTTTTTCTTCTTTTTTTCTACTTTTTTTTTTTTTTTTTTTTTTTTTTTTTTTAACAGCGAGTTGCTGAGCATTAGCGAGTGGTTAATAGTGAATGAAACCTACGGAACGTACAATACAATTTTTAAAGCTCGTGCTATTATGTAAAAAAAAAAAAAACAGTTTTATAAAAAATAAAATATCAATAGAAGAAACAGCACAATGATATTTAGTTATGATGCTTGTAGAAACTGTACAAGAATATATCTCGCTATAATATATCTCCAATCGTGCAAAAAACTCCACTTTGTTAAATCAGAAATCATGGTGAAAGTATCATTTTATCGCAAACAGTGTGGTACGGTAACTTTATTGCTATAATGCGATTAAGTTCGTTACCGCACGTCTCGTGCTAAAATTATCTGTAGTCTTGGTAGAGAAAAGACTTATTTTCTGAAGAGATTCATTTACAAGAGTTACCAAAAATATGTCACGTGATTATAAAAAGCGTTGTATGCAACGTGTATAATATTACTCTTTCAAACTCCGTAAATTATTGACTAACGCACTCGTTAAATGACCATTTAACCTTGGTTGAAAAAGCATTCTTTTTGCAACTAGTTTCCTAAATAACCAATATATCAACAGATGACGTTCTCTTTGCAAGCATAACTTTGCGCATGATAAAAACTTTGATAATGTAAGACAAGTGTTATCAAAATAAATAAACCATAGGTATAGAATACTTTCGTCTCAAATTTTATTTACTTTACTTAATAAATGTATCTAATTTCGAATTCAGAGGTCCCATTTTTAAATAATTCGTTAATTTCTGAAATATTAATGGTCAAGTTAAATGGAATTGCAGGTCCTTTAGTTGAAAGGGACATTCAACAGTAAAAAATTGCAAAATTTTCCATTTTTTTTTTTTTTTTTTATTTGCTATAATTATAGTTACGAATCTTCTGAATACGTATGCAAAATTTTGAAACTGTATAAAGAATTTTTAATGAGTTATATGACATTTTCTGCTGGATGATAGGATGATCTTATTTAAAACATTAAATCGATTTTTCTCTCTATTTGTTTTTGTTGATATTAGGTTTTTTGAAACGCTAAAGCTTTTTTTTTTTTCTTTTTTTTTTTTCTACTTAATGGAGAGATTTTTAATTTTTAGAGCATGCTGTAAGATATGTATATTTATAAATTGGAATTTTGATAAACAAAATATGTTTTAGTTTTCATTTTTTTTTTTTTTTTTTTTTTTTTTTTTAAACTCTCAAGTAAAAAAAGTTCAAGTTTTTAAACTATTGCACAGTTGCTCATTTTTTTTTTGTGTTATAATGAATAAAAATTTATGTTATAAACAATCACTGCGAGTATTCCATATTTTAATGCCACTTCTTATATAACATAGATTAAAGAATTTTTTTTAAAAATTGTATGGAGAAATTTTAGTATTTAAAAATCCATTTACACGGTTTAAAAAATGTGTAAAAAAAAATGAAATTTTTGAAGTTTTTTAAAAAATGAAAAGTTTAGAAGGTAGTTTAAAATATTGTCTAGAAGCTAGAGTGTCCTTTTATGTGAAATAAGTCAGTGGTGGTTTTCCTTTCCTTGCGAAACCAAATTGAAATTTCAAAAATTTAATTAAATGTATGTACATAAGACGAAAATAATCTTTCTTTGTAGCTAGATTAAACATTACAACTCTCTAGTTACTTTTTAACTATGAGAAGCAAATGATTAATTTTTTATGGATAAAAAGAGCAGTTACAGAGAACCTACTTTTCTTGCATAATATTATTTTCACTGTCCACTTTTATAAAAAAGAGAAAATTTAATTTTGAAGTAAATTATCGTGTAAATATTATATTCTTCAGGCGTATTATATTTTTAAGAGCAAAGTTTCCCATAAAAATAAAAAACAAAAAAGTTTTATGGTGCATTAAGCATTTATATTTATTTAATTTACGCGTACGTACAGTGAAAACATATTTTCTAAAAGAGATAATTAGTACTAATGTTAAAAGAGAAAAAGTAGCTTCGTACTTTGTTAACTCATATACATCAAACAAATATCTCTTTTAATGAAATAGTAAGGAAGTGCTACTTATTATGCATACAGAACAACTGCTATTTAATTTTTAATTTATGCCTTCCAAAAAACTGAATTAAACTTATTTTCTTTATTTTAAGCTTCGCGAACAAAATAAATTTTAATTTATACAAAACGCAACATAGTTGATGTTAACATTTAAAAAAGTGAAATATTTAACAAACTTTATTTTTTTAAATATTTTAACTGTTTGTAAACTAAAAATAATTTGACATTAAATCCCCGCCTTTATATAAAGCTGGTATTAGAACATTCATAGAATTTTTTATACGTAATGACAAAGTTTACCTCTTAAAAAAATAAGATAATCAGTATAACGAACTGGTCCACATATTTTTGAAAAACTCGCTATTAGCATAGTTGTAGACGATAAAGAAAATAAACTATATTCAAAACTTTAGTTTCTTTATCGTCTAAGCTTGCACCCCCTGGCTTTTGAAAATTAAATAAATTGATTAAAAAAATGTAAATCCCCCTATTTTTATTAAAAAAAATTCTTGTTCACAAAAAAAAGCACATATGTCATTTTGAAGCTATTTTTCGTGCTAATTTTTTTTTTTTTTTTTTTTTTTTTTTTTAATCCCGTGTGCATTTTTTTTTCTGTTTTTATAGCTGATTCTTGTACCTACATGGCGTCTAGTATTATTGAGAACAGGTTCGAAGAAACATTTATTCCTTTTAAGGGCAGTCATTTGCTGCGGTGTCCTCTCAACTCTTAGAAAATGCTTTTTAATTATTAGGCATCAGATACCTTGAAATTTATTTATAGCTCCATATAAATCTATTTTTAGAATTATATGGATTATTTTTTTCCTCAAAAATAGGTAATTTAACATTATGGGTATATGGAGTACTGAGTATACGTATAGGTTTCAACATTTTTTTTCTTTTAATTTTCAATTTAAAAATTAGACCTTTGCACTTTGAAAAGTACATTATTTGTTAAACTGTTTCCAATATATTTTTTTTTTTAATTTCTTCAGTTTTAATAATTAATTAACATTTAATCAACTAATTAGGCTAATTTCGAACGGTAATGACAAAAATTCTTAATTCACCCACAGATACAATTTTGGTGTTCAATAATGCGGAATACTCTGCTCTATGTTTTGACCCTATTAACAGAATTTTACAGTGTGTATATTTTGTGATATCTTGCTTTAACTGAATCTATTAGAAAAATCCAAGTTTTTTTATACAGAATCTTATCTTTAAAGTTCAATTTAAAAAAAATATTTATTTACAGATCACATAGTATTTAAGGTCAAAACATTCAACAATGTATGCAGATTATACAGCAAAACACAAATTTCAAAAAATATTATTTAAACTGGAGTTATTACTGTTTGAATGAAATGCAAAATAGAAAAAACTACAATCTGAGAATAACGTTTAAAAAAGTATTTTTTATATAAAAACTGTTATTATTATACTAATTATTATATATTTCCTTTTTAGTATGCTCCTCCATCATAGGGTTTCCTTCTTTTGTGTTGTTTTTATTTTGCTTTTGTTTTTTACGGCCTTACAAATCTTCCCCGATTTTTGCGAGTTTTGCGATTTGAAGCCTATACGTATACCTTAAAACAATGAGTTAAATAACAAAAGATTATACAAATTTTCTTTGCAAGATCCATTACTTTCTACATAATAATCATACAACTCAATCCCCATGCTCAATTCAGCACAGACACCCATATTATCAGTGAAACCCATTATTACAACGAGGATCATTTAACATTATTATTCTAGCATCTAAATCCCTTATCTTACTCAAAAAAAGAGGAAACTCCATGCACCATTCCAAACAAGCTCTCCTAACCATCAAAACACAAGAGTTCAACAAGCAGGGACTGTTCGGGGAACATTTCCGGGCCGTTTGTGCCCAGAGGAACGTAAAATCAGACGATTAGCGTCACTACTAATGCCATCCCAATAGCGGTGCTTACAACCCCTACTTGATGACTCGCAGCCAATCGATGGGAGCAGCCCCAAGTTGACGCCAACTTGGAGAACATCGTGCAAATGGAATGCCTTATGATTACCGTGACTTATGCCTTGACAAGAACGGAATCAGACGGGTGTATTTCACTCCCCTCCACAGCTTCAGGGATTGAAAGGAAAATAATTTATATAATATAAACAGATGGGGGTATGGAGGTTTAAAAAAAATAACTACATAATAGGATTTTTAGTTGGAGTTGAAAGTACGAAGCTGTATAATAATGTTTATAAATTTTTAAGGAAAGCAGTGGATTTTTTTATTTTTTTTATTGCCATTTTAACCATTTTAAATATATATTTATGTTTTCTGGCATTGAGTCTAATCTAATCAATAATCAGAAATTCTAGAAAAGTAAAACCTCACACTGGTTGCATTTGTCAGAAATCTAATTAGATTGGGAGAGAGGGGAGAAAGAATGAGATTGGGAATATGTCGGTTTACCGCAATTTGGCAACCCATTTACGTCTGTGGCTACCTCAAATAACAGATAAAACTTCTGTGCACTGGAGTACTCTTTTGCGCAGCGGTAAAGTATATCCCTCGCGATCCAAAGGTCTCGTGATGAAGCCCCTTCGCCCACAGCGAAAACTGCATACGTTTTATTGGTGACCCGGACTAAAAAATGAATCATGCTGCCATCTATCGGCGCTTATGAAAGGAGAAACTTCATCGCAACAAGCGATCACATACGCAACTCGAGTGCAACACAGCAACAATCGGGCACAACGATGCAACAAGCATCCCAAACCTCCAACTCTGATCAGACGTTGAAAAGAACAACAGTATCACTCCTTCGTCGATGGGAGGAGGCTGTGTAGCGACCTCAAATAACAGATAAAGCTTCTGTGCACTGGAGTACTCTTTTGCACAGCGGTAAAGTATCTCCCTCGAGATCCAATGGTCTCGGGATCGAGGCCCGTCGCCCACAGCGAAAGCTACATACGCTTTACGTCGTATATTCAAAACTGAAGAACGTCTTTCATACCCTAAAAACAAAAGAACGCTTTCGAGTCTACGTAAGTAAAATGGGGAAGCAAGTGGGACACTTTACTCTTACTTAGTTGGCTATACCCACAAATATGTCATTTTCCATCCGCCATTTTATGCCCATGTTTTTAATATAGATAAATTTTATGTTTTTGATACAGCTGTAGATATAGTGGTTTTTGATATAGTGCATGAATTGGCTTACCGATCTAAGGAAAGATTACATTCAAGGAAAATATATTCAAAGTATATAATTATAGAAAGTTATAATTTAAAGTTTTAGTTTTTTTATTGTGTATGAATAACATTTTTCCACGATTGATTGAACTTTGCAAAATGGCCATGCATCATTTAACTATTATTTGAAGTTCAAGTTACTTAACAATTTTAGAAATCGTAGTTAGAACTTTGTGAGTATAAAAACACCCCATTTTGTTCTCTCTCTCCTTTTTTTTTTTTTTTTTTTTTTTTGAATCAGATAGATGGTAACTTAAACTTATTTTCGTCAACCTATTCATATTCTTTTATGCATTTCTTAAAGTGCCGGGGAGAGGGGTGGGGGCATTTATATTTTAAACTGGTGTTCAGAATTAAGTATTTATAAGTAAGATCAAGCCTTGTATTTTATTGATGTTTTGAGCTATAGCTAATTTAATATGACATCCAAGGGACAAGAAACAATTTTGGCAATGTCTTATATATATATATATATATATATATATATATATATATATATATATATATATATATATATATATATATATATATATATATATATATATATACGTGTATAATTTCTGTTAAATAATTAAAATTGTTCACTCGATATACAGCTCTTTATATTTATAAGTGATTTTAGAAACATTTTTGTTTTGAAACTACTAAAAAGTACCCATATTTTACTTTTAAAAGGCTTCAATCTTCCATATAGCATTCAGAAACAACTGCTTCAATTTAGATAAAACAAAAGTAATATGCTTTAGAAAAAAAAAATTCAGACATTTTAAATAGTTGTGCCATGTTCTTTCAGTTTAAACTGTTAATGTTGTAGAGAAATAAAAATTCTCCGTTTTCATAAAAACTACTCTGATATTATTTGAATGTACCAGGTTGTTTTCTTTGCACTAACAATCTTAGCGTCAAGTAAATGGTTTCACAAAAACTCGTTTTTTTTTTTTTTTTTTTTTTTTTTAACTAGTTGGAAATTGTACTGAATTTCACAAAAACTATGCTTTTTTTTTATATCTAGTTCCACTCACTGTTTTAATGATTAGAGTTTCTAGTGAATTATATATTTTTTTTATGCATTCTAGTAAAAACTGCTGTAATCGATAATGAACGATATTTTTTCTTTACACTAACTTTTAACATCCAGTAACTGATCTTACGAATACTCATTTTAAAATTGCTATTTTTAAATGATTAAACTGAATGCTTAATTGATTTCACATTTATATATTTATATATTTTTTTATTTATTTGCAAGTGAGTAAATGTGCATCGAATAGCGTTTTTCTATTTCATTTTTTTAAAAACCAAAACTGAAATCGTTATTGCAGCGATATTGTTCTCTTTGCATTAAAACTATTAACAACAAGTAATTTTTTTCTTAGAAAAAAGTTCAAATTAGAAGATATATTGATCTGAGACATTATCATAGTTTTACTTGATATTATGATTTTTTAACAAAATTTTTTTATAAAAAAAAATTTAATTTTTTTTCACGAAGACTGTTTATATATTTCTTTTTCTTAGTTGCACTATTTTTATTTTTTCCATTTGTATAAAAACAGAACTGAAATCTCAAATACAGGATACTTTTTCTTTTCTTTGCACTAACACTCAGTAACCAGTAAATGATTCCTCATATGCTCATTTTAAAATACATGTCAAATTAGTTTTTCAGTCTACCTTTCAAATGAATAATTAAAATTCATTGATCGTTGAATCAATAGCTCATTTTTAAGTAATTTAATATGATTTTTTTTTCAAAAACTGTTATTTTCTTGTACTATCATCTTTTTCACTCTTTACTCTTTTTGAAGAAATTTTGATCAACCTCAAAGAGTGCCAGTTCATGATAAGATTTCTATTTAATTTCATAGATGTATGCAAAAACTATTTTTTCTGTTCAATCGATATGTAAATATTTTTTAAATAATAATAATATTACTCTTTTATTAATTTAAACTTTAATAAATTGCAATCTACTTTAAAAATATAATCAAAAATAAGTATATTTATTATAAAGCGTGATTACAAGAGCCTTTTACTATATATAACATTAAGTCCTGAAATGTAATAAGGCCTCATGTTCTAACCTACATTACATTTATCATAGGATTACTCTTTGATATAATTTTCATATTACCTTCGATTAAACGTTCCTCTTTCTAACGCAATTATCAGGTATTAAAATATATATAACTAACGTTCTAAAATGAAGTGAAACCTTGTATTCCTGCTTATTTCCTATTTGATCAACTGAATTGTATGCAATCGCAATGCAATATTATTGGTATGTTTTTCTTGACAATGGGTGGCTACAAAATACATTATTTACATATTTCTATACATAAAGCAATAGATTATACTAAAAGAATTAAATTTTATTTTAAAAAATCAGAATTTTAGCTAGCCGATATAGCACACAATTCCCTATGAAGTCATTCGGTATCCCGCGGATGACTGGGGACATCCTAGGGACCTTCCTGGGAGTATATATGCTGTATGCGAGCTTGTATTCCACAATATGCTCACCTGTTTCTCAACAAGTATAATTTGTGTCCCCTTTTATACAACTACAATTTACATAATTCTTAAGGGCCGACCGAACGGTATAGTGGTTAGCGTGCTAGCCTCTAGATCGCGAGGTTGCGGGTTCGAGTCCCGTGTTAGGCATGGGTGTTTGTAAATGTATGTTGGCTTGTCTAATGACGAATATTTCGGTGCATTATAGCCCTCGTGTTGCTGACGGCGCCAGATAATCTGAAAACAACCAACCATAATTCTTAAAGTCAAACATGATATTTTTCTTGACTTTTCTTTACGAATCATAAAAGACAACCGAGTTCAACAATTAATGACTAGTTAGACAACATAGGTCAATGTTCTCTAATCTTTGATAGTTTAAATTTGTTTAAGAGTTTCTTTAGCACTGAGAGATTTCCAGAAACTCAACTTACAAACAGAAAATAAAACAATGGGCATACAGCACATATACAGCACACATATATAGCTCGCATACAGCACATATACTCCCAGGAAGGTCCCTAGGATGTCCCCATTCCAGAAACTCAACTTACAAACAGAAAATAAAATCTTTGTCGGGAATTCGTTATTGCCAAGTTGGTACTTAATAACATAACCCATAAAAAGGATTTTAATACAAATACTACATGCATTTTTAGAATCATTAACAAAGCGCCGTTTCTGTTGCCAGCGTGTGCTCGGTGTTGTCATCTAATTTTAAATATTAAAATCATCTCTATCAGCAAAATATGCGGTAAATTACTTTTCTAAGTATATTTATCAAAAATGAATGTGAATTTATGCCCTCACATCTAAATATCTTTTATTTGTTCTAATTAAAACAATTTTAGTATTTATTTATTTATTTATTTATTTATTTATTTATTTATTTATTTATTTATTTATTTATTTATTTATTTATTTATTTATTTATTTAATTATTTATTTATTTATTTATTTATTTATTTATTTATTTATTTATTTATTTATTTATTAAAACAATTTTGGCAGCAGGAAAGAGTTTTTCAATGATCGGTTAAATGCTATTTCAGCAGAAATGGATAACGACAAGTTGGTTTATTAGTATTTCGCAAAAGTGAACTTTTAGTGACAGCTACAGCCGCCAAAATTTGATAGAATGCATTGTTATCGGCATCGAATCAATCTGCCAAGTTTCAGCCCGATTGAATGACGGTAAGGGGGTTAATTAGGCCTCCACAGATTTGCCCACCACCGACAATCATACAAAATCGAAGTTAACACAAAGGATCTAATAAAAACCAACATTTTAACAAATATCTATGATAATTTACTTTAATTGAAATTATCAAATTACTTTTGTTAGGGTAGGTAAGGTTAGTTAGTTAGATAGGTAGGTAGGGTTTTTTAGGTTAGGTTAGGTAAACTTCGATGTGCGTGACTTTAAACTCGCCCTGATGTATACTTAGGTACAGCATCTACAAATAGGAATGCTATTTTTTGAATACAGAGGATTAATTTTTCTATGCTTGTCCTTGTTTACATTTGTACCAAATATCAGAGTCGTGCTCATATGTGAAATGGAAGAATTAGTGCTGAGTGAGTCAGTCAGTGAAGGCTTTGACTGCTATTTATAAAGATATAAAAGCGAAAACCTTCACTGATTGACTAACTGGCTCCTTTTCTCTTTAATTCTTACACTTTTTACGTTTCTAGAAGATTTGAATTTAGCAAAAAAAAAAATTTAAAGTTAATTTAAAAAAAAATTAAGGGTGTTATCTTCAAATGTTGTTTAATGAAGTTTAAAGGAAAAAGGGCCCAATTATACCGTTAATCTCATGAAAATGACTATAGATTGGAACTTTGTTATTTTTCAATCTTTAATCACGATCTTAAAATTCTGAAAACCTTTAACAGAATTATCTTTACTTAATTATCGCCAGTCAAAGGCTGTTCCTTTCACTTATCCTAAAAGGAGAATGCAATAATTATTATAATTAATTAATGCAATAATAATTAAAGGAGAAAAAATAACCTTAATTTCACCAATTGTGCAATGTGTGAGTGCCCCCCCCCCCCTTTCTTCTTGTCAATTTGATAATTAGCGCCAAACTATCGATAAAGAGACCAATTTTTATTGAGAATGTGAATCTGAAACCGATTGGTAAATTACACCAATTCTTGTCGAAGTAATAGTGTAATTTAGAAGTTGTGCGATATTCCACACCCACTTCACGCTTTTTGTTTCCATCTAGTTCTTTTAATAATGCTCTTCCATCTTACATTAATTTTACTATTATTTTTAACAATTATAATCATTACAGAGCTGCAACAATAATAAGTTTCATTCTTCAAATTAAATCAACAATAAATGTGGAATGTTATTGTTGTGGCAGAAGTTATGACACCTAGAAAGTAAACTGTTGTAAAACAGCTGATACGTTAGTCAGTGTACTACTGAGTTATTAAAAGCTCATATATAATGACTTCATTTTATATTCACAATGAACGACGACGACGAATTTATAGACTGGGAGTGCACAGCCTTGGTCAACGAACCAATGGACTGGGAAGAGAGTCCTTCTTGCAATCCGTCTGTGGCTGATGAGATAAGGTGTGTTCCACCAACCGATCGAAAGATCGTCGTCGCCCGCAGACGGGTGGCCAAAGGGGCTGCCTTGCCAGATTAGAGAGGGTGGCAAGTAGTGGGTGGTATGAAGTGATGACTGATTTTGAGTGACAGCACGGGGGGACTGATGTCCGGTTGTTGGAATTTATGGAACGGCAAATATTGAAGGAAAAGAATAGAGAAAAGTTGCTGGAAGGTTTGTACATAGCTGTAAATACGTTTGTGATTTTCAAATTTACATGTTTTATTTCGTATCCAGCATTAATTTTATAGATGAAATGCTTTGAAAGATCTTTCACCGGAAGTTTTCCATTGAAAGCCCTAATAAAGAACAGTTGGTCGTCGTCTGTAGACGGAAGGACAAAAAAGCTGCTTTGCCCGGTTAGTTTAAGAAAGGGTGCCAGGCAGTGAGTGGTGTGAAGTGATGACGGATTTTGAGTGACTGCACGGGAGACGGATGTCCGGTTGTTGGAATTTATGGAATGGCAAAGATTGAAGGAACGGAATTTAAAAAAGTTGCTCGAATGAATGTATATAGCTGTAAATATGTTTTTGATTTTCGAGTTTCCGTGTTTCAATTTGTATCCAGCATTAATTTTACAGAAGCACTGCTTTGAAAGATTTTCAAATGTTTCTACGTAACTGAATGAACTTACGAAGAACAATGCGTCTTCAGATATAATACAAGAACTGTGATTTTGTACTTGAGATTCTAGCTCCCAGTCTTGGCACTGACTTCGACACGTATTATAAAATAGATAGTTACACTGCTGTTGGATTGCTGTCTTCCTTTTACAGAAATTGGGTTCTTTTCGAGGGAATGCAGGGGTCACTTTAAGATTTCTTACCTGAACACCTGCGAATTTGCGTGTCTCGTGGGCACTTTTGATGTAGGCCCCAGTCGACCAGGCTTTCTTCCCCATGCAATAAAGGTTTCAAAGGAGTTATACTTTGTAGTTCTATAGAAGCAACTAGTTGGCGCCAAGGCGTGTTGGACTTTTTGTGATTTTTGGCAGTTTAACACAATGTGTCTGCTCCGAAATTTATAAGTCTACGAATATTTTCGAGGGGAAGGGATTTTACAATTGTACCCTTCTTCCAATTAAATGTTTGTAGGAGGATCAAAAGTTATCCAGTGAAATTCAAGTACGTGTATTTTTTAGGCGGGATTTCCTTGCGATTCGCTAAGTAAGATTTGAATGGAAACCGAGTTTTTAAGAACCCTTGCACGAGAATTTGAATGATAATTCCGGAGCTAGTTTCAATCTAGAAAAATATAGACCTTGGGTTTCTTTGCCCCGGCGATATGCCGGTGGCTGATTTTGCTTGCGGGGTATTGCAACGGCCCGCAGATTTACGATTGTACCCCACCAAGTTCCTTCAAATCAATTGGTTTCAAATAATGTGTGGGTTCCAGCTAATCATCTAATAGGGTGATACGGCTAGCGCCATTCCAATATCGACGAGATGTAATTTTATGTGCCTTCCTGCGAGTGTAACTCCTGAAGAAGAATTTGCGTATAATTCAAGTCTGTGTAGTGAAAATAATCATTACGAAAATGGATATTAATTCGATGAGTATGAGCCTTCCATGGAGTTTGGGTGAGTCAATATTCTATTATCAGAGAGGAGCAAAGCGAGTATTATTAAATTAAATATGAACTGATTTGTTACTGTTAAGGCTAAAAGTTCATTTTAATTATGCTTGTATTTTAATAGTAAGTCCGATTAAGTTATTTTACTTTAATATTTAATTGCTGTAATATGAATTATGGTGTTTAATAAATTTTGTGGTTGTAAGTTAAAGTGTTGTCCTCTATCAGACCTCAGTCATACTTGGGATATTGCGGTTATTAAAGAAAAGATTTATTGCATGTCATTCTTGATTATTGCAGAATAGTGAATAATTGTTGTTATCGCATATTTAATAATTATTATGGATATAATGCATACTAGTTAAGCATCGCAAAAGCTATCTCTTCAGCCACCCAACACTGCGTTGGAATACATATTGTGACTGACAACGATACATGCTGTTGCGATTCTGATTATAACGATTACTATGCCTCTAATTTGAAATAAAATGTACCGTCCCGAAACCCATGGGATCAACTTTAATTAAAGGCCTGATGCTATCCATCATACCAACAAGACGTTGACATCTACTGTGAAACTTATTATGAAACTCTATATAACAATAATTGTAATATCTACTTAAACAAAAGCGAACTTAACTGAACTTCTGATAACGATTTGTGCTTAATTCCCGATTCTGTCCAATAAACCCACTTCTACAATGATTTTGACAATGAATATATACTGACATCCCAAACTCTTTCAAAAGAATTATTTACAGTGTTTTGATTTATTTACCTCCATTTGACAATAGAAATAAATAGCCCAACTACCCAAAAATATGTGTGTTTTTTTTTTTCTTTTCTTCCTACGCAAACTGCGCCTTTTAAAAATTTTGTTATCAACGATATTATATGAACATCGAAAATGTCAATCATAAGCAATTTCTTTATGAAATTAGGGTTTGTAGATACATTGAACTTTCTCATCTGTGATAATATTGTTGCACAAATAGTCTGTATATATTGTAAATAGTGACGTATTATTTTAAAATTCTATTGTAATTTATTTTATCTTATTTTATTTATTAATAGCGATTATACAGGTTAGAAAAAGGTGGCAACACCTAAAGCAATCGAGAAGTTTCGAGATGTTTCTTTTCCAACGAATTGGCTGGAAATTTCTCGATTGTTCTCTCGCGCCAAGTATAAATAAGACTGTAGATCGGGAAAGTTTTCAGATTGACTTCAGACTTCGTTGAAAGCTGATCGCGATCGCTCTGTTGACCTATTGGAGTGAGCTTGTATAATCGCTATATTCGAAGCTGTTCTTGTTGAAGCTTGTATTGAAGATTAATAGTGATTGCACTGTTATCTGTGAATAAATTTTTGTGAGTTTTCTGAAGAGAATAAATACTAGTTTTTATCTGAAAAACTGTCCCATCATTGCCTCAGTGGAAAAAAATTCATAACAATATAGATTAGAAAATTAAATATCAATAGGGTAATAAAATATGCTCTCCAACTATAAGAGTTGAGATATATGATAGGGATGTATAATTAATAAAAAAGTATCGATAGCATGTATTGAACACGATTGAATTCAGAACTAAAAATTATTAAACTAAATTATTTAAAATTTTCATCTATTATGACAGCAGTAGACAATAAAACTCTTTGGGGATTGTGAAGTAAAATGTGTGGGTAATAATTTTTGTTCTTCAATTAAAAACTTTTCCTTTGTGGGACTTCAACTTTTTTTCATGTTTAGTTAACTTTTCTAGATATAAGCGATGACAATTTAAAAAGTTAATACATTTGCAAATGCTTGGGAAAAAATGAGACTGTAAATTTTAAATTTAATTTTAAAACTTAAATAAAACATATGTGTGTGTGGTAGAACTACGCTAACTATTCTGAAACTTTAAACATGAATTGGGAAATTTTACGAAATTCATGGAAATTTGTGGCATTTTCATGTCATTAACATTTATAAATGTTAAATGGTGGGTTAACTCCCACCTAGAAGGAATGGGGTCATTTTCTGTCATGAAAGGTTCAATATATTATAAAAAGACAATTTTTCGAACTTGTGGCAAACATTTTCAGGTTGTATTTAAAATCTATAATTTATGTCAATATGAAATCACAAACACTTAAAAATTGTCATTAAAGGGTCTACACCCTTTATGGAAGAAGTAAGAGGCATTTTCCAATAAACTGTGAAAAAAGTTATAAAATATTTGTTCAAGATTTGTCAAAAATTTGTCAGATTGCGATAAGAATTGGTAATATGTGTTATATAATGTCTCTAATACTTAATAATATAACTCATAAAAACAAAGTTTTAATACAAAACTTTTATATGCATTGCCAATTTTTGTATTCATTATCACAGCGCCGATCTTTGTGTTTGCATTTAATTTTAAATATCAAAATCATTTCTATCAGCAAAATGTGCGGCAAATTACGTTTTAAATTTGTTTGATAAAAATGAACATGAATTTCTGCACTCGCATCCAAATATCTTTTATTTATTCTGATTAAAACAATTTTATTACTATTTATTTATTGAAACATTTCGGCAACAGAAAAGAGTTTCTTTAATGATCGGTTAAATACTATTTTAGCGTGGTTGTATAACGGCAAGTTGGTTTATTAGTATTCCGCAAAAGGAAACTTTAAGTGACAGTGATAGAGCCAAAATTTTATTTAACGCATTGTCATCGACATTAGATCCATGTGCCAAGTTTCAGCCCTATTGAATGAAGGCACGGGGGTTAATTACGCCTCCGCATATTTTAGAAATGTGAAATTAGAAAAAATTAAAACATAACACTGATTGTATCCAGAAAGAAGTATATATGCTATTTAGTAGAAAAACTTCGAGAAGTATGGTATAGTAATGTTATATGGAATATACCAAGGTTACTCCTTCTTTGTAGAATTTTGAAAAGTTACATTATCATTATCATAAGCTGCTTTTATATTCTGCCATTAAGTTTGAAGGTATCATTCATTTTCCTGCTACACTATGTTCGTAGTGGAACAAAAATTATTAGAACTTCATGAAATTTCTGCAGCTAAGTTTTTAAACATGAGTATTACTTACTCAAAGTGTGCCTTATTTCTAGAAACTGCAAGTAACCTACATTCAAACAATAGCAGTAGTCTTTCATACAATGTCCATTTTCTCCCATCGATATAGTTAAACAACTGGATAGACTGTTTAAGGCTGGTAAAATGAAGCCGTTGCCAGATGCAATTGGTGAGATAAAAAATACGGATTGCCGAGGATTGAAAATAAAATATTTGGTTGTACACAGCAGAAATGTCAATAGCAGACCTTAATTAGTAATAATGTGCAAAAAATATATATACTCTAACACTTTACAAGGTTTTTCGCATTCTCATCCAACTATAAAAGCAGTAGTGTAGTGTAAAATAAAAAGGTATGGGAACGCTATGTCGCGTCGTTATAAACGTATACTTTTGTTTTTTTCTGTGTGTGTGGGAAGGGGGGGGGGGGGAGTGAAAATTACAACTAAGAATAAATAACTTTCTTAATTTTACTTTAATAATCTCAAAACAGATAATAAGCTCCTCAAAATTGAAAAGAAAAACATGTGTGTTCAGACTTTTTTATTTAAATATATTTTTAAAATTATTAAATCATCTGGATTTTTTAACAATTTGCTTTTCACAACCCATTTTAACAGATTATTTGACACTTTATAAATGGATTAGAAGATATTTTCAAACATATTATTGACACAAATTTTTAAATAGATTTTTTTGCAACAATTTTTAAACAAATTATCTACAATTTATTTTAAACGGATTATTTACATGATTTCTCAAACAATTATCATTCAGAAAAATTTCCATAAGAGATCGAGTTTCGATTTTTCGAATGGCTATATGTGTGGGTTGCCGCGCCTCTTTCAAGTGTTTGCAAATTCTTGATGCTCAGCTCTGAAGTTGCAGATCGAAAACGACAGCATAGTTCTCACGAAAGAACCGTTTCGTTTTTTTTCTTGACTGTGTGTTTAATGTCACGTAATAAAATAAAAAATAAAAATTAGGCGAGGGAACGCCGTTCCGCCTTCTAAAAAGGTAAAGGATCGCCGTTCCCACGCGTTCCCGCTCCACTACACCCCTGTATAAAAGTGAACTGTGATTGGTTAATCTTCCCACCAGCTTCGCAATCCCCGGCGCGTTTTTCTCTTTGCATTGACAATGGAACAGTCTATCCAGTTGTATATCTATATCGATGTTTTCTCCAGGCAATTCTTTTCTTTGAAAGAGAATATTATTTTTTACTTTCAATTACACATATGTTAACATAGAGTAATGAAAGTATTGTGTTCATATTTTTTTTTTTTTTTTTTTTTTTTTTTTTTACTTCTCCACGTTTTGGAACGCTTGCATCAAAAGATTCGTGTAGAAAAAATTTCTGACTGTAGGTGTCTGTGTGTACGTGATGGGTAGCTCCCAAGTGAATTATCCTACGATGTTCAAATTTGATGGGATGTCATGGGATTTGTCATTAGGTTTTCGTCAATATCAAGCAAACATGAAAAGAAAAAAAACACAAGAAAATATTATATTTTTCAGCAATTGATCGCTGTGGTAATTCATTCAGCTTTTGATCAAAATCAGTATTTGCTGATATGGTATTCAGCATTTGATCAAAATCACTATGGTAATGATGTGGCGGAACTATTCAAAATTAATCTGACGTCGTATTTTCATTAACTATTATTATTATTATTGAACTGTCACGCTTGAACTTCGTTTAAATTTGTTTTATTTCATTCACTGATATTTATTACTACTCTTAAAGTGGCAATATTAGCCGTATTTTATCTCCTGTTAAAGAAAGTGATTTCGTCTTTTTGAGTAGCGTCAACGGTTTTTCTAATAAAAATATAAAATTTAATATTCATTTGTATTCTAAACCTTCACATCTCCATACGTACACCACAATGCCTCTTTAGATATTCTAATCATCCCCACTTCCTAAAATTCCCATAAAAATGCTGTAAAGATGTAAAAAGTTGAAAACGAATGCCTTAAAAACAGAGTTCTCTTCCCTTGAGCATCACTCATCAAAGAACATTTTTCTTCTCTCCTCTGTTTCCCTTACAAGAAAGGATAATGTAAGAATTACGGAAAAATACGTCGTCAAATTTGCCATTTTGGTTGCTTTTTCTTTTCTTTCTTTCTATGTAGTATTATGGCCAAAAATATCACCAAACAAGCCATTTTTTCAAAAGAATGAAAATGAACATTTTTGGTTCTTTTTTGTAGGCATAAACAGAATATAATTATAAAATTATGATGAATCGAGTAGTTATATTTTTATTGAATACTAGTTGTGAGAAAGTTTTATGAAAAAATAATTATTTTAACTAGGTCAAATATGCATTTATAATGTATAACGCATGGGACACGTAGATGTTCCATCTATTGATGCCTTATAAATGTATATTTGAATTAGTTAAATTAATAATTTCTCCATATAACTTTGCGCTAACTAATATTATATTAAACAAAAATATATCTACTAGATTCATCATAGTTTTGCAATTTTAGTTTATTTGTGAACAGGAAAAAAGAGCACAAAATCTCCCATGCATCTTTCAGAGAATTGTCTTATTAGTGTTTTCGTGTTGTCCAGGCGTTAAATGTACTGTGGAGATTAACGTTATTCCATGTAAAATAAGCCACAAGACAAGCTTAGGACGCATTTTGTAGGAAATGCCATACTTATTTGTGTTTTTATCGAAATCGATTGCAATGGGAAAAATTGTTTCTCCCCTGATCTTTCAATTATTTCCCTAACATTTTAATTTCCCCTAAGCAATCAAAAAACAAGGGTTAATTTCAGTTTTCTTCTATAAGTCACTAAGTATTAGCATCCTCTGGTGACGGATATTAATTATTTCACTGAGTTGTCACTATACATTCCTTACCTGTCTAGGTCCAGTGGTAAGAGAAGGCGTGTTGTGGCGTTATGGTCCGAGGGGCGACTGCACTTAAGTTTAGTTACCACGTCGAACATCATTCTGAATGTTTTATAGAATGTGGAGATAAGTGAGTAGATTACGAGAATCCACTGGTCTGCCGTGGAAAAAATGGCTGAAAACTTTTCAGAAATCGACTTCGAATGAGTTGAAATAAATCCGATTGCTAAATATGTCATAACTTGCCAAAAAGTAAACAAGCTATTTCGTTTTCAGTGAGAAAAAACGCAAACGATTTCTAATCTCTGGCTCGGAAAACTTGCATCTTTTTAAATTAAGCCAAATTGGTGACATCAGTTACGTCATCCTTGTCGTAAAATTTATTTTCAACGTGGCTCATTTGTGAAAGATGCAAGTTAACCGTCGCCAGACATCCGAATCGCCTGCTACCTTCTTCATTAAAAATTAAAGAGTGATGGGTTACCAAATAAATAATAATGCTCATGGTTTGGCAAGTAATTACGTATTTGGCAATCGGATTTGGTTCAACTTATTCAAAGTCAATTTTTGAGTTTCGGCCATTTTAGGCACGGTAGACCAGTAGATTCGTAATCTACTCACTTTTCTTCACATTCTATAAAAAATTCAGAATAATGTTAGATGGGATAACTAAACTTGCAGTCGACTCTCAGTCTATAAGATTGCAATGACTGACTTGCAACTTCTAACCGGGGTAGTATCTACCTTCACTATCACGATTTGCTTGCACTACATATATTTCACCATATGTATTAAATGTATTTAGTCTAACATATTATTTCTGAACGGTGTTTCCTTGCGAAAACTGCTTTTTCTACCTTTATACAAAACTAATATTGATCAACGTGAAATTAAAGACTGAGTCCTCTATTTATGCCGAATAGTTTAATTATGGGCACATTGGGTTACTTGTTCCAACATCGAAGTTAAAATAATCGGATATAGTTCAATTTTTTAATAGGAAGTCCTATAAAAACTAAACTCCAACTTAACTTGATATCACTAGACGGTAGATCATCACAGTGCTCATAGGTAATTTATCCATTTTGGAGACGTGAAAGCATAATGCTCGCCAAACCACAACCCTGTAAAGGACAAAAGGCTATAAGGTTTGGCGAGAATTATGTCTTCACTCCGCTAAAAGGGATTAATTGCCTATGAGCACGGTGAAGATCTATCGTCTAGTGATGTCAAGTTAAGTTGTAGTAAAGATCATTCTCTATACTCGCTATGTTACAATATTGTAGCCCAACTTATTTAGTAATTACTTTGTATAAAACTTTGAAATTTGGTGAGTAGGGACAAAATTGTCGCTTAATGAAATAACTCGGAAATAGCGTTTAATATATTTTGTTTTATGTTTGAAAACCTTACATCAATGTATATACAGTAGCTCTATCTGGTTTTGTCTTTCGATATTTTAATTTTCCTTTTTAATAAATGGACATCAAGTGACAACAATTTATGTTATTTGATTAAGTGATCTTTTTCGTACCTTCTCATCGAATTCCAAGGGTTTATAGATAGTTTCTAAATGCACTGGGCTAGAGGATTTTAACATAGCTAGTATCGGGAATGATCCTTACTAAAAATGTATCTTAATGTGATAGTATACAGTTGATAGTAGATCTTATAGAAAAGAGAACATTCAGTTTAAGCACTTTGAGTATAACTAAACAATCTTGCATCGCTCAACAAAAGAATGCAATATCTAACTCTGATAATTTCTAAAGAAGTAATTCCTCTAAAACAATAACTGTTGTGTGCATAAGCACCAACACTTGAAAGTAAGGTAAATTAATCAGTCATAGGATTAAAATTAAAAACATAGTTCATTCATCTTAGCGCCCTCAAACATAATATTCATGATCAAAGCAAGCATAGGTAGAAATAAGAAAAACATCAGATTAAATACCAACTCAGTTGCCATATCAGCATAGCGTATAAATGTAAAATCGATTCAGTTCCCAACTTGCAGGCTGGCCAAAGGGCCAGTTAATAATATATATTTCATTAAACAGCATCCTCATCATTACCATTTTTGTGGTGTCATAATAAACCACAAGAGCTGTGGAAAAATAGAGAATATAAACAATTAATTCTTTCAATAAAATATCCCTACTACAGAATTACTTGAGATTTCCTTTATATTTCCTACACCATATAAAAACTGTTTAATCCACTTATTCAAATGACAAAACCTTGAGTCTGCAAAAAACGCTTCTGGTGTTCAAACCCACCCCATTCATACAAAGCAGCAGAGGCCGAAATCGAATATGAACCCAGCGTCAGCAACTCTTCACTGAGTTCCTTTTCAACAAAGATTACTACACGAAATCCCAAAGCGATCTTCCCGTTCGGATTCCTTTTAATAAAAAAAAAATATCCTAATTCCGTTACTACCTATATCACTCCTGGGGGATAAAACAGCACCACCTAGCGGAAGGATATTTCCAGTTCCCTTTTGAGAATCGTCTGAAATCCAGACGGTAATAAGTTTTCCGGGATCTCCCTTGTCGCCTCATAATCAATGCTTAGATGGTTTTTGTCCCTCTTCCCTTAATAAGTCTTTTAAATGATGTTTTTTTAATGGAGTGGGCTATTATTTCTGAATCATGGGTTAAGTTTGGGGCTAGAAATCTTTTATAGTGAAAAGGAATGGTTCAGAGTAAATTTTCATTAAGTTAGTCCTTCAATCTGAAATTGAAAAATTACTTCGATGTCTCTCAGTTTTAAAAGTTTATTTTAATAATGAGGTTTGTTTGGAATGCTTAAATAAAATTCGTATCAAATCTAGGCTATGAACACACTAAAACAGACTGATACGATTGCTTTTTAAAAAAGATCTCTTCAAATTCGTTGATGTTGTTCAACAAAATTTCTGACTATTAGGTTTGTTATATATAAAATGGTAGGGGAAAATAAATGTGCTAATACAGGTATTTTTGATTAAAAATTTAATAGAAAAATTTTAGATAACAAATTTGCACATTCCCCGTTACTATCCTCTCTTCTTATTCTATCCTCTCTTCCTATTCTATCCTCTCTTCCTATTCTATCCTTTCTTCCTATTCTATCCTTTCTTCCTATTCTATCCTCTCTTCCTATTCTATCCTATCTTCTTATTCTATCCTCTCTTCCTATTCTATCCTTTCTTCCTATTATATCCTCTCTTCCTATTCTATCCTATCTTCTTATTCTATCCTCTCTTCCTATTCTATCCTCTCTTCTTATTCTATCCTTTCTTCCTATTCTATCTTCTCTTCTTATTCTATCATATCTTCTTATTCTATCCTCTCTTCCTATTCTATCCTTTCTTCCTATTCTATCCTCTCTTCCTATTCTATCATATCTTCTTATTCTATCCTCTCTTTCTATTCTATCCTCTCTTCTTATTCTATCCTTTCTTCCTATTCTATCCTCTCTTCCTATTATATCCTATCTTCCCTATCCTATCCTCTCTTCCCTATCCTATCCTCTCTTCCCTATCCTATCCTCTCTTCCTAGTTTGAAGCTCACAGCTTAAAATATTTTTAAATGATTATTAATCGAAATAATTTTTATTTCATGAAAATATGTCCTCTAATTATTTTACTATCGAAGAAATAGCTAAAAAAAATATTCAACATGCAAAAGTTTGTACATTGTCTTTTAGAAAAGATCCCCTAGCATTGAAACGGTATTACTTCGAAACATAGAGAGGCAGAAGGACGAGACAAGTAGTTTATGAGAGAGACAGGTATGGAATTTTAAACACACTGGTTTACAAAAATAGTCGATGGAAGTAAGTTTGATGAAGAGTAAATATGGCTTACAGCTGAGGCCCATTCTCAATTAAACGAATTTGTCAATAAATAAAACTGGTGAATATGAGGTACAGAAAACTCATCCGTGTGTATTGCAAAGTCATCGCATTCTAAAAAAGTGACCGTTTGAGCTGCACTATCCAGTAAAGTAATTCATTCACAAAAAGAAAACGATAAACTCACTTCTTTATATTCTGATTTTACAACAATTTGTTGCCACACTTCAATGTTGAAATTAGTTTTGAAAACAAATGCATTTAACATTTCATAACTGTTTATCCAATATACTACTTTCTGTCTTTCACTTTTTCTGTCTTTCACTTTTTCTGTCGTTCATTGTTTCTATCTTTCATTGTTTCTGTCTTTCACTACTTCTGTCTTTCATTGTTTCGGTCTTTCACTGTTTCTATCTTTTACTCTTTCTGTCTTTCATTATTTCTGTCTTGCATTGTTTCTGTCTTTCACTGTTTCTGTCTTTCACTGTTTCGAAGTTATGTCCCTTCAAAGTTAGGGAGTCCTTTCTAAAAGACAATGTAATTGGACAATGAGAATCTCTACTCTCAAAAACCCAAGAAAAATATAAGAAATAAAAAATAATAAATTAATAAATAACAAGATGTTAATTTTTTATATCTTTTAGCATGAGCACCTCAGAAAATTGTGTACTTACAGATGGTATAATGCGATATAACTATTGGGATATCTTTAAAATGTTTGTCTGAAGCAATTAAATAAAAATAGTATTTTGAAAAACAAACTTTTTCTCCCCCCCCCCCACCCTCTCCCCATACAGATTCTAAACCTTAAACGATTTTTAAACTAAATAATCAATGAGCTAGAAGAATATCAGAATTCAAGGAAATATTGTGTAAATATAATTATTTTATATCCTAAGAAAATATAAACATTTTGTTATTTTTTACGAATATCATTTGATCATTCTGAACGAGCTAGTATTTAGAAATAGAAATCAGCATAATAGAACTACGAATAGCAACTCTCGTCCTATTTAAACTACTTATACGTCAAATGTTATAACTATCCAATACCACTTAGGTTAGAAAGTCTGATAGTTGGCGATAAATTACGGGTGCTTATATGCTTGCTTTCCAAGGAAACCTTTAAAAGACCATGTACTGCAATTTATTATCGTCTGAGAGAAAACAAGCAAAACTCTTACCAGAAAGCCTATGAGGTAAAGGGAGACAAAGGCCAAATTCCTTATCTTGCCATTCTGTTTCTTAAAACATGGTTTGCACATTCTGTTAAAATACATTATGTTGCTTTCTTTACTATGTCATTGTATTAGCTGCTTACAATCAAGTCCAAACTTTTATTGAAATATACAATACCAGTAAAAGCTTATTTAGACACTCATGTTAATTAAAGTTTTTCTGAACTTAGATTCTTATCTTTAATTAGCTTATGGATATAAATACCCACGTCATAGTGTTTTTATCCAAATATTTTTTTTTATTGCGTATTCTATTTCACTTTGTTACTTAAATAAAAATATAGACGACTTGACTTTTCACCAAAATAGCTAATAACAATGGCATAGTAAATAAAGCAACAGAATGTATCGTAATTCATTTATGAAAGTTTTTATTAATGCCAAGTAAATAATCGGGTAAATTATCATTAATTTATTATTAACTTAATTTTGTTAATGATGACATTAATCCCCGTCAACGCATGAATAACTTCTATAATATTGATAAAAAAATTGAATTTGCCATTCTATTGAGTATAACTAAAAGAATTTATTCCACTTGTTCATTTACTCTTAATGATATCAATGTAACTTAATAATAATAAATAAAAAAAGATTTTGGAGTTAGTGAAGGATCATGTCTAATTAAAACAAATACAAATATTTTGTCAGTAAAAAGAAAGTAAAAACGCGCAGATAAAGTGTATCTTATTTCTAACTAAGTTCAAAAACAAAATAGGCACTTTCATAAATAATACATTTAAGTTTTTAAAAGGAAATATAGATTTTATTACAATATTACTGATCATATTTTTTTATATCTATTGAAGTCAAATCAAAATGTAAATTTTAATAATACTTTTATAAATTTTCCAGAGGAAATATTGACAAAACTTTTACAAAATAAAACTAATGATTATTTTTTTTTTAAGAGGCTCACATAACTTCTTGAAATAACAGTTAACTGCTTCGAAATTTAAAAAAATGTGCTATGCGTATAACTTCAGTCACTGCGATTATTCATTATCCACAAAGATAAGTGTTGAGCTACTTTCCAAAACAGTTCTAAATTTCCAACTGAACTGAGTGCCACTTCTCGGCATCTCATATATCCTGGAATGTAAACTTTCCTGAAAAATCCAGAGAAATGTATCTGGTGATCAGCACGTGAGAAAAGATGAAGAATATTTTTTTTATTAAATCATAGTTGCTGCTAAAATTTTCGAGAATGTATTACCACTACTATACTAAACTCCAACTTAACTTGACATCACTAGACGATAGATCTTCACCGTTCTCATAGGCAATTAATCCATTTTAGCGGAGTGAAGACATAATTTGTGACGGTTCAACCTGGCATGCGCGCCTCTTCTGCACATTTTCACCTTGATTGGTTAGCCACAACATCGGCGAGAGCGCATGTCCAGGCGGCCTGGTAAATAAAAGCAGCTGGTTAGGGCTTCTTCGGGGCTTTTTAGCTTTTTGCTTGCTGCTTGCTGTATGCTTGCTGCTTGCTTGCTTGTTGTTTTAGTTATTGTTTTAGGCTCAGTTAGCCTGTAGGAAACACCGAGTTGGTGTTCGGGTTACCGCTGGTCGGTGGACCTGACGTGAAGTGTACCGTACCGGAAAAGCTGTCACCGCCTTGGAATCGCTGCCTCAACCAGTCCCGGTAAGCGTAAGAAGTTCACTACTTTCCCCCCTCGGTGTGGCGGCCCGTTGCTTATGCTTGCAGTGTAAACAATAAACCCAATGCAATCTTTGAACTCGCCTCTGTTCTTTCTTGGTGACCAGAGTGCGTGACAAATTCTCGCCAAACGCCTTTTGTTCTCTACAAGGTTGCTGGGCTGAGTTTCCTAACGTGATTTTTTCTTGTGGGACGGGTGAAGGATGAAAGGGGAATGGGGTGATATAGTATTCCTGTCCATGCCATTTATCGAACAAAAGGCTATATGGGTTGGCGAACATTATGCTTTCACGTCGCCAAAATGGATAATTTGCCTATGAGCACTGTGGCGATCTACCGTCTAATGATGTCAAGTTAAGTTGGAGTTTAGTATAACAAATAAATTTAGTGGAATAAGATTTTATAAAGAAATATAAACACTGTTTACACTTACATGCAGAAAAGTGGCACAACAATATCTATTTCGTCACTTGCTCATTGCTTGTAATGTAATTTATTGTTATTTAATTACTTTTAAATAAAAAAGATAGTGGAAATATATAATTAGAAAACTACCTAAACAAAACCATTTATAAGCTATAAACGAGTTATTTTTTGTTGTTTACAAAAAATTATAATTTTCAAAAATATATTATCAAATTATACAACCGTACTGGTACACAGTATGGTTTCTTTTATTCAAAGTTCTTTTTTGGTTTAACTTTAATTAATGGTAGAAAAATACAAAAAAAAATAAAAAATAATAATAATAATAATAATTAAAAAAAATGATGTAATTGATTTACAAATATACCTCTATAATCGCAGAGCTTATTGAAAGAGCATATTGAGTGATATTTTTTCAAACTAGGGGGATGGAACAACTTTTAAATGAATTTTAATTTTGTTCATTGCTTTAAAATTTGATATGGTGTTTGATAGTTATCGTTTACATATTTTCACTCAGTTAAATAAAAATGGCCGTGTTAACGATATTTTTGACAAATATTTTTGGACAAAAAAAAAAAACCTACGGCGACTAAAATAGCGAAATTGACTGTTTTATTCGATAGATATTACATTGTTCTTGTGCGTGAAACAGAAACAAATCAATCATTGACTGCCGATGCTCAGGGGCAGAAAGCTCTGAGTTAAAGGCAGTCGTTTTTCAATTTTTTACGCTTTATTCGCATTTCTATGGGAATTTAAGGAGTAGAATGATTAGAATACCTTAAAATTAGATTTTAGTCAAAATAGTTAGAGCCGATTTTTAACAATGGATAATTCCCGCATCTTTTAAAAACCAGTGAAATTAGTTTATATTTATGAAGAATTTCTTTCTGCTTCCAAATATTCAAACAAAAGTTATTTAAAAAAAAAATTAATTACTTTAATATTAAGAAAAGAAAACCTAGTCTGATCACTTTCCGATTAAAACACTACTTTATAGCAATGACGTCAAGAGATCCTTTCGTTTCTATGGTTAGCTTGATGTTTCTGCCAAATAGTTGGCGTTGGTTTGGTCGACAATTGCTATATACCGTGCAGTTTGGCTCGATTTACAAGAAACTTGCAAAACTGGTTTCCGCTACTGCTTTTCAAGCCAAATAATTTCAGATCTTTTGACGTCACATTAGCTTCGAACTGAATGTGTCGTTTTTCTCTCCAAATCTAACAAGCGAATTTTAGTTGCAAATTTAAAAAAAAAAAAAAAAGAAAGAAAGAAAAAGCTCAGTGAGCAGAAATTTTCGTGTTTTTGGCCTTTTTGAAACATTTAGAATTGAATAATAAAAAAATTAAAAGGCGAGAATTGTACATTGCTGAAAAAACCTTTTGCTGATTTTAATTTTATGAGCATACGCGATTTTGACGAAAACTATGACCACCACTAACCCGCACACCAAATTTGAATATCATAGATAAATTTGTTCAAAAATTATGCTGACCACGTACACACAGATATCAGACATACTTACAGACATTTTCACTAGACCACTTTATTGATTAGAATGAATAATTCAATCAGAATATTCCAAAACGTGGAGAAATGCCAAAAAAAAAAATCTATTTTTTACCGAATGCTTGTTTTAGTTGCCCTATTTAAACATATGGATAATTGCAAGTAAAAAGACATCTTTATTAAGGCGTCTTCTCACTTTAGGCACCTCGAAAATAGGCTATTTTCGCGATTTTTTTTCGAGGATTTTTGCAAACAATTATGGGATAAAATGGATCCTATATAATAAACACATCTTTCAAGTACAAGAAAAAAAAAAAATTTTTTTTTTGAACAGTTATTATAATAAAACAGTAGCATCGTAAAACACGTGTAGAAATGTAATGTTGATAAAATTTCGGAAACTATCCGGCCGATTGTCATGAAATTTGAATGACATATTCTTCATAGTTATGGCTATAGCGCCTATCATCAGATTTTTGAAATTTTGATTTGACGTATTTTTTTTTTACAAAAAACTGGAAAAAAAACGCGTTTTTTTTAAAAAACTTTTTCGAAAAACGTGCGCCATTTTGTTATTTTCGCGAATATCAAAAATCTGATGATATGCGCTATAGCCATAACTATGAAGAATATGTCATTCAAATTTCATGACAATCGGCCGGATAGTTTCCGAAATTTCATCAACAAGCCACGAACATTACATTTCTACATGGGTTTTTCGATGCTACTGTTTTATTATAATAATTGTTCAAAAAAATAAAAAATAAATTTTTTCTTGTACTTGAAAGATGTGTTTTTTATATAGGATCCATTTTATCTCATAATTGTTTGCAAAACTCCTCGAAAAAAAATCGCGAAAATAGCCTATTTTCGAGGTGCCTAAAGTGAGAAGCCGCCTTAAGTTAATGTTGTGTTTTCTCAAAATAATAGTTACTCAACATCTACAGTACGATATGGCTGTATCCCTGGTTACAAAAGTCATAGAATATTGAGGTTTACACTAAAGTATTTTGTTTACGATTTTTATGTCTGGTACAAAAATTGTTTCATGAGCCTGTATAATAAGAAAATTTAACTTTAAGTTCGTTGAAAATTTCAATACGAGTCTCTGGTGTTTGTCTTTTTATTCGGTTTAAAATACTTTGTTTACTCAAAATATTAAATTTCAAATCATCTTGGAAACAACTTCACTTTTGAGAGAAAATGTTTCAGCATATCTTCAGAACAGTTCTCAATATTAAGAAGCTATTTTTAAGGTTAAAGTGGAGAGAGAACGAGCGTTCGCCTATTTCAGGACGTTACAAAAATACATATATTAGTCTAAAACTAGACATAAACTGGCTTGGATTTATAGTACCATGTTTAACAACAGAAATACAAAATCAGTAAAGTAATTCAAAAATAACATAATTCAGTTAGACGATTAAAGATGTGGCAATTTCACATAAAGTAAATTAAATTACGGAAACTACAGGGTGGCCAGCATTATAAAAGCCCCAGATTATTTTCAAAACATGAGTTTGGAATCGATCATTCGTATTTTTACGTTTAACGATCTAAAAAAGCTGCGGGGGCGGTTTATTGTTGACCACCCTGTATTATTACAGAAATATAAAGTATACTACTATTGATTAGATAATTGAATTGATTAAAAAATTGATAAATACCAATTTCAGGCATTTAAAACTGTATTCCTCAAACTACAATTTTTTTATTTTTTTTTACAGAAACGTGTCTCTGTAAACAAAAACAAAAAAAGGTTGAATTTGTTTATTAAATATAATTTAGCTTGTAATTGTTTATTAAATGCAAAATTAATTCCTAACATCCGTGTCTATTTATAGAAAGCACTCAAATGTGCGTGTAACAGGCTGGTATTATTATTACAAACTTTTTATAACAATTCGGGAAAAAAACTGACTTACTTTTAACAAATAATAAAACATGTTTTAAATTTTATACATATTGTTTTTAATATAATAATTGTCTATCAATACAAAATTTGTAAGTTACTTTAGTATTATCTGATAATGTTATCATATTTTATTTTTAATTGAATCACGCTTTATTTTCACGTTCCACTAATCTAATGAAGATTGTCTGAATATTTTTTTTTCTTCAAATAACTATTAAAACTTATTTTTAAAACTTTGTATATACTTTTCAACTTAATGGAACGTTGAGTAGAAATATAAATTTATTAAAACACTATATTATTTGATGTTGAGCAAATATTCCATGCGGATGAATTTTAGTACATTTATTATGGCTTCGAACGCATGTTGGAACGCAATTTCGCTTTCTTAGCCCACAAAGATCTACTAAACGAAGGCGCAGGAATGGTATACTGCAATATTGTAACTCGTAGACTATTGATATTAGTTTAAATTTAAAGGGTGAATTGATTATAAAAAGATCGTTTAAAGGAACTATTTGCATTTGAGTATCGAATGGGAGAAGCTTCGAATTGATAACTCTAACGTAGACAATTGGATCACACAATCCTTGTTGCGCCTATTAATTCTTCCTAACAAGAGTGCCGAAGCCAGGTATCGAAGCGGAGTTGTTTCACGTGCTAGGTGCGAGTGTTGCCTCTGATCCAAGAGTTCGGTTTCAATCACTGAATAGAACCTACTAAAAAAGGAATTCGATGCACAAAATTTAAAAAAGCTGTAAAAAACACAGGTTAAAATGACCTGTATAGTAGACTCGAAGGAGGTGGAAATTGTATAACATAGACTGAGAGGCGACTGCAATTTTTGGACCCCTTCGAACATCATTCTGAATTTTTTATCGAAATTGGAGAAAAGTAAGTAGATTAGGAATCCACTGGTCTGCCGTGGGAAAAATGGCCGAAATTGGTCGAAAATCGACTTTTAATAATTGGAACTAAATCCAATTGCTAAATGCGCCATAACTTGCCAAATAATGAGCTTTTTTCTTTTATTTGGTAACCCTCACCCTTTAATTTTCAATTAAGAAGGTTGCAGACGATTCAGATATCTGGCGACGGGCTACTTGCATCTATTAAAAAGGAGCCAAGCTGGCAAAAAATATTACGTGACTTATGACGTAACTGATGTCACCGATTTGGTTTACTTTTAAAAGATATAAGTTTTCCGAGCCAAAGATCAGAAATCGTTTGCGCTTTTTCTCATTGAAAATCAAAATGAAGTGGGTTGCCAAACGAATAAGTTTGTTCTATTCTTGGCAAGTTATGACATATTTGGCAATTGGATTTTAGTTCAACTCATTCCAAGTCGATTTTGATCAGTTTCGGCTATTTTTGCCACGGCAGACCAGTGGATTCCTAATCTACTCACTTTTCTCCAATTTCTATAAAAAATTCAGAATGATATTCGATAAAGTCCAAAAATTGCAGTCGCCTCTCGGACTAACAGAGGTTATTTGGTTTGTACGCTCAACGGCCTATTTGTATGCGCAATAACAGCAAATCAGCCCAGGACGTACAACTTCATTTGGATTCCGAACCACAGCGAAAATCCAGGCCTAATACAGGATCCAAACCCTGCCAGAGTGATAACCACACAGCCATCAGGTGGATGGTATAACATATGAAAAGAAACTATTTCGAACTTTTTTTCCTTTTTTTTTTTTTTCCTGTGCCATACCATTGCTTTTTGAAAGCCCAAATCTGGCATGCGAAAAAATGCCATGCTTTTGAAATCATAGTTTTTGAAAGTTGAACTTTAGTTTAAACCACTCCGATGGGATTGTATTCTGTCCGGGGTGATTGTAATTAAAATTCAACTTTTAACCCACTGACGGTCACGTTAATGGGCGAAATTCCCCAGTTGTTTTCCCTGCAGTAATTTTTAAATAATATTTCTTATTCAAATACATAATTTTATTTTAATTTTTTTATATTTGTTTTGTTTTAGATAGATTATACACTATCATCCTAATAAAAATATCTAAAAAATATTTTATTTTAAATTTTATTTATAAATTTAAAATTGTTGTGTATTGCTGGAAGAACTGGGGATCCTATGACGTATATATAAATGCATGACCGTCAATGGGTTATAAAGCTGTCAAAAAGAGATACTAGCCAGAATGGCTTACAATTTTACTTGAATGTACGCGAACAGGGACGAATTGGGACGTTTTATATCTACTGCTGAAAAATATAAATTGTGAAGTTTGCTGCCTGTTCTTCCAACACTTTAGGAAAAAAATAAATACATAAAAATTTTACATTAAAATATTTTTTACTTCAAATCTCTTTTACTTTCAAATGTAATCTAGTATACGATCCCTTAAATTAAGCTTTTTTGCATCTTTGTTAAAATATTAAAAAATACTCATCAAAATGGAGAGAAAAACAATCCTGGGGAGGTGTTTGACCATAATAAATCCAATGAATGCAGACAAAATAGCATGTGTTTTTATTTTTAATAATTAATTAAGTATTAATTAATAATTAATTATTAAAAAACTTTATTGAATGAAAAATTGCATTTAATTTACGTATATCCTTTAACAAACTATCGTTTGAAACAAAAATTACTAAAATATATCAATTATTTAAGAATTTATGAGTAAAAAAACTATTTTTTTTTCTTAACATTAATTTTTCATATCTTTGTCATCATTTGAATTACTAACCACTCATTGATAATTTACGAAATTTAGTATTTAGACGTCGTTTTGGATGCTAAATCTAAATATGCATAATATTATAGGGTTGCCATTGAACTTTTTAAAGTTGGGTTTAGTTTTAATGTGTACATGACCACTAATGAAAAGAAAAAACTATATACAATTATTAAAAACGTTCAACGAATTTCAACGGTACTATAACTAAACTATCTACCAATAAGTATTTGGACATTCATGCAATTGAGAATGTCTGCAGTTCTTATCTACGTCACCCTTGGTTCCAAATCATGGTAGGCTCAACGCTGACTACTACTCCACTAATCTAGATAACTATGTGCTTCCTACGCTGTGGCAATTTTACGGGTTGGATCATTGTTACTTCCAATATGACAAAGCCACTTCTCATGTTGCGAGGTCCTCCATGGATTAGTATGATGACTGGACTGGCCTGCTCAGAGTCCAGACGTGAATCTTATGGAACACCTCTGGGACGAGTAGGATCGCCTAATTAAGGGGTGCAGTAACCGTCCAAAATAGGTGAAAGAAAGCACATGTCCACTCCAAGCCGAGTGGAAGAAAATACTACTGTCCATCATCCAAACACTTGTGGAAAGCATTCCCCTGAGTGTTAATACTGCAATTGCCTCAGGTGGAGGCTCAACCACATATTGAATTTGAATAAATTGTGTTTATTGCTTTTATCACAGGTGTCTAATTACTTATTGGTAGATAGTGTATAGAAAGTGATTACCCTTCTAGTTTATTTCAGTACTTGTTCTATCTCAGAAGTTATGAGACCTCCGTATCACCATTTAATAAGGATTATGAATCATTAAAGTGGACATTGGGGATTGAGCAATAAGGGTCTACAATAATATATAAGGCATCATTAATTATTAATCTCTCGGATTGAAAGGAGAGAAACATATTAAATAATATGAATATTTACTGAATTAAAAATATTCCCTTACTGATATGCTGCCTTTAAATAATAAAAAAAAAGTAGATTATTAACACCCTTGAATGAATTTTTTATTGAAAAGACCTGAATCCGTCTTCGCTTTATTGGTACTTATTAACTGACACTATAGATTATTTGCATTTGATTAACAAAAATGTTACCAGAATCATATTCAACAATTCTTATTTTATGAGTGTAACGCATCAGCTTTTACTTTCTATGAGCTAAAATAATATAGAATGATAAATTACACACATGACATTCACCCACATGACAATAGAAAAAAATAAATTATGGATTACTTGGTGTAAACAATATGTCTTCTTAAAAAATTATTTTACATATAAATCTTGATAAACAACATGTATCTTTCAGCAACAGTAAAAAATATATCTTTAAACATTCCCTAAAAGTTCTCACTTTAAAAAGAATAAGGTTAAAGGAAGTTGAAATGTAACAGCCACTATCAGTACAAGTCCGTTTCTAAATATATTTTTACAAATTTACATCAAATTTAGATAACAAGAATTGACAATTTGGAAGCAATTAAATCTCTCCTCTTAAGGGGACTGTTAAGTCAAAAATAAAAATTCTTCAATTTTTGTCTAAAATTCATGAAATTTTTTGTGCAGTTCAATAGCAATTAGATGAAACACAACCTAAAATTTCAAAAATTTATATTGATTTTTTTTCAAGAAATTAAATTTTTATTGAAAAATTTAGCGTTTTTTCCGTAATTTTAAAAACGCTCCTTGCGATTCAAATTTTTTGCAATCTGTCTCAATTTTTTTGCATAAGCTAATTGAATATATATTGATATAATTGTGCATGGAAATTGAATTTGACTCATTGGTTAATTATTTAAAAGTAAAACTTTGGTACTACGGCAAAAAATGTAAACTTTTTAAATAGTAGCATTACGAAAATTACTGTAAAACAATAAAAAAATACCAGATTCCAAAATCCATGCACAATTGTGTTCAAAATAGTATAGTAAACAATATCTCCAAATTTAAAAGAAATACATCAACTTTTGAATCGCAAGGAACAAATCGAATACCTAAAAATCTTAAAATACACATGAAGAGAAAAATGCAATTTAAGAAATTGAAATACATACGATTTCTGATATGCGCGCTTACAAAAACTCAAATAATTTTCTTAATTCTTCTCGGATCAGCAAAAGTAAGGTATGTACTGAAAGCTATAATTGCAGGCTATATATTTCCACTAAAATATAAAAATAGAAATTTTTGAAATTTTTGCCTTAACAGTCCCCAGGTTGACAAAATATGATAACAAAACACATGCGAATTAAAAAATTATTTATTACGAAAAGATTTAGCAGTTAAAAAGTTAAAGACCAGTGACTAAATCTTGTTAAGTTATTCAAAACGTTTAGTTTGAGCAATAAATAAAATGACCGTGGAGTAGGAAAAGATTGCATTTGAAACAGGCTTTAATTTTCTATAGTAAAAGCTTGTAGTCCAGTTGAAAGAAAGGAACTGAAAGCTATGAATTCAGTATTAGCCTAGAATAATCTACAAGAAACCGGACTCATACCGACAAATTTCTGAAAAAACAAGAAAATAAAATGTAGGAACCAATCACTTATGTATTCTCTTAAAAGTAGAGTTTGATAATATCGGGCTTGAAAAATTACATAAAGTGATGTAAGAGTTTAAACTCCCTGCAGAAAGGATCAAACTCACCAAGGCCATCCTATGAGAGAAATATGGAAAAAAAATGTAAAGCTATTAAAATCCCAATTTTTTACGGAAAGACCTGCGTCAAGGTTTACATGTTTGCTATTTAATATTACCTTAAAAAAGTAAAATCTTGACTAAAAAACTTAGGTTATGAACCAATCAGTGCAAGTTCTGACATATTATGTAGAGGACATAAACCTTATAAGAAGATCCTAAATTATATTCCGAGATGTCTGCATTATATTCAAAGAATCTACCAAGAATATAGAAATAATGAAAAACGAGGGCAAAACAAGATATGTTTAATTGATAGCTACAGCAACCATAGTAATTGAGTATATCTTTGAAAGTGAAGGTAATTTAAGTACTTTTTCACTCATAAAACTATAATAACTACATAAACAACGCAATTAAACAAAATGTTTTCTAAAAACGAATATTATTATGGCCTAATAAACATCGTAACTCACAACAACTAATCCTTAATAACAAATTTATTAATAAATATGATACTGATTTGACCCATCCTTCTATATATTAAAGAAACATTATTTTAAACAAAATAAATTTAATTTATTCGAAGTGCAAAATACTCATGAAAATATATGAACTGATGTGAGATAATTATTTCTGGAGAATACGATTCAATTTTGAATAATATGGGATATGCAGAGAATGGAACATCAACATATTTATTAAAGTCTTGCAGATTAAGATGACTGGGAACACCTACGACGCTTACAAAATCAATACCCAGTCAAAATTCTGACTTTTACAAACACGAGAGTTCTTGAGAAAGGAAAAGATCACCAAATAGATATTGAGAAGGACCTCAGAGTTCTCTAAGAAAGAATATGGTAAGAGGCTTCCTTGGATCCCTGTATAGAAGATACTAGAGGAACATAATTGAGACTGCTAGACTCTGTAGGAGCTATAGAGGTAATGTAGAAGATAAGTAAAAATTTCTCCAAGTTAGCGAAAAAATTGGCGAGAAAATTTTCCACTGAATATCTAAATTTTTATCACGATATCTATATTTGTAACAAATGTGCCAACTTCGCTAAGAATAACTATAGTAACAGTTCTTCAATCAAATATTGAAACAATTCTGGATGTATGTTATGTAATCATAAAAATGTTATCGAGATCTTCAAACCGATATATGGCATATTTATGTGATAATTAAGGGCAATTCTCAGGGTGTCTCGTGAGACATTTTGACTCATTTCCCCCTTGTAAACAGATTGGAGTTGTAAAATCATGGTTAATCTCATTGTTGGATATGTTATGATATGTTATACTATTATTTTTGGAAATGTTATGTTTTCTTATAATATTAGCTTGTGCAAAGTTATTTGAAAAAATAATTGTGTTAACCTAACCAAGTATACATTTATAACGTCTTATACACGAACACATTCATGTCCCACGCGTCAATGATTATAAATGTATATTTGACCAAGTTAAAATACAGGTTTTTTTTTATCAAATGTCCTTAGTTTGGGAAAGCCTCTATATTAACAGAAAATCAAAAGACATAAGAAAAATTTTAAATTAGATAACAGAACTTTTTTTAATAGCATCCCCTGGGGAACGGATGTTTAAGCATTTTTGGATACAACTTTCCCTATGGATGGGCCGACCAAACGGTATAGTGGTTAGCGTGCTAGCTTCTAGACCACGAGGTTGCGGGTTCGAGTCTCGTGTTAGGCATGTGTGTTCGTAAATATATGTTGGCTTGTCTAATGACGAATGTTTCGGCGCATTATAGCCCTCGTATTGCTGACGGCGCCAGATAATCTAAAAACAACCAACTCTATGGATGGATAGGACGCAGAGGCCGAATTGTCTGGCTGCCAAAATATCCAAACTTCCCTTCACTGTATGTTTTCTTTTGGTGCTACGTCAAAGACAAAGTCTATTTAAAGAATATCATTTATGTTGAAGACCTTAGTGTCGTGTGCCCACCTGATGGCTCTGTGGTTAGAGCTCTGGCCTTGCATACCAAAATTTCTGGGTTCGAAACTCGGGTTAGGTATGGATGTTCGTTGTGGTTCGAAATCCACGTTAAACTGTAAGTCTCTACTGGATCTGCCATCATTGTGCATAAAAATAGGTCGTTGAACGTACAAATCATCCAACCAACCTTAGAGGAGCAATAGTCGCTGCTACAGGGACTACGGTAATATCACGGCGAACATGGCTGGAACTGGACTATCGGCAACCAAAAGGAGCCTCTGTGAAAACGCACTGATTCTTTTAAAAACTCTGGGAAGCACTGATTCTTTTAAAAACTTTTTTAAAACTCCTGTTATCAAATTTACATTCTTCTTGTGATTTTGAACTTTCTGTTAAGTGCAGATATTTCTCCATATTAAGGACATTTGATTTGGATACCCTATACTTATTTTTCTATATAACTTTTCAAAAATTAATATTTAAGAGAAAGTCCTAGTAAGGATCATTCCCTATACTTGATATGTTATTATCTTCTAGCACAGAGCATTTAGAAACTACTTTGTATAGAACCTTAAAATTCGGTAAATAGGTACGAAAATGGTCACTCATTGAAATGAAGTAAATTGTTTTCATTTAATGTCTATCTATTATAAATAAAAATAGCAAAAGACGAAACCAGGTGGAGCCACTGCATATGCATTGACGTAAGGATTTCAAATATAAAACAAAATATATTAGACGCTATTTTCGAGAATTTAATTTATGTCATTTCATTAAGGTGATAATTTTAGTGCCTACTCACCAAATTTCAAGGTTTTATAGAAAGTAGTTTCTAAATGCAATGGGCTTAGAAGATTGTAACATAGGAAGTATAGGGAATGATCCTTACTAGGACTTTCTCTTAAAAAAACAAAAACATTACTACTAGATTCTTCATAATTTTACAGTTCAAATCTGTTTATGAGTGGAAAAAGAGCTAAATTGTCACGTGCGTCACCCAGAGAATTTCCTTTGTACTATAGTAACACTTGTAGTTAAACGAAGTACAAATTATTTCCGTTCATCATTTCATTTGAAATTTGGTATGGAACCTTATTTCGAAAAGACCTTCCATTTGACATACAACACGTATATCTAGCATCTGTGCAATTTTTTAAGGCGTCTTCTCACTTTAGGCACCTCGAAAATAGGCTATTTTCGCGATTTTTTTTCGAGGATTTTTGCAAACAATTATGGGATAAAATGGATACTATATAATAAACACATCTTTCAAGTACAAGAAAAAAAAATTGTTTTTGAACAATTATTATAATAAAACAGTAGCATCGAAAAACCCGTGTAGAAATGTAATGTTCGTGGCTTGTTGATGAAATTTCTTAAACTATCCGGCCGATTGTCATGAAATTTGAATGACCATATTTTTCATAGGTTGGCTATAGCGCATATCATCAGATTTTTGATATTCGCGAAAATAACAAAATTGCGCACGTTTTTCGAAAAAGTTAAAAAAAAAACGCTTTTTTTTGCAGTTTTTTGTAAAAAAAAATACTTCAAATCAAAATTTCAAAAATCTGACGATATGCGCTATAGCCATAACTATGAAGAATATGTCATTTAAATTTCATGACAATCGGCCGGATAGTTTCCAAAATTTCATCAACAAGCCACGAACATTACATTTCTACACGGGTTTTTCGATGCTACTGTTTTATTATAATAATTGTTCAAAAAAATAAAAAAATAAAAATTTCTTGTACTTGAAAGATGTGTTTATTATATAGGATCCATTTTATCCCATAATTGTTTGCAAAAATCCTCGAAAAAAAATCGCGAAAATAGCCTATTTTCGAGGTGCCTAAAGTGAGAAGAAGCCTTAAGGAATATTAACATAAGACATGCAAAAATTTTGAATAAAATTCTCAGAACTTGAATGTAGCATAAAAGCTAAAATCATTATTATTTTTTACAGTACAACGGAGTCTTAAACAGAATTTTTCAGACCAAAGCTGCTAGAAATATATATAGTAACGCGTCTCTTTCAATCACTGTCAACAGTGTCGATAAAGACTGGCACAATATAACTCAAAAATGAATACAAAAGATAAAAAAAAACTAATGAAAAATGTGCCTTTTCTGATCTTTCAGAGCTCTTCTGAATCGAAAAAAAGATTTCGTCCTGCGGACGTCTTTTAGACGGCTATCGATTTTTTACAGCCAGCAAGGGCGAGGTTGCATTAAGTCCAATATTTCTCGTAGACTCGGAATGGAATAAACTGCATTTACTGTAAGGAACATCTAGCTACTCCAGTTTTCTAGAACGGGAAAAAAATTAGGGCATCCAAGAAAAATAGGCTGTTGGGGATAACATTGTTTATATTTCTTGCTGTGGGAAAAAGAGAGAACTACTCTTTTGTTATTGTGTCAAGAAGAATATTTTTTTCCCTTTATGTGTTTATTTTTATTATTGGGTTTTGACAACTTGTACAGTGTGGACTTAAAGCATTTTTAGATTTTCTCTGTTTGCCTTAAGCTATAAGCTATTAATGAAATCATTTTAAATTCTAATAAATTATTTTATATTTTAAATATTTGGCGAAAATTTTTAAAAAATTGATTTCGTAAATGTAAAGAACTTTGTTTTCCTCAACAATATTTGATTATAATTATTAGTAAATTTAGTTAGTTTGCAACGCTTATCTACCTTATTAATTATCTATAAAAGAAAACGAAACAATGTAACTGTAGACTAATCAATTAGTTGTTACAATATATGCATTGTATAATATTGTAGCAAAGCATGGACATTCAGTTGAAAGAGATTACTTAGTCACATAATCAAGCTTTAATATTCGATATAAAATTATTATATTTTTTTCTGAAATGTGTATTTTTAACGCAACTTCGTTTTCTCTTTTATATTAGAATAGATCTTACAAAAATTCAAGTTAACTTATTTTGAATATAAATTCAAATGGACACGATATAATAAATTTCATAATTCATTTATGTTTAAAGGTAACATGTTACTTTTCACAAAGCTAGGAGGTTCTTCCTCATGCTCACTAATGCATGCCAACCCCCCGTGAATTGCTTCGCAAACCAGTGCGATTGCTTCACAATCAAATCGTCTGCTAGATAATACTCGCCAAACCCCGAGCTCTCTATGTTTGTGGATTGCAACTAAAAATATTTTTTTTTAAAAGTCAGTAAAAGTTTTGTGATGTGACTTGAAATTAATAAATTATGAATTAATATCCTTAAAATATTGAGCACATGGTCTCTGCAAACAATAGCACTCTTAAATCCACGGTTGACAGATTTTCAGCCAAAGTATTTTTACTAGTACTATTTCACAAAATGGTATATTAAATGAAACACCTTGTAAAATTTTTGACTAATAAAAAACCACAAATAAATTACAATTTTAAGAACTATTTCTTAAAATACTGCGCCTAAAAATATATTTGAAAATAAAGAATATGCATGTTATATCAATGGCAAGTTTCGATCAATCAAAGAAGACATTTAAAAACATTCTGGAACTTAGTGATTGGTCCCAAGTCAAAATTATTTTTCAGAACCATAGCAATACACCATCTTCATACCACCAATATCATTCAAAATACTATAATTGGTAACATTTAGTTTTATCTTTTTAATATGGGATCAAAAAATGTACCGAGGAAAAGAAAGAAAAAGAAACGCCATATAACTTACGAAATTAGTCACATCCGCGTTACTATTCTAACAAAACCATTTGAGTTCTAATTTTTTTAATCAAATTCTAATGATTTAGTCTGCGTCAAGGTATAATTTATTTTAAAAAATCGATCTCTTTTCTATACTATTAATCTGTTTATAAAAAACAAATATCAACCTCTCAAGTTTAAAACTGAAATTTTCGAAATTTAGATACAACATCATTATTTGAAAAAAAAAAAATTAAAAAAATGGTGAAGTTAGTGTTTTAGTAACGTGTATATCTCTGTGCCTGCAAAATATTAGATTTCTACAGTAGCTAGTTTCCCTGGAAAAACATGCAAAAAAATTATTTCCATTTGATTATAATAACTCAAAAACTAAAGTTTGCATCTCTTAAATTGTTCTGTTCAACAGATTTCTAAAAAAAATTTCTACAAATATGTAAAATTTCATACTTTTAAATCCAATAGTTTTTGCACTCTGGAACTGAAAATTGCCTAATGGCCTTATTATACAGAGTCACTTGAGTGGCGAACGCGCTCCGCAGCTTCAGTCGCTCAGACAAGTCACTCTAAGCAAAACATGCAAACCTATGGATCTTATTATACTGAACTACTGCTGTGGCTAAGGGTGGCGTCTGTTACTTATGGCGCTCAGACTCTAAGCAATACATGCAATCATATGGATCTTATTATACTGGACTACTGCTGTGGCTAAAGGTTGCGTCTGTCGCTTATGGCACTCAGATTCTAAATAATACATGCAATCATATGGAGCTTATTATACTGGACCACTGCTCTGTCTAAAGATTGCGTCTGTCGCTTATGGCACTCAGACTCTAAATAATACATGCAATCATATGGATCTTATTATACTGGACTACTGCTGTGGCTAAAGATTGCGTCTGTCGCTTATGGCACTCAGACTCTACGCAATACATTCAATCATATGAAGCTCATTATACTTGACCACTGCTGTGGCTAAAGGTTGCGTCTGTCACTTATAGCACTCAGACTCTAAGCAATGCATGCAATCATATGGAGCTTATTATACTGGACTACTGCTGTGGCTAAAGGTTGCGTCTGTCGCTTATGGCACTCAGACTCTAAATAATACATGCAATCATATGGATCTTATTATACTGGACTACTGCTGTGGCTAAAGATTGCGTCTGTCGCTTATGGCACTCAGACTCTACGCAATACATTCAATCATATGAAGCTTATTATACTTGACCACTGCTGTGGCTAAAGGTTGCGTCTGTCACTTATAGCACTCAGACTCTAAGCAATGCATGCAATCATATGGAGCTTATTATACTGGACCACTGCTGTGGCTAAAGGTTTCGTCCACTGCCATTGGCACTCAGGCTCAAAGTACATGTAATCATATGAAGTTTATTATACACCATTGCTCTTTTATGCCATTGGACAATTCATGCATTTTTTTAAACTAGTGAAATTAGTTTATATTTATGTAGAATTTCTTTCCGATTCCCAAATATTTAAACAAAAGTTCTTTTAAAAAATTAGTTATTTAAATATTGAGAAAATAAAATGCCCCAAAACCGAGCCAAAACCAGTTCGATCAAAACACTCAACAAAATCTGGGACGTCAAGAGATCCCTCCACTTTTATGGTTATCGTGAGGATTCTGCCAAATAGTTGGCATTGATTTGGTAGATCATTGCCATATCCCGTTCAGGTAAGCGCGATTTGCGAGAAACTTGCAAAACTGGTTTCCGCAGCTGCATTTCAAGACAAGATGATTTGGATTTCTTGACATCACATTCAATTCGAGCCGAATGAATCGTTTTCTTGCCAACGTCTAACATGGGAACTTTGATTACAAATTTAAAAAAAGTACATTAAGCAGAAATTTTTGTGTTCTTGGCCTTTTCGAAACATTTAGAATTGAATTAAAAAAAATTAAAAAATGTGGGAATTGTCCATTGCTCAAATAAGGGCTTATAATATATATAATGAATAGTTTTTGGGTAGGTTTTATTAATAATACTATGGGTCTTATGAAAAGTTTGTCAAAATGGAGAAACACAAACCGAAAGCTACATTATTTGCTGGTATGAAGTCGTTTACTTGTGCTGTCGTGTAGGAATAACCCATGTTTTCTCATTCAAGATGTCAATTAGGGAAGTTTTCTCTTTAAAGTCCTTCAGGATGGTGTAATTCATTGAAATTCATATGACTGCTCTAAATAAACCGGCTACTATTGCAGCCGTCATCAGAAGACTGCAACTCATGTGTAAGCTTTTGCATCATGACATATATCTATGACATATATCATGATAAATAAGCCGAGAGAAGATTACAAGTTTGAATGCACTATTTAATATCATTCTGAACCTCTTATAGAAAGAAGAGAAATGCTAGTAGTTATAGCATACATCTGGAACTTAATATCTGAAGATGGCATTTTAAAGGGATTAAAAAAAAATTAAGACTGATAAATAGTAATAAATATTAAATATTAAAGTAAAGTATTTAGTAACTTTTCATTATTTTCATTTTTTTAAAAGCTATTTTCATTTTATTTTTAATTTTTATTACTAATTCTTTTAACTGATTTTTTCGAACTTCAATAGGCGTGCTGTATACTGTATAAGTGTTAAGAGCAAACTACTAAATTCTTTTACTCAATTTAGAGTTTTGTCAGGTAGAAAACAACAGACACTCTTTTTAACTAGAACAAAAGTCGTATTTGATTTGATATTCATGAAAATAAATTAATCTAGAAAAAACATTACAAAAAATTGACTAAAATTATCTGTATTACACACTTAGCAGCGGACCTTTCTAGCTTTAGCAACTGAAAATGTTTTTACTAGTGCATCATAATCTAATGACAATAAAATATCATTTTTAATGGACCAAATTTCAGGGTCTTTCTTGCGAAAGAGTACACCATAAGTAGGTTTTTATTAATTTTAATTTTGAAAAACTTCCCTCCTCCAACGCTACCGACATTAGTATTGCCAGAAGTATTCGCAAAGTTGATTATTGTTATTATTTGTTGGAGGAGTTGAATTTCGGGAAAGGAGAGGAGGCGAGTGATCAAATTATTAAAATCGAAGCGTTTCTGCACTAAATAGCATTATTTTAGTCAGGTTTTTTATAGAACCCTCGCCTAGGGTTATATAAAAAAGCCTGAATTAAATGATCTCTACGGCAACGGCTGCGATTCAACTAATGAGGCATTACCAGAATGGCCAAGTTAAGGTGAAACGAAGTTAACATTTATTCAGTTCAAAGGTGGATCCAGGGTTTTATTACGGAGGGGTCGGTGGCTGTTAAATAGGTTAAGTAAATTTTATTGCTCTTTAGTTATAATACTATACCATGGGATAACTTAACTTTGATTATACAAAATATGTTACTAAGGGGTAGAAAGTCTCTATAACATAAAGGCGACACAAGGGTTGGTTAAGCGTGAATTTACGACAGTAAATTAGAGTTGTCTGCAACTATTTGATTCAGGATAAATTATTGTTAAATATGATAGACAGAACAATCTAACAACGAATACGTATACAGATTGAACATTTTCAAACTATAATTTGCTTTGTTGTGTTGCTTCGTCCTCGGCTTTTTCATTTCCATTTTTTGGCATAAGAACATTTATATTAAAAATGTTCAGGGCGGATTCGTAAAGTCTTGATTGATTTCATCCAAAGCTTGAGAGCCGAGCATTGTTAAAAAGCGAGCAGTCCATAAATAACGCAGGGGGTGATCGCCCCTCGCTGGATCCTCCATGATTCAGTTCTGTCTAAACAACAGAGTGGAGCGTGTGGAACCAGTCTCTTTACTGTACTTTCAAGAAATATTTTATTTGTTGAACTAAATTTATTAACATATTGCTACGAATTTTTGTATATTAGTAAATATTTCGTAGTGTTAATTTTGTAAATAGGAAAATTAATGCACATTTCGCATAAGTCAGTGCAATAGTTCGTCTGAGCTTGGTTTCCCTGCAATAAAGGTCTTGATGCTTGATAACGAGTTTTACAGAGGTAACTCTGGGAAGCGAGTTTTAAGGAGCATTTAACATTATGGTAATGGCAATCTCGCCAAATTGGTGAGATAGAGCCAAGTTGACGACGGTTTTGGCGACTAATTTTTGTCGCCAAATTTGGCGAGAAATCGCCAAATGTCGCCAAACTTGGCGACCATTTGGTGACATTTTCGGTCCCCATGTACATGTATAGGACTTTTCGACTACGATCTGGAAAGTTCTCTAAATATCTACCTCTAGGAGTTTCAAGAAAGTTCACGTGTGTTCGCCTCCCCTATAAAATCTCAAGAGAGCGGGTGATGGAGTTAGTTGTTAGCTGAGCTCATTAGTTGACTGGAATTACTGAGTCTCAGTGAGCGTTCAGAGAGTTCCGAAAGCGAACTGTATTGCATTGTCTTTTGCAGCGATTTGAGCAGTTGTGTTGTCAAGTTTTTAACTGCTGTTTTGTGCTCTATTGTTGTGAAAAGAGCTGTATTAAGTCTACTAGAACGAGAAGTTCTGGAGTTGTAAAGGAATCTGTGAAGAGTTATATTGGAATAAATTTCTGCAAGTTTTGATCTGCTTTGGCTTCAAATCTTTCGAACCCGTCCACGCAACAATATTTAAATGGCTTTGCATTCAAAATTACATAAAAGTTTAAATTTTTACCAGATTTTTTTTTATATGTTTTGTCTCATTTCGGCGCCCCTCTCAAAATCGCACGAGTGCGATTGCACACGTCGCACACTCCGTAGGCCGACCCTGGCAGTTAACGTACCTCTTTTTAGTTTTCAATGCGAAGAGAATTGATAGGTTTACACCTCAACTACCAAATTGCCTCTTTAAAAAAAAAAATACTGTACAAAATTGACAAGAATAGTATTGAATAATTTTAAGTTTACATGTTACGTCCATATGAAAAGAAGAAGAATTAATTATTTGACGAGTGGTGGCATATTTAGCAATCGGGTTTGATTTCAACTCATTGGAATTTTGAACACTTTCAGCCATTTTTTTACCAACGGACCAATATATATTAAAATACTACGTAATATTAAAAACTAGGGATGTGGAACATTGCACAGTTTTCAATTACACAATAGAACATTGGTCAATGCTGGAAATTTTAGCATGGTGTTTTATTTTGACTCATTTAAAAAAAAATGGCCAGTTTGGCGATGTTTTTGGCGGTAATTTTAACATGAGCAACAAAAAAAACGCCAAAATGGCAAAATTAGTGGATTTATTCGATAGACATTACATCGTCCTTTCTTGTGCATGAAACGCAAAAGAAATCAATCGTTGATGGACGATGCTCAAGGGCAGAGTTCTCTGTGTTAAAGGCACTCGTTTCTTAACCTTTTACGCTTTTATCGCATTTTTATAAGAATTTCAGAGGAGGGAATGTTTACACGCATTAAGAGGTATTACCATAGCGATTTTTAACAAAATCGTTAGAGCCGCTTTTTAACAATTATTGAAAAACATGATTTTTTCAATGGCAGCTTCCATATACGCATGCGCGATTTTGACGAAAACCTTAATGATCGCTCCTTTGGCCATCATCAACCCAGCACACCGAATTTGAACATCCTAAGTCAATTTGTTCGGGAGTTATGCTGACCACGTACACACAGATAGACATTTTTTCTAGATAACTTTTTTGAAGTCAGGATGTTCCAAAACATGGAGAAATAAAAAAAAAATCGAATTTATTTTTTGACCGAATACTATACTTGCACTATCCTATGTATACGTATGGGTAATTGAAAGTAAAAAATAGTCAACTCGAAGACGTACCAAAACTTGGATTGACCTCTCAGACTAAACTTTTACAAAGGAAAACATACAACTTGTGATAAATGAGTTCAGCTAGTATAACATTTAAGTGTGCAAAACAAACAACTTGTGTTCTTTCTTAATTTATGATACAGAGTCCCAAGCTTGAACACTTTTCCTCGAAAGAAAATGCTTTGATTACGATCCAGTTTTACGAGCCGAACTGTAATAAAAAATGGTCGATCTTCCCACCATTTATCATGGACGGGCCATATAATCGAAAGGCAACCCTTGCTCGTAAAATATAGTATTTGTTGTTAGTATGGAAGAAAATTGTTTTCGTACCAATTTATGTATGAGTAAGAGAGTGTGTATGGAAAATTGTTGCTGAAAAGCACCGTTGGCTACCAAGTTTCAGAAAATACGTAAATATTCAGAAATCATTCGTACGAAAATAAAGTTTCTATAGAAACTTTATTTTCGCATTAACGTAAGACTTACAACTGAATGCAAAGTTTAAATTCTATGTTAAATTTCTGCATTTTTTTTTTTTTTTTTTTTTAAACTTCTACTTAACATATACGTATAGGCTTCAAATCGCAAAAATCGGGGAAGATTTGTAAAGGCGTAAAAAACAAAATCAACACAAAAGAAGGAAACCCTATGATAGAGGAGCATACTAAAAAGGAAATATATAATAATTAGTATAATAATAACAGTTTTTATATAAAAAATACTTTTTTAAAAGTTATTCTCAGATTGTAGTGTTTTCTATTTTGCATTTCATTCAAACAGTAATAACTCCAGTTTAAATAATATTTTTTGAAATTTGTTTTTTGCTATTTAATCGGAATACATTTTTAAATGTTTTGACCCTAAATACTAAGTGATTTGTAAATAAATATTTTTTTTAATTGAATTTTAAATATAAGATTCTGTATAAAAAAACTTGTATTTTTCTAATAGATTCAGTTAAAGCAAGATATCACAAAATATACACACTGTAAAATTCTGTTAATAGGGTCAAAACATAGAACAAGGTATTCCGCATTATTGAACACCAAAATTGTATCTGTGGGTTAATTAGAATTTGTGTCACTACCGTTCAAAATTAGCCTAATTAGTTGATTAAATGTTAATTAATTATTAAAATTGAAAAAATTAAAAAAAAAACTCTTAATGGAAACAGTTTAACAAATGATGCACTTTTCAATGTGAAAAGGTTTAATTTTTAAATTAAAAAAAATGAAACTTGGCAGCTAGATTCGATATAGATGACAGGGCATTCTATGAAATTTTGAGAGCTGGTCACTGTCACTAAAAGGCCACTTTTATGGAATACTAATAAATCAACTTGCCGTCATCCAATCGTGCTGAAATAGCATTTAACATATCATTGAAGAAACTCTTTCCTGTTGCCCAAATTTGTTTTAAAAATAAATGTTAAAATTGTTTTAATCAGAATAAATAAAAGATATTTGGATGTGAGTGCATACTTTTCATTTCTAATGAAATAATTTTGAAAAGAAGTTTACCGCATATTTTATCGAAAGAGACGTTTTTAATATTTAAAATTAGATGCAAACACCAAGTACGCGCTGGCAACAGAAACGGCGCTTTTTTTAATGAATGCAAAAATTCCCAATGCATATAAGGGGATTTATATTAATAACTTTGTATTTATGGTTTTTATTATAAAGATCTCAACGGGAAAATCGGAAGCTCTTTAAAATATGTGAAAGCGCTTCAGGGGAAATTATAAAAACCCTAGCTTACCAGTCAATTGAGTTTTTTCCTACCAAAGTCTTCAGGCGAGGAAGAACTTAGGAAATTCTCCAAGAGAAAATCACAGCCGCAAAACCAAACCATAAAAAATTCTTGAGGCAGAAGGAGATGAAAAATTCACATTTTAATTTCAACATGGACATTTAGTGACAAGTTTTCTTTTCAAATACAGCCAAACTTTCCAACTTCCAACTTGATAACAGGATTCTTTCTACTTTCAATTACATAGAGTAATAAAAGTAAAGCATTCGGTTCAAAAAAAATTTCATATATATATATATATATATATATATATATATATATATATATATATATATATATATATATATATATATATATATATATATATATATATATATATATATATATATATATATATATATTCGAACATTTTGATTTCAAAAAAGTAATCTAGAAAAAATATCTGTCTGTGTGTGTGTCTGTGGTCAGCATAACTCCCGAACAAATTCACGTACGATTTATAAATTTGGAGTGCGGGTTGGTGATGGCACAGGAACCTACCATTAAGGTTTTCGTCAAAATCGCTCATGCGCATAAGGTGCGCTTTGAAAAAATCATGTTTTCCAGTAATTGCTAAAAAACGGCTCTAATGATTTTGCTCAAAATCGCTGTGGTATGACCTCTTAAAGGTGTTCGAAACGTCCCCACCTCCGAAATTCCCGTAAAAAAAATTTAATGGCGTAAAAAGTTGAAAAACGAAGGCCTTCAACACAGAGTATTGTTTCCTTGAGCATAACTCATTGACGGTCGTTTTATCTCCTCTCCACCTGTTTCACTTATAAGAAAGAATAAGATAAGAATTATTAAAAAGTATATTGCCGAAATCACTATTTAGGCAATTTCTTTTCTTTCTTTTTTTTAAAGACGCATATAAGAATTATATAAAAAATATCGCCAAACTGGCCATTTTTTTTTTTTTTTCAATGAACAATAAAAAAATATAAATGACACCAACCCACGTCAGTATTATAGTGTAATTGAAAGTTGTGCGATGCTCCACACCCCTAGATATCCAGATTTCTGGCTTTTCTATCCAGAAAGGTGGAATTTTTACACTAGCCTATAATTATCAATGAAGTAGGACCATCTAATTGGTTATCAGTCTTCTTGTATTCGCTATAACATTTACCGTTACCAACTTCGGGTCATCAAAAGAATGTAGCGGTTGCATTCAAAACGTAATTTATTTTTTAGAGTAACTTTTTAGTACTATATTTTAAAAACATTATTTATTTATTTTGAAGTGTGTTGTTCTAAATAAAAAACGTTACTTCAGCCATTTCCATTCGCCGTCTACATAAAGTTGTATAAAACAAAGATTATATATGATTTGTAGCGGTTACAAACTAAATTGCAATTGATAACAAGGTTTTCAGTAGAATGTTTGCTTAAGGAAAACAGACTTTTATTCAAAATTATAATTAATCAATAAAAAAAAAAATTTTAAAGAAATAAAAAAAAAAATACTCAGATTTAAATGAATTTCGCCTTTTCAAAAAATAATTTAAAATTATACACTAAAAACTTCACTTTTATACAAAACGAAATTCCTTAAAACGATAAAATAAAACGTTTTTTTATCTATACATTCAATACAACGTAGTTTGAAAAAACGGCATTGAACGAAGGTCTTGTATAAAAGTTCTGAAAATACGTCAGATATCCTTATCTTCTTTAATGGCAGCTCATTTAAATCCCAATTTTAGTACGTCTATCAAAATGCTACTTATTTAAGATTCCAATTCCATCTACACTTAAAACATAACGGCAAAGTATAACTTAAACCTCCTTTTCTAACTGTTTTCGTATAAAAGGAAGAAACGATTTAAAATGAACAATTCAAAAAAAAAAATTGCATTTATCATCAAAAAGAAACAACATTCCCATGTTACTCAAGCAACATAAAAAGTAACTCTAGACGAATATTTTCTTCATGCTATTTTTATATCTCTAAACATCAACAGCAAGTGAGGAAGAAATGAAGTTTGTTCACTTTGGATGGAAAGAGGAGATTCCAAAACCTATAGAGAAATAGAAAAAGCTTTTATATGTATATAGGCCAGACTTTCTCTCTGTCTCTTCTGAAAAATCAATGCTGTCGACTTAGAGGGGATATTTGGGGAAATGGTGGCTACGGAGTTAAAACAAGAAAGGACTAAGAACAGAAAAGCTTTCCATAAATTTCAACTTAAATGCTCAAAGTAGGTTCGGCACCCTCTTCAGATTTGGAAATTCATTTTTTCCTTGGGAAAGATTCGATGTTTCTTAGCTTTCCACTTAAAATACGGAAACTCGGAAGTTCACATTGTTTTGTTCAAATGAAGTTTTTATAAAAAAAGACTAAGTTTTTCTTTTCAACATTTTCATACTTTGGAAATTGAAAAAAAAAATAATAAAAAGGTTAATATTTTTGCAGATGGCTTAAAATATGAAGACTGATAAGGAACTGCATGTTTAGGTACCTCACCAAACATCATTCTGAATATTTAAATATATTACTAGAAACATAATGTTTATTACTAACTCTTCTCACTTTTTAAAACTGCAAGTATTTTGCACCAGAGAATTCAAATCGTCTATATCTTTCTTCATTGAAAATTAAAAAGCAGTGGTTTACGAAATAAAACATAATGCTCATTGTTTGGCAAGTTATTACATATTTGGCTATTTGATATAGTTCAACTCATTCAAAGTCAATTTTTGAACAATTTTATGAATTTTTTCCCCTCAGCCGACTAGTGCATTTATAATCTAATACTGTTTCTCTACAATCTATAAAAAAAATTCAAAATTATGTTCGATGAGGTTCTTAAACTTTCGGCAGTAAAGTCCCTTGTTGTTAGCAAAATTAAAGTCATACAATTCTATTGCAGTAATATGAATTATATGTAGAATCAGTGATTGTGAGGTTTTTAAGGACCTAGGAGTTTTAATTGAGGAAATTTTTAAGTTCGGGCGTTATTGTGGAATAGCAAGTAAAAAAGTTAATTTGATGTTAGGATTCCTCAGTAAGGCTATATCAGATAAATTTAATAATTTTGCATATAATGCCTATTGATAGAGAACTGGTTAGGCAAATTTAAAGATTGCAATTTTGATCATCTCCATCATAGGAAAGATACTAATTTTTTTATTTTTATTTTTATTTTAGAAAAAGGTTCAATGAAGCGCAACAAAATGAAACATAAAAACTCGAGATTTGAATAAGGGATTAAGGCTGAGATTGAGTATGTTAGATTAAGGCTCCGAAATATGAGGCGTAACGGATACAAAGAGCGAACCCATTGGGTCACAATTAATTTTTTTCCATCATCTGAATTTAGACCCTTCACAGATTCTATAGGTATATTTTTGACTGTGAGTTCGCCCTTTTTTCCATCTCAAAATACGCAGAGAATGATACCAAGATGCATAAAAAATTCCTTATGGAAAACTTTTCAAACGCTTTTTTTTTTTTAAAACCCTTTGTTGAGTTCTCCCTTCGTATCCGCAACTCCTCATATTTATCCATTAGAGGAAAAATGCTCTACAGGAAGTTTTTGATTAAATTGTTTAAGCATCCAAACAGGTTAGGTGCAAAGTTTTAAATCGCAATATAGATGACAAGACTACAGGTCCTGTCACCTATTGAGGTTATTGAAATAAAATTTTAACCTAAAGGAATAGAAAACATTTCTTTTACAGGGACTACTAAATGAAAAAACCTGCCAGTAAGTTGTACTAGAGGAAATAAATTTGAAACACAACTGGATAAGCATTAGGTTGGTCACCATGTTCATAATTGTAAATGATGCGAAAATTAGTTCCTTTATTATTGCAACGAATTCTTTAAAACGAGCAACTCTGGACACATATATCTCACATTAACTTCTTTAATATACTCTAGTGAAAGGCCTATATTTAATTTAACTTATTATTTCAAAAAATATATTTCTTATCACAGTCATCTGACGTCAGTACATTCATTCATCAGAGCATGGTTTTTCATTAAACTTGTAGGCAGGGGCATCGAAATCCTCTAGGATTGTGACTCCTATTTAGACAAAGTTTTATTAATTATTAATGAATTGAAAGTGCATGATGAAATTAACAAATATGCTTATTATTTAACGTTAATGGATATTAGAATTGAATGTTATATTGAAATTATATATTGTTTAATATATCTTACATTATAGTTATTATTGCGTATTTTTTATGTCGAGATTGATAAGTAACATGGTCACAATAAAACTATTTTTTGAAAATCTGTTTCGTATAAACACTATTGTTTTATAATTATTAGATATTGCTGTTATAAAAACATGTTTGTTTTTTTAAACCACGTGTTTTCTAAAACATTTAATTCTTAAAAAACAACATAAAAAAATGTACACTTTTACATTCACTTCACAATGTCTGCATGATTTATGTCTGTACAAAACATAAGTTTTATACCAGCGACGTTAGTTTCAATAAAAGGAGTTGCACGACTAGTATTCCTCAAAGTTTTTTTAAGGGGATTCAGTAGGCTTAAAATTTAAAAATTATCGATTTCGAGATTTTTTGCGTATATTTAATGTTCAAACTATTCTGCTTCCTTTAAAATGTAGTTTTAACCTGTTCGGTCTTCTAGTTCGGAAAAAAAAGTTAGTTTTAAAAAAAACGTAAACACGCGTTTGGCATGCCACAATTTCAATGATAGAGATATTTTTATTTAAAATTAGATACAAAAACTTGCAAAGCAAGTATAAAAATTGGCTATGCTTATAAAAGATTTGTAATAAAAACTTTATTTTATGGGTAATATTATTCTTAAAGTAACTAATTCATAAAACTACGTTCAAGAAGCTTTCACTTACACACAACATTCTCAGAACCTTCTTAGTTAACTACTAAGCATTACTCCCGCTCATGTTCGTTTCGCTTAGTCTGGTGTTCGGTTAAGAAAGAAAGGCAGACTTCCTTCACTTTGTGCCAAGGAACACGATCTACCCCTGGATCAATACGTATAAAAATATGAAAAACTGAACCGACTTCATTCTTTGGCGAGTCAGATATAATCAATTCTTTGTTGGCGGCAGCTGCATCTGACATTGTCAAAACATATGGCGAACCTCAAAAACTGGAGGAGGAAGGCACGAGTTTATGGCGGCTCTGCAGATTGTGCCGAAAGCAGTTTTTGAAAAATCGTGCATTAGCGAGCGCGTAAATTGTGCTGAAGAGATTTGTCAAAATTACAGTGACAAATGCGCTATGGATTTTGACACAAGTGAGTTGTAATGATAAATCCGTGAGGAGTAGCTCGTAATAGTGCCTTCAGAATCGAAAAACCGAATCATTGGAGTTTGTCTGAGAATGACTTTTGCCATCGACAGTCACAACGAACAGATGTTTAAGTGTATTTACACATAAGAACAAAGTTTTTACTTTTTATGATTTATATGTAATTTGCGCTTATATGTGCAACTGCAGTTTATTCAAACAATTTTGAGTTCAGGTCGAGTTTTTATGGTGTTTAAACACTATGAAGAAAATGTCCATTCCGAGCTATTGACTATTTTTTTTCCCCTAAAAACTTGATGGAATGCCAAGTTACTTCATAATTCGTCGACGGTAAGTGGATTAATTAAATGCTAATGGAAATGGGTGTAAAAGCGTCCTTTTAGTAACATCCCCCGAAACTTGATAGAATGCACTGTCATCGATTACGTATCTATCTGTCGAGTTTCAACTCGATGGGATCAAGGTAAGTGCATCCAATCAACCGATTAACCCTCATAAGATAATAGTCCGAGAGGCGACTTCAATTTTTGGACCCCATCGAACATCATTCTGAATTTTTTATAGAAATTGGAGAAAAGTTAGTAGATTAGGAATCCACTGGTCTGCTGTGGCAAAAATGGCCGAAACTGATCAAAAATCGACTTGGAATGAGTTGAACTAAATTCCGATTGCCAAATGTGTCGTAACTTGCCAAAACGAGAACAAACTTTTTCGTGTGGCAACCCACTGGATTTTGATTTTCAATGAGAAAAAGCGCAAACGATTTCTGATCTCTGGCTCGGAAAACTAGTATCTTTTTAAAGTAAGTCAAATTGACGACATTAGTTACATCATCAGTGACGTAATGTTTATTGCCAAATTGGCTCCTTTTTATTAGATGCAAGTAGACCGTCGCCAGATATCTGAATTGTCGCAACCTTCTTAAATGAAAATTAAAGAGTGAGGGTTACCAAATATAAAAAAAAATGCTTATTATTTGGCAAATTATGGCGCATTTGGCAATTGGATTTAGTTCAACTTATTTAAAGTCGGTTTTTGACCAGTTTCAGCCATCTTAGGCAGACCAGTGGATTCGTAATCTACTCACTTTTCTCTAATTTCTATAAGAAATTCAGAATGATGTTTGATGGGGTCCAAAAATTGCAGTCGCCTCTCAGTCTACAAATAAACAAACAAAATCGGAATTAGTAGGATTTAAAAAGCATTGCGGACAAGCAGTCACGTATCTTTTTCTAGAGCTACTTCGCACTTACTAAAATGAACTGGGCTTACTGATTTAAAGTTAAGTACTAAGGAGTGTTTTCTACAGGGTTTGGTTTCGTGAAAGAACCATCGATATAGATAAACAACTGGATAGACTGCTCCATTGTCAATGCAAAGAGAAAAACGCGCCGGGGATTGCGAAGCTTGTGGGATGATTAACCAATCACAGTTAACTTTTATAGTTGGATAGGAATGCGAAAAACCTTGTAAAGTGTTAGAGTATATATTTTTTTGCACATTATTACTAATTAAGGTCTGATATTGACATTTCTGCTGTGTACAATCCAAAATTTTATTTTCAATCCTCGGCAATCCATATTTTTTATCCCACCAATTTTAATCTGTCAACGGCTCCATTTTCCCAGCGTTAAGCAGTCTATCCAGTTGTTTATCTATATCGATGGAAAGAACAAAAAGACCCTTAGATGGTGAAAGAACAGATATATACTTAGTTTTTCTGCCAAGTCACTTGTTAGGAAAATTCCATGTTATGATTTACTTACATTAATACAAACTTTTATATTAGATAGTTATCTGTGTGGTGATTGAAAGCTAAAAAATGTTTAAAGTAGAAAAGGCAAACTGCATAACTTTAACGATATTTGCGTTACAAGTACTAAAAAAATAAAAAGTAAGGAACACCGCTCACCTATCTCACTTCCTATAACCCCAATCATCACCGTTAGCCTGTTGTTACCAATACATCCCTTTAAAATATTGTGCATTTGCGACTGAAATCAGAGATATTATTCGTAAAAAAGTTTTTAAGAAATACAAATAATTAAGTGTTTCACCAAAGACGCTCTTAGGACACCAATTATTTAACAAGATGTTCTAAACTTTTTGAATTCACTTTCTTTTACAGTGTCTAAAACTTTACTCAGAATCTACTGATAAAATTTTGATCATGTATCAAAATATCCTTAAACTTTTATTTATTTAACTTATATTTGTTTTATTATGTAATTTCCCTATTTTATCGCCGTAATATTTGTATCATTTTTAAGAAGATATATTGATAAAGAATGACCTCTGAATAACTCGAAGAAGTTGCAACCTATGTATAACACCCCTATATTTAGTAATGTAAACATTATTCCTAGATTTATAATTCAAATTTAAATCGCTCTATTAATCTCAACCATAACTTTTAGTTGTGAGCACCAAAATATGTTTTTATGGGAAAACAGAGTGTGATTAAAATTCTTAGAGTAAATACTTTTTGTAAAATTCTTTATACGAAACTTAACAGTCGTTGAACAAAAATAATATAATAGTGAATAAGAACGGTGAAAGTCACTAAAGGTTTAAAACTAATACGAAAATTAATCAAGGATTATCATCTTTATTTCTCGGTAAACATAAACTGGTTGTATGAAACAGAGTCCTGGTGAAACGTAACTCACGCTAGCGTGAACTTTCGAAACGCAACTAAAGAGTTTTCCCTCCGAAAACATGAAAAGAGGTATTCAAAATATCACAAACCACGCCTGGATTACACAACACAATGCCTTAAGTCGAGTTTCATTGATGGACTCGAATGTTACACGCTTGATTTAGCTGCTTTTCCGTTATCGTCCTTTCGACTCAATTTGAATGGGGGATGATTTCGGCCGAACGAGACAAAGCTCTTACGGCCAATCCAATTTCACTCTTTAAACAGCGACGTCTTTCGCCAGCAACAAAGGAAAGAAGCGAATGAATAAAATAAAAAAGCAAAAAAGGGTTTTACAAGAGAAAATATCACTTTGTTCGTAAAAAAAAAATAAGAATGATTGATTATGATGCGTGATGCGATTTTACGCAAGTAGAGGCAATCAAATTAGAAGTATGATCTTTAAGTCGCTATTTTTTTGTTTCTTTTCGAAAGACCATATTTTGGGTTTGAACAACAAAACATTGAAGTTTAAATCAATAAACAGATAAGAGAACTTTTGATCTCGTTAGGCGTTTAGCTGGAAAATAATTCTAGCTTGTGCGTGTCTTAAAATATTTAAGATCTTACGCGAACTGACTGCAGTTTGCATTATGCTAAAGATGGCATATCTTGTCTCTGAAAGTGTTATATTTTGTAGCATAATTATTAGAATACCCAAGCTTCACATCAAAATTTTACTATGTACAATTCATCAATCAAAAGACATTCAAGCATTGCACATTTCGGACGTTCAACGTTTAAATTCCTTAAATTCCGTAGAACGTTTAGATTCCTTAAAACTAGTTAATGGAGGTAGTAGCTAACTTTTTCTGTATTTGTGATTGGTGAAATTTGTATCAAATTTCCAAGTTGAGACATATACTTGCTATATATGACACCATATATGACAAGTGGGAGAATTAATGGTGTCTCTCTCTCTCTCTATCTTTATTTCTCTCCCTCCGCTCTCTTGTTAACACCGACAGAGTAAGCAATAATCTGTCTTATTTGACAATTTGACACATTTCCGCTTGTTTTTCGGGTTAGAGAAAATGCGGAGGTTTCGGAATACCTTGTAAAATAAGAGACAAGTTTCTGAAAAACGATTGTTTTTATATCAAATATTGCAGCAGTAAAATGAATTTTTTAGCGTATTAGATACTAAAAATTCATAAATTAAAAAAATCGTGAAGACAGAATAACATTCCTATCTTATTTCGATCATTGGGCTATTTGAAGAATGGAATACGAACCTTCAATGGCGTGAGTATTTATACTTGACAGAAGAAACTTCAGAATACTGTTCTCATGATAGTAACTCAACCTGAAGTTATTTCATGATATAATATTAAAAAAAATCACTGGCGAAATCTCTTTCGCAATACGAAACCATTAAGATCAACTTCAGATTAGACTTCAACCCTCGGCGTTCTTTTTTATCCGATTCGTCTTTGAAGTAAAGATCTTAAGAGAAAGGAGACGGGCCAACCGATAATCGATAATTGCGTTCCTCTGAGGCCTTTCTTAAGAAACGCTGGAACTTAGCTTGTCAGCATCCGATAATTACTCAAAGTCATGACATTGTTGTTGAGTAGCGCGGTTAAAGCTCTTGTTATGGTAGTGAATAATGATATTAGTTGCCTCTGGAAACTTTAGTTAGGTGATATTTCACAAATGACAAACATGTGAAAAGTTGAACTTTGGAAAGACCTAATCACCAAAGTAACCAATCCAGTATATTCAGGGATGACAGTTTTCCTCCTTTTGGAGGATTTCCTCCTTTTAGGTTTTTTTATATGACATTTACCTTCTCTTTGTTCCTGTTTTGAGGATCCGCATTTTTCTGATCTGAACCAGATTTTCCTGCAAAAAGTATACTTTTCCTCATGTCTAAACAAAAGATTTTCCCTCTTAGCTCCCCTTTCCTCACAGATTATTTCACTAACTCCTAATATTTGAAATGCAATTATTATATAGTATGAGAAATTTTATTGTATCTTCAAAATTATTGAATCATCCTTCCTGCATACTTTTTTGTTGAATTTTGTGCATTCCTTTCGCGAGCTTTTTTAACGAATTTTTGGATTTCCTCCTTTTTGCTCTCTGATCACTCTCATCCCTGTATATTATAATAATAATAATAAATTAAAAAATACTTATCAGTCATGTCCGTCCGAACAGACCTAACGCTTCTGTTTTTTAAGTGAGGGTTACAATATCAGGTGAAGTATTTATTAAAACAATATGCTATTTGCCAGGTACAACAATATTAAAAAAAAAAAAAAAAAATCAATTAAAAAACTTTTAAAGAAAAATAACTGGATGCTGTTGTTGTTATTATTATACTTTAATAGAAAGATCATACCCTATACTCGCTATGTTACAATCTTCTAGCCCAGTATATTTTTACAAACTTCTTTGTATAAAACCTTGAAATTTGGTGAGTAAGTACAAAAAAAATCCCTAATAGGGAAATGATATCAATTGTTTTAATTTAATATCTATCTATTATACATGAAAATTAAAATAGCAAAAAAGTGAGGGCGACAATATCCGGTGAAGAATTTTTTCAAACAATATGATATTTACCAGGTACAACAGTACTAAAAATTCAATTAAAAAAATTTAAAAGGATATTTTGAAGGAAAATAACTGGATGCTGATGTTATTATTATACTTTAATAGAAAGATCATTCCCTATATTCGCTATGTTACAATCTTCTAGCCCAGTACATTTTTACAAACTACTTTGTACAAAACCTTGAAACTCGGTGAGTAGGTACGAAAAAAATCCCTAATAGGGAAATGATATAAATTGTTTTAAGAAATTTAAAGGGAAAATAACTGGATGCTGTTGTTATTATTATACTTTAATAGAAAGATCATTCCCTATACTCGCTATGTTACAATCTTCTAGCCCAGTACATTTTTACAAACTACTTTGTACAAAACCTTGAAACTCGGTGAGTAGGTACGAAAAAAATCCCTAATAGGGAAATGATATAAATTGTTTTAAGAAATTTAAAGGGAAAATAACTGGATGCTGTTGTTATTATTATACTTTAATAGAAAGATCATTCCCTATACTCGCTATGTTACAATCTTCTAGCCCAGTACATTTTTACAAACTACTTTGTACAAAACCTTGAAACTCGGTGAGTAGGTACGAAAAAAATCCCTAATAGGGAAATGATATAAATTGTTTTAAGAAATTTAAAGGGAAAATAACTGGATGCTGTTGTTATTATTATACTTTAATAGAAAGATCATTCCCTATACTCGCTATGTTACAATCTTCTAGCCCAGTACATTTTTACAAACTACTTTGTACAAAACCTTGAAACTCGGTGAGTAGGTACGAAAAAAATCCCTAATAGGGAAATGATATAAATTGTTTTAAGAAATTTAAAGGGAAAATAACTGGATGCTGTTGTTATTATTATACTTTAATAGAAAGATCATTCCCTATACTCGCTATGTTACAATCTTCTAGCCCAGTACATTTTTACAAACTACTTTGTACAAAACCTTGAAACTCGGTGAGTAGGTACGAAAAAAATCCCTAATAGGGAAATGATATAAATTGTTTTAAGAAATTTAAAGGGAAAATAACTGGATGCTGTTGTTATTATTATACTTTAATAGAAAGATCATTCCCTATACTCGCTATGTTACAATCTTCTAGCCCAGTACATTTTTACAAACTACTTTGTACAAAACCTTGAAACTCGGTGAGTAGGTACGAAAAAAATCCCTAATAGGGAAATGATATAAATTGTTTTAAGAAATTTAAAGGGAAAATAACTGGATGCTGTTGTTATTATTATACTTTAATAGAAAGATCATTCCCTATATTCGCTATGTTACAATCTTCTAGCCCAGTATATTTTTACAAACTACTTTGTACAAAACCTTGAAATTTGGTAAGTACGAAAAAAATCCCTAATAGGGAAATTATATTAATTGTTTTAATTTAATATCTATCTATTATACATGCAAACTAAAATAGCAACAAAAAAAACCAGGTAGAGCCATTGCATATGCATTGACGTAAGGATTTCAAATATAAAATAAAATGTATTAGACGCTATTTTCAAGTTTTTAATTTATGTCATTTCATTAAGTGTCTTATTTCAGTACCTACTCACCAAATTTTGAGTTATATACAAGGTAGTTTCTAAATGCACTGAGCTACAAGATTGTAACACAGCGAGTATAAGGAATGATCCTTACTAGGACTTCCACAAAGTTTTAATAAACTAATTCCTAAAAAAAAAAAATAATAATAATAATAATATTTTAAAATTAGTGATAAAAGAAAACTTGTTATTTTACATTTATATTTTTTTTATGTGTTTTTATTACTGTTGTTATTTCTGATCTGTTGTTTCATGTGTTTTAAAACAAATATTGTCCTCCAAACATTAAACACTGGGTCTTGAGGGACCAAGGACTATACAAAAAATATACTTCAATATCACACAGTGGAATGATAACACATTAAATTTTTAAATAAACTTTTTTCCACTAAGATTATAGTCGAAAAACCCCTTAGGTTAAAGATGTTTATTGTTTTAAAAGTGTGTTCAAACATTTTTGCAGGTTAGTAAATTAATTCTAAGCTTTTATTTTAACTTTACTTCTGACAATTTGTTTATTGTTGTTAAATATAGAAACGTTTTTGTGTTAGAAAGAGAGTGAATTAATTAGCATTAAATCATTGTACTTTAGAGAAAGAGTACAAAAATATATTTTCTTTTTATTGCTAAAGTTTTAAAAGTGTAAGCCTTCAAGGTTAATTATTCACTTTTTCAATATGATCATCAATCAATTATCCGCAACAATACCCTTTTAACAAAAAAAATTATTTCTCAGCTAACTTTTAAGAAGGGAAATATTTTTTTCTGTAATAATAATTACAAATTCAAGCCTCCAACCATATTTTGGCTACTCGTTTCTGTCAAAACCTTTATCTTAAATAATTCAAACTAAAAACGTTTTTTTCGATGTCAACCTGAAATGACTAGCAATAATAGTTTCTTCCAAGTACAAATAAAAATTCGCGAATCACTATAAAAAGAAATAAAAATTTGCATTGACATAAATGCAGTTTTTAAACAAGAATTCTTATGGAGCGGTGGAAGTTTTACTATCTACATATATATAACTGAGTTGTGTGTACGTCTGAACCTTATACAAATCCACAGTTTTGCACCTAGAGGTGTGAAATTCGTTATATAGAAGCTTTAGTACATGGAGATTGTAGAGAAAAACTTTTAAATTCGATTAAAAGTTGGCTTTTATTAAAATGTAATGACATTAAAAAAAATCTTAGAATGACAACGATATTTTTTTTTACATCAGAATAAAACCAAAAGTTATTTTAATATGACCCCCTTATTTTTCTGATTATTTTTATTTATTACAATCGCATGTCCGATAAACATTTCAAATATTATTATAATTTTCCATACATTTACTGCAAACTGACGCTCTGCCCAAGCGCGGTTTTAACGCGATGATAATAGTCTGAATGTAAACAAACTGTTGAAATTCACTGAAAACTTTCAAGTCATTACGATGTTTGTTAATTTTTTTATTTCCAGGTAAACATTTATTCGTTTCCTTTAAGCAGAATATCAAAATTCCTTCTTTTGATTGTTTTTATTTTTTGTATAGCGTTTTTGTACTGTGTATCTGTAATATATTATCATCACAGTGGCAACACTGATTTAACTACTGACGTTTTGGCAACAAAGCTGGATGTTCTATCATTGTAAAATGGCTGCTATGTGTATAGAGCTTATGTGTTATTAATGTTGAATAAAGCTTAAGTTTAAGTTAGAATAAGATTCTGTTACTTTTAATTCAACTCACATTACAGTATCCAAGTTTCATATTATTTAATCTAGATTTGAATACATTTTTTGTATCATACATGTTTTATTACAACAAACTATCTTACAATTTACACCCGTAACGTAGTATTTCATTTCTGATTTTATTTATTTGGTGTTTTATTTTGGTCTTGATAATGAAGTACATAAAAAGTTTGAAGAATACAAAACTTTTTTGGTTCGGATGTACTTTAAGACTTTGGTGCGATTTTGTTTAGTGTCTTTTTACAGATAAATGCGGTTTTTCGCAACGATTTTTATTTTTAGTTATATTTTAATTTTATAATTATTTATATTCTAACTTAATTTGGTACTAATCCGCTTGCCGAATACCAGCCAAAAAAATTACCAAAAAGAAGGCCTAAATAATATAAACTAACAACTTTCAAATAATTTATAATTCCTATATTTAGAATTGGCGATACATTTAGTCGTCCTTTATATGGGTAAACATTTAGGCTTGGCGCCAATTAGTAACCGCCAAACGGAAGAGTACACTTAATATTTATATTTTAACTTAATTTTATTATTATTTATGCTTTAGTTTTCTTTTAGTTACAGTTTTTTTTTATTTTTGCGATTTTTCTGATCGTTAAATGAACAATCTACTGTGTAACCTCCTAAATGTAAACCCCTATGACTTTCAACGACTCCATAGCAGAACGGGGCCACACAGCTAGTTACGAATTTAACAGAATACATTCATCTTCAATAGCATTAATGCAAGTGTGGTATAATGTAATGTGTGTTATATACAATAGCAAGCTTTTCATGGTATAACAGGGTGAGAATTTTTTTTTTCTATTTCTTTTTTTTTAATTTCCTATAGAGATATATTATTTAAGTACTTTTAAGGTGCCAGAACACATGTAAAATTAAAAAATTTGGTGAGCATAACCATTTTTGCTTCTTTACTCTAAAATATTCTTGAACTTGGTAGATTTAAAATGGTACTCTGACCTTTATTATATTTAAAATATTTTTTAACAACGGTCATTTTTATGAAGGCATGCCGTTGTAAAAGATCAATATCGCAAACTTGAAACTTGATTTGTTAATAATTTACTTTAAAATATTCTTGAACTTGGTAGATTTAAAATTTTACTCTGACCTTCATTATATTTAAAATATTCTTAATTTTTGGTAGATTTAAAATGGTACTCTGACCTTCATTATATTTAAAATATTCTTGATTTTGGTAGATTTAAAATGGTACTCTGACCTTCATTATATTTAAAATATTTTTTAACAATGGTCATTTTTATGAAGGCACGCCGTTGTAAAAGATCAATATCACAAACTTGAAACTTGATTTGTTAATTATTTACTCTAAAATATTCTTGAACTTGGTAGATTTAAAATGGTACTCTGACCTTTATTATATTTAAAATATTTTTTAACAATGGTCATTTTTATGAAGGCACGCTGTTGTAAAAGATCAATATCGCAAACTTGAAACTTGATTTGTTAATAACTAGTTTTGTCAGTGAAAGCCATTTGTTTCACCAAGAAATATTTAGTATAAATCAAATAATTAAAAAATCTATATATTTACAACTGAGTTGTCTGTACGTTTGAATCTTATACAAATCAACAGTTTTGCACCTAGAAGTACGAAATTTGGTACATAGAAGCTTTAGTACATGGAGATTATAGAGAAAAAAATTTCAATTCGATTAAAAGTTGCTTTCATTAAAATTTAATAACATTAAAAAAATTCTTGGAATGGCAAAGAAATGTTTTCATTCATCATAATAAAACCAAAAGTTATTTTAATGTGTCCGTCTTATTTTTCTGATTATTTTTATGTATCACAATCGTTTATCCGCAAAGCGGTTCGAATACTATTATAATTTTCCATATATTTACTGCTAATCAGCGCTCTGCGAATGCGCCATTTAAAAGAGTAACATAATATTCATTTAATATTATTAATAACATAATATTCTGATGTAAACATAACGGCTAAGATTATTGAAATTCACAGAAAACTTTTAAATCATTTCGACATTTGTTAATATTTCTTCTTATTCCCAAGTAAATATTTATTCATTTTCGTTAGTATTTAACCCAGAATATCAAAATTCTTTCATTTGATTATTTTTATTTGTGTAGGTTTTTTTTTCTCCTGTGTATAAAGTTCCGTATTATATAATCTAGATTTGAATACATTTTTTGTATTATACATGATTTACTATTTATTCCAGATTATTTTACAATTTTCACCAGAAACGTAGTATTTCATTTTCGATTTTATTTCTTTGGTGGTTTATTTTGGTCGTAATTATGAAGTTGGTAAGGGAGTTCTACTTTTTGTTTTCTGTGAACTAAAAATTTTTGAAGAATACTAAGTTTTTTTGGTACATATGAAGTATAAGATATTTCTTTGGCGTGATTTTATTTGGTGTTTTTGTACAGATAAATACTGTTTCTCGCAACGGTTTTTATTTTCAGTCATATTTTAATTTTATTTTATTATTTGTATTTCAACTTAATTTGGTACTATTCTATTAGCCGTGTAGCAGATAAAAACCACCAAATTGTAGATCTTACAACCTTCAAATAATATGTTTCTTTTATTAAGAATTGGCGATAAATTTATGCGTCATTTAGATAGGTAAACAGTGAGGCTTGGTGCCAACTGGTAACTGCCTGATGGGAAAGAGTACCTTCATAATTCATATTTTTAACTTAATTTTATGATTATTAACGTTTTAATTTTTTTTTTTTTTTTTTTTTTTTTTTTAATTACTGTGTTTTTGATTTTTGCCGTTTTTCTGATGGTTAAATGAAAAAAAATCGCCTAATGCTTTATATTACATCTGTTCCACTTTTTCTTAAATGTAAACTTTTATATGTCTTTCAACGGGTCCCCAGCAGCGCGGGACCACACTGCTAGTAATTTATAATTTAAAATCTGTAAAACAAAGCAGGGAACCTAGTAGAATCAACCACCGTGCAATAATTGATTTGCTAAGTTAATTTCAAATCTTGATGTTCATATAAAAAGTGGTTAATTTTTAAATACTTTCAAAACAAAATTCTATAAATAGAAGCTATTTAAATTATAAATATATAAATTTAGTCGGTTCCCTATAGAAAATCATTGTGTATCACTTTCAATTTAAATAATTACAAAATGAGTTATGACTGGAGTATTTAGACACTTATTAGGTAATAAAACTTTAATTAATCAATTAAATTACATAAAAAAAATTATGTAGATATGTTGATTATGTTCTAACACTTGTTAAGTTGTGTTACTAAACACTTTTTAAGAATTATGAGTCGGGTTAAAAAATTAAAGAAAAATGTTTTCAATATATTTTAGTACCTTAAATAATCGCACTTTTTTCTTGATAAACTACATTTAGTGAGGCTAAATTTGCATGAATACATTAGAAAATATTTTTCAATTATTTGAGCCTCGAACTGTACACTTAAAGACTAAAACTTTATCATTTAACATAAATACTATGTGCAAATTTTATGAAACGAACATTTAGACATTGTAGATGTTAAAAATAAATTTCATATAATTAACCTTCCGTCGGACGCATTTGAAGTGGCAGACTCAGTGGGGCGATTTTGTCACCTCATCACGCCAACTGGATGTATATAAAATACTCTTTTCAGCAACAACTTTAGCAGTTTTCCTCTTTTAACACCATTTATACGTAATGAAGTTAATCACTTGGCAGTTGTTAAATCAACTTTATCTTGTTTTTTATAAAGGTTTTTGGAACTCTCGAACTCAACAGTTCAACATATTACTCCGATAGAAGGTTAATGATGAGAACGTTCAAACGCATAAAACACACAAGTCAGTAAACCTGCTAGATATTTTTTGACTCATTCATATTTTACGATTTGGTAAAATCCTAGTATACGTTACACGGTGAATTTGGCGACATTGGTGATGATGCATATGCTTTTTTTCATAGTATGTTTTATGTATTTGCCATTTTCAGGTTACGATTTTCTATGTTTTTGCCTACGCAAATTCTTGGCGACAATCGTAAAAACTTTACTTCGGCGTTGGCAATAGTTTATCGATAAGCATCAAGTCATTTAGGCGGTAGCGATATTTTTCGAAATCGCGCCAAGCGTGTAACGTATACTATGATTTTACCAAATAGTAAAATATGAATGAGTCAAAAAATATCTAGCAGGTTTACTGACTTGTGTGTTTTATGCGTTGAACTTAAGCTTGTCCTTTAACTTTACATTTCATTTGAAACTTTAGCTTCTAAAATTACGCTTATGTATAGAGTGGCTTATATGAAGACTCTGTCCATCTGTCTAAGTTGAACATTCCCAGACGAAACAGTTAATTCTATAGACACTTACAATATGTAAAATGAATGATCTTATAGATATGAATACCTATAATGATAGGATTGCATAAAATTCAAAAGGAGCTTATCATTCGATTCAATGGAACCAGAAGAGAGTATTTATTGTAAATAACTCTTTGCGAGTTGAACATTTTTGTATCAAAAGAAATGATATCGGATTAGAACTTGCATCTAGTTTCCTCAATAAGTGTTTTGCCAAACTCACTAATTTCTACATTCTTTTTTATGCAAACATCAAATTGGCAGGGTTTGTGTTTGCATATATCGTTCAAATTGACAGGAGAAAATGTCAGTCAATAAATGTTGCCAAATTTTATGTACTTAATTATTACAACATTGTTATGGATTGGAAACCTGATCCTGGCCTAGGAATGTACGGTAGTTGAATTATATATGTAGAAGCTGCCTTTTAATGGACAGTTTCTGTCACACTCCAATTCATTGTTCTTATATACACTGTATATGTGTTAGTATAATTTTACATATATACTAGGAAATGTAATATCTTGTTTTGTAGGCTAATAAAACCGTTGAATAAATAAAAACTTTTAATTTTTCACAGTTACAGTTACACAATCAAAACTGAAAATATTTATATATTGACTTCATTTAACTTCCTCACATTACAACTTTTTCAAGCATTAAAATTGAATAGGGTCATTACACGATCATGGTATACCATTACTTGATTTTGGTGGGCAGCTTATCAGTCCTGAAGTTAAAAACATATTCCGAAATCACGTGTTTGCAAGCAAGTCCCAATCTGTCGTGAAAGTGAAGCATTATCTTTAAACTCTTCCTTACATTTAGAAACTTTACGAATTCAAAAGTATCAAAGATGCATTATCTTTAAGCGTTCCCTTACATTTAGGAGCTTTACAAGTATAAATGTATCAAAGATACCGAGCAAAATATCATTAATTCTGAAACAGAATTATCTTCATTTATATCTATAAACCTAATTTAGCACATTGCGAAAGAAAACGTCTCGTGCCCATTGGGTGGAAATCGTGGAACGTGGAAATCATCTTCCACCGCTATTCAGTGGTCAACACCGATCAATAAGAAGTGAATCTCTTCAAGAAATATATCCTTCTCATTTCTCTATTGGGATTATATTTAAGACATCCTCCTTGGGATCAAGACCCTATGTTATGAAGAAGTGCAAGCTGAGAACCATGGGAATGATTTGTTAACTTGCATATACCGATAGGGTTATAGATATCCGTGATATTGTTATACTGTTCAATTTATAACACAGCTATTTTGATCAAAATCGTTAATCGTTTTGGAAAGAAATCTTCAAGAAATATATCCTTCTCATTTCTCTATTGGGATTATATTTAAGACATCCTCCTTGGGATCAAGACCCTATGTTATGAAGACGTGTAAGCTGAGAACCATGGGAATGATTTGTTAACTTGCATATACCGATAGGGTTATAGATATCCGTGATATTGTTATACTGTTCAATTTATAACACAGCTATTTTGATCAAAATCGTTAATTGTTTTGGAAAGAAATCTTCAAGAAATATATCCTTCTCATTTATCTATTGGGATTATATTTAAGACATCCTCCTTGGGATCAAGACCATATGTTATGAAGACGTGTAAGCTGAGAACCATGGGAATGATTTGTTAACTTGCATACACCGATCGTGTTATAGATATAAGTGATATTGATTCGAGATATGGTTATACTGTTCAATTTTATGACACAGCTATTTTGATCAAAATCGTTAATCGTTTTGGCATTTGCTGAAAAACATAAATACTTGGTTCATAAATTGGATAACCGAATGGCGGTAATTTCTAAATTACGGGTGTGAAACATCACACAGTTTTTAATTACACTTAATACTGGTCACTGCATTTAAATTTGCAGTCAATTCTTCAATTAATGTAACGTTTTCGTTTTCAAGTAATATTTTTATAAATTTGCAGTTTGGAGACATGATTTTCGATCAATATTATATTATTCATTCTTGCAATGAAAGGGAAAACAGTTGTTGATGAGTGATGCTCAAGGAAAGAAAATTTTGATCAAAATCGTTAATCGTTTTGGCATTTTCTGAAAAACATAAATTTTCCAATGGAAGCTACCTTATTCGCATGCACGATTTGGACGAAAACCTTAATCACAGGTTCCATGGTCACCAAGTATCTGTACACAATATTTGAACATCGTAGGTCGTCCGTTCGGAAACTATACTGACAACAAACAGACACGCAAGCATTTTTTCTATATCACTTTATTTAAACTCGAAACGTTCCAAAGCGTAAAGAAATGCAAAAAAAAAAAAAAAAAAAAAAAAAAAAAAACTTGAACGTGGTCCATTCTTTACAGCTTCCGTTATAGTTTAAAAAACAAACTGGAACTTTTAATATCTAACATATTGCATTACATTCTAATTAACATATACTTTTTATAAAAAATATTTTACAATATTGTTCAAAGATAAATGCATGTTGCATTTTTACACACAAACTACTTTTATTAAGCAAATCAAAAATCCGTGAATGTTTTTTTTCTTCTTTTTCTTCTTTCCTTCTTTTAAAAGAAAAACAATCTTTTGCTCCAGCAATGTACGAAAGTCATCCCATATTCATTGAAATAGATTAACAATTAGCTATTTGATGTGTTTTGTGGCTGACTCTATTTAAAAACAAAATCATTCGTAAATTAGGAAAAAGTGGGTCTTGAGGTTTAAAGTTGAGGTATAGTTGTTGACTTACAGCACATCCACTGTTTGAACAACACTTTCATCACAGTGTGATAGCTCTTTCTAATTAGAAATTTCTGTATTATACACACGAGTATAGGTTTAAGGAAACGCTTTCTAACAATAAACTAATTAATACTGTTTGGAATATTTTCCCTATGATATCAAAGGGTTGGTTGGTTGGTTGGTTGGTTGGTTGGTTGGTTGGTTGGTTGGTTGGTTGGTTGGTTGGTTGGTTGGTTGGTTGGTTGGTTGGTTGGTTGGTTGGTTGGTTGGTTGGTTGGTTGGTTGGTTGGTTGGTTGGTTGGTTGGCTGGCTGGCTGGCTGGCTGGCTGGCTGGCTGGCTGGCTGGCTGGTTGGTTGGTTGGTTGGTTGGTTGGTTGGTTGGTTGGTTGGTTGGTTGGTTGGTTGGTTGGTTGGTTGGTTGGTTGGTTGGTTGGTTGGTTGGTTGGTTGGTTGGTTGGTTGGTTGGTTGGTTGGTTGGTTGGTTGGTTGGTTGGTTGGTTGGTTGGTTGGTTGGTTGGTTGGTTGGTTGGTTGGTTGGTTGGTTGGTTGGTTGGTTGGTTGGTTGGTTGGTTGGTTGGTTGGTTGGTTGGTTTGGATAGGAGATTTTCAGGACCAAGTGCCACTCGAGTGGATCTAGATTACTGAAAGAAGTCCAAAGTTTATAGCGTGGGATTGCTTCTGGGAGGTCTTTCAAGAGGAAACTGGCCACATTTACGTCTTAAATGGGTGAAAAAAGGTCACCTCTCTAATAATTCATACATTGTATATCTAAGCATTATTTTTAAATGGGTTTACTTCTACTGAAGTATGCGTAGAAATGATATTTTAACCCACTGACGGTCCAGGGAATGGGTGAAATTCTACGGTTGTTTTACCTGCAATAATTTTTTAATTATGTTTCTAATTCAAAATTTTTTTTTTAATTATTTTTTATTCATTTATTTTAGATTGGTTATAAATTATCATCCTAATAAAAATATTTAAAAATATTTTATTTTCAATTTTATTTATAAAATTAAAAATGTTGTGTATTATTGCTCGTAATATTATATCGTAATATTGCTGAAAAAACTGAGGATCAAATGACGCATATACGTACATGACCGCCAGTGGGATGAAAGTGACTATATACTGACATACAGTTAAAAAGCCCTAAATAAAAAAAAAATCAAATGCATATTTTGGTCGCTTTAACGTTCGTCCTTTGAAATTACATATTTATTTTTTTTATATTGTATAAGTTCGTATGACTTAAGAACTTGAGCCATTCAATGAAATAAAAAGATTATTTTCTAAATACTTATCAGAAAGAAAGTATCAAAATATGCATTTTAATTTTTTAGGACATAGAATTTATGACGGCAGTATAACAATCAAACTTTTCTTATAATTGTTACTATTTTTTTTTTTTTAAAGCTTATGAAAACAACTTACTCTAGTTGTAAACTCCGCTTTTACCAAGTTGCAAACTAACCCAAATATTCCTTTTAACTTTTTTTATTTTATTTTTGTGACAAAAAGACATCACCTGTTGTCCTTACCTCTTCTCCAGAGCATACACCCCTACTTCATCAGCCTCGACCCAAGCGCAAATGACCTCGCTCAAGCCACAGGTCAGTTCCTCACCTACAACGGCTGGACGCGAGCCATCCTCATCCGAGACACTTCCAGCTTCCACAACGCATTTGCCGCCAGCCTCAACTCTCACTTCACCACGCAGGTGAAGCTGGAAGCCAACTTGGAGGAGGGGCAATTGTTCGAGAGGGTTGCTGATGTGCTGCACAGTGAAGTGCGGGTGATTGTGCTGGCTTGCGGAAGGGTGCTGGCCGAGAGGGTGCTCAAACAGGCGAGGAAGGCTAATTTGTTGAATGGGAGATGGATATGGATTTTGGTGAGTCTGCTAATTGGACAGTGGTATGCATCTGTAGACCAAGACACGACTGACTTGATCTACTGATGCATGACTCCACTCAATTATCATTTCGTTTTAACCCATTAAGGAGGACTTTAAAATGGATAAACAGTCATTGTTTTTAACTTTTACCTTGCTTATATAAACCATTTAAGGTAAATTTTGAATTTTTCAGATTTTTTGGCAAATTATTTTTATAATTTATAAAAAACACTATGCGGAAGCACAATCTAAATTTGTTAGCAAAGAAAAATAAACTAAAATTTCGAATGGCAAGTTTTTTTGCCAACTGTCGTTAATGGGTTAATATCATAAGAGATCTTTGTTTGAGAATGCATAGAATTATAGAAAAAAAAATCTTAGAGTTGATAAAAAAAATTAAAGAAAGAAATTAACATTTGTACTCTCATATAGAGTGTGTGTTGTGTTGGAGACATTTTTTTAATCATCCAATCTTATATATTAGTTCTGGAAAGGACTTTTTTTTACGAATTCTTGTTCTCCTTTTATACAAAATTAAAATTGATAAATGATTTACCAATTTTAGGCTGAGACCTACGCTTTCAACGAATATATAGTTTAATATTTTTTATTGTGTTTTCTGTTTAAGAAATCAAAGTTTAAACAATCAGAATCAGTCCAAGGTTAATTTCTTAACCATCACTTTTTATCGAAATGGATGTTAATCTAAATGCATGTGCTTATACAGGTGTTTATCAAAATAATGGAAGCACCTATGAATAAAAGTGACATTTAAGAATGAGCTTCGTAATCATTAAAATATAAACTTGGCTACGAAGTGTTTTTTTAATATGAAAACTATATATCATGGTAAGTATGAGGTAGCTTTAGTGAAGTTGTATATGTCTTGGATTTTTTTCAAAATACAGTAGAGTCCTGATTATCCGAGTTAATGTGGACCAAGATCAACTCGGATAACCGAAAAACTCGGTTAAAGCGAAAATTAAAAATAAAATAAATCGTATCAGTTTAAATGTATGTTTTGACAAGTACAAATGTTATACTATAGGTAAACCACATGCAATTAATAATATATAGTAATGCTTAAAGAGTTATCTTACTTAAGCCTTAAGACCTTGAGCGACGCGATAGGAGGAGCAGTGTCATACAATGAAAAGGAATGTAAACATTTTGTTTTCTTGAATGTTTGAGAGATTAAGTATCAATTTTTTTCGGTACTAGTTTTGACAAAGGAAAATACCAGGGGTAAAAAAAAAAATTAAAGAAATATTATCTGGCTCGGTTAAAGAGGAAACTCGGATAACCGGGGCTCGGATAATCGGGGTTTTACTGTAGTAAAATGTACTGTAGGTTTTACTGTAGTAAAAGACTTCACAGACTTTCAAAGAAGCCACATTGTAGGAGCCTGTAGCAAATGAGACCAAAACATCTCAGCTTTTAGGCGTTTCTAGATGTACGATGTCTAATGTCATGACAGCTTACACTTACCACGGCAAGACAAGCTCGACAAAGTAAAACAGTGGATGGAAGGAGAAGCTGAGTAAAAGAGACCGGTAGGTTTTGAAGCTGATTTGCAATGCCTAAAAAGAAATGAAGAATGATACAATAATCCTCTAAACACTGTTAAGCACTTGTATAATTCGATTTCTGGGAGAATCCTAGCTGTATTACATTCCAAAGGCGGTCCTACGTCATACTAATCTAAACTTCAACTTAACTTGACATCACTAGACGGTAGATCGTCACAGTGCTTATAGGCAGTTTATCCATTTTGGCGGCGTGAAAACATAATGCTCGCCAAACCATACAGCCTTTTGTTCGACAAACGGGATTGACTGGAATACTGTATCGCCCCATTCCCTTTTCATTCTTCTCCCGTCCCACAAGAAAAAATCACGCTAGGAAACTTAGCCCAGCAACCCTGTAGATAACAAAAGGCTATAAGGTTTGGCGAGAATTATGTCTTCACTTAGCTAAAATGGATTAATTGCCTATGAGCACGGTGAAGATCTATCGTCTAGTGATGTCAAGTTAAGTTGGAGTTTAGTATAGTACAGGATTCCTTATAAAAAGTGTTTCCTTTATTTTGATAGCCACCTGTATATACGGCAAGTGTAATATTTTAATCGTACCCTTCCTATTATAGAAGGGTGAAAAATAATTTTCTTTCATTCTTCCTCGTGGCAGGTTGAGAGTGCCTTTAGCTCAAAAGAGAGTGGTCAGGGAGAAGCGATCGGTTTTCCTGCCGGAGTGCTCGGCTTGCGACTTCGGACACCAGTTCTGGATAAATCCAGCGTCCGGTCGGCCGTCCTCTTCTTTGCCTCTTCCGTCACCCGATGCAGGGATCTCAGTCCATGGTCTTCAGATGCCGACCACCTCAACTACACTCTTCCGATCAACTGCTGGTTCGAACCCGGTGACAAGAGGGAGAGGTTCGCACAGTTCCTACACAGGTGAGTGAGGATGCGTAGATAACCTGGAAGTTGTATTTGAAACACTTCTGTGTACTGCCGTCATTATAGTCCGAGAGGTAACTGCAATTTTTGGACCCCATCGAACATCATTCTGAATTTTTTATAGAAATTGGAGAAAAGTGAGTAGATTAGGAATCCACTGGTCTGCCGTGGCAAAAATGACCGAAACTGATCAAAAATCGACTTGGAATGAGTTGAACTAAAATCCGATTGCCAAATGTGTAATAATTTGCCAAAAAGAGAACAATTTTTTTCGTCTAGCAACCCACTGCATTTTGATTTTCAATGAGAAAAAGCGCAACGATTTCTGATCTCAGAAAACTTGGTATCTTTTAAAAGTAAGCCAAGTTGTCGTCATCAGTGACGTAATGTTTATTGACAATTTAACTCATTTGTGAAAGATGCAAGTAAGCCATAGCCACACATCTGAATCGTCTGCAACCTTCTTAACTGAAAATTAAAGAGTGAGGGTTACCAAATAAAAAAAAATGCTCATTATTTGGCAAGTTATGGCGCATTTAGCAATTGGATTTAGTTCAACTTATTAAAAGTCGATTTTTGACCAGTTTCGGCCATTTTTGCAACGGCAGACCAGAGGATTCATAATCTACTCATTTTTCTACAATTTCTATAAAAAAATTCTGAATGATGTTCGATGGGGTCCAAAAATAGCAGTCGCCTCTCAGTCTATTAGTTAAAAGGCCATAAATAAAAAAAAAAATTATAATAAATTCGTATGCATATTTTGAAGCTTTCTGATTAGTTCTTAGAACAAAATATTTTTATTTCATTGAATTGCAGGTTCTTATGTCATACAAACCTGATAACAATAAAAAAAAATGTATTTTCAAAAGACGAACCCAAAAGCGTCAAAATCTACATTTTATTTTTTTGGATTTAGGGCTTTCTAACTTACGACGACAGTGTAGAACTTGTTACTTTCATAATATAGCTCCTGTTCCGTTCAACAGATCGAGATGAGATTTCAGATATAGTTATTCAGAGGTATGAGCTCGGGGTTCTGTGAATGGCAAAAAAATTGTGCTCACGGTTACGGTTATAGATACAGATACTCGATATTTTCGAATGGCAACAACTACTTTTTTCCTGTCGCAAATTGCTCAGTGTATGCGAAAACCTTAAAGAGTATTGGAAAGGTACACGCGTATCACAAAAAACGAACACGTTATTCACGCACAAAAAAACAGCTCTGCGAACGGTCAACAAAAAAACTCGATCGGGGTGCACAGTGAAAATTTACATATGACAGAGGCCAAAGTTCACATGGGTGCCATCAAAAACAATTTTATCGATTTTTTACGTTGAATATCTGGCAATCGGCGTTCTGTGCAAATTTCCATTCACAGAGCTGTTTTTTTGTGTGTACATAACACGTTCGTTTTTTGTGATACACGTACAGTTCCAACGCTCTTTAGAGTTTTCATATGATTTGAGCATTTTGCGACAGGAAAAAGTAGGTGTAGCCATTCGAAAATTTCGAGTTTCTGGAACTATAACCGTAACCGTGAACGCCATTTCGTTTCCATTCACAGAATCTCGAACTCATACCTCGGAATAATTATATTTGAGATCTCATCTCGATCTGTTGAAAGAAACGGTCGCTAGAGGTCCATATATAGGCAAAGTTTCTTTATGACCACCCTGTATTTAGTATGAAAGCTATTGAGGCTAGAATGTATAAGGTTTACAGGAGGTGAAAGATTTTAAATATGATTTACTTCAAATCGCCTTCTTTCTATGCACTAAGAAATAATTATACTCTGACTTGTATACAAAACACTGTTTCAATCAACCTTTCTAGATGGTTTGAATGGGAATACGCGTTTTAAATAGTTATACAGGGTGTCTCTAAATTCATGGTACAAACGCTAGGGGGTGATAGAACACATCAAGACGAGTAATAGTAAATAGGAAACCAAGGGTCCCAGACGTATTCCAAAGGAGATAGGGGCCCATCAAAGTTTAGCGTCCCAAATTGCAAATGATCATAAAAAAGGGGAAAATAAGTCGATTTATTTGCGGTTTTCACTGAAATCATTCTTTAAATTAGTATTTTCGTTAAAAAAAAATTTAAAGACAAAGTTCTAAAAATGTCGGTAGAGGGGGCTCTAGACTTTGGAGTACCGAAAAACTACTTTTTACCGTTGTTTTTTTAAACTGTTTTAAATGTTTGCTAAAGCTCAGATCTTAACTTAAATTTTGAGCTCATAATTGGAATCATCGGCAGCGGTTTCTGGAAGAATAACATAAAAATGTGATATGGGAAGAAGAGGAACGCGTATGCAAATTTTCGCTAACACAAAAGCCACTGATTCGAGTGTGCAACTAGTGTGTGTATAAAACTGTAAACTGTTCACAGCAGAGAACTTTGTCTTTAAAAAAAATTTAAAAGAAAATACTAATTTAAAGAATGATTTCAGCGAAAACCGCAAATAAATCGACTTATTTTTCCCTTTTTTATGATCATTTGCAATTTGGGACCCTAAACTTTGATGGCGCCTATCTCCTTTGGAATACGTCTGGGACCCTTGGTTTTCTATTTACTATTACTCGTCTTGATGTGTTCTATCACTCCCTAGCGTTTGTACCATGAGTTTAGAGACATCCTGTATTTCATTGCATTTACTTATAACCAGAAAATATATATGACTGAATTCTTCTCCAGCTTAAAATTGGATAAAGAATATTATCGAATGTTATCATTCACTTTTAAGTTGTGGGGGGGTATAGAATATGCATAAAAAATGTTGACTGAAAAGACTGTATCTTTCTTCGAATTTTTCGGCCTGTAAGTTTTATAAGTAAAAGAAAATGCTATATATTACCAATTGTAAAGAATAAATAGACATCGATGTAACCCTATAAGACCCTCGTTTCTAACAATGGGCTACGTTATACTTAAAAGGAAGATAATTTTCTTCATGTTAAAGCTCTATAAGTTAACATACATAAGAAAATATCGGAATTACATTGTTCCATACTAATTAAAAGTCGAACCAAAAAAACACACATGTTCGACATTTTTCCATCCAATGTTTTCTTTCAAAAAAGAGCAGCTCTTCCATCAAAGCTCTCTTTTCTCAAAAACAGAGAGAAAACTTACCCAAACCATTGAAAAGCATTTTGAACAAGAACCACTACAGTAAAACAACAAAACAACCATCTCACAGTGCGCCATCATTTTAAACGTGATAGTTTTCAACCCTAAGTTTATTGGGAAAATGAAAGAGGAATTTGATAAGGCTTCGTTCTTTTTTTTTCCCCACTGCTTCGTTTCGGAAACCATTGATTTCTGGGGCACTAATGTCTGTTTTCTCCCAGTAACTTAAAGAGGAAAGTGAATTGTTATCTCACATAAGCTCGTAAAAATTGGAAGGGCGCTTTGGGAGGGGGAGGCAACGGATCACACTTCCTCTGTAGTAATTGCCTCGAAGAAATAGTTTTTACTGTCGAGTTCGTCGAGTGCCGTAAAATAACCGACCGAGTTTAATTTTTCCGGTGCCCATTTGCTTATTCAGCCGGCCGAGAATAGAAACAGCATCAGTAAATATTGCTTATTTTATTTGTCTCTCGCAATATTACCCGGCTCTACTCAGTTTTTAGATTAATATACAGGTTGTCATAGAAAGTTTTACCCACGTTAAAGCCAACATTTTTCTTTCCCTATTGATTGCATAATAAGGAGACGCAGAAAATATCTAAGAAAACTATTTGGATTTTTATTTTCAATCATCCATATGTTAACATAGGGTAATAAAAATATTTCATTCATTCATATTTTTTTTCTTTCCCTCTTTTCTACACGTTTTGCAGCGTACGGAGTTCAAACTAGGGGTGTGGAACATCGCATAGCTTTCAATTACACTATAATATTGGCCATTGCATTACAATTTATAGTGTTGTTTACCGATTTCATATTTTCACTCTTTTGAATAAAATTGCCAGTTTGGAAATATTTTTTACAATAACTTTACATGGGCAAAAAAAAAAAAAAAAAAAAAAAAACGCCAAGATGACGAAATTAACGATGTTATTCGATAGACATCTTTCTTGTGCGTGATACAAAAAAAATCAATCATTGATGGGTGATGCTCAGGGGCAGAGAGTTCTTGTGTTAAAAGCACTCGTTTTTCAACTTTTTACTCTTTTATCACATTTCTACGGGAATTTCGAAGGTAAGGACGATTAGGACACTTTAACAGGCATTAACACAGAAATTTTAATCAAAGTCGTTAGAGCCGTTTCTCGCAATTGCTGAAAAACATGATTTTTACGTGATGCTTTATGATTGCTTACGTGAATTGACGAAAACCTTTAATGGAAGGTCTCATGCCCACCATCAACTCGCACACCAAATTTGAACATCGTAGGTTAATTTGTTCGAGAGTAATGCTGACCACAGACACATAGACACACAGAAGCCACAGACCGACATTTTTTGCAGACCACTTTTATGAAATCATGATGTTCCAAAACGTGGAGAAATGCAAAGAAAAAAAATCCTTTTTTTTTACCGAATGCGATAGTTTCATTAATCTACGTAAACGTATGGGTAATTGTAAGTAAAAAGAGGTATAGTTGGTTGTTTTCAGATTATCTGGCACCGTCAGCAACACGAGGGCTATAATGCGCAAAAACATTCGTCATTAGACAAGCCAACATACATTTACAAACACCCATGCCTAACACGGGACTCGAGCCCACAACCTCGCGGTCAAGGAGCTAGCACGCTAACCACTACACCGTTTGATCGGCAAAAAGTGGTCTAGAAAAAAATATGTGTGTCCGTGTTTAGCATAACTACCGAACGGATTGACCTGCAATGCTCAACTTTTGAACACGAGTTAGTGGTAGCCATGGGACCTATCATTAAAGCTTTCTCAACATTGCGCATGCCTCATAAGATAAATGTCATTGAGAAATTTTTGTATATTAGCAATAATCAAAACACGGCTCTAAAGATTTTGATCAAAATTAATGTGGTAATGCCTTTTAAGGTTCTCTAAAGCTCAAACACTCCGAAATGTCTTTACAAATGCAATGAAGGCGTAAAAAAGTGAAAAACGAACGTCTTTAACACAGAGTTCTCTTGCCTTGAGCATCACTCATCAACGATTATTTAGCTTCTGTTTCAAGACAAATTCTGTTTCTGCTCTGTATAAAAAAGGTTAATCTAATATTTGTTGAAAACACGTCTCCAGTATCGCAATTTTAACATTGTTCGTTTCCATTGCAATAATTTTTGCCAAAAATGTTGCCAAACTGGAATTTTTTTTTTAATTAAGGAACCTATGAAAATGAAATAAAAACCAATCCATGGCATATATAAAAGAACATGCTGGTGCCACCAGTTTAATTGTGCCTTTATGGATTGAACGGGTAAAGGAACACAAACTCGTGGTACCCGGGTGTACAAACCATTCATGTATAGACTTCGACGAACAGTAGTGGCAGAAACCGTCTTACCAATGGCCGCTGCAACAATAGATATCACACGTGTAGAGGGCGCTCTTGGATTCCGCTTGACAACAACAGCAATATATTGATCTTCCGCGGGGGTCGTGACCCTTGGACGACCGGCTACAGGTCTTCGGACAACTGTTTGGCTGATTTGGATTTGTTTCCATAATCATGAAATGGCGGAATGATGAACGTCGAATAAAAGAGCAACATCTGTGATAGACTGTCCTGCTTCAATGCGTCCGACATCCCGCCAGAGCTCAGAATCTTCCATTCATCTTCTGGAAGCCATAGAAACAGGTCGAACTTAAAAACAAATCGTAGGAATATTCTAAACATGTTTCATCAGCACTTACATGAAACTTCTGTAACACTTCATAATGCCGGTTCCTTATAGGACTGCCTGTTTTGCATATTTCTAGACGCAAAATCATGATAGGCTGTTACGTAACATGTTTGCATACTTCCTTCTACCTTTGCAGCAAATTTCAGCTTTTTTAATTCAGATTGGCTTAACTCAATGTTTAACTTTTGGAAGTGAGTGTATATTTAACTAATCTTAAAAAATTTAAAAACATGAATTTAAAATATAAGAGACTGATAATATTTCAAAATTTATTTTGAATTATTCATTGAATTTGAGGTTAATTTTAATTAATTTTTAAATCATGCATATTAAATTTTAAGTTATTTTCTCCGTGAAAAATTTTTCTAAAATTATCGCTCGTTCCGAATTTTTCGGTTACCATTTATCGATAATTCCACAAACTTTTAGTTTTCAATTACCTATATGTATACATAGGGTGATGAAAGTATAGTATTCGGTAAAAAAAAAAATTCGATTTTGTTGCATTTCTTCACGTTTTTGGACATCCTGATTTCAAAAAGGTAATTTAGGAAAAAATGTCTGTGTGTGTCTGAGTGTCTGTGGTCACCATAACTCCCGAACAAATTGACCTACAATGTTCAAATTTGGTGTGCAGGTTGGTGATGGCACAGGGGCCTACCATTTAGGTTTTCGTTAAAATCGCGCATGCGCATAAGGTAGCTGCTATTGTAAGAATCATGTTTTTCAATAATTGCTAAAAAACGGCGCTAACGATTTTGTCCAAAATCGCTATGGTAATGCCCTCTCCTAAATTCCCTTAAAAATGTTTTAATGGCGTAAAAAGTGGAAAAAGAATTCCTTTAACACAGAGTTCTATTTCCTTGAGAATACCTCATCAACGATCTTTTTTTCTCCTCTTCTCAGTTCCACTTACAAGAAAGGATAATATAATAAGGAAATAATAATATATAAGGAAAGGATAATAAAAAGGATAATATAATAATATAAGAATTATTGAAAAGTATATCGACAAAATCATCCATTTAGAGAAGGAATTTTTTTTTTTTTTTTTTTTTTTTTTTTTTTTTTAAAGACCCATACAAGAATTATGGTAAAAAATATCGCCAAACTGGCCATTTTTTATAAATGCATGATGAAAATATTAAAACCGTAAATGACACAAATTGACTTCAGTATTATAGTGTAATTGAAAGCTGTGTGATGTTCCACACACCTGGTTTTATATTCGCATATAGCATTTAAAAGAATCAAAAAAGAAGAAATAGTTAAAAAAAATCGATTAACTTTTTTAATGACAAAAAGTGACAAAATTAATGATAGACTACAACCTTTTCATAGTGAAGGATTGTTTCGTTGAAAGAATGCTTTTCATTACATTCTTAAAATTATTCTTCCACAAAACGGTTTTAATAATTAGTTTATTCACGTAATAAAAACTAATTGACTACAGGAAAGTTTCTACAATACTCGGAGTAAACTTCTTTGGTGTATTAGCTTAATCATAATTTAATTAAATTCTTACTACAGAACGAAAGAATTTGCCATTTTGAAAATAAGGATTAATGCAAATTAAAAACAGTGCATATAATGTAAATTTATACAGGCTGTGATGGACAAACTTACACTCTATAAAATTGCAACTGTGTGTTTTTTTTGTCATTATTTTTTGTACTTTTATATAACACAAGAAATTAAGGAATTATATAATTTACTCAAGAATAATGCATACATCATTATTCAGTCCTATTTTTCAGTTGACTTCGATCTTGAAAAGAACAGATTAATAAAAGGATCGTCCCATCCATTTGAATTAAACAGCAGGGGAATTCAAATGAAAAATCTTATGGGGGGGGGGGGGATCTTTTTCAAAATAGGAGTGTGGAACATCACACAACTTTCAATTACACTATAATATTAGTCATTCCATTATAATTTGACATAGTGTTACTTACCGTTTTCATATTTTTACTCATTTTTATTTTTGCATGGGCAAAAAAAACAGCAAAATTGGAGAAATTGGCGATATTATTCAGCAGATATTACATCGTTACCCGTAATAAAAAAAAAATTAAAAAAAAACATCGCCAAGATAGTGAAATTGGTGTTGTTATTCGAAAGACCTTTCCCGTTCTTGTACGTGACACAGAAGAAAGTCAATCTTTTTTGGACGATGCTCAGGGCAGTGAGCTCTGTGTTAAAGACACTCGTGTTTCAGCTTTTTATGCTTTTATCGCATTTCTACGAGAATTTCTGAGGGGGAAACGTTAAGGACGTTAACAGGCATTAGCACAGATAGTTTAATCAAAATCTTTAGAGCCGTTTTTTAGCGATTGCTTAAAAACATGATATCTTCATCATTTTTGATGTTCAACATTATACCCATGAGCGAATTTGACGAAACCATAATGGTAGGTCCCATGGCTACCACTAACCTGCACACCAAATTTGAACATCGTAGGTCAATTTGTTCGAAAGTTATGTTTACCGCGTATACACAAACACACAGACAAAAAAAAATTCCAGGCCACTTTTTTGAAATTAGGATATTCCAAAACGTGGAAAAATGTCAACGAAATCGAATATATATATTTTTTTTACCGAATGCTATACTTACTTCCCTCTGTAAACATATTGTTGCGTTGGTGGGTTCGAAAGATTTGAAGCCAAAGCAGATCAAAACTTGCAGAAGTTTATTCCACTATAACTCTTCACAGATTCCTTTACAACTCCAGTACTTCTCGTTCTAGTAGACACAATACAGCTCTTTTCACAACAATAGAACACAAAACAGCAGTTAAAAACTTGACAACACAACTGCTAAATCGCCGCAAAAAACAATGCAATACAGTTCGCTTTAAAACTACTCGAAATGTTCACTGAGACTCAGTAATTCCAGTCAACTAATGGACTCAACTAACAACTAACTCATTTAGTAACTCAATATCAACTAACTCTACTCAGTCAACTCGGGCTTATATAGGGGAGGCGAAACTTCTTTAAATGTCTAGAGGTAGATATTTGGAGAACTTTCCCTACCGTAGTCGAAAAGTCCTATACATGTACATGGGGACCGAAAATGTCGCCAAATGGTCGCCGAGTCTGGCGACATTTGGCAATTTCTTTCCAAATTTGGCGACAAAAATTAGTCACCAAAACCATCGCCAATTTGGCGAGATTGCCATTACCATAATGTTAAATGCCCTGCTACTTGTAAAATTCGCTTCCCAGGGTTATCTCTGTAAAACTCGTTAGCAAGCATTAACACACACATTGCGGGAAAGCAAACTAACGACGAACTATTGCACTACCTTATGCGAAAGGTACATAAGTTTTCCTATTTACAAAATTAACACTACGAAATATTTACAAATATACAAAAATTCGTAACAATATGGATAATCGAAAATAAAAATTGAAACTATAGATTCCCACCAGAATTTCATTGAAACCGAATAATATGCGAGTTCGGTGTATGCCAATTTAAAGGTCTCTGGTAGACTAGAATAAATTCGAAATTTGTTAAAATAAGATAGGATAATTGGTGAAAAATTCAGTATTACAATTGAGGCGTTATTTGCTAACTTGATTGTTTCATTGTGAATAAAATATACAACATTAGAAGAATATTTTTTTATCAAAGAGTCAATACTTTTGAAACTTTTATCTTCAGCTCTAGTTTACAAATTCACAAACAACAAATGCATCTGACGCATTTTTTCAAAATGTTACATCCAAGTAACAATCCTGTACCAAATACATAACTTCATTTATAAATTCTTACCGGATGTAGAATAATTCGAAAGGGAAGAAATGATAGTACAGTGACAGTTGCTAAGTCGTCTATCAAATGATCCTGCAAAAATTTCCTTCTAAATAAATTTTTTTCTTAATTAGACTGCAGGTTGTGAGACAGCAGTACCTGGGAGAATTTTGTAATTACAGTCCTTTATTTTCAAAACGGTATAGTGGTTAGCGTGCTAGCTTCTAGACCGCGAGGTTGCGGGTTCGAGTCCCTTGTAAAGCATGGGTGTTTGTAAATGTATGTTGGCTTCATTGGCGCCCCCCAGGAATATTTGCAAGGGGGTGCAAGACTAGATTTTTATCAAAATCATTAATTTTTTTAGAAATGTTAATTAATAATTATGTATTATAATTATACTCTTTGAGAATAGTTAAAATTCATGATATAGATTTTTAAAAGCTCAATCATGTTAAAGAGGAAAAAAATACAAAATAGTAAAAATATTAAAATATATATTTTTAATGGTTTTTTTATCATCCAACTAGATTTCACGGCATTCAAGAGACACTGTTTAGAATAGAGGAACGCGAAGATGCAAAAATACAGAAGAGAAACATTTTTTTATTTCTTCCAAGTTTCGGATATAATGAACAAAAAATTTCAAAATGAAACACGAAGGCATTATTGGAATATGTGCAATTGAATTCTAAAAATATATTTCAAGGTAGTATATCTGATGACTTAAAAAACAAAACATTTTCTAGAATTTTCTGAACTACACAGGAAATGATTATGCAATAAAAGGAATAAATACTACTACTCATCAGCCTCTTATAATCATTGATAACAAGCGCCAGAAAATCGTTACACAAGTAGCTATAAAAAACGACATAGGAAAGAAACAAAAGACTAAATTAATAGAAGAAGAAAATGCTCATTGTAACATCTCTATATATATAAGGCAAAGCCCTCACTCACTGATTCACTGACTCACTCATCACTAATTCTTCTACTTCCCACATAGTCACAACTCTGAAAATCGGCACAAATATCAACAATGGTAAAAATAGAAAAAGTAAACTATTCCGATCTCGATTAACACACTTTAAGGGGTCGAAAAGGGGTTAAACGTTCCAAACGGGGGACATTCGAAAATCCTACTTCCCACATAGTCACAACTCTGAAAATCGGCATAAATATCAACAATGGTAAAAATAGAAAAAGTAAACTATTCCGATCTCGATTAACCCACTTTAAGGGGTCGAAAAGGGGTTAAACGTTCCAAACGGGGGACATTCGAAAATCCTACTTCCCACATAGTCACAACTCTGAAAATCGGCACAAATATCAACAATGGTAAACATAGAAAAGTAAGCTATTCCGATCTCGATTAACCCACTTTAAGAGGTCAAAAAGGGGTTAAACGTTCCAAACGAGCGATATATTCGAATGTCCTACTTCTCATATTCTCACAATTCTGAAAACTGGTGTGAATATCAATAAAGACAAACGCAGAAAAAGTAAACTATTCCGATCTCCGGTGGATCAAGGGGTGGAAAAGGGGTTAAACGTTCCAAACGAGGAATATTCGAATGTACCACTTCCCATATGGTCACAACTCGGAAATTTGGTACAAATGTCAAAAAAGATTAAACATAGAAAAAGTAAGCTATTCTGTTCTCGATTAACCAACTTTAAGGGGTCGAAAAGGGGTTAAATGTTCCAAACGAGGAATATCCGAATGTTCCTCTTCCAATGTAGTCATTTTTCTGATATTTTTTTGCAAATGTTAAAAAAATAAGTCATTCCAATATCGATTAACGAATTTTTAAGGGATGAAAAAACGACGCAACATTGAAACTATACGAGGATTAACTTAATGTCTAATTAACTTAATTCCAATACAGCTACTACTTTGAAATTTAGAACTAAGAGCAAACATAAACACAATAAACTATTCCAGTTTACTATTCACAATTATAAATTTCGTTTAAAATGTCAACAAAGGAAAGTTCCTATTTTGATAAATCAATTTGTCGGGATCGAAAAGGGAGCAAACGTCTGAAGTGTAGAATACATGAATGTCTTTTGATCGCTAAAATGCTAATGGTAAAATTTCGTAGCGCAGCACGGGTATTCAGCTAGTAAAAGTATAAACGGCATATGTGCTTTTTTTTATCTTGGAATTTATATCTTTTCCCTCCTTTTTTTTTAAATTTTCAACAGCCAGAGGGTTGAAAGTGCACCTCCTTGCACCCTGCTGGGGGCGCCCATGGTTGGCTTGTCTAATGACGAATATTTCGATGCATTATAGCCCTCGTATTGCTGACGGCTCCATATAATCTGAAAACAACCAACCAACCTTTATTTGTATAAAATATGTGAGAAAATCAAGGGTGCGAAACATCGCACAACTTTCAATCGCACTATAGGTCAGTGCTTTTAAATATTAAAAGAATTAGTGCTATTTACAGTTTGTTTTTTATATATAATCTCATTTAAATAGAAACTTTATAATATTTGTTTGTCAACGTCACCAGGTTGAAAAGATTGGCTACATTTTAAGCAAAACAATTAAATGTAAATTTCTAATTTGGGATTTTGAAAATTGACCCCAAACAAACACTGAGATATTCCAGGTTGTCACAGCAGTATAAGACAATATCAGAAACAGGGGCTCTGGAAGATAAGTCGATTCTGGGCGAAACTTGAGTATCGTTACAAAATATACGATTATTTTAAAAAAAAAAGTTTTCAAAAAGATTATAAAATACGGATGTACCGGAAAGTTTTGTCCGTTCAGATTACAACAAGTTTCAACAAGTGTGCGCATATTCATTTGATGCATATTTGGCTCTCTCTTTTTATCACTGAATGTGTACGTGCTGACCCAACCATCGATATAAATAAACAACTGGATAGACTGCTTAACGCTGGGGAAATGAAGCCGTTGCCAGATGCCGTTAGTGGGATAAAAAATACGGATTGCCGAGGATTGAAAATAAAATTTTGGGTTGTACACAGCAGAAATGTCAATAGTAGATCTTAATTAGTAATAATGTGCAAAAATATATATACTCTAGCATTTTACAAGGTTTTTCGCATTTCCATCCAACTATAAAAATGAACTGTGATTGGTTAATCTTCCCACCAGCTTTGCAATCCCCGGCGCGTTTTTCTCTTTGCGTTGACAATGGAGCAGTCTACTCAGTTGTTTATCTATATCGATGGACCCAACACCAGCTGACCTAGCAAATGAACTAAAATGAAAACGATTGATGTTATTATTAAGTGAGACGCGATCGTGTACCCATAGTTACTAATAAAATTCATTTACGGCACAATTTTATACGAATTCAAACAAGGGAGAAACGGTACAGAAGCATATAGATATACCTAGTAGATGATTTCGACCTTTCTGATAAGTCAAGCGCTGGACAACCATCTTTAAACGACGACGATACTGTCAAGATCATGTTAAAGCAAAATCTTTTTTTTTCCAACATCGGAGATTGGGGAAAAACTTGATTCTGCTCAACAATCCATTTTCGGAAACTAGGATTAGTGTAGAAGTATTCGAAACGTGTACCACACGAGTTAAGTAAGAAGAATTTGAATGATCGAGTCACATGCTCACTTCTGCTTGCACGGAACAAAATCGAACCCTTTTTGGTCCGGATGCTAACTGCGGATAAATAGTGGATTACCTGTGAAAATATTATTAGGAAAAAGGTATATTGTGAACCCGGAAAATCTGCCCCATCCACCTCTAAACCGAAGTTGAGCCTAAGTAAAAGAATGCTGTATATATGGTGAAACTTACAAGAACCAATACATTTTGAGCTGTTGAAACCGAACGAAAAACTAAATTCGGAGAGGTACTGTCAGCAATTGGATAATTTAGAAACCGCATTCCAAAAAAAAAAGAGACTGTCTATGTTCATAGGAAGGACATCATACTGCATCATGATAATGCCAGGCCACATCTTCTTTAGAGATCGAAAGGTCAGAAAATCGTAGAGCAAGGCTGGAAAATTGTATCACATCCACCATACTTTTCAGACCTAGCACCCTCCGATTATCACTTGTTTCCGTCTTTGCAAAATTTTATTCAGGGCAAAAAATTCAATATCGAAGAAGATATCTGCCAAGCACTGGTTAAATTTTTCACCTCTAGGGATAAAGCATTTTTTAAAAATGGGAAATACAAATTACCATCACGCTGGTAAGCAGTCATAAATAATAACGGCAATTATATTATTCAATAACGTTTATTCAAGGTATGAAAAATATATTAATTTGTTTTATTTCTAAAAACGAACAGAACTTTCCAGTAGACCCATATATTTTTGATCCTCTCTCCTTTCTTATAAAAAAAATGTATTTTAATTTCAAATCTGGGCATCAACATTTCAAAACATCAGTATATTTTATCCAGAATTTGGACATGATTGGCCAATATCTGTCCTGCAAACGTCCGATTTACAACGCTCCTCATTTCGGATTGGCTAATGTCTAGGTATATTAGTTAGCGTTGCTGTACTACTATCCTTGCATAAGAATATTATCGCTACAGAAGTGTAGTGCAGGAAATTTATGATTTTATAACAAAATTAATTAAAGGTTGATTTGATACGCTTACTAACTAGTTTATATGACTATCGTAGTGAAATTCATTCTGTAGCTATACTGTTTATAGAAAGACATACAGATGAACATATTTCCCCAAATCATTTTTTTTTTTTTTTTACCTCAAGACTTTTGGAAAATTTAGAGATACCAAAAAGATTGAAATCGTTTTTTTGACTTCAATGTAATAGTTTCAATATTCTACTTACATAAAGAGTTAATAGATTGCATGAACCATTTATTTGTTTACAAATAATATTATTGGGATTGTCATAGATTCTGACAAATATTGCAAATTCAAGTGTATAACATGATATTGAAAATATTAGATAATTTTTCTAAAAAATGTCTGGCATTTTTTTTTTTTTTCACAGTTTTCTTTTCACAAATGGCACAGTTTCCCTATTTAAATCCTCCATATTAACTTCAATTATGTTTGTCGATGGAAGCGGAATCTGCGGTAGTCTAATTAACCCCCTTGCCGTCATTCAATCGACCTGAAACTTGGCAGATAGGTTTAATGTCGATGACAATGCATTCTGTCAAATTTTGGGGCTGTTTACTGTCTCTAAAAGGTCTCTTTTACGGAATACTAATGAACTAACTTCCCATTATCCAATCCCTTTAAAATAGCATTAAACCGACCATTGTTGAAACTCTTTCTTGCTGCCTAATTTTTTTTAAATAAATGAATAATAAAATTGCTTTAATCCGAATAAATAAATGATATTTGAATATGAGAGCATACATTCACGTACATTTTCAAAAAATAAATTAAAATATAAAAATAAATGTTGAAACGTTGTTTGTAGCCGCACATTTTGCTGATAGAAATGTTTTTGATATCGGGGCTGTGTTAATGATATATAAAAATTGACAATGCATGAAAAGGCTGTTTTTTTTTGTTTTTTTTTAATTGTTTTTTTTTATGGGTTAAATTTTTTTTAATTTATAATGTTTTCTTGAATTATATTTGCTATGCGTTTATAACTGGAAAAGTACAGTAATGCCTCAATAGTATTTAAAATTCATAGAATGTGCTCTTTTATTCCTTTTTATTCTCCTTACATTTCAACCCATTATACTTTCCTCGGAATTTTCCAGCTCAAAAATAAAATAAGATATATTTCTCTTTATAAAATGTTTCATTGAAAAGAAAACTTTTCGATCTTGAATTAAAGCTAAATAGTTACGCTGACTTGAAAATCTGAAGAATGTCTGCCATTCCTTTTTTTTTTTTCTAATCCGAATCGTCTAGACAACATGCTTAAAAGTGCTGTCATCGATGAACGATTCCTTCTTAATTACCACACTGCCTCCCTAAATCAGAAATGAACACTCGACTCAACTGAAAAGTCTCAATTTGTCCCTTCCCCCACATAAACTTCCTACCTCCTTTACAAAAAAAAAAAATATTCTCATAAAATTGAACTTTTTCCTTCTATCGTTATTGGCAGATGCCTCACAGATTGGCAGCCGTAATTTGTTGCAATCCAAGCCACTAAGACAAATCGAAAACTGGAGCCACAATTGCTAGAAGCGAAATGGTCTGATACTCTTTCTGAGAAACGTTTTATCCCAGAGAAAACTAGAATACATTGCCTTATATATGTTTCAATCTCTTGTTTATCGGATAAATCGTGGGAAATTATTTCAACATTTGACATTGAAAAATTGTCTGGTTTGGAAAGGTTTTTTGACTATTGAAATAATTCCATTGAAATTTTCTGGAAATTTTTCATTTATTTAGTATTTATGCCTATATATCAGACAAATAAGGAAATATTCAGTTTGGTTATAACTAAATTTTCTTTGTTTAGCGACATTTAAAGCATGCCCTAATCAGTATATCTTCATGGAATTTAGTACATATAATATTAAGAAATGACATCTGGAGAAAAGAAATACTAGTTCAAGTGTTCGCCGACAGTCTGGAACATGCCTTCTAAGTACTTTTATGGAAGATACTTCGAATTTTATCGGGGCCGACCAAACGGTATAGTGGTTAGCGTGCTAGCTTCTAGACCGCGAGGTTGCGGGTTCGAGTCCCGTGTTAGGCATGGGTGTTTGTAAATGTATGTTGACTTGTTTAATGACGAATGTTTCGGCGAATTATAGCCCTCGTGCTGCTGACGGCGCCAGATAATCTGAATACAACCAAATCGAATTTTATCGGGAGGGTGAAAAATGAATTTTTAAATCAAACGAAAATATTACCATAAAGTTTTGAAAAAATTTCATATAATTGTAGTCCTTGAAGCATCATTTTCATTAATATTATTTTATGTTTTCTATTACGAGATTATTTTCTATTGAGAGATTATTTTACTTTAGTCTCAATAACATCTGTAAAAATAATATAACTCATAAAAAGTTTTAAATATAAATCCTTTATAGGCATTGCGAATTTTTATATTCATTAAGAAAGCGCCGTTTCAGTTGCCAGCGTGCTTGACGTTGGCATCTAATTTTATAAATATTAAAAACATCTCTATCAGCAAAATATGCGTCAAACTACTTTTCAAATTTATTCATTAAAAATTAATGCGAATTTATGCACAATCTCCAATCATCTTTTGTTTATTCTGATTAGAAAGTTTTATTATTTATTTATAAAAACAATTTTGGCAACGGGAGTTTCTTCAATGATCGGTTTAAATGCTATTTTAGAGCAATTGGTCTAAGTGTTTATTAGTATTCCGTAAAAGCGACCTTTTAGTGACAGTGAGAGCTGTCAAAATTTGATAGAATGCATTATCATCGACATCAAATCTATCTGCCAAGTTTTAACCCAATTAGATGACGTTAAGGGGGTTAATTAAGCCTCCGAAGATTTAACCGTCATCGACATACTCAGTCAACCAACCCAACAGAAAATCGAAGTTAATATAAATGATTTAAAAAGAAAACATTTTAATTACTACAGTTTTCAAAAGCATTTAAACAGGTGCAATGATGTTAAGATTAACACCTGTTTGTACTGATAATGAGGTATGGGTCATGAAAACTCTAGCCAACTTGACGGCAGTGGGGTTAACGCTCTGACCTCTCATGCCAAAGGTGCCAGCTTCGAATCCTGGAATTAGGCATGGATGTTCGTTGTGGTTCGGAATCCACGTTAAGCTGTAGGTCCCGGCCTGATTAGCCGTTATTGTGCACAGAATTAGTCGTTGAGCGTACAAACCAAAACCAACCTTTTTTTATTGACTATTTGTAAAAATATCATATTAGTCGTATAATCAACCTTTTTTATACCCCTTCATAAAAATTCAGATAATGCTTCTTTTTCGGAAAGTTGTGACGTATTTGACATTCAGGTTTAGTTCAACTCATTCAAAGGCGATTTTTGAAAATTGTAGGCCATTTTTTTTTTCGGCACACCCATAGAATTATTATTATCAATAGACTGCGCGTTCCCACTTCAATTATACAACGAGAATGAAACCAAAATGAATCACATGAGTAGGGACTTTTTGGGAGCAGGGTTGCAGATTTGGCGGGTTTCTCCTCACTCAGGCGATAAAGGATTAATTTTACGACGTAGCCAAATTAAAAACCACGTGACTGATAGACGAATTTTGTGATCCATTTTGGTTTCATTCTCGTTGTATGATTGAAGTGGGAACGCGCAGTCTATTGATAATAATAAGTCTATGGGCACACACCAGTATATTCGTAATCTACTAGCATTTCTTTACTTTCTACCAAAAATTCAGAATGATTTTTGACGAGGTGCTTAAACTTATAGTAGCCTCTCAGACTATGCGTATACCATATACATACAAAATAAATATGAAAGGTGACTCCGAAGTTCGATTACAAAACCGATTAAATCAAAATAAAAAAATAAAAAATAGTAACCGATGATGAAGAACCTCAATTTTCGTTGCGGAAAATGCCTTCATGTCGTTGAAAAGCCATTTACAAAAGGTCCCTTTTCAATTTCCTGTTGTCAGCTGCTTGATAACGAAAGATACGTTAAGGAAGTTATAAGTTACTCTCTTATAAAACGGAAAACAATCGAAATGTTCTCGCGTTGTTTGGATGAAATGGAAAGACAGTTTGGAAGGAGTCTGTTTATGTACTGTACATATGGATTATAAAATTATAATTAATGAGATGCGTACCAGTTTCTATACTTGGGATTAAAAAATAATATTGTACTGTCCTAAATTTAGGTAAAAGTTGCTTGTAAATAATGTGCTTCGATTTTGTATGTTTGTCGATGACAGGCAAATCTGCGGAGGCCTAATTAACCCTCTTGGCGTCATCCAATCGAGCTGAAACTTGGAATATAGATTCGATGTCAATGAAAATGCCCTCTATCAATTTTTGATGGCTGTCACTATCACTAAAAGGTTGCTTTTACAGAATACTAATAAACCAACTTGCCGCCATCCAATCGTGCTAAAATAGCATTTAACCGACAATTGAAGAAACTTTTTCCTGATGCCAAATTTTTTTTAATATATTGCGTGGACGGGTTCGAAAGATTTGAAGCCAAAGCAGATTAAAACTTACAGAAATTTATTCCGTTATAACTCTTCGCAGATTCTCTTACAACTCCAGAACTTCTCATTCTAGTAGACTCAATACAGCTCTTTTCACAACAATAGAACACAAAACAGCAGTTAAAAACTTGACAACACAACTGCTAAAATCACTGCAAAAGACAATGCAATGCAGTTCACTTTCGGAACTCTCTGAATGTTCGCTGAGAGACAGCTCCACTCAGTCAGTAACTCCACTGACTAACTCAGTAATTTCAGTCAACTAACTGACTAACCAACCAACTCCACTCACGGCCGGTGTTATATAGGAGTCAATAATTCGTGAATATTCTAGAGATAGATATTTGGAGAACTTTCCAGATCGTAGTCGTAAAGTCCTATACATGTACATGAGGACCGAAAATGTCACCAAATGGTCGCCAAGTTTGGTTAGCGACAAAAATTAGTAAAAAAAAAAATTAAATTTAAAAAACTTACCAGTACGCAAGCTTCTCAATCGTGGCGGTAACTCCAACTGTAGCTGGGATTTTTAAATTTTTTAATTATAAAATACAAATTCACAATATTTTCCATAATTTACCATACAAAATAAAAGATAAATACGTATTTTACGTATACGTAATTTACGTATTTATCTGCTTACTAATTTATATCACCTTGCATGCATAACAATTTATGAGTGTACCGGTGCGTACTGGTCCTATTACACCCCTGTTCAGACCCATAATATGGAACTGAAGGACATATTTTGAGTTTTTCCCATGGAAAACTGAAATTTGTATATTTTGGTTTATTAACATTTCGAAACAAACTGAATACCACATGGTCTTGCAACGTATTTTTGTGAAAATATTTTGCGTTAAAGAATATCTTAGCTTTTTCCAGTGTGTTTATAAGATCAATAGAAGTTTTTAATGGTTTTTGTAGCGAGATTTTTTTCCATATAGCCCTTGCGTCCCTCAATTGCGTAAATTTTTTCAAAGCTTCATTCAAAAGTTTGATGTAGAAAAATTTCGTTTGCTGTCTTAGAAATTTTAATGATACGTAGCTTTAAAAAAAAATTTCATAATGATAACACTTATCGTGAATTTTAATTCATTTTTAACTGAACACAATTGATTAATTATCGATAACAAGTTAGATTTGTATAAGTTCGCCAATGCAGGAATGTATGTCGAAAAATATTTATGACAATGCTTTGTGCAATGTGGCCGACCAAACGGTATAGTGGTTAGCGTGCTAGCTTCTAGACCGCGAGGTTGCGAGTTCGAGTCCCGTGTTTGGCATGATAGCATTATAGCCCTCGTGTTGCTGACGGCGCCAGATAATCTAAAAACAACCAACCAAGCTTTGTGCAATGTAATCCTCATGAAACTAACATCTACAAAACTTATGTCCCACTTCATCCCTTAAGGGGTTATGGACAGAATATTAAATTTATTTATAATATTTGTCCTAATTCAAGATGTCATTGACAAATACATGCACTAACCTTTTCATTAAAATCTTTCAAGACTTTTCAAAGAGGCTGAATAACTAACTCACAAACTCTTAAAATCGAATATTTATGGATGAGGATTAATTCGACCTGTAAATTCTTCAAATTTAATCTTATTGTGATGAATAATACTGAATTCTTCATTTGGTGCCAAGTCCCACTGTATGGCAATATAATACTTAGTTGATACCCAAAGGACTTTCGGATAAAATTATACGCGCTCTCCTAGTTCAAATGCTTGTCGATTTTAGTTTTTATAGGTTATATTCTTATACATACAGTGTGTAGATAAAAGAAGATTTTTTATTAAAGAAAATAATTTGATGGGACATTGTTCTTGCGTTTTGTGGAGCGACCTCCTTATTTGAAATATTTGTATCGTTGACTTTATTTTCATAAATACAGTAGAACCTCAATTAACCGTCCTTCTTTCATCCGGAACTCTCTGTTAACCGACCATCCTTTAGTCGACATCAAAAATATCCCAAATGAGTAATAAATCATTTGCCGTTTTTAAGATCGGAATATTTTCTTTTACACTAAATTTGCATAAGTAATGTTGAGGCTTTGGACCGTTTTTCAAAAGGACTGACATGATTAGAGCAATAATCATATGCAGATCAAACTGAACTATTGCTTGTAAAAAGACTTCGAGATAGAACCGCAAAACAACAATTATCAAGATTACGACAACAAAAACTTATTTCCACCAATTATGTCATAAAAAAAAGCATTAAAAGCTCTGCATTCAATAAATGAAAATAATTAACTTTTTATTATTTTTTACAACTCTCTATTATCCGGCATTTTCGCTTATCCGGCCTATATTCGGTCCGAATTAAGTCAGTTAATCGAGGTTCTACTGTAGTTCGTGGATTATCTAATGTACCTTACTGCAATGCTTCTCAAATTCCCTTACCCCGCAAACCCTTTTTTATTATATCTTTTCACCCTTTCAGAAACCTTGCTATTAAATTTTGTGGCTGGATTAATCAGTTTTCTATTCCTCAAAGCCATAGCTTAAGAGATATGTGTACTTTATATCCAACAGTAACGAACTACAGCGGTATTGTATACACAGTTTATGGGTGCGACGAAAATCCTTGCAAATAGTTTCTTTGGTATTTGCAAACCCTCTTCTTCCCCAGTAAGATTTTATTTTAATAAAAAGTTCGGATTTAGTTTAAATTCGGGGAGGATTCTGAAAAAATACGTTTGGTTGTGCTTTTAAAAGTCAAGTGAAACAGAAATCTGAACTATATTATATAGATAATATCATTATTTTTTTTCCCAGATTTGAGGTATTGAGGTATACGTATAGGCTTCAAATCGCAAAAATCGGGGAAGATTTGTAAGGCCGTAAAAAACAAAAGCAACATAAAAACAACACAAAAGAAGGAAACCCTATGATGGAGGAGCTTACTAAAAAGGAAATATATAATAATTAGTATAATAATAACAGTTTTTTATATAAAAAGTACTTTTTTAAAAGTTATTCACAGATTGTATTTTTTCTATTTTGCATTTCATTCAAACAGTAATAACTCCAGTTTAAATATTTTCTGAGATTTATTTTTTGCTATATAATCTGCATACATTGTTGAATGTTTTAACCCTAAATACTAAGGTATTTGTAAATAAATATTTTTTAATTGAATTTTAAGATAAGATTATGCATAAAAAAAACTTGGATTTTTCTAATAGATTCAGTTAAAGCAAGATATCACAAAATATACACACTGTAAAATTCTGTTAATAGAGTCAAAACATAGAGCTGGGTATTCCGCATTATTGAACACCAAAATTGTATCTGTGGGTGAATTAGAATTTTTGTCATTACCGTTCGAAATTAGCCTAATTAGTCGATTAAATGTTAATTAATTATTAAAATTGAAGAAATTTAAAAAAAAAAAAAAAAATTATTGGAAACAGTTTAACAAATAATGTACTTTTCAATGTGCAAAGGTCTAATTTTTAAATTTAAAATTTAAAAAAAAAAAAATGAAACCTATACGTATACCTTAGTTTAAGCTTTGTAGCAGGATTAATTGTAAATAATAGTAATCTCTCTCGTGGTGAAATATCTCTCAGAATTGGGATTAGGGTAACTGATAAAGCTAATTGTTTTAATTAATTTAGGGTTAAAAGTTTAGCTCATTCCTTTTAACTTGTCAAAACAATAAACCCCGTCAAGGAGCTTGTCGTTTGAATACTTGGCCGCTGAGTTAAGGCGATTATAAAATTGCATAATTTGACTTAAATAGATAATCCTTTCTTAGAATTGATAGGTAATCCAAAATTGCTCCAGAACTATTTAAACTTTCAGTAGAAGAAGAAGGGTATTTAAGTTCTGTAATTAGTTATAGTAGGAGTACTAGATTACAATACCGGTAACTGGACCTTTTTCTTTGTAATGTCAAAACCCTTTTTTCTTCCCCCTCCCCCTCTTTTTTCGCAAAAAAAGGGTCGTACTTGATAAACTGTTTGGTTGAACATTATTTGTTGGAACATGAAACATTGAATATCTCCTCTCATTTAATTTGCCATAAACCAAATATATTCAAAATTAGTATTTCGTTTGATGAACTCAATTCCTTTAATTTCAAATATTTTATCTCTTCCAGGGATCATTGCTTTTCTTAAAATATTATCAATTTAAGTTCCTATACAATTTTTTTATCAAATTAGCCGTAGTAATGTGTATGTAGGGAGGCATGTATGCTTTTCAGTGGGAGTATTATTTCTATTATGAATATTTTTGTATTAATTTACATCCTCCATAGAAACTTTTCATTTAAAATTTGATTAAGGAAAAATTCGAAAAGGTTTTCTTTAAGAGTAAATATAGTTCAAGATTTTTTTTTCCCCTTGAAAATTTTTGACAGTTTAATGAAATTATAATATAGGGTCAAATTTTAAAACACTTAAAACGATTCATTTATAACGACTATTGGCTGTTGTTGTTTCCTTCAATAGTTGGAAACTTACTTTCACAAAAATCAGCTCCACAGACAATGCATAATTTTTATCTATTACTAGGTTAGTTCAATTGTTAAGAAATAAAAATTTTAAGGGTACTTATTACCCCCAATACCCGTACTGTTAAGTTACTTATTTTTTATGCATCTCACTTGGAAAGTTCTTAACAAATGAATTTGAATATTTTATAAATGTTAGATAGATCTTATATAAGATAGGTTAAAGTTTGGATAAAATATCAAATTTGTGTGTTTGTTTGTTTGTCTTAATCAACTTACTTTTTTTCTAAGCTTTTTTTCTTACAAACATTTTGTTTCGGTTACCAATAATTATGAAGATAAGAGGGCATTTTTTTTTTGAACCTCAGTTTAATCTTCAAGTTATGTACAACAATTTCATGAAAAAAAAACCTAATATCTCCATAAATTAGTTTGAAAAAGTACTTTGAGGTTCGAAATAATGCGTTTAGAGAAAATCAAAGTTTTAAGATGGAAGTGATGAGGTGAATAATCGATAGTTTGCTCTTTTAAGACAAAAATTTCAAAATTTTCTATTTTTATATTTTAGTGTAAAAATATAGCCTGAAACTCTATCTTTCAGTACATACCTTACTTTTGCTGATCCGAGAAGAATTAAGAATATTATTTGAGTTTTTGTAAGCGCACATATCAGAAATCGTCTGTTTTTCATTTTCTTAAATTGCATTTTTCTCTTCATGTGTATTTTAAGAATTTTAGGGTATTCGATTTGTTCCTAGCGATTCAAAATTTGATGTATTTTTTTTTTTTTAATTTGATGTATTTTTTTTTTTTTAATTTGAAGATTATTGTTTACTATACTATTTTGAACACAATTGTGCATGGATTTTGGAATCTGGTATTTTTTTATTGTTTTACAGCAATTTTCGTAATGCTTCTATTTAAAAAGTTTACATTTTTTGCCGTTGTACCAAAGTTTTACTTTAAGTAATTAACCAATGAGTCAAATTCAAAATCGCCGACCAAATGGTATAGTGATTAGCTTGCTAGCTTCTAGACGGCGAGGTTGCGTGTTCGAGTCCAGTGTTAGGCATGAGTATTTGTAAATATATGTTGGCTTGTTTAATGACGAATGTTTCGGCGCATTATAGCCCTCGTGTTACTGACGGCGCCAGATAATCTGAAAACAGCCAACCAATCAAATTCAAAATCCATGCACAATTATGTCAATATATACTCGATTAGCTTGTACAAAAAAATTGAGACAGATTGCAAAAAAATTGAATCGCAAGGAGCGTTTTTAAAATTATTTAAAAAACGCTAAATTTTTCAGTAAATAATTTAATTTCTTGAAAAAAAATCAATATAAATTTTTGAAATTTTGGGTTTTGTTTTATCTAATTTCTATTGAACTGCACAAAAAAAATTCATGAATTTTGGACAAAAATTTAAGAATTTTTATTTTTGACATAACAGTCCCCTAACGAAATATAACATACTACTAATTTGAGTAGAAACTAAAATGATACATCCACGGAAAGTTAAAAAGAACATAAAACAACATGAAATAAAAATCCCAAAAATATTATTTCCGTTATGTTATGAGGATCTCACATTTCCCATATTCTCCAGAAACCTAATAATTCAGGCAACAAATATATAGCATCTGTCTTTCAACAATGTTCTTTTAGATAGTAAATTTGTTATCCCTTTACCCCCATATTTAATTGTTATTATATAAATAGCAACAGACCTTGGACGATTTCTGTCTCATTCTTGTAACTTAAATTACAATGCTTGTAGAACGGAGAACGAATATATTTTAGACGCTATTAAATTTTAATTTTTAGATGTAACCTGAATTTGAAAAATTCAACTGCTATGATTTTAACTGTACGTATAACAAATACGCAATGGAAGTTGATTTTGATCGACGCTTCGTTCACATTTTGATTTTCTTATTTTGGTTATTTTGTTGCTTTTATAATGGTAAAATTTTGTCAGTTATAGTTAAGAACACTTACAATTAAGCGCAATTAAATTTATTTTAGATAAGCAGAGTGGTATCAAACTTTTTGCAATTGGTAAAAAAAAAATGGCTGTCTGTGTGTACGTGGTCAGTATAACTCCCAAACAAATTGACCTGCGATGTTCAAATTTTGTGTACAGGTTAGTGGTGGTCATGGGACCTACCATTAAGGTTTTCGTCAAAATCGCGCATCATGAAAAATCATTAAAAAATCATGTTTTTCAGCAATTGCTATAAAACGGCTCTAACGATTTTGATTAAAATCTCTGTACTAATGCCTCTTCGTTGTCTCCACCTTCGAAAGTCCCGGAGAAATGCGATAAAAGTGTAAAAAGTTTTAAAATGAGTGTCCTAAACACAGAGCTTTCCGCCCTTGAGCATCGCCCAACAACGATTGACCTTTTTCCGTTTCACGCACAAGAAAGGACAATGTAATGTCCTTCGAATAACATCGCCAATTTCCCAATCTTGGCATTTTTTGTTTAATGCGCCTGTAAAAATTATTCCCAAAAATATTACCAAACTGACCATTTTTATTTTAATGAGTGAAGTTATAAAAACAGAAAAAATACCATACATTTTGATGCAATGACCAATATTATAATGCAATTGAAAGTTGTGTGATCACCCCTGATTACGGAAAAAAAATTTAAATTTTGATGACACTGGCATTTATTATGCGAGTTACCCAATCATTTGAAGAATGTCCAAAAGTATTTGTGTCAATGTTTGATTAACAAATCCCTTTCTATTCCAAAAGGGGTAACAGAATGAACCGCATAATTTACACTCAAAGTCCCAATCTGAGATATCATTAGCATATAGTAAATATTCCCTTACAAACATGTCATCAAGCCGTTTCAGAGATTCTAAGCATGAAACCAACCAACTCGTAGGATTGAATATTTATAAGGATAAGGATTAATAAAGGAAGAAATGGTTCAAACGTTTATTCTTGCTATAATTGGTAATAATAAATTCATGGTACTATAAAATCCTTTTCTTTGGAAATTGAATTAAGAATTGAGTCCCTAAGAATTTGTCAGATAATCCTACGTGACTGGTACTCCATGAAGAATATCTGCCGAGTTTAACTTTTGTATTTTTTATTTTTTTTTATCAATGGTCAATATACGAGGCTATAAATTTAAATAAGATATTTAAGTCCTTCTATGTATAATACCAAAGTGGAGAGAAGATATCAACATAGTTTCAGCGTACATATTATGATAATCATTTCTCTGGTATTTTTAAATCGTCTTTTCCCTGATTGAGTCTTGTTGAAAAGTTTAGCTATAAGCGGATTTATGGATAAATGTCGGATAAACAGCCGTCCGAGTTTCGTGGTTGCGATAAAAGCATTTCGCCCCAAGCTTATCTACATTTAAATTAGCTAAGGCTCGATAGCGGGATTAAAGGTAAATAGTTGTAGGCATTCAGCTACTGAAACGTCTTTCACAATTCAGGTTATAGTAGCTTGTTTAGCTAATTGTGGACAGCTAATTGAGTTTTCAAAAGTTTCACTATATCCCTTTTACTTTTTTTTATATGGAATTTTCTGCATTGAGAGTAACATCATATTAAATTCCACGTACCATAAACTTTATGAAAATATGTTGTAATAAATAAACACCGAAATACTCTGGGAATGCTGACTTAAAAAACAAATTGTAACACTAGTAGCTTAATGAGATTTAAAAGGATGAAGAAGTAAGACAAACTGTTGGAACAAGATCTGGGTAAATTCCTAGTTTGTTTGACAGGCTGTCACGATTTTGAAAAGTTGGACAAAAGGCCAAAATGACTTCAATTTTAGAAACGTTTGTAACTTTTATACACGTTCCTATTGCCGCTTCTGAGGACTGATTAAACCATTTGCCGTCATCCATTTTAGATGAAATTTGACAGATAGACTCATTGTTGATAACAATGTATTTTATAAACACTTGGATGCACACAAAATTAGTCAATGGATCGTAATAAAATAATGGCATTTTTTCTATGTAATAGTAAAACACAGTAAAATTTTAATCTGAGCTCACAATTGTTTAAATAAGTTACAATTTCTAATAAAAGTTAACAATGTATATAAAGGGTTTATAATAAAAACTTTATTGTTATTTGTTAATTGTTTATTGTTATTAAGAAGCTTGAAAAGAAAGCACAATCAAGAAATACTGCAGTGGTTAGATCACTACACAAAAATTTAGATCCTACCGAGCATTTGTAGAAGCGGTGATTCAGTGACATTGAACTGTCCCGATACAAATTGTTTGTAACAAATATATAAATTTTATAGCTTCCAAACCCTGCAATAAAAATAAATTGATATTCTTTTTCGATTCCGGAATCGAAAGCCTCAATCTAAAAAGTGGGCGTATAAAGCTCATTCATGGGGAATTCAATACAATTCAACTACTTTCTCTTTAAATACCCCCAAAAAAATAAAAAGAAAAGAAGAAAAAAGAAAAAAACGGATGAAAAAAGCAGGACAAAGAAGTTGAAATAGGAGATTAGATCACACAAAAAGCGAATTTCGTCTTTTCGAAGAATCTTTTTATGAATGTGTAATCGTTTGCATGCAAATGTTTCTGGACAAAGTTTTACTTATTTTTTTTTTTTAATTATTTTTACTTTTTTTTAGGTCGCAAACATAGCTTTCTAGTGATTGGATTAGAAATTTTTCCTGAGCAGTTAAATTATTTCTAGCATTATGTTTAAGTCTATAATTCAAGGGGAATGAACTTTACTTGGAGATGAAGTCCAAAAATAGCACGCATTTGAAAGATAATTTGCAACAGTGTGATAAATTGTATCCTATCTAAAGAAAAGAGGAAGGAGCTCAGATTTTGCGAACATTTCGTACCATTTCTATGGAAGTATCAAGCATAGTCAGTTTAAGGCTGAATAATTCAAGAAGAGTGACCTTTACTTGGAGTTTAAGTCGGAAAATAGCAAATAAAAAAACAGTGATTGGATTAGAATTTTTCCTGAGCTGTTAAATTATTTCTAGCATTATGTTTAAGTCTATAATTCAAGGGGAATGACCTTTACTTGGAGATGAAGTCCAAAAATAGCACGCATTTGAAAGATAATTTGCAACAGTGTGATAAATTGTATCCTATCTAAAGAAAAGAGGAAGAAGCTCAGATTTTGCGAACGTTTCGTACCATTTCTATGGAAGTATCAAGCATAGTCAGTTTAAGTCTGAATAATTCAAGAAGAATGACCTTTACTTGTAGTTTAAGTCGGAAAATAGCACAAATGAGCTTAGCTTTTGAAAGACAAATTGCTTACTGTGCAAAGTGTATCTTCTCTAAAGAGAAAAGGAAGGAGTTCATATTACGAATATTCCGTACTCTTTCTATAGGCATATCAAACATGGTTATAAATATAAAGATTTTATTTTTTAGTTTTCTACTGATTTTATTTTTATTGCCTTAGAGCTAATTTCCTACTTGAAAAAACTAGTATGCTAATTTCCTTGAAACTAAGTTGCTTAAAGGTTCCAAATATTTTTTGAAAACTCGTTATGACCTTTTATTCCAATAGCTTGAATGATTTCTTAAAGTAATTTCGTAAATATTAATTGTTTGGTTCTTTTTCGTAACTTAGTTTGAATTTGTATTAAAAATATATTTTGATTATATTTGTATTAACTATATTTTGAACTCTTTAAAATTACGTTTTGCTTCGTAAAATCGGTAACGCAAAACCAGGTGGGGTGTTTTTTTTTGTTTTTTTTTTTTTTTTTCCCCAACTTTGCATTATCTATATACAGTGGGTAAAAAAAGTATTTGCACACCTACATTTTTGTTTGCAATTCATAAAAAGAAGCATTAAGAAATAAAAAATTGGTATTGGAAAATCAGAATAAGTTTAATCTTCTAAAACAAACAGAAAAATTACAATAATATAAATAACAATGCTTTTTTGTAACAAAATTAAAATATCTCGTATCAAAAAAGTATTTGCACACCTGCATGAATACAAAAGAAATAAAATATGTAAGCAAATTTCAAATAACTAATATTTAGTATGCATTCCTTTAGCATCTATTACTGCTTGTAATCTTGCTGGCATTGATTTAATTAAATTTTCTGAAATAGTAGGGTCAGTATTCGACCACTCTTCAATAAGGGCTTGTTTAAGGGCAGATTTGCTTGAAATCTTCCTTTTTTTTATTTTTAAATCCAAAGAATTCCACAAATTTTTCAAAGGATTTAAATCTGGTGATTGTGGTGGAGTGGCAAGTTTTCTGGGTACATTATAAAGCAACCACATACGTGTTATACCGGCAGTGTGCTTGGGATCATTGTCTTGCTGAAAATAGTACGAATTACTGATACCCAATTTTATTGCACTTTGTGGCAAGATATCTCGCAACACATCAATATAGGTTCGAGCTGTCATATTCCCATCAATGAAACACAAATTACCAACTCCTTTGCTAGCCATGCACCCCCAAATCATAACAGAACCTCCTCCATGTTTAACTGTAGGTAACACATTTTTGGTATGAAAAGCAGTACAAGGTTTTCTCCAAACTAATTTCCTGCCATCTGATTTAAAGATATTGAACTTACTCTCGTCGGAGAATATGACATTTTTCCAGAAATCAATTGGCTTATTGATATATTCCTTAGCAAATTCAAGTCTCTTCAGTCTATTTCGTTCAGTTATTAGAGGTTTCTTCCTTGGAGATCTTCCATAAATGTGTGCATAGTGCAGGACATTTCAAACACTTTGGGCACAGATTTGAACTCCAGATGCTGAAGCGACGTCATTGGCTAATGTAATTGCACTAACAAATGGATTTTTCGATGCTTCTCTAATGATTTTTCGCTTCATTCGCCGTGAAAGTTTCTTTGGGCGTCCAGAGAGCAAGTTATTTGATGTAGATCCTCTTTCTTTCTTTATGACGTTTTATAACATACCGAACAGTAGAGAAGCAAACATTTACTTTTTTACCTATTTCTCTCTAACTTAGGCCATTTTCAAGTAGAGAAACTATTTTTTCTCGCAACGAAATCGGCTATTCAGATTTCTTAGGTGCCATTACAATTTGAAATCGACAATCAACTGATAACGTTTCGACAACACCTCCTTTTATTGTCGTCTTACGTATGTTATTTACTGCGGGATGACTGTCAAATAATTAGCATAAAAATGAAAATTTGCTAAAGTTGAGTTGAGTGTGTAAATACTTTTTTGACATAAGATATTTTAATATTGTTGCAAAAAATGTTTTTTATTAATGTTATTGTATTTGTTGTAATTAATTTAAATGAATAAGCTTACTGCCCATCTTACTTTCTATCTCGCTTGTATTAATCTTTTTCTTGTGGGTTTACTACGTTATATTTCAATTTCACAGAATGATAGCATTAATGTCAAATTATTTTAGTAAATTCTTGAACAAAAGCGGTATTTTAGAAAAAAAAATTGAAATTATTCCTAAGACTCGTCCTCACATATGTGCAAGATCAACAAATTCATCTAATTACGTTTTCAGTTAACACTAGGGGGCTCCGCCCCCTGCTCGCTAACGCTCTCCAACCCCCGGGATTGCTACGCAATTCCCTTTGGTTTGCTTCGCGAACCAGGCTCGTTTCGCTCGCTTCAAAGTGAGGCATTTAAAATATGCCCTAGCAAAAAGCTATTTCAGTTGCATAATCAATAAAAACCTTGAAGAGTGATATTGTGTCATGAAATTGAAAAATTGTGGTTTATCCGGAATGCTGAGATTTTTACTCAATCTACTGTGAATTTTCATCATAGAAATCTTAATATTCTTAATGGAAATTCCATGCTCAGTTTTTATCGGTATATATATACGGAAAACGTTCACATATAAAAATGGATAAAACTTTAAAGTACGGTACGAATTCTGCGCCAAGAATTGTTTACATAAAACCGCGCCAAATTAGGGCAACTATAAGCAATTCACTTGTTATTTAAAAAAGGGCATCGGCTGACATTTGTTGGCTTGATTCTTGGGACAGAATTCGTACCCGACTTGGAATTTTAGCCGACAATTTTTCGGAAATACTTGGTTTATAAAGAATTGTAATCCAAAAGAAATGTACACATGTTGCATCTATTTATTCCGGCATCAACGTAAATATTAAATCAATACGGTTTAAATAGGCAATAATTTGTATCAGTAATAAGAAAACAAAATATTACGAATTCAAGTTGACGGCTACTGCCAGAAGTCAAATTTCAAAAGATATATTGTGATTGGCTGGATTGCTGAATTTGGAAACTTTTAAACTAAGCACATTTTGAAGATTTGTGATTGGTTGTTAAAGTCGTTGCCATTCTGCTCACATAAATACAGCCGAATTTGGGCGGCACGCAAGAGATTAGACATATATATAGATTTGTGACGGAATACAATAATTGTTATTTATACAACTGGGAACGAAGGAATATGTTTATTTGACGAGGGCGTTATCACGAATCAAATAACTATTTTCCGTCTTTTGAAAAAGTATTACTTTCCCAACTAGTTGCATAAATAACTATTCCATACTTGATCATATAAAACGAAGCGTGCAGTGAAATGCTTTATCGCACTCTTCACGATAAAGTCTCACTTTCGTCACGATTTCTTATTTTAACAAAGTTTAATGTTCTGTACTTTATTATCAAATGCAGTTTTCTTTATTAAATACCGTCAACACACAATTGTAGGATTCAAACTTACAGGAATCGAATTCCTTTCTGTCTGCACTGTAATGAAGTTAACCTTGTTCATTTAAAAAAAATTAGATCTCCGAGATACGGATGTTCGTAATTATTCCCCTGTTCTGATTTTTGAATAAAAATATGGTATGCTACCAAAGGGTAGTTGTTCATTTAAAACTTTTTCAATACGGTTTTGTCTTCTAAAGAAAAATTCCATAAATGTTCTTAAAGTTACTGGACGTAAACATTTGAATTGATGTCTATTTGTTGTTGTTATTCATAATTTTCTCTTGATTTTAGTAGCACATAAACAAATCTTTATAAAGATATGAAGGGTACTAAGGGTTCCATGTGATGAGCAATATAGACACATAGAACCTGTAGTATTCATCAATATACAGGATATCCATAATATACAGGGTACCTGTAGTATCCATCAATATCAATATATACAGGGTGCTCATAATTGAAGATACTACAGGTTCCAGATGATCAATTATGTGCACCCTGTATATTGATCCAAATCAAAAGTTAATTATTCACTAATTGACATGACAGCATTTCACTAAACAGCATGATACCTATTCATAAAACTCTGAAATGTTTTTTCTAAAAATTCTAAAGTACGGACTTCGTTCGATTCAGCTCTGAACCCTCTAATTACAACTGGTAATTTGCTGCAACCACTTATGTGGCACGAGTTAATATTTTTCTCTTTCGAGAATTATTTTAATTTACTTCACTTAGAACAATTCTAATTCATAAAGAAAACTTCACGATCCCAAGAACGCCATTAGAATTCGAGGGCTATAAGAAAAAACCTGGTAAGAGACAACATTTTAAACACTGGGAGATAAAATTAAGTCTTCATTGAATTCGTTTATTGGCAACTGACAAAATTTTAATGAACTGTAATTTAAAATAAAGATCACAATTATTCGATTTACACAATTATTTGAAATAAATTTATTCTCGTGAAGGTTTTCGCGGTTGTTAAGAAAAAGAAAATCTGTCAATTGTTAGTTACAATATATTACGGTTTAATAAATGTTGTTTTTTGCCATCACTTACTGTAAGTAAATTATTAAGAGCTTATCATTTTTTGGTCGCCTCATAGTTCTGATATATATTTTTGTAGAACATTAGCTACTTAAATATAGCTTCCAAACATTTCCAATTTTGCGTTGTAAGTACAGCAATAGTAATAGAAGCTAATAAATGTAATCTGAAGGGAAAATAAAATCCGGTTATTTACTTAAAAATTTATTTCTTAATCGAAAATCTTCTCATCACGTATTGAAGAAGACTGCTATACTAAACTCCAACTTAACTTGACATCACTAGACGATAGATCTTAAAAGTGCTCATAGGCAATTAATCCATTTTAGGGAAGTGAAAACATAATTCTCGCCAAACCTTATAGCCTTTTGTTCTCTACAGGGTTGTGGTTTGGCGAACATTATGCTTTCACGCCGCCAAAATGGATTAAATACCTATGAACACTGTGACGATCTACCATCTAGTGATGTCAAGTTAAGTTTAGTATAAATCTTTGATTATTAACTTTTTCTTTAATGTTATTGAGTAAGCAATAAATAGAGCTGTATTTCTGGTTCTGAGGTTGATAAAACTGGAGTTACTTTCAGTGATAAAAATGTCTTAAGAATTGAGCAATAATACGTCCGAAAATTTCTTCTGAAAAATAACAATTTTATGAAGTAATTTTTTTAAATATTAAGACGGTCGCTTGTCTGGTTTTTGCATACAGTTTTCTATCTGTTTTCTGTTTATTCTATACATTCCATATTTTGTTATTCTACTGATTTTCTCATTTTTCTTTCATTTATTTTCATTTCCCATATTCATTCTATTTAATTATATAGATTTTATTTATTTTCTATTCATTCTATATATTTTCTATTCCTTCTATTCATTATCCATTCATTCTATTTATTTGCTTTTCAGCATATGTATTATATATATTTTCTATTCATTCTAATTATTTTATAATAATTTGTCTGTATTTATTCTGTCTCTAGAGCAATGCTGGACCACCAGAAAAACTCAACCCGTCTCCCCTCCCCAGTATTCGACATCTATAACCTGGTTCCTTCATCGGGCCTGCCCACGCACCACGTGATCGACGAGACGGGTTTTCGGTGGAGACGTATCGGAAACGTAACGAGCGGACGGGTCTCGCTCGAGGCCGTACTGTGGCTTGGCCGGCAACACGTCGGACCTCCTCAGCACGGCCGTGAGAGATACAGAGTTGTGACCGCATTTGCCCCTCCGTTCGTCATGCCGGCCACTAGGGTCGAAAACCAGTCATGCCTTCTTGGTTTGCCTTGCCTTCAGGTGAGTGAGATGTCACGAAAACAGTTTGTCGATAAAGCGTTAGCAAGCTTTCACTGCGGGCGACGGGCCTCGATCTCGAAACCATTGGTACACGAGGCAGATACTTTGCCACTGTGCAAAAGAGTACTCCAGTGCACAGAAGCTTTATCTGTTATTTGAAGTCGCCATACAGCATCCTCCCAGCGACGAAGGAGCGATTCTGTAGTTCTGATCGGAGTTGGAGGTTTGGGATGCTAGTTGCATCGTTGTGCGAGTGCTGAACAGCTAGTTGCGTGTTTGATCGCGAGTTGCGTTTCTGATCGCTGGTTGCGATGAAGTTTCTCCTTTCAGAACGTGCCGATAGATGGCAGCATGATTCAATTGTCCGGTGTCACCAATAAAGCGTTAGCAAGCTTTCACTGCTGGTGACGGGCCTCGATCGCGAGACCACTGGTTCTCGAGGCAGATACTTTACCGCTGTGCAAAAAGTACTACAGTGCACAGAAGCTTTATCTGTTATTTGAAGTCGCCACAGTCGACATAGCTTTAAAAATTGAACTAAGACTACTTTTTTTAGTGTCGCCTGAGTAGGATGTTGTGCAAATAAGAAAATAAGCAAGAGACGCCATCTTGTAAATTAGGCTAGCAGAGAGTTGTCAGTAATATTCACCATGTGAACTTGTTTCTTTTCCTTTACAGGTGAAAACTAACTCCAGGCTGGAGCTGTCTCGCATCTTTTCGGACTATAACAGCCTTCGACTGATGGAAGGAACCAGCTACAACGTCAGCTGTTGTGCTGGTATCTCTATCGACCTCATGAAGTCGCTGTCGGAGGATCTGCACTTCGCCTTTGATCTCTACCTCGTTGCCGACGGATACTTCGGCACCAGGAGGGCAAACAAGTGGAATGGTGAGCCACACACTTATGCAAATGCCATGCTTTTCTAACTTCGAGAAATATCAGGTCATTTAAAATAGCATGGACATTCTTATTGACCTTAATTAAAAGAGATCACCAGCATGTACCTGCCGCATAGATATAAAGCTTCATTTTTTGGACCACAATATCTTCCGAGATATGTATTTAAAAGATGTTAAAGATTTTTAAAAGTATAACTCGAATAATTAAAGCTCATTAATAAAATTTCAAGGAAAAATAACTTAAAGCTTCACTTAAACCCTTTATTTATTCACGGGACTTTTAAATCCCGTCAGTTTTCTTTTATACTGAATTCAGAGTTTTTTTTTTTTTTTTTTTTTTTTTTTTTTTTATGCTGGATTGAATGAAAAAAAAAAGCGATATAACTAATTTTAAAAAAAGTTACAGTCCTTTTTATAAACGGAAACACACGTAAAAACAGGGGAAAGATAAATTACAACGTGAAGAAATAAAAAATTGATCCGTTCATGAAACTTGGCAAAAATGTTTCATTTGTCATGGGAATAAAGAAACAAAAGAGGAGGTGGGAGGTGAAGAGGTTTTTTTAAACTGAAAATTAATTTTGGTCTAACCCAGGCATGTTACACATGTGTGTAGAGTATTTTTTTTGGCGCTGATTCGAATGAAAATAAGCAGGACGTTATCACTATACTATAATAAGTTATAGTCCATTTATCTATTTTATAGACGAAAATACATGCAAAATAATAAGGCATGTAATGAAACAAAACTAAATAGGAAAAGTTAATAAACACCAAAATTTAATCGAAAAAGTACCTGTTAGTAATAAAATAAGTAAGTATTAGAGAATAATTCAAATAGTAAGTAAACAAAAGGATAAAGAATAAACAATAAGTAATGAAATATAAGGTACACGTTTATAAGTAGTTTTGTTTATAAAAATGACTATAACTTTTAATAGGAACGTTATATCGTCTTGCTTTTTCTTTCATGTGATTCCGCGTCAAAAAATACTTAACACATGTATCACATTCCTAGGTTATACCAAAATTAATTTTCAGTTTAATAAAACCTCTTCACCTCCTCAAAAAACCATCTGTGCTAGATATCTTTATGGGTTCTTTTGTTTCTGTATTCTCATGACAAATAAAACGTTTTTGCCAAGTTTCATGAACGGACCAATTTTTTATTTCTTTATGTCGTATTTACCTTTCCTCGGTTTTTACATGTGTTTTCGTTTATAAAAAGGAGTGTTGCTTTTTTTAGATTAGTTACATCGTCTTACTTTTTTTTTTTCATTCGATTCATCATAAAAAAATACTCTAAAAAGCATGTAACACATGCCTGGATTGTTCAAAAAAGAAAAAGAAAAAAACCCAGCTGTGCAAATTTAAAAAAAAAAAATCAACACAGTTTTGTTTACTAATTTAAAGAAAATAAATAAACACTCTAAGATTATTTGCAACAAAGTCTTAGCAATTTAAAGAACACAATCCTGAAAAAAAATTTGTCTACAAATTTTAATTATATGGAAAAGTGTTCAACTAAATGGGAATAAATATGATGTTCGCGGTCTGCTAAGATCGCCAAATTTAAACCACACGTTCTTCATTATCTACAGAATCTCTTTTGATAATAAAGCAAAATCTGGTATCTTGACAATAATATATATATATATATATATATATATATATATATATATATATATATATATATATATATATATATATATATATATATATATATATATATATATATATATATATATATATATATATATATATATATATATATATATATATATATATACCCAAAACTTTTAAACTTTTTTCTTTCGTAATTAATTTATATGATTTTGTAATGTTAATAAATGCTTCATATTATATTATAAACAAGTACTCTAATAAAAATCATAATTAATGGTTCCTCAATGGAATTTATTCCTTTGAAACACTAATTTCAATTTAAGAATGTATCATTTTCCCAAATTGAAAATATGAATACATTAAATGGAATATTAATATATGGAATAATTATATATGATAGCAATATATAACATTTATAAATCACAATAATATATGATGACATTTATAAATGATAGTGATAAAAAAAAAACCACTATTTAGTAAACATATTTTATATCTTAACACATTGTTGAAGGAAACTTTCAAGTGATGAATAATCTCTGTTTATATATTGACGTATTGTTTGAATAGCATTAAATCGAGTAACAAACTAGACATAAAAAAAAAACATTTCTTAAAAAAAAAAAATTAACACACGCTAAATCTTAAATTACACAATTTTGCCCATATTGTAAATTTTACGTAAAACTTATATTAATATTTACTTTTCAACAATAAGAAAGATATGATTTTCATAGAAATTGTAGCTTTAAAAATCCTTTTTTTTTTCCCTACTCGCCAATGAATCCATAAATAATATAGCGCATAAAATCAAAACTTTTAAAATAAATCCTTTACATGCACGGAAAATTTTTATATTCATTGTCACAGCGCCGATTCTGTAAACGGCGTGTGCTTGGTTTTGCCATCTAATTTTAATCTATCTGCAAAATATGCGGCAAACTACGTTTCAAAGTTTCATCAATGAAAATTGTGAATTTATGCACTCACATCCAAATATCTTTTATTTATTCTGATTAAAACAATTTTATTATTTATTCATTAAAACAGTTTTGACAGCAAGGAAGAGTTTCGTCAATGATCGTTTAAATGCTATTTCAGCGCGACTGAAGGACGGCAAGTCGGTTTATTAGTATTCTCTAAAAGGGACATTCTTTTAGTGACAGTGACAGCCTCCAAAATTTGATAGAATGCATTGTCATCGACATCGAGTCTATCTGCCAATCTTCAGATCGATTGGATGAAGGCAAGGATGTTAATTACTCCTCCACAGATTTGTCCGCCATCGACATACCCAGCCACATACACACAAAATCAAAGTTAATATAAAGGATTTAAAAATGAGAACAAGCTTGAAAAATAAATGACATTCCGGTTCACTCCGTGGCTGCTTTTCAAACAGGAACATCTTTAATAAAAAATATATATATTCCATGAATTTTAAATTGATTAATTCGATTGTTTCTTTCTTGAAATGTATTAGAAGAATTATAATGGGAAGTTTAAAACTTATTGTGTTCGAAATTCGTGAGCCATCTCCCCAATTTTCACAATTCCAAATTCTTTCGTTTCATAATTATGAGTCAATTAAGTTTTAATTAATTCATTAGAAATTTATTCCGATTATTTCCTAATCTCTTTTCTGTTGCCAACTAATTATTCTTATCGCAATAAACTATTAATAAAAACAAGACAAGAACTGCTCGTGAACATAAACATAATTTAATAAAAAATAACAACAAAGTACATAAACAAAAGTTGTAAAATTGATAGGTTATTAATTAAGAGCATTTTTGAGAGCAGAAGGGTTTTTTTATCACGATGCAATGGGGACGGTTAACTCATCCAAGAAAACCTAATCCAGTACTCCAAAACAGGAAAATAAGAACTTTGAAATAACAACTAGTTTTTAAATGAAGACATTGAATATTGCTTACTTTTGAGTTACGCAGTTAATATAAAAATAAATGTACTGATTTGAAATTAAGCAAATCTATTAAAATGAACCCTTAACAATAATTGAAAACCCATGTAAAACCACTAATTAATTCTAGTAACTTAGCTAATAAAATAAACGTCCCGTCGAATAATTGTTAATCTTTTCAATTTCTTATATATCTAATAATAAGGAGAGAGAAAATTTGAAAATGTAATTTCCAGATTGAAAAAAAAAGTGCCACCTTGCATCCCACAATCTTGTCTATTATGTAGAAATTTAACATATTAATGTAATGAATTTCAAAATTTATCATAAGTAGTAATTTAAGGGATAAATTAGTAACTAGAAGTGTGGAACATTATACAACTTTCAATTGCACTTAGTACTGATGACTGCATTTAAATTTGCCATGTATTGGTGTAATTTTCCATTTTCGTTTTCGATAAATATTGTGAAACAGTAAGTGAAACAGAGAATAAACAGCCATTAATGAGCGATGCTCAAGGAGAGATAACTGTGTTAAAGACATTAATTTTTCAATTTTTTCAGTCTTTATCACATTACTACGCAAATTTCGAACGTAAAGATGTTTAGACAGGATAATACATAATAATAGGTATCATGGCCACCACTAACCCGTATACCAAAGTTGAACATCGTATCTCTATTTGTTCGGGAGTTGTGCTCATCGATATAGATAAACAACTGGGTAGACTGCTCCATTGTCAATGCAAAGAGAAAAACGCGCCGGGGATTGCGAAGCTGGTGGGAAGATTAACCAATCACAGTTCACTTTTATAGTTGGATGGAAATGCGAAAAACCTTTTAAAATGCTAGAGTATATATTTTTTTGCACATTATTACTAATTAAGGTCTACTATTGACATTTATGATGTGTACAACCCAAAATTTTATTTTCAATCCTCGGCAATCCGTATATTTTATCCCACCAACGACTTCTGGCAACTGCTTCATTTTCCCAGCGTTAAGCAGTCTATCCAGTTGTTTATTTATATCGATGGTTGTGCTGAACACGGGCAGTCACACACACACTTTTTATAGACCACTTTTTCAAACTCAGCACGTTTCAAAACGCGTAGAGATGCAAAATCATTTTTTTTTTTTTTTTTTTTTTTTTTAAATTTTTTGACCGAATGCAGTACTTTTATTGCCTTATATTAACATATGTAGGGTCTCCGCTAAGAACGATCAAAGTCCAGTTTATTCGAAATCGATGTTTCCCCGTCATATGCAAGGTTATAGCAGATGATAGTTCACTCGGAGTACTCTGGCAAATAAATGTCATGGTACGTGATATTTTGAGCAACTAATTACCTTAACCCTGATTCAAGCAATGACACTTGAGACTTTAAATCAGCTTTTCTGAGGAATTGGGGAAAAAACGGACGCTGGTCGTTCTTTTCCGTAGCCCTTCATATGGGTAATTAAAAATAAAAAATGTAGTGCTTGATAGAATCAGAAAACAGTTCATCAGTAATAAAATCTCCAATCAGACCCATCGATATAGATAAACAACTGGATAGACTGCTCCATTGTCAATGAAAAGAGAAAAACACGCCGGTAGTTGCGAAGCTGGTGGGATGATTAACCAATCACAGTTCACTTTTATAGTTGGATGGGAATGCGAAAAACCTTGTAAAGTGTTAGAATATATATTTTTTTGCACATTATTACTAATTAAGGTCTACTATTGACATTTCTGCTGTGTACAACCCAAAATTTTATTTTCAATCCTCGGCAATCCGTATTTTTTATCCCACCAATGGCATCTGGCAACGGCTTCATTTTCCCAGCGTTATGCAGTCCATCCAGTTGTTTATGTATATCAATGATCAGACCGTAAACTCTATTTTCTAATTCATTATTTTGTTTCTTATTCAACTTTAATTTTTAACATTAATAATTTGTATTAATTTTGAAGGCATTTTGTAAATTATCTTTTCATTTTACTTCCAAGTAATGGTCGTGGGATTCCATTACAAAGCTCTTTCTCTACTACAAAGAACACTGTTTCAGCAATTCTTTTCAAGTTTTTAAAGTTATTTAAAGTCTCATTCAAAGGAAAGTTCTTTTCATCAATGGAGAAAAAAATCATTAGAAACAAATGTAAGCTTACCGTCATCATTCCTAGAGAAATGTGCAAGACTGAGGAAAATTAATTTTTTTTTAACTAAATGTCACATTTTACGATTCTTTGAAAGTAATGATCCATGCTAATGGCTCTTCTAAGAACTAAAGAATCTAAAATAATTTTTTTTTAAAAATTCGTCTTCTACTACGAAAAGAATTTTGAAAAAATCATATCTTCAAAACACGATATGTGGCTTTTATAAGGCTGATTCCAAGTCCCTGCTACAATATGACACAACATCACGTAATATAGCTATCAAGCATAGAAAAGTTAAAAATTATTTAAAAAGTCGTTTTAATACAAGTCTAAACCCACACAAAGACTGTTCAACATCCATTATACAGGGTGTCTGTAAAATGTTGGACACATTTTGATGTTGAATAATTCATAAAATAATGAAGATCTATACAAACTTATGCCATTTATACATAAAATAACTCATAAATTTTCATTTATAGTGAACGTTACCATAGAAAATTCTTTTTCCCATTTGAATAACATTTCTTTTCTAAATATTGCAGGCGCGCGTTATTACTTGTATGTTTTTCTCTCTTGGCTACCCGGATCATCTGATATAACCATCGATATAGATAAACAACTGGATAGACTGCTCCATTGTCAATGCAAAGAGAAAAACGCGCCGGGGATTGCGAAGCTGGTGGGAAGATTAACCAATCACAGTTCACTTTTATAGTTGGATGGAAATGCGAAAAACCTTGTAAAATGCTAGAGTATATTACGTATTTTTTTGCACAGTATTACTAATTAAGTAATCACTAATTAAGGTTACTTATTACTAATTACTAATTAAGGTCTACTATTGACATTTCTGCTGTTACAACCCAAAATTTTATTTTCAATCCTAGGCAATCCGTATTTTTAATCCCACCAACGGCATCTGTCAACGGCTTCATTTTCCCAGCGTTAAGCAGTCTATCCAGTTGTTTATTTATATCGATGGATATAACGCCACTGCAGTTTTTCCTTTGGGGATTCGTAAAGGACATCGTTTACTGAAGTAAAGTGTCGAATGTCATTGACTTAAGGTCCAGGGTTACAGACACAATAGCCTCTGTGGATGCCGACTTGCTTACCCGTGCCTGGCTTGAACTTGTTGTGTGTATGGGTTCGAAAGATTTGAGGCCAAAGCAGATCAAAACTTGCTGAAATTCATTCCGATGTAACTCTTCGCAGATTCTCTTACAACTCCAGAACTTCTCGTTCTAGTAGACTCAATACAGCTCTTTACAAGAACAATAGAGCACAAAACAGCAGTTAAAAACTTGACAACACAACTGCTAAAAATCGTCGCCAAAGACAATGCAATACAGTTCACTTTCGGAACTCTCTGAATGCTCGCTGAGAGACAGTTAACTCTGTAACTCCAGACAACTAACTAACTCAATTAACTGACTAACTCCACTCACGGCCGGCTTTATATGTGAAAGGCGACGCTTCGCGAAACTTCCACAGATAGAACTTTGGAGAACTTTCCAGATCGTAGTCAAAAAGTCCTATACATGTACATGGGGACCGAAAATGTCGCCAAGGTTGGCGAAATTTGGCGACCAAAATTAGTCGCCAAAACCGTCGCCAACTTGGCTCTATCTCGCATATTTGGGGAGATTGCCATTACTATAATGTTAAATGGCCTGCTCTTTGTAAAACTCGCTTCCCAGCATTATCTCTGTAAAACTCGTTTTCAAGCATTCAGGGTCACATTGCAGGAAAGCAAAGTAAGACAAACTATTGCACTGCCTTATGCGAAATGTACATAAATTTATCATTTTACATAATTAATGCTACGAAATATTTACAAATATATATAAATTCGTAACAAACTTGAATACCTTCTAGATATTCTCCGTGCGCGACAAACAGTGCACATGTAGAAGTCCATTGAGAAGAGCCATACAAGTTTTTGAGTCAATCTAACCATTAGTGTTATCAATTTAAATTTATCTTCGTTATTTAAGGAATTATTCACATCAAAATGTGTTCAACATTCATAGACACTATATACAAACAAAACAAGAACGTCCATCTACTCACTTGTTTGTTTAAAAGAGTAATTAAATAGTTCCCATGTATTCTCAAAAAAGTCATTTTACCTTTGACGTAAAGCAATCTCTACTTTTCAGTATATTTTTAAAACTCAATTAAGAATCAGAAAATAAATTTAAGAAGTGGATATTTATACAAGTACGAGTTTAAAAAAAAAAAAACATTTTTCTTTAAAGCAGTCTCTGTTATGAAATATATGTTTATAAAGCAAATAAAGAACAACTTGAGAGGGCCCTCTTGGTGAATTTATTCTCGTTTTTACGTTTTCAATTTATTTCGTTTTGATACTATTGCCCATAAATGCCCTAGTTCTATATATTGAGAAGAGCAGTGTAAAGATGAAACTCTTTGACAAAATCAAAATTAAATAGAATGCCATCTTGGTGCAACATGTTGTATATTTGCCTTTTAAAACGTCCCCTTTAAAATGAAAATAAATACTTTTTTTGGAAAGAAAAAAATTCAAAGCAAGGAACCTTCGCTCCCAGGAATCAACAGATATCGTATTTCACATATGGGAAATTTGTTGAATGCAGATCTCTCTCGTGGTATAAAAAGTTTTCAACGCGCTTTTATTTGATAAACCAAAAGAAACGGATATCCTGCTGTGTTTGAAGCTTGGAAGGTAACCCGGCCTACTACATTTTTTAACATACAGACTACACCGACATTTATAGATAGGTATAGAAATAACTTTTTTAGTATTTTTTCATTGCAAAACAAATCAACGCAAAACCATTCGTCTTAAAATAATCAAGGTTGGTTGGTTGTTTTCAGATTATCTGGCGCCGTCAGCAACACGAGGGCTATAATGCGCCGAAACATTCGTCATTAGACAAGCCAACATACATTTGCAACACCCATGCCTAACACGGGACTCGAACTCGCAACCTCGAGGTCTAAAAGCTAACTAAAATAATCCAGGAAGGCGGTGATTTCTAATTTCTAAATTTCGCGCGATTCGTGAAGTCTAGATGTAGTATAGTGAAGTAACAACTGAATGTAGTAATCTGAAGTAACAACACTCAAATAATATAACTCATAAACATTTTTTAATATAAATCCTTTATATGCATTGGCCAATTTTTATATCCATTTACAAAACACCGCTTCTGTTGCCTTCGTGTGGTTGGTATTGACATCTAATTTTAAATATTAAAAACATTTCTATCAGCAAAAATATGCGATAAACTACTTTTCAAATTTCATTCATTAAAAATTAATGTGAATTATGAGTGGAAGCTCCTGTATGAGCTTGAATGAGTTTTGCTGCCATTTGTAAAGAAAAAAAGGTTTTATTTTTGTAATCCAATATCATAATATCTCTGAAAAGAAAATTCGTGACACTATTTTGAAGATTCTGCATAAACCTGTTTGCTCGAAAATGGCACAACTTGTTTTATATTTAAGTAATTAACACGTTCGGGGAGAAGATGTCTATAATACCCATCGATATAGATAAACAACTGAATAGACTGCTTAACGCTGGGAAAATTAAGCCTTTGCCAGATGTGGGATAAAAAATACGGATTGCCGAGGATTGAAAATAAAATTTTGGGTTGTACACAGCAGAAATGTCAATAGTAGACCTTAATTAGTAATAAAGTGCAAAAAAATCTATACTCTAACTCTTTACAAGGTTTTTCGCATTCCCATCCAACTATAAAAGTGAACTGTGATTGGTTAATCATCCCACCAGCTTCGCAATCCCTGGCGCGTTTTTCTCTTTGCATTGGCAATGGAGCAGTCTATCCAGTTGTTTATCTATATCGATGATAATACCATGTCATTGCTTTGGAATTGCATCATAAAAGAGGAACGAAAGTGTATCAAATGCTGTTTCCTCAAGCACCAACAGATATCCTTCTCAGAGATGATTTGGTTGGCGGCCAAATTCATTTTTATGTATTGTTTTATGAAAGAATCTATGCCAGATGCTTAAAAATTATGTGTTGGCATTAAAAAGATCATGTATTTAAAGTATTTGAGATAGCACACTGCGAACTGTGCAATTTTGCTGAATAGAAAGCATATGTATGTTTGGTTAAGAAAACGGAAATAAGAAAATTCAGAAAAGATATCCCTTTTCTTGCGTGGTTTCTGTTTCTTTCTTCTTTCTTTTTTTTAAAAAGATTAATTCTCCCTTAAAAGCAGAAATATGTTCTAAACTACTTTCTACTTTAACTTTAATTACACTTAAAGAGCTTAAGGAAACTTTTTTTTTTCCTTGGAACTCAAAAGAAAGATGGTTATTTATGGTCATTAATTTATATTATATGAATAAATAATGGTTTGCTACTTTGTTTCTGATGTGGATAAGAGTGGAAAATTTTTTCTTTGTTCAAACTCGTCTGTCTCATAAACAGATAAAAGATTTTACTTGTGGCAGTTCCTGTGAATGGTTTGGGAAAATGGCAATACTTCTATTTACAAAATCGTAGTTTTGATTTATATTGGTTAATTTCAAAAAATATATATCTTTTACTTTCAATTACCCTTATGTTAACATAATGAAAGTATTGCATTCAGTCAGAAAACAAAAAATTGTTTGCATTTCTACATGTTTTGGAGCATACTGAGTTCAAAAAGGTTGTCTTGAAAAAAACGTATGTCTGGGGTCAGCATAACTACCGAACAGATTGACCTACGATGTTCAACTTTTGCATGCAAGTTAGATGTGGCCATGGGACATATCACAAAGATTTTAGTCAAAATTATACTTGCGCATAAAGTAGCGCTATTGAAAAAGGTATGTTTTTCAGCCATTACTAAAAAAAAGGCTACCAAATTTTGACTAAAATCGCTGTGGATTAAATGACCTCTTAAAGTGATCAAGCATCTCCACCTCCAAAATTCAGGTGAAAATGCGATAAAGGCTTAAAAAGTTGAAAAAACGAATGTTCTCTTCACTTGAACACCTCCCATCAATGACCTTTTCTCCTCTGTTTTACTTAAAAGAAAGGACAATGTAAAAGTTATCGAAAAATATATCAAATTCCCCATTTTGATTTTTAGTGTAAGAATTATTGTCAAAAATATCGCCAAACTGTAATTTTTTTTGTAATGAATGAAATTATGAAAACAGCAAATAATACAAATCCAAGTCAAATATAAATACAGTGTCTAGTATTGTAACTGAAATTTGTGCAATGTTCCACGCCCCTTATTTGAAAGAAAACAAAGGGTTTTATATCTAATAATTTTATTATTTTTATTTCTCGACTTAAATATTGGACATTAATCAAATTAAGAGATAGTTAATGAATTTAAAAATGATGGCTACTTTTTTTTTTTTTTTTTTTTAGTCGGTTGTTCAAGTAGGAACGTGGTGGAACATCGTTCAACTTTTAGTCACTAGTCACCCATGTATTAGTCACTGTATTTAGATTCTCCAAGGATCAATGTAATTTAACGTTTCAGTCTTTATATTTTGATTAGTTTTAAAAAATTGCCAGTTTGTTGTATTTTTAGACGATTAGTATTTCATTAGCAAAAAAAAATCCCAACAAAATGGCGAAATTTGGTGATATGTGTTTCGATAAATATTACATTTCCCTTTCTTGAAAGTAGAAAGTAGTACAGAGGATAAACATTCGTCGATGGGCGATGCCCCAGAAAAGAAATGTTAAAGTCCTTTTTTCAACTTTTTACGCCTTTATCGCATTTCTACAGAAATTTCGGTGGTGGAGATGTCTAGAGCCACAGCGACTTCGATAAAATTGTTAAAACCATTTTTTTTTTTTTTTTTTTTTTTTTCCTGCATTTGCCGCAGAGCACAAGTTTTCTAATTCAGCAATTTTTGCAAAAGCCTTAATGATAGGTCCCATGGCCATTACTAACCCGTAATCCAAAATAGCCATCGAAGTCGCAAAGCGAATATCGTAGGTCAATTCGTTCTGGAGTTATTCCGACCACGAACAGATACACATATTTTTTATACCACTTTTTTTTTTAGTTCAGCGCGTTCCAAAACGTTTAGAAATGCAAAAAAAAAAAAAAAAAAAAAAAACTTTTTTTTTTAAATTTTTTTTTTTATATATATAATGCAATACTTTCAATACACTATATTAGCATATGTGTTGGTGAAAGTAATAACTTTTTAATGCCCTACTTCCCTTAGTTACATAGTCACCAGATCAGTCTGTACGAACCATCGATATGGATAGACTGCTTAACACTGGGAAAACGAAGCCGTTGCCAGATGCAATTGGTGGGATAAAAAATACGGATTGCCGAGGATTGAAAATAAAATTTTGGGTTGTACACAGCAGAAATGTCAAAAGTATTAATTAGTACCATATTAATTCACCCATATTAATTAGTACAATAATATGCAAAAAAAATATACACTCTAACACTTTACAAGGTTTTTCGCATTTTCATCCAACTATAAAAGTGAACTGTGATTGGTTAATTATCCCACCAGCTTCGCATTCCCCGTCGCGTTTTTCTCTTTGCATTGACATTGGAGCAGTCTATCCAGTTGTTTATCAATGTCAATGGTACGAGCGCGACAACAGAATACTGAAATACTTCGTGATAGAGTATGGTTATGGTGATTTGCAAAAAAAAGGGAGGAAGTGGTTGATTTTAAGTATCCCTGATACTGTACACAAAATTCTTGCTTGCTCACTCAGAATAGTAGTTATAATTATTATTTTATTATTTATTTATTTTATTATTTATTTTTTGAATAAACGACCCAAGTAAGAATATCATTTTTCACGTGGCTTTTGAATGCCTTTCCAAAAGAATCATTCCTTGTCTTATATGGTGTTTGACACAAAATTCGCTTATGGATATAAGTGCCTCATACGTCCCTGTTTAAAGTGTTTCCTTATAGTCCGAGAGGCGACTGCAATTTTTAGATCCCATCGAACATCATTTTGAATTTTTTATAGAAATTGGAGAAAAGTTAGTAGATAAGGAATCCACTGGTCTGTCGTGGCAAAAATGTCCGAAACTTATCAATAATCGACTTGGAATGAGTTGAACTAAAATCCGATTGCCAAATATGTCATAAATTGCCAAAAATAGAACAAACTTTTTCGTCCAGCAACCAACTGCATTTCGATTTTCAATGAAAAAAGCGCAAACGATTTCTGATCCCTTGCTCGGAAAACTTATATCTTTTAAAAGTAAGCCAAATTGGCAGCATCAGTTACATCATAAGTGACGTAATATTTTTTGCCAACTTGGCTCCCTTTTAATAGATGTAAGTAGAACGTCGCCAGATATCTGAATCGTCTGCAACCCTCTTAATTGAAAATTAAAGAGTGAGGGTTACCAAATAAAAAAAAAGCTCATTATTTGGCAAGTTATGGCGCATTTGGCAATTGGATTTAGTTCAACTTATTAAAAGTCAATTTTTGACCTGTTTCGGCCATTTTTGCCACGGCAGACCAGTGGATTCGTAATCTACTCACTTTTCTCTAATTTCTATAAAAAATTCAGAATGATGTTCGATGGGGTCCAAAAATGGCAGTCGCCTCTCAGTCTATTAAGAATCATTCCTTGTTCAAAATGACGCAAGGTATTTCAAAAGATGGATGACTCACTATAAACGTCATCATATTCTCAGTGCCTTTTAGGTTCATTTAATATCACGAACGAACTAAAATCTGTCGGCTGATAATATAAAAATTCAGCGCTTTATTCAGCACGAAATTCTATTTTGGTAAAGTAAAACATTTAAAGCAGAAATCATCAGTTAAACGGATAGTGGCTGCTAATGCATATTGAGTTTTAAGATTTAATTATTCCTATAACACTATCATACTTATGTAACTTTTTAATTTTTATAAAGATAAGTTATTTTTGCCCTGAGTTGTGTTTAAAGAGGTTAAGGAATAATATAGTTAAATATAGTTAAATAATATGTTAAATAACTGTATCATTATTCACATTACTTTTAAGAAGCATTGCTTGTACAGCAGGTATTTAACGTTTTCTGTACAGGAACGACTACAGTTATTTTATCATATTCACATTATTTATTAATGAATTTTCTTACAAATACTCTCTATCCGGATGGCTAACGAGTTTTATGAAAGAACGATACAAGTAACTGAATAAATTTCTCGTACTTTATGTCGTTTCACAAGGATCATTTTGTCTGTAATGGTGTTTAACGACATCTTTGAATGGATGCCTTAGACAACTATATTGTATTTAAATCGCTTTTAATGTATTGTTGCGTGGACGGGTTCGAAAGATTTGAAGCCAAAGCAGATCAAAACTTGCAGAAATTTATTCCGAGATAACTCTTCGCAGATTCTCCTACAACTCCAGAATTTCTCGTTCTAGTAAACTCAATACAGCTCTTTTCACAACAATAGAGCACAAAACAGCAGTTAAAAACTTGACAACACAACTGCTAAAATCGCTGCAAAAGACAATGCAATACAGTTCACTTTCGGAACTCTCTGAATGCTCGCTGTGAGACAGCTCAGTAGCTCCAGTCTACTAATGGACTCAACTAACTGACTCAACTCACGGCCGGCCTTATATAGGAGTCAAACCTTCTGGAAATTTCTAGAGGTAGATATTTGGAGAACTTTCCAGATCGCAGTCGAAAAGTCCTATACATGTACATGGGGACCGAAAATGTCTCCAAATGGTCACCAGTTTGGCGACAAAAATGAGTCGCCAAAACCGTCGCCAACTTGGCTCTATCTCGCCAATTTGGCGAGATTGCAATTACCATAATGTTAAATGCCCTGCTCCTTGTAAAACTCTCTTCCCAGCGTTATCTCTGTAAAACTCGTTATCAAGCATTAATAGACACACTCCAGGGAAGCAAAGTAAATACGAACTATTGCACTGCCTTATACGAAATGCACATAAATTTTTCTTTTTACATAATTAATTCTACGAAATATTTACAAATATACAGAAATTCGTAACAGTATTTTCATAGTGTTAAATCATTCAGGATGGTATTTATTGAAAGTTGAAAATTAATGGCTTTTACATCTGGGTATATACATTATAATGTTGCTTTTTTAAATATATTCATGAAGATCAATCCTTTTTCATGTGATGATTAATGAGTTTAAAAATATGAAAGTCGTATTAATTTTTATTGTTTTTTTCATACAATTTGTTCGTTGTCTTGTAAAAAATGAACTTAAGGTGAGGCGATATTATGCACATTTTTTATAAATACTAAAATGCTTTTTGGTATGATTATTTTTTACATTTGTAGTATAAATTGTTTCATATTATATTTTTTAAACTTTATACTAGTTTATCCCTTTTAAAAAAAATTCAAATAGTTACTCTAATCTCAATTTCACAGTTTTTTGAAAAACAAATTCACATTTCTATACTATTTTGAATAAATATTTAATTTAGGTTTTTGGAATAAAACACTACTATTTTTAATAATTATTTACTCTTTTTTTTTTATTTTGACTCTTAAAAAACCTTGGAAGATATATATATAGGAAAATAAATGCTTACTTTAATAGAACACATATCTATTCTGTCAGAATAAATGTATGGTTTTTATAATAAATATATGAATGTATAAAAAGCCCTTACCAATTAATTTAAAAGTAAAAATGCATAGCTTTCTCTTGTTCATACTTTCTTAACTTACTGTAGTGAAAACAAGCATCTAATTAAGTTTTTTTTTTTTTTTTTTTTTTTTTTTTTTAGTGTCATTTTAATCAGAAAGATTTCATACATTTATTAAATTGATAAAAAGTAAAAAATTTTAAGGATCTCAAAACAGGATGAAGAAAAATGAATCACTTTATATTTGTATTACTACCACAACTCAAAATCGTAAAAATTAAAACTTTTCATTAACTAGCAATACATTTTCGAGGTCACTAAAATAAAAATAAAAAATAGATTGATTTTTTTTTTTACAATACAAAGAAAGTTTAAATTTTTAATTTTGAGATCACCCCCCCCCCCCCTCACCATCTCTCCATTAACTCCTTGTAACAAATGAATATCAAATATTACCATGTTTATTAATATAGAGCGAGCAAAATATCTTGTCAGGTTAAAATATAAATGCTTTCATTGTAATACTGACTGATACATGGTTTTTAAAAAAAATTGAAGACCCGTTATTTAAATTTTTGTGAACACGAATTACTTTTGCCTCGTTATATTTTGGTAAAATTTTTGTCGGTTATTCAGTACTCGCTAAGTACTGACCAGTAAACCAGATACTGTATTAATAGTCCTAACTGTAACATCTATTTAATATTTTCCGAGCTACGAAAAGAACAAATTTTTATGACAACTAAGTTAATAGGTGTTCATAAAAAAGCATATTTACTTTCCCCTTCAGTTTTAAAAAAGAACATATGCCGCTGTAATTCTAAAAAATTGCAACACATAAAAAGTAACTGTTTGGGAAACATAAAAAAACTCTTATGTTTGGTTTGATTAAACGTTCGCGCACTACTATGATGCCTGTTTTGAGGCTTACGTGGTATTTTTCACATCACGATCGGACTTTTTGTTTTGAAACTAAAATACAACTTTTATACAACAAACATCTAGTGGTAGAAGTGGGGGGGGAAGTGGGGGGATGCCCAAAAGTTGGAGACAAATGCACTCCCCCGCCTTCCCCCCCCCCCACCAACGATAATTTTTATAATAATATACTTCCTAATACTAACATTGAACAAGGGTCGAAAACTTGCTGTGATTTTAATGAATATTCTGCGACTTAGTTTTTTTACTTGTGGAAGTAAGAGATGTGAAGTAATAATTCAACATTATATACATAACTGCTTATTTAGGTTTAAAAAGTGCTTCTAAATATGAACACTTTCATGAAATTACATTAATAGATAACTTTAATATATATATATATATATATATATATATATATATATTTCCCCCTTAATGGCTTGTTTTTATATGAAACAAGAATAGAAATGTTCCTCCAAAGTTAAAAGTTAAACAAGCGTAACAGTATTTGTTAATAAAAATACTGATCTTTACACAAAGTAATGTAATACATTTTTACAACAGTATGATATATATATACCATAAATAGATTTTTTATATACATTTGAAAACTTTAAATCCCTCTTTCTCAGTACCACTACTTTTAAAGGTTAATGTTATCTTTCCTTGGTAGTTTTAGATGGATTAAGTGTTTTTAAAAATGGGGGATGGATTTCTGTGGTTTTAGAAGTGGAGGGACGCATGGGTATTTTCTTGAAAAGTGGGGGAACGCGTCACCCCGTGTCTAACCACATTTCTAGCACTGAAAACATCACTTTTGGATTAAAAGGTATTAGAATTGCAGCGACGATATAATAATAAATGTTAAAATTTTCTGACAATAATATTTTTTACTAACAATGCCTTTTTCGCATGTATTTTTTACATACAGATGTCTAATTTAATGTTGTGTGGCTAGGTGTGACCCTGGACGTGCAGAGCGGCGCCGCTCACATGGCATTCACCGCTTTCAGCATGACTCGGGAGAGGTCCCAAGTCATCGATTACTCCGTCCCATTTTACCACTCAGGAGTCTCCTGTCTCACCTTCACGCAGGAAAGGGACGTCCCACTCTCCGCTTTCCTCGTCCCATTCAGGTAATGTCCCATATCCTCGGAGTAGTCTACAGAAAACGGGAAAGCTATCCTTAGGAGAAAGTCCTAGTAAGGATCATTCTCTATACTCGTTATGTTACAATCTTCTAGCCCGGTGCATTTAGAAACAACTCCGTGTAAAACATTGAAATTCGGTGACTGGGTACGAAAATAATCACTTAATGAAATGACGTAAATTAAAAATTCCGAAAATAGCGTCTAATGTATTTTATTTTATATTTGAAATATTTACGTCATTGCATATGCAGTGGCTCCACCTGGTTTTGTCTTTGGTATTTTAATTTTCATTTATAATAGATAATAGACTGAGAGGCGACTGCAATTTTTGGACCCCATCGAACATCATTCTGAATTTTTTATAGAAATTAGAGAAAAGTTAGTAGATTGCGAATCCACTGGTCTGCCGTGGTAAAAATGGCCGAAACTGGTCAAAAATCGACTTTTAATAAGTTGAACTAAATCCAATTGCCAAATGTGCCATAACTTGCCAAATAATGAGCATTTTTTTTTTTTATTTGGTAACCCTTACTCTTCAATTTTCAATTAAAAATGTTGCAGACGATTCAGATATCTGGCGATTGTCTACTTGCATCTATTAAAAGGGAGCCAAGTTGGCAAAACATATTACGTCACTTATGACGTAACTGATGTCGCCAGTTTGGCTTACTTTTAAAAGATATAAGTTTTCCGAGCCAAAGATCAGAAATCATTTGCGCTTTTTCTCATTGAAAATCAAAATGAAGTGGGTTGCCAGACGAATAAGTTTGTTCTATTTTTGGCAAGTTATGACATATTTGGCTATCGGATTTTTGTTCAACTCATTCCAAGTCGATTATTGATCAGTTTCGGCCATTTTTACCACGGCAGACGAGTGGATTCGTAATGTACTCACTTTTCTCCAATTTCTATAAAAAATTCAGAATGATGTTCGATGGGGTCCAAAAATTGCAGTCGCCTCTCGGACTCTAAGCATTAAAAGAAAACAATTTATGTTGTTTCTTTAAGGCGATCTTTTTCGTACCTATTCGTAACATAACGAGTATAGGGAATGAACCTTACTAAGATATCCTCTTAAAGCGTGACACTGCCCCTATTGACTCAATAGCTATTAAACTATAGTTTATGTTTGAAAATATAAATAATCTTATTACGCATTTTCAGCTGGGCTTCATCATGTGAATTTCCTCCTTAAGAAACAGTGATATTTGATCCTGCATGCAGCAATTCTTCTTTCATGATTATTAAAGTTAGAATAAGAATAAAACGTTAAGTGATGCAAAAATAATTAGTGTATACTCTATAAAAAATAAAAAATGAATCGAGACCTTAGGATAGAAAATACTGCAATAATTTTCATCAATTTGCTGAGGGAACATCTTTCTGTCCCTTCCCAATGAACCTAATGCTTTATTTTTTCAGCAACAATTTCTGCCGGAAGCATTTGAAATTTTATAACAGGTATAACATCAGTACAAAAAGTTAATTAAAAAAATTTGAAGGCAAAATAACTGGTTATTTTTTTATTATTATTAATTTTTAAATAATTGTAAGCTAACTTATAAAAAAATTTTAAGTGTAAGAATAGTAAAAATACTATAGTTATTTTGCCTTCAAATTTTTAATGATTTTTTACTCTTGTAGTTATGTCTGTCATAAAATATCAAATGCTTCAAAGCAGTATTCCAAGCAGCACTTGTGACTGAAAGAATAAAGCATCAGGTCTATGGGGAAGAGATAGACTGACATTCCCTCTTAAACCACCACATACAAAATTCTAATGTACGACAACTTGAAGTTTTATAAGCCTCATATAAAAATTCCCGAACAATAACAAACTTAGACTATTAATCATAAATTTTAATTCTGGCAAACGACATAAAAATGAATTTTAAGTTTTATGTCAATAATTATTAAAAACGTACTCACAGAGTTCGTAGAAAAATTGACAAAGCATATCGACATAGGGAAAGTTCCAAATCATTATCCCAAAAATTAGTAACCATCACATTGAGAAACCTTATACAAGTGCATATTCAACAGTTTTAATGGAACTTTCAAAATTGAAATACCTTCTAAAAATCTATATTTACGGTTACACTTTAAAAAATATATATCGTAGTCGTATTTTTAAAATCCTTCTATTTAACTAGAATGGATTTAAGACCATTATTTGTTTTAAATTTAATTTCTTTTCAACAATTTTACTATCATTCCAATACGATAAAAAAAAACTTCATAAATTAAGGCTCTTAAAATTCATAAATCATTAACAACGAAATTTTGTCTTTCCAGCAAAATCATAAAATAATACGCGCATAGGTGAATTTCAAACTGGGCAACTAATGCCTGTCTTAGAATTGTCTTTCAGTATTTTCTACATATTAACGAAATGAGGCTTATACGCTATTTAGGGGTTATTTGAGTTGAGTCAAACAATCCCTGCATCTTTAAAAATACGAATTCTAATATCCAATTGCCAATCACAACGCGCATTTTATATTTACGCCAACATAACAATAGACTATGGTGTAGTCATGCCTAATCTGTAATATGAAAAATCCAGGCACATTTGCATGATACTACTAAACGCAATTTTATCAACGCTTTGGATAAAAAAAAAATGTTATAATAAATCTGTTTCAAATTCTTTCAAATATAAAATTCTGATGCAAAGTAGAACTATTCTTTAAAATTCTAAAAAAAATGTTAAAAACATTTTTTTCTCAAAATATTAATCGAAATACAAATAGGGTAAACAGAAGTATGAAAATTTAAGAAAGACTTTTTTTTTTTTTTTTTTTTTAAGGTTTCTCATGTATTAGGAATCTTCATCTTCGTCACACCTTTAAAACGATGTACAGCAAAAAAGGCAATACGATTATTAGAAAAAAAGAAAGAAAAAAACATTTGCGATGAATATTTTAGATTTGAATTTATTATAAGTACTTTACGCACTGTTTTCCCAAAATTTCCATTTTTAAAATAAATACAGTTCTAGAAGTAAAGACAATATTTTACTTCGACATTTGTTTACCTATTTAGTTTCTGTGTGTTTTGCTATACACTGATAAGAGTTTGGATTTGATGAAATATATATTAAAATAATTTATAAAAATTCCCAACAATACATTTTATAAAACTTTTTGAAAAATTCAATAGAATTTAAATTTTCTTATCTATCTCTAAAAGCATGTTTCTAAGTTTTCGAAAGAGTATAAATATTGCCAGTGCAAAAAAAATCTAAATCGGTTTCATATGTAGGTTCTGGGAAAAAAGTACATCATAAAAGTACTTTTGACAATTGAACCTTAATGAAATATACCGATACCTGTTAAAAAATAAAATATGAAATTATTGTTATTATTTTGATGTTCGTCATTAAACTATTCTTTCTTTTTATCACTTAAAACAGCGTGCAACTTTGGGTGGCCATTTTCTTTTGCCTCAACTTGACCGCCATATTTGCCGCCATTTACGAATGGCTCTCACCATTTGGTCTCAACCCATGGGGGCGCATGCGCACTAGAAACTTTTCCTTGGCATCGGCTCTGTGGGTCATGTGGTCTTTATTGTTCTCTCACCTGGTTGCCTTCAAGGTAAGGATGAAAAAAGATTGGCAAGGAAAAAACTTAAATTCAAAATGTACTTTGAAAAAAAAAATACTTTTTTTTATTCAAGCAGTTTTAAATATGTGTGCTACATATAAAGTTGCTTTAACTGATATTTACTGACAATAAAAGTATGATGGACTATCATAAAACATTTAAAAGTGTTTATGTCCCATGCTTTTATTTTTAGTGCGTTATAACAAGAATATATCGAGCATATTTTTGAAAATAGGTGAAGCTAGAAAATAGTTTATATATATATATATATATATATATATATATATATATATATATATATATATATATATATATATATATATATATATATATATATATATATATATATATATATATATATATATATATATATATATATATATATATATATATATATATATATATATATATATATATATATATATATATATATATATATATATATATATATATATATATATATATATATATATATATATATATATATATATATATATATATATATATATATATATATATATATATATATATATAAACCTTCAAGAAACAAGTTCTTAAAAAAGGGGTTTTTTGTTGCTTGAAGGGGTTTTTTGTTTTTGTACTTTTTTTAGTTTCCAATCACCTAACTCAATTGTCTTTTATTAGTTATATGTTCTCTTTATTAAAAACTCATTTCTTAAAATATATATTTGCTTTTCTATTTATTAGTCACTAAAATTCAATTTAATTTAACTATCTGTTCAAGAGTGTACTTTTTTTCTTTTCAGTGCATTTAAATTGATTTTTTTTTTAAAGTTTTTTATTATTGTGTTTTAATGATTTTTATTGTTGGATATTGTATTAAGTATCGCATTTAAGCATATTTGTCAAGTTTATAGAGTATATGGAAATATGTTAAAATTGAGTTACTAGGATTTGGTGATACTATGTACCATAACAGAATTAAGGCAAAGACAATAAGAAGTACCCTAACTCTTATCCTCAGTGGAAGATTACACAATATTGCGATGACGTCTCTGTTGCTAAATGAATCTGACCAAATCGTTACTCTGCAAGCACGTGGCTTTCAGAATCGCTGGAATAGTATAAGCGATTGTAGGTAGCACAGTAGTATTGGCCAATGTCGAAAACAAGGGTTCTGAAAGATTGGCTAATTCTAGCTGAAACTCGAGCAGAGTCCAAAATGCACGATTTAAAAAAAGCATGTCAAAAACATTACTTTTGCCTTCCGTTATTTCTTATAAATGAAATATTTCAATTTTAAAACAATGCATCAACATTTAGAAACTATGTTTTATCTAGCATTGGGCGAGATTGGTCTATATCTATAACAACGGACGGCTTGCAACGTCGAGATGGGCCAATGACAGTCTTTACTGGCCAAAGTTGTTTTGCTACTGGATCTTTCAGTACATTTCCCTTGGAATCATCCACAATGAAGGGAATTTAGATAGAAATAATGGTCTACTTTTTTTATCAAGACTGAAATGAACATCTAGATCTATAAATATTCATGACTAATCTTTGCCCTCCCTTAAACACACAATCAAAACCTCTACAAAACTTTTTTCCTTGTGCAAAATGTATATTGTTTGAAAATTATAAAACATCGTATAGTTTTTCTTTCAAAAGTTGGGGGAACGAAAACGGGCGCCCAAGCCTTTCCAGATATCTTGATCTCTACCCATGCATCCAGTTAAGTAGTCGGCAATTAATTTTATCTTTAAGGGACCTAAATGTTCACTTCTTAATTTCTTTCAAAGTAAAGGTCTGGTGTTTTCACGAAACTTCTATTCCTTACCATGAATTAATAATAAAAAAATGTATTCTAGACATGTTACTCTTAATTTTTGTATTATATAATATATAGCCTTGGTTATACACTTCAATGTCCTTATATTTTAATCTCAGGAAAGGTTTCAAACAAGTTCTTCCTCTTTATTTCTTGTACTCGACAAAACTTGGACCACTCCCAAAGAAACTTGGGATATTCCAAAGGAAAGTTATTGGCTATGCCAATATTCCATCGGGGTAAACTTTCTTGATTCAAATAAGAACGAAATATTATTTTTAAAATGTTAGTTAAAATACTGACTATCTTTAAAAAAAAATTAAAATTTTAGAAAGAGCCACAAGAAATCAACAAAAGAGTTGCATACTGCGCGCGGGTTACCACTTATTGATCCGGAGTGAATGGGTGTGTAACAGATTCTTCTATATAAGGGAGAGTCGGATGGGATGTGACACTTTTTACAAAAATATTTCTAATAATTTTTTTTCTATTGATAAAACATTTAAATTTTTAGAATAACATCTTGAATCATTTTGACACACTTAAAACTATAAATATGATGGTAATTATTTTTATATTAGTTTAATAAGCAAATTAAAAGAGCAAGATAAATGTCCCATCACTCCAAAATGTGGAAGAGGGATGGGACGTGTGGGAAAGTTAAAATACATGCGTAATTTTCAAAAATATTATGAAATATGGACAGAAACAGTTCTCTCATTTGTACCTAAGGTTAATTGTGTACTTTTGAACTTTAGTTTTATCTAACATCATTTCAAGTTGTAAAAATAAATTGTCTTATTTGTTACACAATTAAAAAAAGTCATTCCCTATGATACCTCCAGCCAAATAATTATTCTGACTGTAGAAAATGAAAAATTTGATAGTAAAACATAGTTATTTGATTGGAGATATGATAGGGAGGGATGACATCTCAATAAAATAACTATTACTTAAAAAAATAAAAATTTAAAAAAAAACATGATAGTTTTAGGCTTAACATAACTGCTAATTCATAAAATTTATATTACTAGGTCTACAAAACATTAAAAACAATTATGTTAGCAATAATGAAAGATATTGAGCACCTATATTGAAAATATAGGAAGGCACTTACTTTTTGTTACATAACTTCATAAAAACCTACATCTAAAATGATCCCTACCTAGAAATATGAAACTATAGTTACTTTACCTAGTGGAAGAATCAAAAATTGAAAAACTGCTTTATTTAGAAGTTATTACAGGTGTCCCAACCCTCCCTATGATATGTCTCGTGCGTCAGACGATATAAATGCATATTTGATCTAGTTAAAGTAATTATTTTTCCATATAACTTTGTCACCTTGTAAATCTATATAAAACAAAAGCATAATAATTGTAGAAATCTGATTTGTTTATGAGTAGAAAAAAGAGCTAAAATGTCTCGTTTTTACAGCAGAGAATTGCCCCCCCCCCCCCTCGCCCCTATATATATCAAACACAACAGAAATGTACACGCAACTGTGCCACATTTAAGAAAAGCTATTGAACCTTCATGCATTTAAATATCTTTTTTCACGCATCCTATATTTGATTCATAAGCACAAATAAACTCCTTCCATTCTTCTATGTTTTGTTTATCTCTATTCCATTCTGTCGTAAATTGCATCAGGAAAAAGAGAAAAATGGAAATCCCAAATGCGGGATTTACGACACGCGGTGTGCAATTGTCACACATCCGCAGAAGAGAAACAACTTGCAGAATACTAGGACGGATAATAAACACACAGAAAAAAAATTGTGAAAAAATATGGAAGGCGAGGGGTGGCTTATTCTCTCTTTCTTTCTCTCTCTCTCGAGAAACGATTTACGTGCCGATTCAAAATAGCTCAGTGGATAAATATGGACTCCTTCCGTCCACTTGAAATGTTGATGGATTTATTGCGATGCAGGACACGAATGTAAAAGAAGACATCTCTCTTTCTTATGTTTGATATATTGAAGGAAACCTTAGATAAGAAAAAAGTATACCCAGTGCAATAAAGAAGACAAAGTAATGGCAATACAATAAAGTAGATGAAGAGAATTCAGTACGGTAGAAAAGTGAAGGCAACGTAAAGACAAAGCAATAGATAAAATAAAGACAATGCAAAGACAAAGTAAAGGCAATACAATATGGTAGATAAAAGTTGATTAGTAGATTTGTACGCCCAATAATCTATTTTTGTGAACAATGATGGCTAATCAAATCGGTACCTACAGCTCAACGTGGATTCAGAACCACAACAAACATCCATGCCTAACCCAGGAAGTCGGTACTTATGGCATGCAAGGCCAGACAGCTAGCTACACAGCCATTATCAGGGTACTGTCGACAAAGTAATGACAATGTAATATAGCGGATAAAGTAAAGATAATACAATGTAGTATAAAAATGAAAAGCAATGCAATATGTCTGACAAAGTAAAGACAATACAATCGGTACTATGCATGACAAACATTAGGTACTATGTATATGACTCTGACAAATTTGGCATCTAGAAAGGAGGGTCCTAATCAGGTCTGAACGATCAGCAAATGCATGTTTACGAATCCAATGAAATAGATCTTTCAAACCAATCATCGTCATCTCGCATTACTCCCTAAGAGTACTTACACAGTGGAGCCGGGATGAGTGCTTTCTCGCATACTCACATAGTGCAAGGTAAAATTAAACCATACTTCTCTATGGGGACTCACATAATGGAGACTGGCCGGTTTACCGTTTAATTTTACTTCGCGATATGCGAGTAAGCACCCATTCCCGCTCCGGTGTGTAAGTACCCTTAGAGTCCAATTATCAAAAGTCGGAGGATAACTAACTTCTGCAGTAGGTTGAAACGTCCCATCCATAATCATATTATGACGTTGTTTTGTATGGGTATTCGTATTATTTTCTTTCACCACACCTGTAATAAATAGGGGAGGAATATGAAGAACTCAAAACAAGATGCATATAAATTATCGCGCCTGTATGTAACTAATAGCCTCCATCAACAATAACTCTCTGTGTAAGTGGTGTGTGTGTATTTCAGGCTCCTAAATCGTGGCCAAACAAAGTGTTGATCAACCTGTGGGGATGCTTCAGCGTCATCTTTGTATCTTCCTACACGGCCAACATCGCGGCACATTTTGCGGGCCTTTTCTTCCATCTCAGAGTAGACGACTTCCATGACGCCAGCGTAAGTACCTTCTCCGTACTGCTTCTGTTGACCTTTTAACAGGGTGATTCGAAGTTCCAGTTCAGATTCAGCCAAACAAGGGGGTCTCTTACAAAGAAGGAAGGGAGGGCATATCTTATAAAATCAAATATGTCTTTATAGTCAAACTTCTTTTCATCTTGACAACTATATTAAAAAGTAAAAGCAGGAATTTTTTTCTAAATAATTTTTTTAAAAAATCTAATTTGTAATTTGTGAACGCCTTTCTAAAACGATTTACTTTTCTTTGGAAAGACTCAACTATAGTATGTATGCGTTATAAATGAAGAGCTTGCCCTTGCTTTTAAAAAGATTGAGATCCATTTTCAAAACACTTGTCCCAATTAAAAATATTGTGTTTTGTAAGTTTAAATCGGTAACATCTGTATACAAATATTAATGTACGAAGTCCTCTAATTCTTACTTTTTGACAAATATTATGTAATGTGACGATGGTTCTTTTTAATAAATCTGGCCCATTTCTAAATCCATCACTCCCAAAAGCTATTATTCGTTTCATAACTTGCTGACATTCGCTATAACTTGTTATTTTTCACAGCTTCTCAACCAGAGGACCGGAACTGCCAAAGGGAGTGCTGCCGAATCCTATATATTCGCTCAAAATCCCCAACTATGGCAGCATATACAGAGATTTGGCTTTGCCGACCTCGAGGAAGGACTTGAGTTACTGAGGTAAGACTTTTCCCTCTAATATAAATTGTACTAGTATATTATTAGTTTTATTTAACCTCGTCAACATAAAAGTATCGATAAAATCCTAGAAGAAAAAAACACTTTTGAGCAATTATTGAGCATACAAAACGATATTAAAACATTTTACGTTTGACTTTCCAAAACCACCATCGAAGTTATGGCTGTAGTCTTACGTCCACCATATCACTTGGTGTCATCAATTAGTAGATATTTCTTTCAATGGGAATGATATTAGCAATTTTTTATATGGACTGTGCATCAACGTCTCAATACCAGGAGCATGCATTACCGTCTATGAAATGCCATGGAATATATATTTCAACACTATTGAAGAAATTAGCCTTAAGTTTGTAAAGTTTATAGTTGAAAACGAAGTTCTTTCAACCGAAAATTCGAAATTCTCTGAAACTGTCACCGATGCAATGATAAAATGAAAGAAAATTGGAAATTTTGAATAGTATCGAGAAAGCAGCTAAAACACACGGATCGCTAGTGCAAATGTACTTTCAATGTTAGATTTTTGTCTAATTTTCTCTCAAGTACTTCATAGCCAAACTTCATAATTTTGTAACTATTCCAATCAAGTTTTATTTGATCTTTCATAAATTGAAATCTATAATTATTTAGTAGTTTAATAAACCTTTACTATGGTTTAAAGGCTTTTTTTAGCAAAAATTACTTACACAATTTAAAGGCCAACAAATAATAAAATATATACTGTATGTTCCTCTACAAGCTTAAAATATAATCCAAATTCAAGCAAAGTCCCTTACATAAATTCTACATTATTGCTACTTTCTCACGAAATAAGGGTTTTCACATTCTTTTAAGTTGTTATGGAAATTCGCTTGAATAATATGAAAATTTAATGCCTCGCATTCTTAAATGTTATTTTCAAGCATGATTATAGTTCGTTTCGTTAATTTTCGTTCCATATATATATATATATATATATATATACACTGGTGTCCAAATGTTAAGCATAATTGATAAATATGTGAATAAAAAAAGAACTATACATCAGAATGGCGGGAAACGTGATATGCGAGTGTAAAATGGTTATAAAATAAGGAAGCAAATCAAAAGAACGATAATAATTAATTTTATTATCCAAAGTAGCAGTTTGAAAGAAACTGAGAATAGCAAGGGTTCACACTTTAAAGAAAAAATGAAAGAAAACATTAAATAAAATACTGATGCTGCAGTTTAATAAGGCGTGTGGTCACCTCTGACCGCTAGGCACGCTGCACAGCGATTTACCGTACTTGCTATGAGATGATGAATGAGTTGTGGGCTCAAATGGTTCCAAGTTTCTTGGAGAGTTCTCTTCAGTTCTGTAACGGAGCTTGGGGGGTGCGAAAGGCCTGCAATTTGTCTCCCGAGCATATCCCATACATGCTCGATAGGATTTAAATCAGGGGAGTTGGCAGGCCACGACATACGCTGGATGTTTTCCGTTTCAAGGAAGTCATCAACCAGCACCGCTCGGTGACATGGCGCATTATCATCCATGGCGCATTATCATATGAATATGAAGTTATGACCGACAGCACCTAGAAACAAGCGAACATAAGGCTCAAGAACATTCGTCTCTGTATCTTTGACCAGTCACAAACCCCGTGTCAAAGAAATGGAGATCTGTGCGGCCGTCCATCATGATGCCTGCCCATACCATTACTCCCCTTGATGGAAAATGATGTCTTTCCGATATGTTTCTTGGTTCAAAACGTGTTCCACGTTCTCTCCATATCGTTACCCGACGAGAATCACTACTCAGACTAAACCGGGACTCGTCAATGAACATCACATCTCCCACACTCCAATGTTGATGTTTCAAACTCCAGTTCAAACGAGCGCGTTTCTGAGCAGACGTGAGGGGAATGCAAACTGCTGGTCTTCTGACATACAGGCCAGCATGATTGAGTCTCCTGTAAACAGTTTGTCTCGAAATTCGTATTCCTGTGGCGACTGTGAGCGCCGAACCCAGTGATGTGGCAGTAATGCCCCTCTGACGTCGCGCACTTATTACCAGATATCGGTCTTGACGAGGGGTTGTGACTCTTGGTCGACCTGATACTGGTCGTCGGGTAACATCTCCCATTCTTTGAAACCTCTGCCACAGTCTTGAGATCACAGACTGGTTCACATTCAGAATTCGAGACACTTCGGTTTGTGATCGTCCGGATTCCAGCATTCCAACGATTCTTCCTTTCGCAAACATGTCCAATTGGCGTCTTTGTGCCATTATTCACCTTGTTTGATGGTTAACAACGCTCTTTTGCACAGCAGTTGCCCAAAAATTGTCTGAACTGCCTATGCTGCGTGAATCGGTTTCTCTGCGCTCCGACATGCGCAGGTGTTTCACGCAGGACGTAGTCGACTGAAAAGTTTTGCATAAACCCAATGTTTCTTCTTCACCCAATTAATATCCGCAAGAAATTTGGAATAATTTTACGAATATTTACTCCATGTTTTTGGCATTTTACAATTTATGCTTAACTTTTGGACACCATTGTATATATATATATATATATATATATATATATATATATATATATATATATATATATATATTAATCTAAAATGATGTAGACAGTCCTTAATTATTGAAAAAAAATCCTATTTTATACTTATGGTTTACAAATTATAGCAACTCCAAGTTCATGTACAAATTTTCGATAAAGACCGTCATACATAGAAAATGTTCGCTTTGATAATTAACCGATATAGTGTTGTACAATGGAAACATACGGTTAAATGAGTGACTCGAAGTGCAGTCTGCCATTTAAATCTCTAATTATAAAAAGCGGTCAAATTCAATTGAAAAGCTTTTGACATGTACCATTTTTACATACAAAGATTCATTTAATATCAATACTTATGGCACTCATTTTTGCACAAGATTAAACTCACTTAATTTTAAGGCCTTTTTCCTCATGTAAATTAGCTAAGTTAAGATACATTTCCTGATGTGATGCCATAAATATTAAGATACATTCTGTAAAAATAGTAATGTCAGCTCGTTTTAAACCAGCGTACACCACTTATATTCAGAGGCAGGTCGTATAACTTATGTCGGAACTTTTCGCGGGCCAGATACACCAAAATATATATCTTTAATTATTATCAATTTAACAATATGTAGCATTTATGAAAACTGTAAAAAAAAAAAAAAAAAAAAAAAAATTATCTTGATAAAATTACAATTGATATTTGAGACTTTTTTTTTTTTTTTTTTTTTTTTTTCAAATGGTTAAAAAATTATAATTTTCATTATTAGTAAATCAAAGTCTAAAATAGAAGTGAATCTTTTGTTTCAACGGCTACGTGGCAATGCGACTTAACCTAACTTTTAGCAAAAGTATTTAAACTGTATACTTCCGTTTCAGTAGATATCAATTGTGACTTATGAGACGATGGCAGTTGAAAATAATCAGTTTATTTTATGATGAGAGTCCATGTTTATCGGCGTATTTGTTGCAGTCAGTTTTAATAAATTGTCCGAACGCGATTCGGTTAAGTTATTCCTCTATTCATTCTTGATGAAAACCACCTTTCTAAAACCATCGTCATATAGTTTCTTCTGGCACGTAGTGGAGAACTCTGTTCTAGATAGTTAAAATATATTATTTCGGATAAATCGAAGTTATGTAAAAAAATATATATATATAGTGAAATTGTGTTTTTTTTTTTTTTTTTTTTATCTTCTGTGGTGTCAGCGGACCGTAAAAAACTCTGTCACGGGCGAAATGTGGCCCTCGGTCCCAGTAGCTAACACTTTGAGATGGTGCTGATGTAGTTTGCTTGGAGGTCACCAGTATGGGTTGATTTGAAGGGTTTTTTTTTTTTCCTTCTCCTAAAATGTGCGTAGAAGCAACCGCATTGCTATTTATTAAAGTTTTGCGCTGCCGCCAATAACTTCCTAAAATTTCCAAGCACAGCCGAGATCATAAAACTCATATCTGGCTGTGCCGAGCGATAACACATTTTTCAAAAGGTGGAGAGGGAAATATTTATATTGGCAAAGGTTGACATAGCAACGAACTCAGCTTAATCGTAATTTAAGGAACTGGCTGTCTCAACGCTCAGAGAGAAACTCTTTAGATGGCGCTGCTGTAGTTCGCTTGGAGGTCACCAGTATGGGTTGATTTGAAGAAGGGGGGTCTCCTAAAATGTAGTAGAAGCAACAGGTTTGCTATTTATTAAAGTTTTGTTCACTTACGTAACAAATCAGTACCTCGAATTTAAAAGCACAACCAAAATTGTAAAATTCATCTCGGGCTGTGCCGATCGAGAACGCATTTTTCAAAAGGTGGAGAGGGAAATATTTATATTGGCAAAGGTTGACATAGCAACGAACTCAGATTAATCGTAATTCAAGGAACTATCTGCGTCAATGCTTAGAGAGAGACTCTCTAGGTCAGCGTACGCCACTAATTTTTAGTGGTGGGCCGTATGACTTATGTTGGATCTTTTCGCGGGCTATATACACCAAGATATATATACCTATAATTACAATCAAATTAACAACATGCAGCACTTATGAAAACTGGAAAACAATATTATTTTTTTAGTAAAATTACAATTGATATTTGATTGCTTTTTTTTTTTTTTTTTTTTTTTCAAATGGTTAAAAAAATAATAATTTTCATTATTAGAAAGTCAAAGTCTAAAATAGAAGTGAATCTTTTGTTTCAAAGCCAAAGTGGCAATGCGACTTAACCTAACTTTTAATAAATGTATTTAAACTAATTACTTCAGTTTCAATCGATATCAATTGTGACTTGTGAGACCATGGCAGTTGAAAATAATCAGTTTATTTTATGATAAGAGTCCATGTCTTTCGGCGTATTTGTTGCAAAATAGTTTTTTTTTTTTTTTTTTTTTTTTTAATTTTTTTTTTTTATATATGTTGTATGATGAAGGGGTAAAAGTGAAAGAGGCCAATTAAATGGACAGCAGGTTTATTCGTGCAAAAGATAGAAATAGGTTCTTAAACCTAAACTAGGAGAGGCTACTTCCACGTCCGTTCACCTTCACTCCTTCAATCATACTCTCTCTCTCTGGCGACGAAGTCGCCGCTAGGGGATTACATTAGCAGCGCCCTCTACATCACTGGGGATAACACTCCGCCATCCTGATTGAGGAGGACCACCGACTCATTGATATATACTAAACCAGTAAATAAAGATATTGAAAAATACAGCACAATAATAAAATTTAAACAACATTAATGTCTAGAAGATCACAACGTGTAGTTCTTAAAAATTTAAAGTCTGTTCAAAAAGTTCTTGCGCCATAAAAAGTTGAAAAGTTTGTAGAAAGGAAAAAAAGTCTCTCTTTAAAAAGTTTGTATGATAGAAAAAAAAGTCTCTTCTTTCAAAAGTTCATAAAAAGAAAAAAAAAGTCTCTTTTGTAAAAATTACGAAGAAAAAAAAGGTATCTTCTGTAAAAAGTTCTTGTAAAAGAAAATTGAAGAAACTTAAGTATCTTCCCAGCACTTCATCATAAAGATTAATATTTTAGCTACTAAAAGTTCACAAAAAACAATCTGCATAAATCTTTGAATAGCAGACGGTGAGTTGCGTAAGTCATAAGTAGTTTCGGGAATTATTCCGTCGATGTGTTTTCGCTTGAAGATTGGAGTTTCTACTGGTGGGAAAAGCTTCATTTGAAAATTTGTACTTTCCATTTTCTTTGGTTTGTAAATCTTGACCTTATTCATAACAGTATTCCGTAAATTATCGTCGTTAATGTGCAAGAAATCCGCTTCGCTTAAACTCACGCTATCCCCAATTGTAAACAAAAAAAAATTCTCTTCTGTTTGTTTACATGCTCCACGTGTTTCAATTTGTTTACATTCTGGACCATGTGCTTCTGCTGGTTGGCTTTTTTCTAAGTCTTCTGTTACAACACACACTTCATCGAGATCTTACAATGATCGTTCATCTTTTCTCATGGGGACATTAAGCCCCGCCCCCATCAACGAAGAACTTATTTTTTCCGTTGAGTTATCCTTTGTATGACCTTGACACGTGTCATCTTGAGTTTCAGGAATCGGAAGGATTTGCGAAGTATTTAAAATTTCGTTATTTCTTCCTGCAGGAAAAGTGATATATTCCTCCTTTTTTAAAGCAACATATCATTTTTTTTCCGTGTGGATTTCGAATTGGTTTTCAATCGGAAGTGGGTCTAGTGTTTTTATGCTTTCGTTTGCATTAGTTGGTGTTATTGAGTTAGCACAAATAATATCAGAGGGTTCTGCAGTTTGGATTTTGTTCTTTAGATGAGCTAGTTTTATTTTAGCTTCTAACTGTGCAAGTTTAATTTTTTCGATTTCTTTTTGCTTTTCATTAGCCTCTTGGGTTTTTCTATCAGCCTCTTGGGCTTTTCTTTCCTCTACAACTGTTGTTATTAAATCTTTAACGAAATCTGGATCTTCAACGAAAATTTCACTTTTTTCAATTAAGTTTCTTAATTTTAGAATTGTGGCACCATCCGGTACAACGATATCTAAGTCAGCGGCGACAAATACGAGATCTTGCTTTCTGATGTTTCTAAACATAATTAATAATAAGATGGATCCTACCTGCGTTTCTTGATTTTACTTCGCTTTTGGAGTTGTATCCGTTTTATGTTGTTGCTCTTTCGAAGAGTACTCGTTGCTTCTGGTTTCTGGTTCGTAGTAGTTGGTCGATGTGGAATAACTTTGCTGACTTCGTAGAACTTCTGCTTGACGGCTGAAGTGGGACTTGTTCGGCGAAGCGACAGTGTTGTGGTTGCAGGTTCGAGTTGGCTCAGGATTCTGTATTCTTGCTGGCTATGTGGAATAACGATGCTAGCTTCGTTGAACTTCTGCTTGACGGCTGAAGTGGGACTTGTTCGGCGAAGCGAGTGTTATGCAGTTGTATAATGACGACGCTGGTTGATGAGTTTTCCTTTTATTTGTAGATTCCACTGGTGGTCGCTGACTGCTGCGGTAATTCGTGAAGAGGATTTTGGTTTGACCTCTGGATGCGTAGAAGTGCAGTTTTTATTTCGTGAAGAGGATTTTGGTTTGACCTCTGTATGCGTGGAAGTAAAGGTTTTTTTTTTTCGTGAAGAGGATTTTGGTTTGACCTCTGGATGCGTGGAAGTGCAGTTTTTTAAATATTTTTTTCATCGTATTCTCGCGGGTAAAAAGCACGGCGAGCCCCCATGTTGTATGATGAAGGGGTAAAAGTGAAAGAGGCCAATTAAATGGACAGCAGGTTTATTCGTGCAAAAGATAGAAATAGGTTCTTAAACCTAAACTAGGAGAGGCTACTTCCACGTCCGTTCACCTTCACTCCTTCAATCATACTCTCTCTCTCTCTCTGGCGACGAAGTCGCCGCTAGGGGATTACATTAGCAGCGCCCTCTACATCACTGGGGATAACATATATATATCATCTGTGGTGTCAGTGGACTGCAAAAAAAATCTGTCGCGGGCCGCAAACTGGCTAACGCTGCTAGATGGTGCAACTGCAGTTCACTTAGAGATCACCAGTATGGGTTGATTTAAAGGGGGTTTTTTTTTTTGTTTTTTTTTTCTCCTAAAATGTGCGTAGAAGCAACAAGTTTGCTATTTATTTAAAATTTGAGCACTTTCACAGCCAATCAGATTCTCGAATTTCCAAGCACAACCGAAATCGTAAAATTCATCTCGGGATGTGCCGCGCGATAACGTTCAAAAAGTGGTGCGGGAAATTTCATATTAGCAACGATTGACATAGCAACGAACTCAGCTTAATCGTAATTTGAGGAACAGGCTACGTCAACGCTTGGAGAGTGAATCTCTAGATGGCGCTACTGTATTTCACTTGGAGGTCACCAGTATGGGTTCATTTGAAGGATTTTTTTTTTTTCCTAAACTGTGCGTAGAGGCAACAGGTTTGCTATTTATTTAAGTTTTGAGCACTTACGCAGCCAAAAAGTTCCTCGTATTTTCAAGCTTAGCTGAAATCGTAAAATTCAGCTCGGGCTGTGCCGAGCGATAACGAATTATTCAAAAAGTGGAAGGGGTAATTTCAAATTAACAACGATTGATATGGCAACGAACTCAGTTTAACCCTAATTTCAGGAACTGCTGTGTCAACGCTTAGAGACAGACTATCTAGATGGCGCTACTGTAGTTCACTTAAAGGTCACCAGTATGGGTGGATTTGAAGGGGGGGGGGGTCTCCTAAAATGTGGTAGAAGCAACAGATTTGCTATTTATTAAAGTTTTGTTCACTTACGTAACAAATTAGTTACTCGAATTTCCAAGCACAACCGAAATCATAAAATTCATCCCGGGCTGTGCCGAGCAATAACGCATTTTTCAAAAGGTGGAGAGGGAAATATTTATATTACCAAAGGTTGACATAGCAACGAACTCAGCTTAATCGTAATTTCAGGATCTGGCTGCGCCAACGCTTAGAGAGACTTTCTAGATCAGCGTACGTTACTAATTTTTAGAGGAAGGCCGTATGACTTATGTTGGATCTTTTCGCTGACCAAATACACTAAAATATATACCTTTAGTTACAATCAATTTAACAACAGATTGCATTTATGAAAACTGAAAGAAAAAAAAATTTAACTTAATAAAATTACAATTAATATTTGATTCATTTTTTTATTTTTAAAGGGGTAAAAAAAAAAAATTTCATTGTTAGTAAATCAAAGTCTAAAATAGAAGTGAATCTTTTTGTTTCAACGCCAACGTAGCAATGCGACTTAACCTAACTTTTAACAAAAGTATTTAAACTGTATATTTCCGTTTTAATCGATATCAATTGTGACTTGTGAGACGATGGCGGTCGAAATTGTTCAGTGTATTTTATGATAGAGTCGATGATCTTTCGGAGTATTTGTTGCAGTCAGTTTTAATAAATTGTCTAAACGCGATTCGGTAAAGATATTCCTGTATTTATTCTTGATGTAACCCGCCTTACTGAAACCTTCGTCATATAGTTTCTTCTGGCACGTAATGGAGAACTGTTTTAAATAGTTAAAATATATTATTTCGGATAAATCCCAGTTATGTAAAAAAAAAAGTATATCGTGAAATAGGATTTTTTTTTATTTTATATGGTTTAGGCGGGCCACAGAAAAATCTGTCGCTGGCCAAATTCGGCCCGTGGGCCGCGTAGTGTCTAACTCTTTTTTAAAGAAAAAAATAACCCGTTTGAACAACTAAATTTCTATTTGGGTGGTTCATATTGGATTAGGGCATCAATACTTTTTAAAGAGTAGTTGTTTTTATAGAGTAGGTTGAATATAGCAATAGTAGTCAATACTACTCTTATATTTCATAGAATTACCCACATAAATATTTTTAGTCTTTCTTTGGTTTCTGTAAATAAAATTGATAAGAACTCATTAGGTACTACTGCCTTCCAATTAGAGTCTGATGTTTGGAGGATACCATATTGCAGTTTAGAAGTAATTTTGTTTTGTTTCAGGCGAGGTGAACTGGATGTCTTGATTGGAGACACCGTTGTCTTGGACTACTTCAGAGGCAACGACCCTGGATGCAGCCTCCATCTACTTGGACAGTCCATATTCGACGACGCGTACGCCGTTGGGATGCAGCAGGGATTCAAACTTCGAGTGGGTAACGCACTTACCTTTTGGAGTAGAGTAGCGAGTTTGTTACTGTTCCAAAGTCCAATGTTTATCCAGTTCGCGTGCGTATTCGCATTGATTCATCAATCTACAAATCGGCCGAATCAAGCTGGGCAAAGTAATAATAATATTCTATAATTTATTAGCAGTTAAGAAGGTGTGTTCTAAAAGGGACATACATCACACTGAAAGGGCTCGTTGAAATTAACAGTGTTTTGCTACACACTAAACCAAGTAGTTTTTGACGGAAAATGGTATTCACGTCGATCCATAAATTTTTATTTTCAATCAAACAGTTTCAAATAAAGTGTGAATAACTAAATAAATGTTAATTTTTACACGCATATGTAGCTGACCTATTTCGAGCAAAAGCACTTCAAACATAAGTGCTGAATGATTACTATTAGAATGATAATTATAAATTATTCGTTGGCTTAGGCAAACATAAATCTTCTTCCGGCCAATTTAATTTGTGAATCAGCTGAATAAAGGCTACAGATTTTATTCTATAGTTCATTAATTTACCAATTCATGATTACTGGCCATTTTCAAAGTGGTTGGTCAAAGCGCGAAGTGGCTAAACTTCTATTTCTAATTTAAACCATTAATGCAAAATATAATTATTTTATATTCAACTTTATCGGGTTATAAAACTTTCGTAATATGGGTAAATTGACATCTATGCGTTATCAAGTAATTTGAGAACAGCTTTTTCTATTCCTAGAGAAATTATTAATTTTTGTTTATTACAGCGTTAGTAAATTTAAATTACTAATCATGTTACAACAAAATTACTCCCCTCTGACAACTCCCCTCCCCTCCTTTCTGTTTTGCCCACAGTTCGGCAATTTTACTTCAACAACAGGCACCCAGTCGTAAGTAGCTGGTCATAAGCATCAGTCGTAAGTAGCTGGTTTATGAATATAGATTTTTAAGCAATGTAACTCGCCTTTCAGAACAATCCAATGAAACAACTTTGATATTGACTGAACCGTTGATTGCAAGCGACATCAAAACGACCACGTGCACGAATCTTGACAAGCTTTTAACTCTTTTACAAGACTTGCTATACGACTGAAATAGTCTTAAAAGTTGGTCCATAACCTTTCTCAGAGAGAGGCAGCTGTGGTCTCACCGAAAATTAGGCACTCCCTTTAATATATACCACTAACTATTAACTACAAACATCGATGTTTTCAGACATCCATGGCTAAATAATGCATCTCTTTGCTACTTTGTTTTAACATAACTACTTGAAGCCTATTGGCAAAAAAAACATAAGAATTTTAGACCAATCAACATCGAAAATAATTTTTTCAGAAGTCTATTTCGACTTTGATCCTCCGGTACAATGAGTATGGATTCATGGAGCAGATGGAGACTTTTTATACGACTGAAATAGTCTTAAAAGTTGGTCAATAGCCTTCCTCAGAGAGAGGCAGCTGTGGTCTCACCGAAAATTGGGCACTCCCTTTTAATAGTTATTACTGACTGATAACTGCAAACATCGATGTTTTTCAGACACCCATGGCAAAATAATGCCTCTCTCTGCTACTTTGTTTTAACGTATCTATTTGAAACCTATTGAGAAGCGTTAGAATTTTATACCAATCAACATCGAAAATCATCTTTTCAGAAGTCTATTTCGACTCTGATCCTCCGGTACAATGAGTATGGATTCATGGAGCAGATGGAGACTTTTTATACGACTGAAATAGTCTTAAAAGTTGGTCAATAGCCTTCCTCAGAGAGAGGCAGCTGTGGTCTCACCGAAAATTGGGCACTCCCTTTTAATAGTTATTACTGACTGATAACTGCAAACATCGATGTTTTTCAGACACCCATGGCAAAATAATGCCTCTCTCTGCTACTTTGTTTTAACGTATCTATTTGAAACCTATTGAGAAGCGTTAGAATTTTATACCAATCAACATCGAAAATCATCTTTTCAGAAGTCTATTTCGACTCTGATCCTCCGGTACAATGAGTATGGATTCATGGAGCAGATGGAGACTTTTTATACGACTGAAATAGTCTTAAAAGTTGGTCAATAGCCTTCCTCAGAGAGAGGCAGCTGTGGTCTCACCGAAAATTGGGCACTCCCTTTTAATAGTTATTACTGACTGATAACTGCAAACATCGATGTTTTTCAGACACCCATGGCAAAATAATGCCTCTCTCTGCTACTTTGTTTTAACGTATCTACTTGAAACCTATTGAGAAGCGTTAGAATTTTATACCAATCAACATCGAAAATCATCTTTTCAGAAGTCTATTTCGACTCTGATCCTCCGGTACAATGAGTATGGATTCATGGAGCAGCTGGAGAAGAAGTGGTTCGGACGAGTGCCTTGCTTCAACCACTCTGTGCATCGACTCAACAAGCCACAGCCACTCAGTCTGAGGTGAGTATACACGAGAGCTGCAAGGGTGGTGCATTTGCATCCCTTTGAGTTTTACAGAAATAGTTGTGGAAAAATTACAAAATTTGCAGTAAAAAAGAATCAGTGTTTTGGACGGTAATTAAAAGGGCATCGGAAATTTGCTGAAACTGCTTCGGTCACTAAAAGTAGTTAGTATTCAAAGTCTTAAATTTGGCCCAGTCGTGAATCCAGTGTTAGAAGATGAGAAGAATCGTACAATATTTTCAGATATTGTAATTTAAGGTAGGAAGCAGATGAAATAGTGAAGGAAATTAAAAATTCAAATATAATTAAGCGAAATCAAAACACTATAAAAAGTGGTTCTTTAAATTGTTTGGTAAATGTAAGACGAAATGATGAAAACTATCATTAAAAGTTTACCTATTATATAAATGAATACGTAAGGTAAAGAATATTGACTTTTCGGACATTCGAGAATTTTCAATTAACAGAAAATCTAGAAAATTACAACCATTCCGCTTTAAAAATTATTGACAAAAAATCAACTTAACTATTTTAAAATCAATAGAACTTTCCACATTCGGAGGGAAAAAACCTAATTCAATTGGCAGAGAGTAGAGAATAATAAATGGAATCCATTTTTGTACGCAAGTGGTACATAACTCTCATTTCTGCGCATGCGCATCACCGCGTTTGATTTAAACAGGACATCAAAATTAGAGAGAAAGTGCTCCTTCAAACCATGCGTATCCACAATCTATAGTTTCCACAGCTGTGGTTGTTTCTAAATTTGTTCCTACAAAACAAAAAGATGGCGGATGTTGTTTGAATACAAAGACGTTTTTTTCCCCTCCCTACTTGATTCACACTGGATGAACTTGAAGCATCCACTCAACTCGAGAGTCTCTATTTTTTACATTTCTACTTTTCACTGTCTACCATACTTCAAATGTATCAGGGTGTTTTTAAACCGTTCTTTCCTTTTATCAAAAAATAATTTTATATGATATGTTTCGTTAGTAACAAAAAAAGTTGTGCGTTTAAACTCTACAAAAAAACATTTCGCTTGAGCATTGAATGTCTATATTCCAGATAGCAAAATTGTACAAATGTGAAAAGTTTTCGATATCGCAAAAACAAAAAAACAATTTTGTTTATAAAATACATTTATTTAAACAAAAATTATTTTTTATAAGACATTTTTCTTTTCAAACAGGTTAATTTGGATTAAATAGATTAACATTTTCAAATGTCTAAATGCCATGCTAAAGTTTCATTATTGTATCAATGTTTTTAAAGTATTTCAATTTCGAATTCCACACTAGTAGGTATTGCATCTTCAATATTAAGCATTAAATCTCTATCGGTAAAGAATTACCCTCTAAACAAATTTAAAAACAGATGTGAAAAAGTTGTACTATTCACGGATTACACTAATTGATAATTCTACGATTTTTTTTTTTTCTCATGCTGAATGCAAAGAGAACATTCCAAATAATTATTTAATAGGAAAAAAAAATCATATTTAAATAAAAAGTTTTGATAACATGCAAATTTGGCTTTATAAGATTGAACCAATGATAAAATTTAATTACCAGAATTATTTTTAACACAAGTGTGTACTTACAATTTGCTTTTCGTAATCTGTTGATACGGTGTACAAAACCATATCACCTGTTTAGGGTGTATAATATAAATGATTTCTATCAGTCAGAAAGGCGACAACAAGTTTAGTTGTCCCATCAAACATCATTCTGAAATTTTTATAGAATGTGGAGAAAAGTTAATAGATTACGAATCCAGTGTTCTGCCGTGGCAAAAATGGCCGAAACTGGTCAGAAAATAGATTTTGAATGAGTTGAACTAAATTCGATCACCAAATAAGCCCTAACTTGCCAAATAATGAGCAGTCATTTTTTCATTTAGTAACCCATCGCTCATTAATTTTCAATCAAGAAGGCTGTTGACGATTCAGATACCTGACGACGGCTTACTTGCATCTTTTAAAAGTGAGCCAAGTTGATATTATTACGTCACTGATGACGTAACTGATATCTTCCCAATGGGACTTACTTTTAAAATGTGCAAGTTTTCAGAGCCGTAGATCAGAAATCGTCTGTGCCCTTTCTCAATGGAAATCTAAGTGCGGCGGGTTACCATTAGAAAAGGGGTACTCACATTTTGGCAAGCAATAACATATTTAGCAATCGGATTTAGTTCAAATCATTCAAAGTCGATTCTTGACTAGTTACGGCCATTTTTGCCACGGCAGACCAGTGGATTCGCAATATATTCAATTTTCTCTACATTGTATAGAAAAAATTCAGAATTATGTTCGATGGGGTACCTAACCTTGCAGTCGCTTTTCATTCTATGTACTCTCCAAACGAAAAAGTATATTTCTAAACTCCAATTTGACTTTGTGGTTGTCAGTGGGAGGTATTTTCTTAATGCTCATGCTAGGCTGTGGAGTCGGCCTCCTTATCCTTAAATTCGAGAAGATTATTACGCGACTGTTTTCTTACTGCTTTGGTCTTCTAAAAAAAACTACCGCTGTGTTTCCTGAAAGATCCAAATGTGATTAACATTTGAAGAGAAGTTAAACTTTTGATAGAATATAGGTATTTTGACAGCACCATGTACAGTTTCTTTTAGGCAGAGAAAAAAAGATATAAAATCAAGAAGAAATTGATCCGTTCCTGCTTACTCAAGACAAAGCTATGTTTAATTGTAACTAATATCCCTTATATCTGGTTGAAAGACAAATTTAAATTTAAACTGTCTGAAAGTTAAACTTGGGTGTTTTAGACATAATTATCTAAATTTCTACACATTTTAGCTGTAATTCATAAAAATGTAACTGCTTCAATCTCATTTACATACCCTGAATTACCTATTTGGTTTTGGGTTTTTTATAATAATATATATGCTATTTAAAGTAATCATAAAAATACAATGAGTTCTATTAGTTTTGGCATAGTATAAAGTAATGGTGAATTTGTAGAGAAAAACTAGATAGTTTAGGGAAATTCACTTTTTAAAATCCCATAAATTGAAAGGTTTTATTCAACATTAAAATGTGAATTTAAATTTTAGTACTTTTGTATGCATATATATATAGCGACCAGCAATTTTGTAGATGTTTAAAAAAAATTATATGCCTATATGTGGATAGTAAAAGTAATCGAGAAATTTACTTACCATAGACAATATTTGTTCAATTGGCCATTAATTAGTTTATCGGTAAAATACCATCTGGGATCACCCATTGAATTCTTAGCAGTGCCTGATTGTGGTATTCTTGTATTATTTTCCCAGACTGTGCTATACAAATGCTACCTTAAAAATTAGTAAACCAGATTGAAAATACAATATTTCTCAGATAAATAATCATTTAGGAAGCGATCATTTATGATTATAAATAATCATTATGATTTCTAGCGAAAATCCGAGATAATTTTGTGCGTATTTGTGTATTTCACGATAGTTGAATAATTAAAAAAATATTATTGTGGGAAAATTGTCTTAATTGTTTTACATGGATTATCTTCTGAATGTATTAACTTGTGTCTCTAATAAACAATTGTGCGAAATTAAAATACTTTTGTTTCTTCTTTGCCTCACTCATTAAAACACACGTCCGCTAAAATAAACACGCTTCCTATGACTATTCCAAAACTAAATAGAGAAACAAAACGGAAACTATTAGGAGGAAAAGAAAGAACAACACAGGATATGTTTTACACCAACCCAATGGTTAGCAGAGATGGGGTCAACACAACTCTTATAGATGTGTTGATTGCCTAGAAAACGATATCTCTGCATTGAAGACAAAGAACTGGTGGATGATGCCCAATAATGGATAAAAAAATTGAGGTCAGAGAACAGTCCAACTAATAAAATTATTCTCTGAATCTAAATTCAGTAAAAATAAACAAGCTCGTCTACGCATTTCACTACAGAGGGATACAGTGGGTATTTGATTTTAATAAACTCTCATACAAAAACATGTAGGACTATCATGATCAAATCACTTCGTAACGCTTCTTGGACTTTTCAGTCTCAACCGAAAATCGATTATTCTATTAGATAACTTTTTCATTATATTGTGGTACTTATAAAAACTAAAACGAGGATTTAAGATTTTGTTATCGAACTACATTTTGCGGTTATCTAGATATCGCCAACAAAACACAGAAATGCAAGAGCTTTAATGTTCAAATCTGTTTGCGGTTCAAATCTGTTGAATGTCTCCTCCTACTATGCATGCCATATAAATCATGTAGCAATACAAATTACATCTTATTTCAGTCTATAATTATAAAGCAAAGTTTTTAATATTGTATTCAAAAATTGTACACAAAAAAATTGAAATTTTTTTTTAACAAAATCCTCTATACCGTATTAATGAAAAGGTTTAATTTTTTCTAATGGTGAGCCTAAGAACTCACAGTCACTTACAATGTGCTCTCAGTCACTTGGCCACTACAAAGTAGCGATGGTCACTCGTGACGGGGCACCCAATGGGAGGGTCATCGTTGGCCCCATACTTCGGACATCCACATCTTACATTCATGTCTTACCCCGGATTAGAACCTAACCCCACCAATGTAATAGTCTGATGCGCTAACCACTATACTGAATGGGCGACTATTAATGAAAAGTAAGAGAATGATAAAAATATTAGTATCTTAGAACCAAACTAGCCTTAAGTCATAATCGGGCAAATGCACACAAGAGTGAAAAAAATTAATCCTACTCCCCATTGGACTCTCTATATAACACTCTGTTAGGAAATGTTTTGGTTTTTTTACTGACTGAGTCCTAATGTTTTGGTTTGATAGAAAACGATCTTTTAAGACATAATCTGCGATAAGACAAAAATTGCCACGTTTGAGCTTAAGCTCATGTAGCTCGGAGATACAAAAATACAATCGGTCAAGCGAAATGAAACTGTCACAACAACACAAATGATTTGAGCTGCCACAGAAAGTGAAAAGTGATACGATTACGAATTGCATTACGATTATATTTCTTGCAAACAGCAATTAGCTCATTGAATCTAAAAAGGATCTTCGTGATATGTAAGATAAACACCATAACTACAAAATTGAAGAGACTGCTTTTTTATTTAAAAAAGACAAAATAATGATTTTCATTCTATTCTATTTCATTCTCAAATCTATTAAAATTTGAAGATTGGACTGCACCCTTTTCTAAAACACTTACAAGCAGCTTGTGAATGTGAAATTGTATGCTTTCTTAAAAATAAACATGCGACTTTCATCCGCAACTGAGCTGAGATGTTGATTTAACAAGCCGCGCGTACTACCATCTTCGTAAAGTTAAAATGATACCTATCTATGAACTAATATTGATAAAGGGTAATGATAACAAAATCCATAAAAGTGTGTTTCACCTTTGGTAGGTCAGTGGCCGGTGTCTTTTTGATGCTGCTTGGCGGCGCTGGTGTCGGCATCGTCATTCTGTTCATGGAACACGCAGTTTTCAAGCATTGCTTACCACAACTGAGAAAGAAGCCACCAGAGTCTTTCTGGAAGACTCCGAATGTCATGTTCTTCAGCCAGGTCAGTCAAATGAATATTAGTATGTTGCATTCTCTAGAGATAGTGACATCGACATTCGTATTTCCTTACCTACAACTAGGAGATCACGCATGTTACATTGTTTAGAGAGAATTGGTATCATTGCCATGACTGTTTGGCCATGACTATTTGTGTTATATTCCCTTTACCTAGTTAAATCGGAGATAATCCCTAGAGATTGTAACTTATGTATTCTCTTTACCATATCTAGAGTTAGTGACATAGATATTCGTAATAAATCCCATAGAGGTAGTGACATAGTTATTCTTGCATTATTATATTTCGTAGAGCTAGTAACAGGAATATTTGTATTGCATTTCCGAGCGCGTGCGATAGCTAGTCATATCAATATTTGCGTTACATTACCTACTTAAATTAACAGGGATATTCATATGATATATTACCTAAAGAGAGCTATTGCCATGTCTAGGTTAATTTATGCTATTTTCCCTTTAACTTGTGAAATCGATATTCATGTTGCATAATGACCTTGACTTTAGATTTCCTACAGCTAATCACATATAATATCTTTCCTAGAACAAATCACATCTAATACCTTTCCTGGAACAAGTGCCATGGTTATTCTCATTACTTTCTCGATAAAGGGCTGGTGCATTGTTTTTTCGTGTTACATTCTCTACAGCTAGTGACATCAATATTCATTTCACATTCCTAACAGCGAACTAGTACCATGGGTATTTGTATTTCATTGCGAACAGCTAGAAATATAAATATCCCTATTACATTTACAGAAATAAATATAGAGATTCGCGTTATATTATCTAGAGCTAGGTACTTTGCAATCAAAAGAGTAGATTTGAGAAAGATGCATCAAATGTGAAACTACAAAGTAGTCTAAAAATCCTTGACATACTTCAAACGTTATATAAAATCCACAATCTGGTGTACGACTGATAAGTGTTTTTCAGGATGTGATTACTATCATGTTTTTATTATTGTTATTTTTTTTTATTATTATCGAGGCCGTGCGTGAAAAATCAAGTGTCTTGCTAGATGCTCAGTCTACAAGGCCATAATCCTGAATTTTTAAACGAGTTTGACGTCACAGCAAAAAGCTATGAAATTTTGAGTTGTTGTTCTGTTGATTTTGTTTGCACTTGTAAATGGTTCACTTTTTTCTTACGGATATTATTGTTTACAATATTTTCGGTGAGTACATTTTTTTCAAAATAATATAAAAGTATAGCGCACCAAATGCGATTCGGTTGCATTCTATTTCAAAAGTCATTTCTAAAAAATGGTCTTTGAAATCTTTAACGTATACTGCATTAAATATGTATATATTAAGCCTAAGCTGTTTTCCTGTCAGATTTTATTAGGTAGCAATTTATTAATGATTTTCAATATTTGAACTGAGGAATCTAACCAAGTTTTGGGGTAATTTTCTAGTTATTGTTCATGACATTCTTTATGTAAGTGTATTTTTGTAAGGATTGAAAATAGATGTGGTATAGGACATTTAGATTTTTTTTTTTTTTTTTTTTTTTTTTCCTTCTTTTGGCGTTTAGAAAATTCACCAAAATTAAAAACACAGTAACTGAAAGAAGATTAAAATACAAATAATTAACTGAATTAAAATATAACTTAAAATAAAATTGTCGCCAAAAACAACATTTATTTAAAAAAAAAAAAAAAAAAATGCCAGATAAAATTGCGCCAAAGAAATGTCTTATACTACATCTGTACCAAGGATTAATTTGTGATCTTACTATGGATACTTATCTTCTTTACCGTGGCTTAAATGTTGGCTTGGTGAATAAGGTGGGATTCTGTATTATAAATTTGTATATATGTAAAATGATAGTATAAGTACCGAATACTAAATAACAAATTTTCCTATAAGAAAACAAACGCATGATGATTTATATTCGCATATTCTAAAAGTATTAGAAATGTTTATTCAAATATTGTGTAGTTCGAGGAGCGACCGCCGCGAATCCAACAGACTCTACTCTGTATAGGGCCCGGTCCTAAGTTTGATGACGTCACGCTAAGCGGCGGATGAAAACACGAAGGCTGTCTACCATAGTCCGTAATCTTCAGATGTAATGAAACATCTCTGATAATTTCAATAAAATATTATGTAGTTAGTTATTAAAAGTTTTAATATGTTAAGCTGTTTAATTGTAGAATATTCAGGTACAACATTTAATTTCATAAAGTAAAAGCACCGAGAGTGGGATTTAAATTAAAATTGCGGCATATTCTTGAAATTAGGACTGGATTTTTTTTTTAATACTAATAATATTCAAACCTTTTATAATAGATTATTCAGGTTGAAAATTCTCTGAAATATATTCATATACTAACATATCTGAAATAATTTCAATGCCTTGACAAGCAATACATTAAAACAGTATGTATTTAAGAATCCCACAAAAAAACACTTTTGAAAAGTAGAAGAACCACCAACCTCAAAAACTTTCTTGCAATAAAAAAATCAAAAACATAATGAAAATTTTCAGCCACAAACACAGTGATATAAAAAATGGCCAACCTCTGATTACAACTCTCAGTTGTGACTCGCTTACGAATGTATGCATACTTAATTTATTTTTAAAATTTAAGTTCCGCACCCATAAAAATTTACGCTGCTTGAGGTTGGCGCCCGTCATAGGATTATTAACAATGCTTGCGTTTAAACTAATTTATGGATATTTGCACGAATATTCGAGTTTATGATTTCATTTGGATGGGTACGAAATACAAAGTGGTGTAAATATTCATGTTCGTGTAATTTTCAAAATAGTATAGAGAAACTGTGCTCAAACGCTTGAATTTGAATCGTTAATAAGAATTTTTTAAGTAGGAAACTAAAGTGTTTCTGGTAAGCTTTTGTTTGGTTGATACATACATTTTGAAAGGTTTTTATGTGTGGGGGGGGGGGTTTAAAGGTTAGTAATTAAGACGGGCGCCAACCTCAAGCAGCGTAAATTTTTATGGGTGCTGAACTTAAATTTTAAAAATAAATTAAGTATGCATACATTCTTAAGCGAGTCACAACCGAGAGTTGTAATCAGAGGTTGGCCATTTTTTATATCACTGTGTTTGTGACTGAAAATTTTCACCATGTTTATGATTTTTTTATTGCAAGAAACTTTTTTGAGGTTGGTGGTTCTTCTACTTTTCAAAAGTGCTTTTTGTGGGATATCATAACTTTTTTTTAAACACTGGCGACTTCTATTTTTTGAATTTGTCCGTTTCATCGTTTTTTTATTTATCGCCTATGGTACACCTGGTAGCAGGAATATTCATAATTCTTCAAACTGAGTTAGACGATACCTTACATGTAATAATTATCTTTAAAATTGATAAACCGGAAGTGGTACCAATAGCATACCTGGTACTTTAAACATTCATAATTCATCAAAACAGAAGTCCAACATGCCACATTTATCTTGGAAATTGATTAACCAAAAAATGGTACTACCTATACTATACCTGATACCTTAAACATTCATAGTTTTTCAAGATAAATCCAATGACACCCAACATGCCAAATTTATCTTCAAAATAGATAAACCAGAAGTAGTACCTCCTATGGTACACCTGGTACCATGAATATTCATAATTCTTCAAGTTGAGTTCAATGATATCTTGCATGCCAAAATCTACTTGAAAATTGACAAATTGGTTGAATGTGGAAGACAGTAACCATCAAAATCTACCACGAACGAGTACTAGAAACTTGTGTATGGCAACTCAACTCCCAAAACTTAAAGAAATACGTTGCCATTGAGAAAGAGCCTGTCTGCCAAGTTTCAGCTCGATTGGTTAGTTTGTACGCACAACGACCTATTTTAGTGCATAATAACGACTAATCAGTCCGGGACCCACAGCTTAACGTGGATTCCGAATCACAATGAACATCCACACCTAACCCAGGAATCAAATCCGGCACCTTTGGCTTACAAGGCCAGAGCGTTCATCACATTGAAAGTTTATTCTAATAAATTGTTACAAATAAATATTACAAGTTTTTTACAGTCTAATAAATATTGCAGTATAAATTATTTTTATTATACCAAGCATTATTTTGGTTCACATAATAACCCATTGATATTTGACAAAATTTAAAATATTTTCTTAACAACAATTTTAAAATTCACTATGAAATTACAATTTTGATGATATATGATTCTACAATTTCATTTTACAACGGAAAGTAAAAATCAACACATCTTTAAAAACAAATGACATTTTTGCAAATTCCATTAGCCAATCACAATGCGTGGTTCATTTAGTCCTCTGTAATGAATTGACTGTGACGTCAGCTCGCATAACCTCTACATTTATACTTTGTATTCAGCCCATAGTATCTTGCAACAAAATGTGATTGTTTTCATTTTTCAATGGAGATTTCCTGAAATTAAAATGTTTTTGAAAGTTAACTCTCTCTAAATTGTCATACAGTTCAAATAACACCCATGCAACTTGAAGAACAAATATTTCTCTTTAATTCTGTCTCTTCAAAAATTAAATTATTTCAATTTTAAAGATGTTATAAGCCATATAATTATAGTCCAATTCGTTCTGCCTATATTTTAACCTTACGTTCATTCTCACTTAAGCCTAATATGTCAGAAAAACTAACTTCGAAATTATAGCAAACCTGTTTGGCAACTTTTGGCATATATATCTGAACCTCAATTACAAGCTGATCGCCTTTATCTGTCGCCAAATTATGAAATGAAAAAAAGGGGCTTTAAATTAATTAAAAATAGAAAGAATTATTTAATGAAATTCAAACCAGCGTAGGATTTTAAGTTGAAACATTCCAAATCCTATAATTCAATCCGTTTGAAGATCTATAGCTTAATTAGGGCTGGACGTTTGTCTAAATTTTTACGTCAAAATCGGGCTAGAACTCGTTTTTTATTTCGTTTTGAAAATTTCAATATTTTTTAATTTTTTTCTTTGTTGTCTTTTATCCTAGGTACTCAAATTTTTTTTCTTTGAAAGATATCACCAAGACGAATCTATGGTATTTTTTGTATAATTATGTAAAGTTTCGTAAGCGCACTAGAAAATAGTCAATTTCGGCTTTTTCGCTGGAAGTTGTGCAGAGAATAGATACTTACTGTCGTTTCTGCCTTTTTTAAGGTTGGCGGCGAAACGACCGTTTCATCTGATAAACATTACAAAAATACATACACTAAATTATAACACAAAAACTTTATTTCAACGTTGAATAATAGGAATTTAAAAATTGTAAAGCGCTGGTACCTAATATTTTGACTAAAATTTCATTTTTAAGCAAATGTATTTCCTCAAGATGACAAATTATTTCAAATACATATTTTCATTTTTAAACAAATAAATTGGTTGGTTTATGTGCTCAAAGACCTCTTTTTATGTGCATTGACGGCTAATCAGACCGGGACCTTCAGCTTAAAGCGAATTCCGAACCACAATGAATATTCATGCCTTATCCGTGATTCGAACCCGGCACCTTTTGCATGCGTGGCCAGAGAACTAACCACACAGTCATCAGATGGACAAACAGATATGACTTCCTTGATATGAAAATAAGTGTTAAAATGAAATCTTAAAAATTATACCCTAAGAATCTATTTTATATATATTTACTAATAAATATCGGTAAAAAAATTATATAAATAACTTTTTAGTATTCATAAAATTAGTAATTAAAAAAAAAAAAAAAAAAAAAAAAACAGCATTAATAAATGCAACTAACTACTGAAATAAAAAGTAGTGAACTACATCTTTTGTTTTTCGGATGAGCTCGACTTGAGAACATTATATTTTCTTTTTGAACTATGAACCATCTTTATTAGCATTGCATTTAAAGAGCCATTTTAATTTGCGAATTATTTTTTTTTCCTTCTCAAAAAAAACATTTAGAGACAGGTTTCTCTCTATGGAAATACTCTATCGAACACTTATTGGCACTTTTTTAATATTCAGGTAATAAAAAATATTGCGGTATTCTTGAACACACAGCAGCCAGTCTTTTTTTGTGTGTGTATTTTTGTTTTGTTTACATTTCTTTTAGATTTTATCATATATTCTTTTAACTGGTCTATTCTTCCATCGGTATCATATATTCTTGTAGCTTTCCTTGGTTCTAAGAAATGAAACATTATCAGGTTTTGTTCACGAGTATAGCCATAAAAAAGATAATTTCAACTTGATAAATAGAAAGATTACTTTCTAATTATTTTTAATGATGTTAAAAAATCAGCAAATGTTTATATGATAGCTGTATCAGTAGGAAACAAACATCTTAAAATTTCACTTTTTCAATTTTACAAATTATATTTTCAAAAGAATAGTTAAAATAGAATTATGAAATAAAACTTTTTAATTTCTATGAGAGATTGTCTGAGTTATGACAGAATTAAGCCTAACTTAAAACACTATAAAAGTTTGAAAGCAATACATTTATAACATGATACAACTTACCTGTAAAGTTTACAAATTTGAAAGTCACTCCTTTATAGAATTATCCTTTCCACATTTCAGCTTGTTAATTAAATAAAAAAAGGATAAAAAGGAAAACATTTTAGCTATTGACAAATTTGAATTCCGTGTATACAATCCAGTTCCTAGAATAGTTTGTTTACATTTTCATCTATCGCTTAGCGACGCTTGAGGCCAGAGCGCCATCTGGTTGTACCGGGCCCTATATAACCCTTAGTCACTTAATTTCGCGGCGGTCCCGTTCGAGGCCATATTTTCTAGAAATTTAAAAAAGTTATCGGAGTTAAACATGAAGAAAAATTTTTGAAATTCAAAAATCAGAAACAACTTTTGAAGGAACTAGTATTGAAAAAGATGGATCTTCTACCTGAAATTCCTGATCGACAATGTGATTGTGGAACGAAGATGAAAATTTGAATAGAATTTCGTTTGTCAGTGAGCATTACATATTTACTTAATTAGGCTCTTCAAGCTGTTTAGATTTCCAACCTACCTCTCCATACCTTCCGATCTTTGGCCAGGGATCTTGCTTCCTCTAGACCATTTAAGTGATCCTTTTTTTAGGTCTAATTGCATTTGACTTTGCCAAGATGTCCTAGGCCTTCCTCTTTTCCTCTTGCCATCAGGAGCCCAGGAGAGAGAAACGTGTGTTAGATTCTCTTTTGGCATTCTTAATGCATAACCCGTCCATCGCCACCTTCTCTCACCGATTTCTTCTTCGATTGAAGTAACGTCTGCCCTTTCTAAAATTGCTTCGCTAATAATTTTAACAGGCCAAAAGATTTTAAGGATTCTTCTAATACAATTATTTTGAAAAATTTCAAGTTTAGCATTAACATAGATTTAAAAAATTATGTCAAAATTCATAATGACAAAGTGAAATCTCAAAGTATGAAAAGAAAACTAGCCACTCTTTCTGTCTGATTAAATATGTACATTTTTTTTTAATTAACCTATTTTAAAATTAAGTCTTGGTATCGATGAGAATGATTTCTTTTGTTATCGCTATGCAATTTTTGATTTCCGAAACAGACACGACAGCATATCGAGACACTTGAGTCGATTGTCAAGCTGCCGTCGGAGTTTTCTGGGTTTCTTCCTAATCAAGGCATAAATATGAGGCAGCTTCCCTTTAAAATTCCACCCAGAAGGCATCCGCCCTAGATTCCTGGAAATGTCTTTTGTTTGGACATAATAGTTTCAATTTAGATCAGATATTCTTTATCATTCTAGAACTCTGTTCATGGAAAAGCAACCAATTTCTAAAAAATTAAAATGAATTTAATTTACTTCGTAATACTCTTTAAAAGTTTTGTAAAAATATCTTTGAATTATAAAAATATAACTTGTTTAATTACTCACTAAATTTTTAAACTATGTTTTGCTTTAAATCTAGGTAAGAGAAGTTTCTTAAATATTAAAAGATATTTTTATATAATTAGTCTTTTTAAAGGAAGAATTTGTGGATAAATGTTCAATTTTTTCATAAAGGAATTTCTGGTTTTAAATAAAAGATTATTTATTGAAGTAAAAGATTATTTAAATAATTTTTTAATATTGTTTTTGTATTTTAGTTTTTAAGAAAAATTAAACTGAAATTATTTCAGTGTAACCACCAATCAGTTTTGAAACAGCAAGCTTTTGAATAAATTATTTTGAACAAATTAATTTTTTTAAATTATTCCCTAAAATTATAAGAATTTATTCCTATACTTTAATTTAGAATAGCTTATGTCTTTTGGCATTGTAAATTTAGGCATTGTAAATATTCCAATTTTGATGCTTCTTCATCCATCTTCGTATGTAATCTTACCTAAAAAGGGATTTGTGATGGGTTTGCGCTGTGACGTCACGATCTGGTTGTTTCGGGCCTGATACAACTATAACACTCCACTCGTGAAACTGAGCATCTAGCAAGACACTTGGTTTTTCTCGCATGGCCTCGCTATTATTCGTTCAAGAAACACATAAAAAAATCAGATCTTCTTTACAACGTTAAACTACTCTAAGCAAGAAATACAAAACAAAAAAGTTAGCATTGACCATTACAATAAAAACTTATCCTGTTCGTTTCTAGCTTCCCATCTTATTGAAAAAAAGCTGAAGTCTTTGTTTTCTTAAAACGTGGGAAAATACCCTTTCATGCCATCAAGTTATTGAACCATTAGCCTTCTATCTAGTGTTGCTGAAATATTCGAACGAATCATACACAATTGATTTAAACCACTTCTTACACTTATTCTCCATGTTCAATACAGCTTCCTCCTTGGTAAATCTTCAACAAAACAACTTCTCAAAATTCAAAAATTTATAGGTAAATCTAATAATAGTAGGCACAATAACTCTTTCTTGCTAATGCTAGTCGTCACAAAAGCATTTGCAGCGTCTAGCCATGAGATGCTATCTTATTTTTAAATTAAAAAGGTTTACTCTAAATATCTAACCCTTCTCGCAAACTCATATATTCGAAAAACTTCCTGTTAAAATTTAGGAACTCCAAATCTAGTAACAAATTCACGGCGGCCGATATTACGCAAAGGTCCATATTTGAATCTACACTTAACCTATTATTCACACATGACAACCCCACTTTTAAATTCTCCCACTACAATTCCCTCAATTCTACGCTGATGATACATAAATCATTTTCAAACTACTTAATCCAAACTATAATAATAACATCTCAGAAATAGAAGATCGATGTATAAAATGGAAAGTTTCTATTAATGCACAAAAATCCAACTTCATCATCATAGGAGGCAAACAAAAGCACAAATATCCTGGTAGAAGTAGAACTTTTCAGAAAGACTATTTCTTTCGAAAACAAGGCAAACTACCTGGAAGTGATTCTGAACAAATGCATGACATGGAAAGATCACTTCAAGCTTATCATCAAACTTGGACGAAGTGCAACCTAGACCTCTTATGGATAGACACTCGGCACTGGGACTTAACCTAAAAAAAAAGCGACACCAGTACTATTCGCTATTCACCATTACCAGAACACTATTCCAGCAATATTTCACCCCATCATAACTTGTGCTTGCCCAGCCTGGATAACTGCTAAACCGTCTGAACACCTAGAAAACACTCAGGCGCTTAGTCACAAGATACAACAGAAACTCTCTAATGCACAAAGATCTCAAAATTGAGGTAATCACAAAACACATTTCAAAACTCAACACCAACTTTTACAAAAACGCTATTTTCTGCCTTCAACCTTTTTTAGGCAATTCTTCCTTCAGCATACAGGAGATGGGTAGTTTACCTTAGTCATACACCCAGAAGTCCCAATGGTAAAAAAAAAAAAAAAACTCCAAATCCATTGATCACGGGTTCGACTCCCCGATACGGCCACTATCCAGATATCAGACACGGACCTTTGTACCTTGCTTAGTATTTCTTCTTTGCATATCCACTTTTATTGTGTACATTACTGTGCAAAATAGTTATACTTCTTTCCAATTTACTTCCTATTTTTATTTCATTTATCTTATTATCTCAACCATATTACACACAAGTGCTATAATCTCAGCAATCCCATCCTGAAGTAATATTCATAAACGATTTGGTCTTTCCATTTTATATTTATTCAGCTTTTGTGCTTGTCCAATATTTTTCAACATATAGCATTTCAGTAATATTTTTATTAATGGTACATAAGAAATCCATACTAATATAAAAAGTACATATACGTATAAATTGATTGAGTACATTTTACCAAGCCATTTTAAATGACCAAACGGATTTTGTAACAAATTTTAGGCGTTGCTAAAAATTAAATTTAATACATTATAAAAATATAGAAATTATATATTACATTTCAGTCCATGTGCATGAATACAGGTGTCTCTTAAAATTTTAATACATAACTTTTTTTTTAAATACCATTTTTTTTCCGAAATTGGTGTTGATTTAAATATTTTTGTTTTAGTTAGCATTGCCATGATTTCATTCTTACTTCTCGAATTACAGTAGGGCAAATTGGATAGAAATTTGAAACATTTAGAACTATGTAGGTTTTATTTAAAAAAAAAAAAAAAAAAAAAAACCTAAATCTGAAATTACTTAATTTTCAAAACAAAACTTTCGAGAATACAAGAACTATTCACTTAAAAAATGTTTAACTCTAACTTAGTAAAATTAATAATTTTTTATTTGCTTCTGTTAATATTAAATTATATTTCATCGTGAAAACAATGTTATTACATTAATTATTGTACCAAATGCTGCATAAATCAATTTTTTTTACAAAAGCGTTATCGTGCTTGGTTGGTGCTTTTAGACTCAAAACTATAGACGCAGACACAAAAAAATTACAATTATAAATGCTGTATAATACATTCAACTATGAAAAACAATCTGTGTTGTAGCATTTTTTAATTTATTTATTTAAGTGCTACTGCAAAAAAAATTTAAATTGCAAATTAAATTGGAAAAATCTTAATTTTAGTGTCTCATATAACTATTGACACATTCACAGGTTTCGACGTTTTATATTTATACAAAAATTAACAAAATACTAATTAATACTTAATGGTGCATTTCTTATTAAGAATGAATTAATATTCCCGATCTTGCATGAAAGAAATTAATTTCTGTAGGAATTTTGTGGTATTTCAAAACATGCTTTCTTTATAGCGGCTCTCACGATATTTTTTAAGAATTAATGTGTTCCATTTTTGAAAGCTTTCTGAGTTAACATTCCCATACATTTTCCACGAGGTTTAAGTCAGGCTTCTGTGCTAGCCAGTTCATAAAATGTCTTTGTTTTTGCAGCAACCAAGCTTTTGTTGAGTTTGAATTATGCACTGATGTTCCATCTTGCTGGAAAATACAATTCCTCCATGTCGGTTCAAAAATGATCCTAAGTTTTCGTTGAGTATTTGTATTGGTAATCTTTAGATTTTATTCTTTCATATAGAAATTCCAGAAATGTTTGAACACTAAATCCAAAACCTAACCTGACCATCCCTGATCCTCCACCTTGGTCGCTGCTGAAAAATTTCTAAGATTCCTTTTTTAAGTCGTTAAAATGTCATGCGTATACATTGAACCCATCCATTCCATTTATTTTATTACTGAAAATAATTGATAACCACTTTTGGTCATAAAACATAAGGCGTTTGGCTTATTTTAAAGTTATATTTTATGCATTTTTTTTTTTTTTTTTTCAATGGATTTCGTGTCATTTTTTATAGAAAATATTTCCATGAGTTTTAAATCTTCTATTTACAATACATTTTGAAACTGCAACAGTTGAGGCAATTCATATCAAAGACATATTTTTGATTAAAGCCTTTTTTAATAAAATTATTTCTTTCCGATTGGAAGTTTTTCTTAGTCTTTCAGTACGTTTTTTACCCCTTCCATTCAGTTTTGTATGATAAAAACTCAATAAATACCGAAGTATGAATATATTTACACAACCTTTGCAATTTTTTTAGTTGACTTTTCATCTGCTTTTAATCTTAAAATGTTCATTATTTCCTCATAGGAAATATCTTTGGTTCTTGCCATTGTTAAAGCAAATTTAAAAAGATCTGATGTAAAAGAATTCTCAAAATAAAAACAAATAAAAAATAATATAAATGCAGATGATAGGAAGCGAAAATAATGTTGCCAGATATCTACATAAAAATAGTTATTAAAATTAGCATACGGCAATAAATAATCCATATTTTTAAAAAATGTGAAGAAAACTGTCTATAGCTTTGGAAACTATAATTTAATTTTTTTTTATTTAATATATATATATATATATATATATATATATATATATATATATATATATATATATATATATATATATATATATATATATATATATATATATATATATATATATATATATATATATATATATATGATAGTAAGCGAACATAATGTATATATACATTTTTGCAGTGGAGCATGTATAAATATAAATGTTAAAACACATATTATTTTCATTATTAAATTTACTGTGTTACTTTTAGAATTACAATATTTTGTCTGCGTCAATAGTTTTGAGATAGACTGTACGGGTTATTTTCAGATACAAAACTTATACTTCCAGAATATTGTTTCTTCTAGTTCTGAATGAGTGGTTAAATCCTTTCGGGAGGTCTTTCAAGGCAATATAGTCAAAACGCGTAAGCAGTTTTAAACCATGCATAACTTTTTTTTAGTTTAATCTTTTTTTTTTACAAATTCTGGTGAGTATTAATACAGTTTTCAATACTTCCGTTTCGTAAAATAGTATCAGGAATGTTGGGAAACTTATAAGTTCTATTCTATATATAAAAACAATTGGCTCAACATAAATAATAGATGTGGTTGAAATAGTTTGAAAAATGACGACTCAAAAACGTACGAGTACGTGTTCATATGCAACACACAATATTTAGTACAAAGAGTTAAGTGTTTGTGAAAAACAGACTGAAGTGAAAATCTTTAATATTTTCATAACTGACTTTGGCTTACGAATAATAAGATTTTTCTTCTCAAATAACTTGGGCTTGTATCCTTTTATTTTTTCATGTTTTAGAGCCTTATTTCGACATTACTGCTTACAAATTAGCTCAGGCAATGAAGGCCAAAAATAAGCATACATAAATGACAGCTCTATAGGAAAGAGAAAATAACAATTTAACTATATTGATGAAACCTACGGAGGCCTATATCTCTCAGAGATAGAACACAATATCTCTGATGAACTTCTTAAAAAGTAATTCATCCAAGCAATCTTAAATGCGCACGGAATTACAGGTTCAAACAGTTTTGAAAAAGTAATATTTTTTACGCTGCTCTGTGAAAAAGTACAGAGTTTGGGGGAAAAAAACATATATGTTTTAAAATTTCTACAATAATTCTCAAAAAATAAATACTATATCTTTTAGAGTATATTAAGTATATCTAGGAACAATATTTCTTTATAATTCCTATAATCCTTCCTAAAACATACATACATGTGTTTTAGGGTATAATTAGTAAATTTTATGGCGATAGCGTCATTTTTATTATTATCTCAGACTGAGCAGTAAATCGCTTGTATCGCAGTAAAATGTCTAATTCTATGAAGAATGTTTTTCAAAATTTCGACTATCGTTAGGTATACCCATTTTCATCATTTTATCTTCATGGGAAAGGGAATTTTCTATCTTTTGGAACGTTTTACCTCTTTCCAATATCCAAAGAGGGGTTAGAAGAGATCCCCCTAGGTCAGTCAACATGTAACTATTTTAAGCGTTCTGTATAGCACACTGAAATGTTCCACAATTTGATCGTTTTTCTCTTTTCCCTACCCAAGAGGATGGATGGTCGAAATCATGATCGTTCAGTTTCAGTTTTTACAGCTTAAGTGAAGGCTTTGGCAGTAATATAGAGAGATGTCTCTTTGAACAAGTGCATACTTTTTTCAAACTTTTCAAATAAAAAGGGGTAGTGTTTTGGGGTTGGGTTTTTTTTTTAGATTTTTGTTCATTTTGTGAAGGACTGAGCCGTCTTCAATTTATACATATATATATATATATATATATATATATATATATATATATATATCTTTGTCTAGGGACAAGATATCAATAATATACCATAAAGCCTCATTAATTAAAAGTATGTCACAATTGAAAATAAGTTACCTAAACCTATGCATGCAGATTTCAGTGACTCACATTACTTCGTGTAACAAAATATCGTTGCTTTACTAGTTAAACACACTAAGTCAAAAATATGACTTGAAAAACAAAACGAAGAGAAAAATTACATAATTTGAAAGCTTTTTACTTCAATAATTTAAACTTTATTAAATAAATTGATGGGGTGAACCAAGTCTGAATAAGCATTCCAATACTGGAAGAAAAAAAAAAAAAAACTGCCTAAGTGTGAATTACTTGAAAGCAGAAGTATCGCTGCTTTTCAGAATTAAAATCTGAAATTGATATTTTAGTGGGATTTTTTTTTTTTTTTTTTTTTAAATCCATTGTGTTCTTGGTGTAGCTCTCTGTGTGATATTTCTTCCATGTTTTGTAGAAACTGTACAGATTCATCAACACTGTGGAGCTTGTTTCACCGCATCATTCCGCAAAGGAGATTGTTACCAACCTCAAGGAAGGACAAATCTTCAGCCTCTTCCAAAAAAGCGTCAAAAGAGTAAGTATTTTATTAGTTTTTAGGGATTAAAGCACCAGTTGCACACAATTCTCTGTTTAACAGAGCAAAAGTTATTGGATTTAAAGTTATGAAATTTTGCACATTTCTAGATCAATGTTTAGAAAGTGTACTAATAAGAAAAGTTAAGAGATTCAAATTTTTGTTTTTGAGTTAGTACATTCCAAAGTGAAAGGGTTTTTGTTTGCATGTGCCGTCATTTCCAAGTAAAACTAACCACCATAGAAATCAAATTTTTTGCCGGCACAGTGATATATGCCTTTCTAAAACAATAACTTGTCACCTTTTTTTTTAGTTTCGGTGTAGTTTTGGGATTGTTAAATATCTACATTTCGAAAAATACAATTTTAAGCTTATTCAAAAGAGAAAGTGAAATGTTGCCTGGTGCAGTATTTTAAATATTTACCACATACCCTGAGTGAATTTATCAAGAAGTTTATCGTAATAAAAATGATAGCACAATGAGAATTCACTTTAAAATATAATAGCAACTAATAAATTTAAGCTTTATTTAGCAATACTTTGGCAACATTTAAGAACATAAAACTTTACCAGATTGCCTATCTTGGTGACCATGGTTCACAATTCCTAGTTTTGTCTAACAATGCTAACCTGTACATGACAGATAGAAGATGGCCTTCGTAAAAAACTTACATTAGTTTAGAAACTAAATTAATAATTTAATTAAAGAAGTTTATTGTGAGTCAAAATATTCTTTGGCAATGAAAAATAAAATTGAAACCATAGATTGTTTTAGAGTTCGATATCAATGTCTGCAAATTGTTTTCACTAACCATTGTCATGACAACCATTCTTCACTGCAGCCCAGAAATTAAAGACAAACAATCATATTACCGTCCCCCCTCCCCAATTTTCCTATTGTGATTGCAATATATTACGCATTTTGTGTTCGTTCTTGATGTATACCACATTATTTCTGGGTGTATACCACGCAAGCCTTTAATACCGAGATATTCATTTTCAAAAGTGTGTAAGAAATTGAAAAGATTGCAGAAATTTTTAAACTTTCATTAGTTATCTTGTTGAAAAGGAGAAGAATGGATTTTGTGTCATTAACCTCTGCGGATGTAATATCTCCTAATCTCATAGATTAATAATTAATTCAAAACAGTTATAATGAGCATATTCTTTTAAGAAAACATATTTAACTATTATAGTAACGTATACAAGGCCTCAATTTAACACTTTTAAATATACCTTTCATCTAGATGCACGGTAGTGCATCCCCAAATTCACTGCCAGTCGTCTTTTACCGGAAGCCACTCAGCAATATTACAGTATGCCAGAGAGATGATTTTATTTTTTTTATTTTGTACTAATAGTTGTTAGCCACTTCAGTAAGACCCCCCTAAGTTTCAAGTCTCCAATTATATTGTTTGTCGAGATAATAAAATTCGAAAACGGCAGAAAACGACATATTTTGAAATCTACCCAAAACTCACTCACTGATCATCAAATTACTAAGGTACTTCTAGCAGAGCTAGAACTATGAAATTTGGTATGCTAATAAGGTTTAACATGTATACATAAGAAAAATACCTAAAAATCGAGATTTTTCCCCTCCGAATCCCCTAAAGGGGGCAATATTCGAAAAATGTGAATCTCAATTCTAATACATTTCGATTGGGACTAGAATTATAAAACTTAGAGCACTAGTAGCTCTTAGCATATATAAATAGAGGAAGAACTCAACACACGCCGCAAAGCCTCTAAAATCAAGAAATAATAGATAAAAAACAAGTGTACTTGGCATTATAAAATTGACCATTGGCGATATTTTATCGTCTACGAAATGCTTGCCGATTGTTAATTTTTTTCCCCTTTGGCAACTTTTTTTGCTAGTTGTTGAGAACATTTCATCTTCAAATCATCTTCCTTAAACTTTCAAAATCATCTTCCTTAAAACCAAATAATAATTAAAAGAATAAAGGAATCGGCTAATTGTATAGATCTCGTACTTGGCCGCCAACAAAAAGTTTGTCAACTGTCGACTGTATAATAAGCAAGTACCAAAAAAAAAAACATGTGTACTTAACCATTTCAATCACAGGAAGCTTTATTACAAGTTTAAAAACTATGAAAACTAAACATTTTAAAACTAGTTATTGTTTGGCAAATAAGTATTAAATTTAAAATTAGTACCTTAAAAAAAGAAGTGAAATCCCAACAAAAACATCGCTGTTAAAAGGCTCCAAGTTCTTAATGCAATGATTATAGCAGTGAAAAATGTCGAGATCTCATGTAGAGCCAAGTTTAAAGTTGTTGTAAACTACGGGCATGAAAATTAGTAAAATGTTCTTCTCAAAGTCAAAATTTCTCTGCATAGCCCTAAATATCTAGCTGCAAAAATGCTTTACTCGTCAGTGAACCAGAATACGTAATGGCCAAGTGTCACTTGCAGCTATGTATTTAGGGCAACGCAGGGGAATTTTGACTTTGAGAACATTTTGCTAATTTTCATTGCGCGTAATTTAAAATTACTTTAAACTTGGCACTGCTTGAGATCTCAATACTTTTCACGGCCATAATCATTGCAGGAAGAACTTGGCGTCTTTTAACAAAGATGTTTTTGTTGGGCTCTTTTATTGCCAAACATGATGTGGATAATTTAAAATGTTTTTTTTTTATGGGGGGGGGGTTAAAGTTGTTTGTTCGAGCATTTATTTGTATATTTAAATTTATATTTTAGTTTTATACTATGACTACCCTACCGAATGTCCTAATATTCCGGGGAGAGGGTGTTCACTTGTAAAATATTAAAACGTTTACTGTTTACAATGCGTCATCATAAATTCAATTTAATTTAAATTGACTTCAATAATTGAATTATTTCTTTGAAAATGCACTTTTATTAATATATTAATCGAAAATTATGTTGCATTTAGTGATAGATAAAATTAGTTTCATTACATACAATTAGATGCATTATTATAAGATACTGTAATTAACCTTTAGCAAAACATCACATTCTTGCAGAAAGCTAAAGAAGAGGCAAGGAGAAGAAAAAGCAAATCACAATTTTTTGAAATAATTCAAGAAATACGCAAAGTGTGAGTATACCTCATTCATTATTAAGTTTTTTAAAACTTGAATAATTCAAGATAACTATTTTCCAATTATAAATTACGTTTACAATTTTATACGTATAGCTTAAGTTAGAAATCAAAATTATACTTAAAAGAAAAGGCATAAAAGCGAAAATATTCAAAGTTTCAGCATAGAAAAAAAATTAAGAATTTTATAAAACGCCACATCGAAGATCGAATAAAGTCCTCAGCTCAGCATTACTTGATAACCAACATAATATAATGATTACATCATTTCGTACTAAAAATTTAGAAATTTTAAAATCCAGCAAATTAAAAAGAGGGGGGGGGGTTAAATTAGGGAAGGTGCGTCAAAGCCTTGGGGGGGGGTCGGCATCCCTTAAGATGTTCAATTGATAAAAAGATATTGTTACTGATGGATATTCTTGAAAGTTGTATGTCGTTGCCTACCATCGATGTTACATGAGTTAACGGTCCCTCCACGTGGTTTTCACAAACCATTAGGTGTATCAGTTTACTCACCTTTCAAAAGATTTTATAATGTTCAATGCACAAACCACCTGAAGATACACAAACCTGACTTAATTCCGGCTATTCTTCATCCACCTGAACTTTCAATGAAAAATTATAGAATGACAAATTTTGGGTTTTAATCTGAGTTTACATTTGCACTTAAATAAGTAGTTATTTTCTTATTCTTGAACTTGTATAACAGATATAGCTTTCAAACTGCTAATAATTTTAGCTTTCTACAATAAAAATTAAAATTTGAAACCATATTAACATTATGTAGCTAATAAAAATAAAAAGTATTGACCTCATTGAACAAGTATAGAAAAGTAGTAACATTGAACTTATTAATGGGAGTTATGTTATTATTATGTAAAAGTGTTACATTTATAATTTTAAATTGTATACTCCTAAATATATGACTTAGGTCGAGTATCCCTAAGGGGTAGGTCAAGTATCTCTATACATTGGGATACTTGACAAAAGTTTAAGGTTTTTTATGTTTAATATTTTACCACCTTTGCAATTAATACTTCAGAAAGATATTCATAAATATTGTGTAGACATCATTTACACAACCATAAGTAATGTAAAATAAAAACTAAACACCCAAAACTAAAAATTGGGTCAAATATCCCTAGTTACCCCCCCCCCCCCATATGAGTTTTTCACTCCTGAGACAATATATCGCAGTCGTAAAGTCGACTTGGGCAGTTTGTCGCAAACGTAAAGTCGACCAATCCTCTATGCTTTTGCAATAAATATATAATTTTGTGATAATTTGACAACTGACGGGGGATATTGTTCCACTTTTATATACGATTGAGACAATATATCCCACAAAAATCAAGATGTATATGCCCATTCAGGTAAAAAGTGTTAATAATGTGAGCAGTAGAAAGTAGGTCATTTTTCCTTTTTTTTTTTTTTTTTTTTTTTTCTTTCTTTTTCCAGGAAATTAGCAGCAACCAATTTTTATTGCTATCTAAAGCTAAACTGATTAAATCAGATTGCGCTGATGGCGGGATATTTTATGCAAATACTCAGCACTTAAGCACCCATTCATACTCTGCAGGGTCAAACTCCAAAAGGAACTTCCTCGGAATCCTGATGCAGCCTCTTCCAACGAACCTCGGGGGAACGTCAACTCGCCTCTTCTAATCCGATCTCCAGAACTTCCAGTGGACACGCATCAGCTACTCTTCATACCCCAAAGTTCTTCCTCCCCGCCCAGCAATAGAACGAAGACCTCCTGGACTGAGCTCTACAGGAGAGGTCCATCCTTCTTCGGCTCCACCAAGTACAGCCACCTCCAGCAGTACGACGAGCCACCCCCATCAGGTCACAACTCCACTCGATATCACCAACTGGTGAGAAACGATTCCTTACTGGAAGACTGCAGCTGGTCAGCGACTGGCGACTTTAACACTGGCGACCGCCACCAACAACAAACCTTCGACACAACCGTCCTCAGCATTAGCGTCGAGGACCTGAGGCTAGTGGATACTCAGTTCAGGTCCTTCAAGAGACATAGGTCCTTGGACGAGGTAAATTGGAGGAAAGATCGGTCAGACATGAGCCCACCGAGGAAAAAAAGAATACCGACAACCTCCGAGCCCAAAATGGCAGCAAGGAAGATGCTGGAAGTAGACGAACTCGTTCTTTACTCCATGAGTAAGGAAGACATCATCCATTCATGGCAGGCATCGGAGAGGAGACTGTTGAACAAGCTTAGAGATGCTGTCAGAGAGAAGAAGGCTCTGGAAAGAAAATTATTCTTCATACAAAAGATGTTGGTGAAGCCACCATGAATTCAATAAAAAAAAAGTGTTCGCTTTATTTAAAGATTAATCATACGATGAGGTACTGATAAATTCGACTCACAAAGGTTGTTCTACAGAATTACAGCCACACGTAGGTCGCAAAATGAAAAGTTCACGATATGTCTTAATTTATAGAGACAAATGAACAGATTTTCATTAAAAAAAAGGGTTGCTTAAACCAAACCTCTGTGAATTCGGTCCATGAGAAGTTTCTTTTTATCCAATATTTAAATATACGACTTGGTATACTCATACATTTAACATATGGCAGTTTTTTAATCACAGTTGAAAGTAGGTTGCAAACTGTTCATGCATTTAACTTTATTTGCAGAGACAGATGCTGAACAGATCTCCATGCAAAAAACGCGGGTGAAACCAATGAGAGTTCTGCTAACATCTTTTCTTTTATTTTAATAGTTATACATCCAATGCTAAGGCAGAAAAATGGTATTTGCAAATCTTGCAAAATCCTTCTTCAAACTTGCTTCCAGACTGACATGTCGCAAATGAAAGATTCACGCAGAAACCTTATTTTATGAAATCCTCCATTGAACAGATTTTATACAAAAAAACAAAAAAAAAAAAAAAAAAAAGTTGGGGAAGCCACGAACAATTGAACTTGCATTGTTAGATTTTTAACAATTCCTCCGTCTTCTTGGCTTAGAAAAATTGTTAGCGATACTAAAGTTCAATACAAAATTTCTCCCTCACATGGCACTTTCCCCTTAAAATCTTGAAACAAGGGCAAAGAAATACGACACAAACAATTAAACATATAAATTGTTTGTATCGAATTTCTTAAGATTAGTTAAGTCCCTCAAAAGAAAGTGAGAGTCATCCTTGTATATAGTTTTTAACAGATTTAGTGTATTTCTTAAAAAAAAAAATCCCCCCTTCACCTTTCCAACTCCCAAATGAATAGATTTTACTTAATTTTAAAATAAAATTCGTGAAATTTGTTATTAAAATTTTTGTTATACAAATTTTAATTTCTCTATTTAATTTTAAACTTTGAGTAAGAATCCAAAAAATCACATTATTCAAACACAACACATCATCCAAAATATATATATATATATTTAGGCATACAAGGAAGCATACTTACATACCAAAATAATTTAAATGAATACGTAGTTTTTCTACAACTTCTAAATTATCATGAATTTAAACTTAAAAAAAAAAAGGAAGTGTAAAGAAAGTCATAAAATAAGTTTCTAGAAGGTTTAAATAAAATTCTTCAGTGTTTCAATTTTACAAAATGGTAACAACAACGTAAAATAATTAGGTGTATTCACTTCTATCGTCGCTATTTACTTTTCTTTTGAAAATAAGAAGTATAAATTCATATTTGATGTTCTTGAGGTACAGATGTTTGCTTTGCAATTAAAATTTCAATAGTTTAAAAATACGTGAGAGAACTTTTTTTTCTTAGTAAAACAGAATGTCAAATTTAGACTTAAAAATAGTTTTATAAAGACGTGTGTTGAAGATTCGCTTCATCAATTGAATAACAATTTTATTAATAGATACAATGTTCAGCAACGACAGATAAATGAGGTTCGATTACATTTTTATATTACTAAGATAATAAAACTAATTTCTTATCCACTTCTACTCAGAGTTTAAATAAATTAATTTCAAGCAAATAAATTTAAGCAATTGCTAAAGAATAGTGAAGACAAAACTAGAAACCGGTAAAAATAGCTGTGATGAAATCAGTAATCTGTTAAATTGAAGGATTAATGAACTAAAAAAAAAGTAGGTAGTAAGAAATTCTCCTTATTCCTAAGGGCATATATAAAATTCAAAAAGAAGCACAGAAAAACATATTATGTTCATAAATATGTAGAAAAACATATTTATACTTCCAACCAGATGCAACAAACAAAATTCTTGGAGGATGAATCATTTACAAAATAAAATCAACACCTAAAAGCAACTAACAACACAAACTTGATAAAGCGTTATAACAATATGCACCAACTCCAATATTTTACAATGCCCACACCAAAAACGTATTTCTTTCACAAATGCTCCATACTTATAAACCAAAATATTTAAAAATGAACTCCAGTAATATCTAATTTTTATATTTCGACGACTCTATTCCAACAGAATCCGAATACAATGACTCCTTTGGTTAACCTGTTTTTTGCATACAGTTTTATCTACAGGTATAAAGATCTTGTATACAGATACAAAGAAAAATTTTAATATCAAAATTTTGACTTCCCCTGAAGATATTTTGTGTTTTGTTTCACCAGTTTTAAAAATCTTCTTTAACTTCTTGAAAACTTCAAATTTGAGTAAAGCTCAAATTCACTTATCTCGCTTGAAAAGGAGTTAGTCTGAGTCAGAAGTTAATAATATAAACCATAAAAACAGAGTTTTTAAAAAAATCCTTTATATGCATTGTCAATTTTTAAATTCATTAATACAGGGCCGATATCAAAAATATTTCTATCAGCAAAATGTGCAGCAAACTACGTTTCAAAATTTATTTATTAAAAATTAACGTGAATTTATGATCTCACATCCAAATATCATTTATTTATTATGATTAAAATAATTTTATTATTTATTTATTAAAAAAAATTTGGCAACAGAAAAGAGTTTCAACAATAGTCGGTTCAATGCTTTTTTTAACGCGATTGGATGACGGCATGTTGGTTTATTAGCATTCCATAAAAGTGACCTTTTAGTGACAGTAACAGCCCCAAAATTTGATAGAATGCATTGTCACCGACATCGAACCTGTTTGCCAAGTTTCAGCCCGATTGGATGACGACAAGGGGGTTAATTAGGCCTCCGCAGATTCCGCTTCCATCGATAAACATTATCGAAGTTAATATAAAGAATTTAAAAACTCCCTTTCTGATCCCCAGTTGGAAAAAAAAAGTCTACTTCAAGTAATGCACACACAAAAAAAAAAATTAAAGTACAAAATTGTGTTTTTACTAAATACCAATTTTTCTCAGTTCAATATCTAAAGTATTTAATAATTGATTACTTAAAACTCCATAAATATCCAATGATCGTCCATGCCTGAAATGATAAAGTTTGTCTAAAAGGATATTCATCAAATGAATATCCAACGAAAAAACTTAGCAACAATATTTTGGAATCAATACTTGGAAGAGTCCTTGTGCATAAATAAATATTAAATTAAGAAAAAAAAAATAGTTATTTAATGAGTGAGAAAATGAGATCTTACAGAATAGATAGCTTCTGTATATTTATGATCTATGCTTTTTATATAGGTCTTACCATTATTAGAAAGAAAAGAGAAGTCAGTAGACACATTACAAATTTAGAAACACAAATCCAGAACTTTCAATGTCTAGTTTAGAAAAAATTTTAATAGTATACGAATAGAAAAATATATTTTTTGTCTTTGTGTGTTCAAATTTATAGTTTTCAAAGTTTTAGAATACAAATTATAAAAACCAGTTGTTAAATTTTTTGTTATCAGAGTTTTAGAGTGAAATATGTATATGTAAGTTTTGAGCACTGTAAATCTAATAGATTTATATTGTATACTATAGACAGTTAAAGTACATTAATAAGCTTGTATTAGATGAAAAAGTAATGTTCCAGCAAAATTGAAGTGTATTTTTGGGGAACGTTTTACATTTATAAATGGAAATATTCTATTCAAAGCAATAAAGCCTATACAAAAGAAAAAGTTCAATTTAACGTTTTTATTTCCCAATAACACAATATTATTTCTCATCTCTATTTTCAATTTAAAGAATTAAAAAGGGAAACCATTGAGTTTCTTTTTTATTCAACTAATGCAAGTTAACTTAATCATTATACAAAGTAATTGTCCAACTGGTTTGTTCATATTTTATATTAACGATATCAACAGTATGTGTTGAAATATTTTTCCATTTATTTAACAATATGTGATAGTAAAATAACATAGTTATTAAAATTAACTTGTGTATTATTTTGCAGTTGCATATTACGTTAAAATAGGTAATTGTTCTAATAATTTAATCAATGTAATATGATTTAAATTACTATAAGTTTTCCTAAATAAATTATAATCAAAAGATAAAATAAACTATCAATTTTGAAATAATTTTTAATCTTTTTAAGTTAAAATGCAGTAACACTCATATGAAACTGAACACTTTACTCTTTAAGTTATATCAATTTATTTGTAAGAACTAAACTTTGTTTGGGTGTAACAACAGTAAAACTTAAAAAACAATTGTAATCTAAAAAAATAACTTTAAAGATTGTTTAAAAAAAATATCAACTTCAATTCTTTTTCCCAATTTATTTATTTTTTTATTGCTGAACTGGCGTATTATATGAAATTGATCCTTATGCAAAGCTAATTTTTTTTATTGAATATCACTGCCATTTTGTAAAATATTTAAAATCTTAAACAATCTAATCCAGACTAACTGTTATGAATAAGATTACAAATCAGAAACAATTATTGTTTATACCAATGAGGTTTTAATAAAATTTTAATAAAACAAAAAGACTCACAATGTATAACATAAAATGCTTTGTCAATTGAAAACCTGTTTTAATATGGATAATTTCAGCACATATGAATGAATGTTGAATGTTATAAAGTGAAGTGCAATTGCTACTATGCAAATTTTCAGGGTGGTATGGGCAAATACTTTTCAAATAACAAATCCATAAAAAGTTAAAAACAAAAATTTTAATAACCAATTTTTAAAAAATACTGTTTATTATTTATTTGCAAATACAAAAAAAATTCAGATATAATGTCACATGTAATAAGATGTATACAACAAATATTCTAATTAAGAATCCATAGTTAAGCATGAATTTTGGCATAGCCTTTAAAAAAACAAGTTATTAAATTATAAAAATGTGAGTTATTTCTGTATACTCATTGTAACAATATAATGAAAATCATAATTATCAATTATCATTCAAACAAAAAAAAAAGTTTAAAAAATAAAATGATAGGTTGTTTTATGTGGTTTAATTAAAAGGAAGACATTAGTTTCCATTATAATAAGAACAAAGAACTTGTATTACAAAATTGAACAAAAATACTCTTAAATCTTAACTAATCAGAAATATTTGAAACAAACCATTTTTGCAAGGAATTTAGGGTGAAATTAAAGAATTTTTTTTTTTTTTTTTTTTTTTTTTTTTTTTTTTTTTTTTTTAATAATGCAAGGAGTTTATTTGAATAAGAGGAATGTCAATAATCGGAAGAAAAAAAAATTACTATTTAATAACTTTACCAATCACCAGTTTTAAATGTGAACTTTTTCTTGTGTTTAATGAAATAAATTAACTCTGAAATGTAATATTTATTGAGTATACCCTTCTGTATGACATGCCACTCCGAAACTTTGCAAAAGTCTTTTAGCCTTAGTGCATATTTAGCAAGTTTTCTAATACAGCTATATATTGCATATTGACATGAATGAATTTTGTCATTTAGGAATAAAGTGTTTGTTCTTTTGATAGCAATATATTATGGCATCACACAACTGTGTAACAGATATGTTGTTAATAGAATAAAGATGCTATTTTGATTAGGAAGATGCAATCTTGTCAGTGATTTTCTGTGTCACTAACATTTATGAATCATTAATGTTTACATGAACTTTAAATTTTAAAATAACTTTCTTGTACAGAGGCAAAACAATGCGATAATATTTTTTAATGAAAACTTCAGTTTATTTAATTTTAGAGAATCATTTATTAAGAATCAATCAACAATTGACGAAAAGCAAAATTTAATTGTTTAACTCTTTCTTTAAAAATGTTTATAACAACAAATTATTTTTATACTGCAAAATTGTCTGGTGTAATTTTCCATTTAATATGGAGTCTACCATTGTTAAATATAAATGTAGAGAATGAATTCCACCTTTTAAGTTTTAATGTCAAATTGAATGGCATTTTTTCCACAAATTTTATTGAACAATTTCTATGAGTTTTACAAAATTTCTCCAAAAACATATTTACAACACCAAGAATTATTCTAAAGCAATGCAAAAATAATAAATGAACAACTGAAAATTCAATTGAATAAATTTCAAATAAAATGTTTGGCAAAAGACTAAATTTTTACTTTTATAAACAAATAAATTGTTGTTGTTTTTTGTACAGTATTTTGATCAGTTAATAAATTTATGAACATTAAGAAAATGAAAAGTGTTCTTACAATGTGACGGTATTTTTTTATATAGATATATTTCACCAAATTTAGATATAAAAATTTAATCTGAATTGAAACAATTTAAAAACCTTAGGTTAAATTATATTTCAAAATGGTTCTCGTTCTTAATTAGAAAAAAAGAAAGTTTACAAAAAAGAAAAATATTTACTCATTTTTAAAGGAAGTAAATAAGATTAGCAATAAGATTTATATGGAATGAGCAAAAGCTAGTTACATTACCTTAAATATTTGATACATTAAAAATTTATATAATATAAAACTCATAAACAATAACAAATTTGTTTTGTAATTCCAGATGCATAAAACAAAAGAAAATCCAATTATTTTGTCAATAACAGTTCATGTTTATAGCACATCAAAGGTGAAATTTTTAAAAATATAAGATGAATCCAATTAAAAATACGTGAAATAAATTAAACCGAGATAGAATTCTTTCAGGAAAATGTTAATTGATGTGATTTCATTATTTAATTACTCAGATTTGAATTTTACTCATCACAATGAAATAATCATATACAACCACTTGGAATATTAAAAAATAAAAGATCCCATTTAAATAATCCGTCACTATTATTGTAAACCATATTATAAAGAACTAACCAAAATATCCACTTTGACAGAACTAACTTTATTCTACACTGCACATTGATTACCAACAAAACAAAAAATAATAATAATTTAAATAAATGTGTACCTCCAAAACCTATGCACCACATGAAGTGTCAATACTAAATCCATAATGGGATAGTAAAAGAATTAAATGAATACAATTAAAGTTTTCTAGTAAGAAGAAGTCTACAAAATTGAAATATAAAAAGGCATACATATGCAGGGTTTCCACTGAAATCATAGAATGAAAATCAATGACTTTTCAAGGACTATTAAGGACCTAAATAATATTTTTAAGGACCTTCAAAAAAAATTCGTTCATCAGGATCTTAATGTGAGACTTTACAGCTCCTTTGCCCAGAGCTTTAATATCAAAATCTTTCACACACAATTTGCATTTTGCCTTACAAACAGACTTTGATGATGGTCTGTGATCTTTTGACTTGCAAAACATAAACACTAATCTTACGTGTTTGCCTAGTAGAGTAAAGTGTGCAAATACAACCATTCGATTTCAACTCTACCAATCAGCAATCATGAACCGAACGATTAACAAGTTGATGCATGTGTAATACAAATATACCAAACATTTTGATATTGCCTAGACAAGTGAAAAAAGTTAACTTTTAAGGACCTCCAAGCTTTTTCAAGTACTTTTAAGGCCTGGAAAACAAGTTAAAAATATTAAACACTTTTAATGATTGCGGAAACCCTGATATGTAATTGAACGACTAAATGGTAAGAGAGTATCCAACAAAAAATAACTTGAGATATTAACCCTTAAAGTTTTAACTTTTTGTATAACTACCTTCACCCATTGTAAAAACTTGGACTCTAAAAATTTTATTTCAGATAAGAAAGCAATGCTAATAAACTATCTAAAATTTAAATTTTTAATGTTTGATAAATTCATACACCAGAAAAACAATTGGCAAATTATTTTACAATTTTGTTAACAATTACAAAAAGAAATGTAATGACATAAGTAGAATACATTACCATTCTTACATTGCAAATTCATTTATATCAGCTACTAAATGTAAGAAATTCATCTAAAAACGATTTTTTTTCAAAATATCAGCAAAAGTTTATCTTTACTTGTGTTTCGAAACATAAAATATGTCATTGAGAAATGGAATATAAAATTAATTCTATATTAAATGACATTATTCAAAATAAATTCAGTGATATTTGATGTAACCAGTATAATAAAATAACTTCACATGTGCATATTATTAAACGTTAAAACTAGTAAAATAAATAAAAATAAAGCACAAAAAAAAATTCTTTATTTGAGTATTTATATACATCCAAACCAAACTATACAAACCCCCAAAAGAACCAAAACTCCCCAACAAATAAAACCAATAAAATAAATGCAACAAATTAAAAAAAAAAAAAATTGCTTTTAAAAAAATAAGTAGTAGAAATAAAAAAAAAAGTCGATAAGGGAACTAATTCTCGTCTTGCACAATCTTTTTTACAGGCACTTACTAACACATAAATATTTAATTTCATAGATGCAATATAAAAATATGTTACAATACATACACTAAGTGGCTAAAATATTAGGAATAGCTTACTCAAATATCTACTTATCCTTTTCCCCCCATACAGGACTGGATTTGCCAATAAAAAAAAGTCCCCTCACCAGAAGAACAAGTGGACACTGCAATTTGTTTATGGGAAACACAAAGCATTTCTGTGACTTACACTTGGCACAGTTTTAGTACCTTCAAAACCTCTAACCTTCTAGGCTTTTCTTAGTAGAACCCAGTGGCGGTCCGTGGTCGAAAATGCTAGTGCAGCAGGAAACATGTAATCCCACCACCACCACACACTTTTCACAATCATAAATGAACGCCAAGTCTTTAATCTTTAATACTCAAACTCAAATCAAAGTTTTCTTTCAATTTTTATAAAATCAATAAGATGAGAAAGAAAGAAAACACTAACTTATATTTTTGAAAACCAAATCAATATTCCTTTCTTTCAAACTTGGGAATCGGCAATGTGACAACGTGTCATGACATGTGACAATTCAACCATCATATCGAGCATTAAAAATAACTCCCTTTTTAATTCCGAAGTTCAAGATGAACAATAAACAATTTTGGCAAATAAAAACTACTACATAACCACGAGAAAAGCTCATACTAAGATAGCTATAACTTACGATCATGCGGAGATGTAGCTTCTTTTCCCTTACCAATGTATACCCTGGAGGAAAAGATTCCATTGGGTGCCAACGGTTACCATAGCAACATTGCAGATAAAACATGATTTCTTGAACTGGCTGCAGTTCGGTGGAAGATCCCCAGTTTGAGTTGATTAGAAGGGGGGTTTTCTCTCCTGAATTGAATATTGAGGCAATGGGCAACAAATTTGCGATTTATTGGATTTTTTTACTTATACTTGCTGTAGAAATTCTATCGTCTTTAGAGAAAATTAGTAAAATATATAATTTTAGTTTAAAACAAATAAATTTAGATGCAGCCTGGCTGTACTTGCTGTATCCCACGAGCCGCCACAGGTAGAACAGTGTCTCTAGCTTTTAAAGAATAGCATCTAAGCCAAAATACGGCAAGAGAAAAGCTGGGTAGTCAGCAACTATTACTTGAGAATAAAATGAGTGTCAGAAGATTGGCATGTATTGTGTGTGGCAACAGGAAAGCTACAATACAAAATGCATTGGCATACACCTCCGAATAATCACAAAGCATATCCTACAAAGCATCTCTACAAGAGGAATTTTAAGACAATTGGTTATAAATAACTAGTGACTAACAAGACTTATTTAGACTTCAAAACCAAAGAAAGTAGATTTTGTGGATAAAAAAAATGCAGACTGATGAGTATAAGAAGGTTATATAATCTAACATGTCAATAGCTCAGCCACCAGGTCTCAACGCAATTAAGAATTTGCGAGACAAGGAGAAAAGATCTGTTCAAACAGGGTTTCTGCCAAAATGGAATTTTACGAATCCATGACTTTCCAAGACTGAAGCAAATAATTTTCCAGAAATGGCATCACAAAAAAAAACCTTAACCAGTATGAATTTTACTAACACAAAAATAATAAGTAAATTATTATACCATAAAATGATTTTTATAAAATTTTATTTTATATTAAATAAAAAAAAAATCCTTGTTTAAGTAACGGAAATCTTTCGAAATCAGAAGAAAAAGAGAGAAACAATTTTCCATTCACTGAAATTTCAGTATTAAAAAAGCTAAATCAATCTTTAATAATAAGGAAATATTTAAAGCAGTAATAACCCAATAATAAATTAATATAATGAAAAATCAAATGTTTTGATATCAACAATGCAAAACGATATCACACAGTGTTAAGAAAGAAGAACAAATCAAAATGCAAACACAAGTTTATCAAATCAGTCAATTTCAGTTCTTAAATTATGCGATGAATAACAAACGATGAATCAAACAAACAATGCGATGAATAACAAATATGCGAAAATAACATTTAAAAATCTATCAAATTCACTAGTTTTCCAGGATTTACCAGGCTTTTTGCTCGAAATTGTGACTTTCCATAACAAAATTTACCCAATGCCCAAATTCATGACGTTTCCTGACTTTCCCTATGCACGGAAACCCTGTTCAAAGCTTTGAAACACCATCATACAACCTGACAGAATTAAGAACATCAATTTTGCTCACGTGAGTTAATGTTCCTCTTAAACTCTTACTCAACTATTAACATCCATCCCAATAAGAAAATCTACTGTTCTCAAAGCCAGAGGAAGTGCAACGCGGAATTAGTATGGCATATTAGTCAGTGTATGTATTTAAGTACATATACCTCAGAAATAATCTCTTAAAAGCATTGCACTTTATAAAATAAAAATGAAGTAGGTACTATAAGAATCAAATTAGAAAGAAAATTTACAATAAAAGCTATAAAAATTATACTTTAAATATAAAAGTTTGGACAACTCACAGAACAACAAAGAATTGTTTAATAAAAAGTTATTTGGAAGGATTTTTCAGCAAAGGTTTGGTAACTTTTTACAGCCTTTTTTACAACCTAAATTCCAGCAACAAAGAATAGGTAATCAGCTAGTTCAGTATAATTTTAAATACAAAAGTTTGAGCAATTTTGCACTTCATTTTACAATTTTCCAGATATATATGAAATTAAATTAGGTTAAAAATAAACTTTAATGAATTTGTGAAAAAAAGTTTTCAAAAATATGAATACATCTATGGGTAATCAAATTGTAACTTCCTTGTTATCCTTATTGTAGTGTGTATTTATACAAGATATTTTGTGAAAACATTTACAATTAAAAGCCCTTTTGAGTTTTGATATCCAACAAAATATTACACTGCAAAATATGAAGAAAATGGTCTATCATAAGTCAAAACAGTAATGCAAATATTTTATAAAGAAAATGTTTTTGATAAATGCTTTAATTAAAGGATTTTGAAAACCAAAAGTCTTTCAAAAGTAAAAGCAAGCTTTTTAAAAAGATTTAAAATTTTATTGAACAGATCTGAAATCTGAGACAAAAAAAAATTGTTTAGAATTATAAAAAAAAATGACTATCTTAAATTTAAATAAATATGTTAAATGAAAATAAGTAAATATATTTATAAAATTTTAAATATATAGTTATGAAATAAGTAAAAGGTATAACAGACATAGTAAAAAGTAAAACAATTTTTTTAAATATTTAGAATTTATATTTTTGTATTTTTATAATGTAAATTGAAACCAGGAATAAAATTTAAAAATATTGCTTTGTGTAAAGTTTTCTACCATTTCTTAGTTAGGTTTGAATTGCACAGTATGTAGCACTACAATAGAATTACATCCCCTTTCTGTAAATTATGATATTAAAGAAATATAATTCTAGGTTCTAACTTATTTTTTTTTTTATTATTCCTTTTTCTCAAAAACTAGTAGTAGTCTTTTATGTTCATGGTGGAATTTTTTTTTTTTTTTTTTTTTTTTTTGTCTTATACTGTGTTAAATTTTGAAATAAGGGACCACAGTAAAAAAGAAGGAAATAAAAAAAGGAAAAGCAAATCTTTTAAATAAGTAGATTTTACTTGAATTTTTTGCAAAATTTTCTTTAAAAAAAACTACATGTGAAATGAAGGATCCAAAAGAAAAACAGTATACATATATATTCTTTTTTCAACAGCTATATGCTAAATTTCATTTAAGGTGCTTAATCAGCATTCAAGTTATTCTACTTTTTGAGTTTCTCACAAACATAGAGAGAAAAGGGGGAAAAAATTTGTTTTGTGTGTTTCTATTAAGATTAAAACGTTTAATGACTAAATATAGATTTAACCTTAAAATATTATCGATACAATGGCTATTGTTTAATTTTTTTTAAAAACTATTATAATTACTAAAAACTATTTTAAGCTCTTATTGTTTTGGTTCAGAAATAGTTCACAAATGAAAGAAAAGTAAAATCAGCTCCAAAACATAACTAACATACAACAAATTAAGATCATAATTTTAAATGCAAATATCAGTTTGAAATATATAACACAAAAATAAGAAAACACTCGTATTTACAAGATATTATAATACACAGACTGCAACAAAGACACACAAACATAACATTAAAAAAATAAAATTCATTTCTCTCAGAGTCACAATATGGCAAAAATCAAAAGAAAAAGTTGGGCATTCATTTTTTTTCTTATATTTGGCATTGCAACTCTTTCCTATTATTTAATGAATTTGACATTTATAACAAACAGTGCAAACATCTCACACAATAGTAATAAATAATTTAATGGTGATTTAAAAAAGCATAATACTTTTTAGTTTAAAATTAAGCTACGTAGAAGTTCAGGGTTCCCAATGAAATCATAGAATGCAAATCAATGACTTTTCAAGGACTTTTAAGGACCTAAATAATATTTTTTAAGGACATTCAAAAATTTGTTTTCATACATAAGGGTTTTAATGTATAACTTTACAGCTACTTTGCACAGAGTCTTATTATCAAAATCTTTCATGCACAATTTGCATTTTGCCTTATAAACAGACTTTGAAGAAAGTCTTTGATCTTTTGGCTCGTGAAACATAAACACTAATCTCACGTGTTCATCTCTCAGGATACAGTGTGTAACTTAAACCATACAATTTCTACTTCACTAATCAGCAAATATAAGCTAAATGATGTACAAGTCGATGCAAGAGTAATACAAACATACTAGAAAATTTTGGTGCGGCGTGGATAAGTGAAAAAATTTAAGGACTTTTAAGGACCTCTAAGCATTTTCAAGTTAACCTTTAAATATTACCTTTATATATTCTTAAGTACTTTTAAAGCCTGGAAAACAAGTTTAAAAATATTAAGAACTTTTAATGACAGTGGGAACCCTGCAATTTTTTAAAGACACTGAATATTTAAAATATTATTGAAATACTTTTGTCTCATTACAAAACAGCTAGCTAAAAAAAAAAAAAAAACGGCTAAAATTTTTCTTCTGGTATAATCTTCAAATTTTAAAGTTTGTTATGGAAATATTTTTACCAAAATATGCATTAATATGATTATTTTTTAATAAAACTGATTGCTGAGAATCAATAATGAAAGTACACACATGAATGACTAATACTTCATCATTTCATTAGATTAATACTGCAGTTTTTATTGCAGAAATATTGCAATAAAGCAACAATAAAAGCATAAAATTAAAACACATACTTAGAAAAAGTTTTTTAAATATTCATTTAAAAAACTCTTTAAAGTTCCAGGAAATAATTTGTTATATACACAATTAGTTACACTCAATTATAATTAAATAATTATAAAAATTACCTTTTAAAAGCATTTTAGAATACTTTACATTTTAGTATGTGCGGACTAAAAGTATACATGGAAGTTGATTTTTTAAAGTTTATGAAAAATGTCTTTATAAGTAAGTTTATAAAGGTTACAAAATATCAAGGATGAGATTGGCAAAAAAGCAAAAAAAAACTGAAATCATATGCGAACATCAAAAAAACATGAGGAAGGGGCAGTATCCAAAAAAGCTCCCAGAAGAGAGAATATCCCAAAATTCGGCAAAAAAAGCATGTAATTTACCAATTTTAAAGATACAATGAAATTTCTCACACTATATAATAATTACATTTAAAATATTTGGGAAGAAATTAATATGTGCTAAATATTCTTCTCAAAACAAAGTATTCTAGTACACTCCAAATTGCAGTTATAAAAAAGATCATGAAAAAGCCACCCACACAAACTATACATAAAATTTACTCATTTAAAAGAGGTGCATAAAACTATAAAACTGCTTATTTTGTTGCTTGTAGAAGTACTGAGATTCAACATAATAACCATTTTATTTAACTTAGCAATGTTAGACAATTCTTTCCAGAAAAAGAACAATTCAATCAGAATGAAGAATTTTATTTATAAGGAAAGTGCTTCAGTACCAAGATATCAGTAGCCAAGATTCAAGTTGTGCAATCGGATCTACAACTTTTGTATATTTGTTAACTACATTTCTGATAATTTCAAATTTCTGTAATTATGAAAACAGTGCAAATGTACCATTAAACAAGCTTTTCCGATTATATACTGTGTAAGTAAACATTTAAACGTTTTCACGTCAAAGAGCGATATTGTAGCACTTTGCATTTTATCAACATTTGTTTTGGTTGTCTGTGCACATGCACAGAACCCCGAAACATCCAGATGGCCACATGACTTCAATAAGCAATCGTAGAAGGGCCCAGTGTCATTTTCAACCAATCACAGTCAAAGTGTATCCCGATCACCAAGTGCTTGTGAAGTAATCTACGAGAAAAGGGGAGCAAAGAGGTAAAAGCTTTTGCCCAGGCGTGAGAAAAAGTATACTGATCGTGAGAAAAACTTATCTATTTAAAAAAAACATGGATTCTCAAAAGAGGGATAAAAAGGTGGGGGAAAAAAAGAGAAATTTTACATAAAAAGAACAAAAGCGAAAATCCGCCAAAAGGTGGAAAAATCTCATCCCTGAAAATATGTAAATATTAAGATTATGTAATTTTTCTGTTCATTAAAGTAATTTAGTATGAAAGGTGAAAAAGGGGAAAGTAAGTAAAATATACCATTATCAAGGATAAAATTAACAAAAAAGGCAAACAATCTTTAGAACAAAAAAACAAATATAATAACGTACAATGTACTATTTGTGTGATAAACATTTGATCATTTTGCATAACAATCAAAATACTGAGTATAGGTAAAATAAAGATCTATAACATATTATATTCAATAACAAACTTGGCAACTGAGTTCCAGTAAAACATTGCATACGGGGTAAGGTTAATAAATACATGCCAAACCAACCTCCACACATCGAGTAAATTAGGAAATTACAGAAATTTCCGCAATACAGCATAAGGAAAGTTAAACATGCTATTGACAATTTATGAAAAAGGAAAATCTGCTGAAAACTAGGATGTTAGCTTTGCTCTTCATAATATAGTTTATTTTCTACGACAAAAACGTTAAAAAAAAAAGTTATCTTGACAAATTTCTAAAATATTTCATTTAAAAAACAGCAATAACTAATTAAGTAATCAAACATATCATTGCTTAGGAATTATTGATTCTTTATCCTTAACAATTGTTCTTATTTACATATCATGTTTTCTACCAATTTCAAACACAATATATCTTTCATATACAAATAAAAGCATTTATAAAATAAGTATCTTAAAATAACTTGGAAATATCTCTTGATTATATACCACACTAACTAATATTTTGTGTCGGCTCCCATTAGCCTTAAATACTGCTCTTTAATGAGACATACATAACAAAATTATACAGAGTACTCAAAATTGTGCACTCATTTTAAAACATGAGACTAGGCAAATATGAGCAAATATTATTTAAATAACACACTTTTAAATTTTCATTCGAATTCAATGTTTTTAATTGATAAAAAACTGCAATTCATTAAATTTAACTCATACAAGAACACATTTAGGAAAACACATGCATTGTAAGAATACCTATAAAATTCAAATATCATTTAGAATTATCTTTGAAACATATTGTAGTTATAAAAATTTATGTGTAAGTAAAATAAAATGATACTTTTCTCTCTTTGGCTGAAGAATACAGGCACATGAGTATAGTTCATTTGTAAGTGATTCTGAAAGGAAACAACAATTTCTTACTTAATTGTAACTTTTTTTAAATTCCATGTAATTGCATTACAACAATTTGAAAACATCCATATTGAAAGAAATTCAGTTTACTTCACAAAAAATAACTGACACTGCATAAAGCAACTACTGGTTATTGCCTCAAATAAAAGTTTCTACAAAATTCAAGAAAAAAAGTTTCCTGATAATTCCCTGTCAGATTTTTTAAAAAATCCCTGATTTTACGGCAAACTTTTTTTTTAAATTTCCCCAATTTATACAGAAGTACGGATCACATAGAACGTTTATGCCAATTTTTTTAAAGAGTTTTAACAGTAATGAAAAGTTTAAATTATACTGTAACAGGAAACTTCTACCGATTACCCCAATTCTCCGGGAAAATGGTGCCAAAATACAATGAACAGGGAAACGTACCTTCAGAACAATAGAAAAATTCTCTGATTTTGAGGAAATTTAAAAAAATTCCCTGACATTTTCCGGAATAAAAAAGCGCCCTGATTTTTGGGTTTTCCAGGTCCTGTGGCCACTAGGTTGAATGGATTTTGAATCATTAATCACTGTTATTTGTTAATTGCAAATAATAATATCCATGTCATTGTTATGATAAAATAGGAATAACTATTCAATAAAAAAATTTATATTAAGTTCATTTACTGCAGAAAGACTTCTTGCTACACTTCTCACAGAGCATCTAAAAAGATTATTTTGCAAGTTTTAAATGTGATGTACACCGTCACAAACCATTATTCCAAAAACCTCTGAACAAGGACTTAGGACTAGTCTTCCCCAACACCCTCCAACAGAAGATTGGCTTTACAGAAAAAGATAAGTATGAAGAAACACAAGGAAGATAAGGAGGGCAACAAAACAGGTCGGGATTTGATCAAGTCAAGAGAGTTACGTAGGAAGTCGGTTGCTTTGGTAAAAAGTCTGTGTTTTAATACATTCAAACAAATAGTTATGGGGGGGGGGGGGATATTTCACTAAGTCATATTTACAAGGCTAGTTAGACAGACAAGACTAGTTCAAATTCTAAATAAATTAACAATTGAATTATGACATAAAATAAAACCTGAGTTAGATAATAAAATTTCAATTAAATATGTAAAAAAAATAATACAGTTATGTTGTTTTTCTTGTTAAGAGTAAAAAAATGTAGTCTAATGCTCCAACACATGTAGGTACATTGTGGAAACTAATAGCTCAAAAAACAATTTGTGTCTAAATTTTCAAAAAATTATAAAATTACAGATAAAACTGTGATTTTTGCTCTCTTGTGGAAATTCTTTTTATCGTTTTCTACTCATCAATGAATAAAAAATTTACATCTGATTTAATAACAATTTTTTAAATATTCATCAGGATAATATGCATCAGGATAAATGCCTTATATTTGTAGAATTGCTAACTTAATTATTGAAGTGTTTTCTGTATATTTCTTGTTACTGTACACCCTGAATTAAGGATCACTGATACAAAATAAAACTCTCTATTTACTATAAATACAGTACAAATATAGTAAACTTATCAAAATTTGCAAACAAAAAGAAATATTTAATATTGTTCCTACAACATACAATTAGTTGTCTTTGTTTGAAATAGGTTTTTAATTTGGAAAGCATTGTACATGATATAATTTGCAATAAGTAAATATATAAATTGCACTCACCCACACTTTTCAACCACTTTTAGCAACTATAATAGGTGAGGAACTGCCGGATTCTTTGTACACAAAGGTTATATAGGAATAAACTAAACTTCCCGTCATGCTAAATAAAGAAGATATTTTATCACTGGAGAAGTTTCACTTATTTTCTTATTTAAAAATCTCTTTTGAAGTTTCAAAAAAAAAAAAATACATACTGTATTACTGCATCTATATAAATAATAATTATATTCTAAATTCATGCTTTCACTTTTAAATATAGAAATTAATAAAGATAAAATATAATCATTGACATAATTCAACGTTAACTCCTTGACTAAACTCAAATATAATGTACAGGATAATAATATAGTTAATGTTCAATTTTCAAACAGCTGTAACAAAAAGAACTACTCGTCAAAATAACTTGAAATTTTGACCAGAATATAAAAGAGAGAAAGGGGAATCGGCATGATATGAAAGAAAAATTTGATATTTTCTTTTTCTTTAGCAGGGGTGAGATTGATCAGAGATGTCCAGAAATAATACAAAAAGAAACTAATTTACAAAGAAATTAGACAAAAAGAGAAGGATAATTGACCAATTTTAAAGATACAATTAAATTTCTCACACTATATATATGTAGCGCATAAAGAAATTAAGTTTCCCTATAGTTTCTCTTTTCAAGTAAACGTAATTAGCAGTGTAAATTGCGCATGTGTAACAGATCTATGACGTATCAATCACATGCCAGCCGGAGAAGTCCCGCCTCGTGCCATTAGCATGGTAGCAGTGGTCCAAAATGGAAGCTCTTATTCCTTCTCCCGCCGCCTGTGAGGTTCAGTTGGTGATGAAGTTCTTGAATGCACAAATCATTGCACCAATTGAAGTTCATCGTCAGCTCTGTCAGGTCTATGGGCCGAGCATCATGAGTAAGCTGATGGAGCGTTGCTAGTGTAGGCAGTTTTCCGAAAGTTGTCAAAGTGTCCATGATGAAGAGCGCAGTGAGCGAACATCCCTCATCAATGATGATCTTGTTGAGCTTGTGCGGCAGGGCGTGATGGAGAACCGTAGCTGAGCAGCCAATTTCCGCAGATAACGCGATCCTTGTTGCATGAGATTGTCACTAAGCACCTGCTGTTCAAAAAATTGTGTGCCAGGTGGGCACTGAAAAACCTGACACCCGAACACAAAATTCAATGCCTAGGAGCAGCACTGACATTTCTGCAATGGTATGAAGGTGACGAGTTCCTCGACAGGATTGTCACAGGCGATGAGACTTGGATTTCGCACCTCACCCCTGAAACCAAGCAGCAGTCAATGCATTGGCGGCATAGTGGATCTCCGGTCAGGACAAAATTCAAACATACGCTGTCGGTACGGAAAGTGATGTGCACGGTGTTCTGGGACAGGAAGGGCATTCTGCTCATTGACTTCTTTCCACGTAGTGGAACAGTAAACACTGACCATTACTGTGAAACACTGCGGAAATTGCGACGTACCATTCAAAACAAGAGGCGTGGAATGCTTACTGCTGTTGTTGTGCTCCTCCATGACAATGCTCGTACACTTAAGGTTCGAAGCACAGCAGCTGTTTTGACGAAATTTTGCTGGAAGTTGTTTGATCATCCACCCTACAGCCCTGATCTTGCTCCCAGCGATTTTCACGTTTTCTTGCACCTCAAGAAATTCCTGTCCTCTGGTGAGCATTTTGGAAACGACGAAGAGCTGAAGATGTCTGTCACACGCTGGTTCCATTCACAGGCGGCAAAATTCTACGACGAAGGGATACAAAAGTTGATCCCACGATACGACAAGTATCTCAATTCTGGTGGTGGCTATGTTGAAAAATAGCTGAAACACTGCTGTACTTGTTGCCAGTAAATATGTTTCTGAACGAGTGAGTTTTTTTAAATAGGGAAACTTACTTTCTGGATGCCCCTCGTAATATAATTATATTTCAAATATTAGGGAAGAAATTATAATTTGCCACATATTGTTCTCAAGACATAGAACTCTAGCATTCTACAAATTTCAGTTATGAAAAAATATCACAATGCCATCCATACAAAGTACAAATAAAATTTACTAATTTAACAGGTACATAAAACAATAAAGTCTGCTTATTTTGTTATTTATAAAAGTACTCAGATTTGAAATAATTTAACCATTCAGTGTTAAACAAAGTGCTTCAGCACCAAGATATCAGTGACTGACATACATGTCATGTGATCAAATCTACAACACTTGTACATTTATTTACTACATTTCCTGTAAATTCGAATCTATGTAATTAAGAAAAACAATACAAATGTGCCATTAAACAAGTTTTTATGATTATATACTTTATAAGAAAACTTTTATCTGTTTTTACTTTAAAGAGCGATATTTCAAAGTCTGGACACAATCAACATTTGCTTTGGTTGTCTGCGCACATACGCAGAACTACAAAACACTGAGATAGTCACGTGATTTCAGTAACCAATCGTAGAAGGGCAGTGACAAGAGTAAAGCAATCTGTGAAGATGGGCAAGATAAAAAAAAATTGAAATTTTCAAAGAGTGGAACAATCTCATCCTTGCTTATGACATATCATTTTCCCTTTCTTTATGTATATCCAGATCTAATTTCACACCATTCTGACCAGTGATTCTTTTTTAAAATCCTTTATATTAACTTCAATTTTGTTTGTATATGTGTTAGTTTGCAAATCCGTGAAAGGCTAATTCACACACTTATTGTCATCTAATCAAGCTAAAACTTGGCACATAGCCTGGTTGTCGGTGGCAGTACATTCTATCAAGTTTTTGATGCTGTCAATGAAAGGCCGCATTTACACACTCTTCTATTAACACTTAGGAGAACTAATTAGCCAATTTAGCCCAGTCGGGAGAGTATTGTTCTCGCAACTAGAAGGTTGCGAGTTCGGGCCTGGGACCGACTAAAGACCGCTGTGTTCGCTAATAGTAACTGGAGCACGTTAAATCAGTCATGGTCGCAAAGTCCTCCAAGTTCCCATACAAATCAATACCTCTGGGGGTGGCAAAGCCAAGTCTTCTGGTGGAATCTTCTGCTTGGTATTGCCGCTAAATTAAGAAGTTCCACATACGGTCGGTAGTGCTGCCATCTACCAGATAGCTACCGAAAGAGGTAGAAATGAACTCTTCGGCGGCTATAGGTAGACTTGTGCACTCCCTCTCGCGAGTGTGCACTTACATCCTGTGCAGTACTGCCCACTACCGATCTGTATGGGATATGGGGTTGGTACAAAATGCTTAAGCAGAGGTGCCTTAGTCCCCATAGTCCTTGATAAGAAGAAGAAGAAGAATTAGCCAATTTGCAGTCATCCAACCCAGCTGAAATTTGGCATGTAGACAATTTCAATGACAATGCTTTCTATCAGAGTTTGGGTGCAAAAAAGAGTCAATAGCACCAAATAGATGTTTTTCTTCACAGTGGTGAAATACTATAGAAACTTTAACTGGACTCAAAATCGCTTCAATAAGTTGTGATTGCACATAAAAATTGGCATTGTATAAAGGATTTATAGTAAAAACTTTATACAGAGTAATTTTTTATAGCTTTTTGAAAGTTGAACTGTAATTAAAATCATCCTATGTATAGGGTTAAAGATATGTGGGTTTCAATTGCATTCTTCAGTACAGTGTGTTCAGAGAGAAAACAATCTGAAATTCCCTGACAATTCCTGGCTACCCACACTTTTTCAATCAATAATCGAAACATTAAAAATTAAATTTTAGAAAATTTACAATTGGAATTTTTTAAACATTTATTACAAAATATTAAAGTTATCATTATAAAAAGTAATTTCTTTTCCTCTTAAGGTGTTTGTAGTATTTTTTAACTTATGAATGAAGAAAAAGTAAAATCCATGATTTATCTGCTCTTTTTTAAAAATTCCCTGATTTTTCAAAATTCTCTGTATCTCCTGCTTTTTATATTTACCCAACTGCTAGAAACCCTGAAGTGCTAATATGAAATAAGTATACATAGAAAATAAAACTTTCTACATAACAACCACTATCAATATATATATATATATATATGCTAATAAAAACTATTGCCATTCCGAAGTAGAGAAATAGGTTCTTTTTCCTTTCAAACACGATGGCTCAAGTAAAAGAGTTTCGAAAATATACCTCATAGCTAGGACTGAAAGCTATAAATTATACGTCAGTTTTTTATGACCATTTACAAAGCTGAAAGTACTGAAAAAAGGGAATAAAAAATCTAAATCATTTAGTCGGGTGTACATATTCTTTTTTTCCTTCTGCGATGATATTTTATTTAAAAACGGAAGAACACAGGACTAAGCAATAAGAGGATTATATTTGGGGGGAAAAAACATTTTCTTGAGCTCTGTAGAAAATCTTCAAGTTATTTCTTATTTGTATGCATGCATCTTCATTCAAAATAAAGAAGGCAAAAGTAGTTAGAAGCAATAAACTCTTGTTCTTCCAATATATATATATATATATATAAAACAGACTTATTAAAAGAAACTTGTATATATTACCTAATATTCAAACCAATAAAATTTGTCCAACTAAAGACATAATCTCCACCCAAATACATTCCAATGTAAGTGACCAAAATATTCTGAAATAAATATTTAAATTAGTAAGTCATCATACAGTAATTTTAAAATAAAATGTTTCCCATAAAAACTATTGAATGAGAAAACAATATAGTTCTTTGGCCTGAACTAGGGACATTTTTTAAATTAAAGGTATTTCAAAATTATAAAGGAAACATTACAAATTTGATAATGCTAGATTTTTCACAATCATAACTGTAATAAATTAATATGAATATAAATGCTGCTCAAGAACAAATATTTTGAAAAACAATACAAGCTGTATGAAAACAAAATTTAGAATTTCCAAAACAAGTTAATTAAATTTGAACTTTTACATTACTCTGAAATGTAGAAACTATGTGTCTGCCTGTCTCTCCATATAAGGTCAACATTCCTATCCTACTCCAAACTACAAATTCTAAATAATATGACATTTGAAATTAAAAAATTTTGGCAACACGAGTTGCTTTATTAAAGCTCAATTGAAAGATTTCCTATTTATTAGCACTAAAATTCAGACGGAAATGTACAGAGCTAAAGCTTTGATTTAGGGATAGTCAAAATTAAGCATGTTACAAAAACAAGAATAGAAAAACTCAGAATTTTTAATAGTTCAGAATTATTAACATATTTATATTTTTAATTGGTTGCAAGGGATTTTTCCTTATGCAAGAGCCAAACAAAACTACAAGTCAAGCAACATTCTACCAAAAGTAGTCCAAAATTAAAAGAGCCAAATGCACTCTACTTTATTTTTTTCTCCAAGAGAATCTTTTTTATTCCACTCCTTTATTTGCACATTGTATGAAAGAAATTACAACAAAACTCCCACCAGGTAACTGGATTATCAACGCACAACTGTCAAAATCTCCATTGCGTTGACTTATTTTTAAATCTGAGTTTACAGAAAATTGACACAAAGGAATCAAACTTAAGCCTCCTTGTATAATAGGCTCATTTCTGCCACTGATTCATAAGCACAACACAAAACTTAACTTTAAAATACACCTTGCAATTAAAAACTAATCTTTATTTTTAAGAAATATAATGCTTTAATGTATTATTAAATATTAAAATAATAATAATCTTACCTTAATCACTCCAACAATTGTAGTTGTTAAAGCAGAATTGTATGCTGTACATAACACTGTTGAATACATTAGGACAAATCCCATGAAACATGATAGCAGGAACGAAGTAAGAAACATTCCATCTAACCATCTGTAATATTCAAATGTCTAAAAAGAAACAATCAAAAATCATTAAATTGTATAAATAAAAAGCAATCCAAATAAATATTTTAGATATGCCAACTTTTGTTAGGAAAAAATAGTCATCGGGAAAAGGCGCATCTTAATTTCATATAGTACATAGTTCACATTTAATTCTCACTCAGTAAAAAGTTAAAAGAAGGTGAAAATAGCTGCAAACAAAGTTACAAAAATTTGCAGCTATATTTAATGAATATTGTAATTAATGAGACATGTAGGAGAAATGGAACATTAGGGATTGGCAAGCATCAGCGTGCATAGGGCAGAGGCCCTTCTTCTTCTTTGTATTGGGTTAGTCAGATATGTGGCACTTCTGCTTTAGGGTAGCATTTTGTACCATACTCCAAACCCAATGTTTCTTAGCTCCATTTGTTCGGATCGCCCACTTTAGCAATAAAGTCTGACAAACCCCTAATGGAACTAAGGTGTAATTCTTTAGTGTTGGTGGTTCCTAAAGTAGTTAATCGAGTGAGGGCAAGAGCATCACATTCATATATAACATGATGTGCCGTTTCCTCGTTTTTGTGACATTTCCTGCATATGGGGTCTTGTTGACAGAGTCCCATTGTATGGAGGTGTTTTCTGAAATGGTAATGCCCTGTGATGAAGCCCACAATTGCTTGCATCTTCAGTCTTGGGCATCTAAGAATTTCAGAAGCAATCTTCGCAGATGATCTGATAATCATGCTTTTAGAGTGTTTTTGTACAGAAGAACTTCGCCACAGAGGCCCTTGGTAATTACGTATTTTATTGAACTGTATACTTCCATGTTATATAGTTTCTTTCTTTAATATGTTTTCCATCTTTTCTGTATAGAAATAAGCATCTTCTTACAATATAAACTATATATCTTGAATTCAATATGCAAGAACAACTAACATAAGATAGATAATCTTTTCCAAGTATTCTAATATTGAATGTATATGTCTATAACTTTACCAGAAGTTCCAGTCACAGTTTCTTTACCAAAGCTAAAAGCTATCATAAAATATCTGAATATGATGATGTGGAATGTTGTTGTCGCATCTCTCTCGGAAACTGTGTTTAAATAATTAAAAAACTTTATGTGTATGATGTTCGTCTGATGCTGGAGGTAATACTGGTGAAAATATAAAGCCTACAATCAATTTTGAACCAAATGACATTTAATCACTGCTTAAGAACAATGATTAAACAAAACCAATTGATTTAAAATAAATTAATAGTTATAAACGTATAAGAAATACAACTTGGGTCTGAAATATATAAACATAACATAAATCCTGTCGGGTTATTGCCACTATGGTTATCAAAATACACTGTCATAGTATATGCATGTTTAATAGAACAATTATGAAAAAAATAAAAATTTAAATAATTAATAAATTATGTTTTATTCATTTGGTACATTAAACCCAGAACTACATCCACAGCAGTTCAACTCCAAAATATTGACAGTTGAAACTGGACTAGACTGACCCTGATTAATTCGAGCCTTTTATACGTTGGCAAAATTCTCCAAAATACTAGAAATATTCAGATAAACCTAACTGTTGCCACTAATTTAAAGCTTGTATTTCAAACACTACTTACAATTTTTAGATGAATAAAACGCTATAATTTAAAGTGATTGCAAAACTGAAATAGAATTTTCCAAATATTTACATAATGCACAATTATTTACAAAACCTCGTTTGTAACACTATATATAGAGAGAGAAGAAATAACAAGAATAACAAAAATAAAGAAGTAAAGCAACAAACAAATAGAAAAAACCCAAGATAACGAGGCTGATCCCTTTATCAGGGGGCATAATCATATTTGGATTGTGCACAAGTGGCGGCTTAAAGCGCTTACAGGCAAGTTCTTTATAAAAATAGATACAGATATTTTATAATAGTACATTTTAGTAAAAAAAAAATACAAAGTTCAAATGATAATTTTACATACTTTGCACTTTCTCATTATATTGCTCAGTAAATTAAAAATTAAATAAGCTAACAACATTACAGTATAGTTTAGTTATCAAAAAATAAATTTATTATTATTATTGAAATAAAACTCATAGAGTTTTTCATTTGCTTAACTATATATGGTGAAGAGAATTACTTTTTCTTAGTCTTATATGTAGCCAGTTTAAAAATAAATTTTTCACATATTAAATAACATATATTACTTATATCATTTCTGACAAAAATATATACCACTGTTGATACTCAAAGCAGAAAAAATTGTTTTGAAATAGTTAAAAATGTACTTTGAGGACAAGTGTGTAATTCGTCCTCAAAGCACAATTTTGTCCTAAGATGTAACAAATGATGAGAATGGCCCTAAGATGTATCAATCATTAGTGCACAACTTATACTTTTAAATAAAAAAAAAATTAAAATGAATAATTTATGCTACAATTTTCTGATCATCAACTTAATTGATTTCAAAACACTTTTTATTTAAGTATAGGATCTAAAAAGAGAGATACATCATTAATGCATATTGTTATGCTCTAACTCTGAAACATAAATACTGTGCACTACTTACTGCCTTTTGCATTTAGTCAGAAAACAGTAATATTTTCACAATAAAATCTTATAAAATAGTAACTATTACCTTTTCTATTTCTCCTGAATACCACCAAAGAAGTGTTAGAGGGAGTATCATAAACAATGCATTGTAGAAGAGCAGGCCATATTTCCCCAAATCCTATGAAATTTTATTCAAGAATACAGTAAGAAATAAAACAAAAACATTCAAATTTGCAATACTAGTACCATTCTACATCACTTTAGTATAAATATGTGTTCCTACTTATACTTCTGAATAAAAATTATTTAGAACAACTTTACTTGTAATGCTTGATTTATCTAATTGGTATTATCTTGCTCAATTGTAATAATAATATTTGTAGTGAAAACAGGTAAATGTTCAGAAGAGAACAAACACATATGAGTAACAATGAGGGCCATACATTGTAAAGAGATTACATTGAAAATAAAAAATTACTTGAATTTGTAGTATCCCATATTACTCAGATTTAAAAACCTTACTGAAATGAAAAAAAAACTCATTTTATATTAGAAAATCTTAAGGGATTCAGCACTTGAAAATTACTATTATGCATATTACATTCGAAAGCTATACCAGAAAATAAGAGTTTTTATACCAGAAAATAAGAGTTTTATTGATATAAAGTTAGGTGTTGTGATGAAATATTTATGGCTTGAAAAAAAACCTATAAATAAAATTATGCACTACTAAAAATGCACATTCTCATTAACATGCAATATTTTTTTCACCAAAAAGTAATGAGGATATAGATACCATTGAAAACTCTATATATACTGAGAAGCGACTGCAAGTTCAGGTACCCCATCGAACATCATTCTGAATTTTTAATATAAAGTGAAGAAAAATTAGCAGATTACGAATCCATTGATCTGCCGTGGCAAAAATGGCCGAAACCGGTCAAAAATCAACTTTGAATAAGTTTGTGCGGATCCATGCGTATTGATGAATAACTGATTACACAGAGAATCTAAACACTTAATAGGGTCATTCCATGTCAAATCAACACAGCTCCCAATCCGACCCCTTTAGAATTTCATAAAATTTGGTTCACTTATTAGATTCATAGAGAAAAGAAAAAATGACAAATATTAGGTTTCAATCTCGTTTGGTTTCCGAAATATAGAGTTTCAAAAATGGACCAAAAGGGCAAAATTTGGTATTTCTTGCTTTACATATTTGGGTATAATTTTTTCCCTAATTATCATAAAATATTGAATTTAGTGTCAAAAGAAAGAAAAAAATGTGATCTTTCTAATGATGTATTATTTACATGTTTTTGTTTTTTTTTTAATTATTTTTAAATTTTATTTTAAGGTCAAACAATTTGACCTTTGACCTTGAATATCTCAAAAAAGGGTATTTTTTTTCTTTTTCAAAAAAATATATATTATTCTTACATCAATTCTCTACACAAATATACTAGTCTCATTTTAGGACCACAATGGGATGCCAAATTATAAATTTCAATCGTAACTGTAGTCCCACTCTTATCCTACAAAAACGGTTTATATGTAAATAGCTTTTCCTTTTAAAATCTCTTTATATACATGTAATGCAAATAAAACTTTAACCTTAATTATTAGCCAAAAATTATAATTATTTATCTTTGATTTGTTATAACTTTTTAACTTTAAAAGCAAAAACTAATTGTTTACTTTACTTATACATTGAAAAAATAACATTCTTCAGCATTGCATTAAGTATGCAAACATTGTTGCTGTAAAAATAAAAAACATGACATGGATAATTGGTAATAATGAGCTTTTGAGATAATTATTTAAAAGGAATGTTGCATGCAATCAGAAACATTTGTTCATACAAATTATTTGGAAAAAATCATATTTTGAAATTAGAAAAGAGAAATACTTACAATTTTTCTATTGATACATTATCTTTAAACTATTGTTGAAACTAATTTATCAGATGCATAAGTAACTTCCTTACATATGTAACTTCTATTAATTATTGTGACTCTTTTTCACTTGATTCATTGTATATGTAACTATTGATTTTATAATTTTTTTTTGCTTTGGACTTTTTTTCGAGCATGGAATTAGAATACATTTTGCACAGAAGTTGGAGGATAGAAATGAGTCTGAATGCATGAAATTTTTGATAACCTGGAATAGTTCGGGTGGTTAAGAATCGTTTCTGAAGGAAGATTTTTTCTCTTTCATACTATAAGGAAGTTACATATGAAAACTGCATTCCTTCAATATTGGCAGTTGCCCATTCAAATAACTGTCGTCATTATATGATCTTTATATGGGCGCTGCAAACTGGCACAAGCGGCTAGCCTTTTTATGGTACCTCCAATACCATCTGAAACTCCCTTACCATATGCAATGGCAAAAAATTCCATTCTGCTTCAATTCCAAAATCTTTTTTATGGAAACACAGGTTTATAAAAAAAATTTCGATTTTTGTAGTGAGAAGCTGCACCATCAGAAAAGTACAAAAGTTTGTTAGGTTTCACATTGAATTTTTTTTCGATGAATTCGAATAGGTGATATTCGCCTTAGGAATAAGTGAACTGCTGTTGCGTTATGGTGGAGACAGTCAAAAACTACTACAAAATTAAAATTGTTTAGGACTTGGTCAGTGTCTCTTCTATAATAAACCACAAATGGATACATAGTCGCTGGCGAATTATTCCAGTGGAATCCTTGAATTGCATCTTGAGGAATAAAGGAGTAATTTTCAGAAAAATCGCAAACAACTACATATTCGCCTGATTTCAGATTTTGTTTACAAGCACTAAAAAAAGACGATTGTTCCTTAGCAATGAATGAATGCCGTATAAGTTTGTTAAGTTTATCCAGAAACGAATCAATAAAGTCATCAGAAGGGCTCGACAAAGTTTCAAGGGTAGATCTGTCAACATTAATCCACTGCTTGTACGTAATTCTTGTAATATGGTGTTAATATGGCTTGGGTGTATGGGATATATTCCCATATACTTTCCCCTGACTACGCAACTGAATAAAAGAACCAAGATGAAAATCTTCACCATTTCCTTCCTTTTGAAAACTAGTCAATTTACACTCGATTCCCTGTATATTCAACTGCATTAGGATATGCGAATATGGGATTCTTCAGTTCGCACTCAAAGACGATTATTGCGTGAAATTAAGGACAAAAGTTCACATTTGAATTTATATTTTGGCATCCCATTGCGGTCCCATTATGAAACTAACATATTTATGTAGAGAGTTAATGTAAAAATAACATATATTTTTTTGAAAAAAATAAATATACCCTTTTTTGAGATATTCAAGGTCAAAGGTCAAATCGTTTGACCTTAAAATGAAAATTAAAAAAAATATCCATAAATAATACATCATTAGAAAGATCAAATCTTTATCTTTTTTTTACACCAAAATCAATGTTTTATGATAATTAGGGACAAAATTATAACCAAATATAAAAAGCAAGAAATGCGAAATTTTGACCTTCTGGCCCATTTTTGAAGCTCTGCATTTCACAAACCAAACGATATTCAAACTTAATATTGGCCATTTCTACTTTTCTCTATAAACCCAACAAGTGAGCAAAATTTTATTAAATTCTGAAGAGGTCGGGTTGAAAATGACACTTTTTTTGTTGATTTGACATAGAATGACCCAATACATAAAAATATCACTTCTTTATTAAGACCGCTTTAAAATACAACATCACTAAGAGTGAGTAAAAAAGGTAACTGGGAAAAAATTAGTTGTTTACAATTTAGAATTCTGTCTTTCTGTTGCCAGGCAACGGCGACGATGTTGCCAACGAGAACGCCACAGGTGGAACTAAATCTGATTGCCAAATACACCATAACTTGCCAAATAATGAGCATTCTTTTTTAATTGGTAACCCATTGCTCTTTAATTTTCAGTGAGGGAGAACGCAGACGTTTTCTGATTTCTAGCGATGGCTTACTTGCATCTTTCACAAGTGATCCAAGTTGGCAATAAATATTACATCACTTATGAGATATTACGTCATTTTGGCTTACTTTTAAAAGATGCAAGTTTTCCAAGCCAGAGATCAGAAATCGTTAGCATTTTTTCTCATTGAAAATCAAAGTGGGTGGGTTACCAGACAAAAACGTTTTTTTTTCACTTTTTGGCAAGTTATGACATATTTGGCGATCAGATTTTAGTGCAACTCATACAAAGTCAATTTTTGACCAGTATCGGCCATTTTTGCCATGGCAGACCAGTGAATTCATAAACAACTCAATTTTCTCCATATTTTATAAAAAAATTCAGAATGATATTCAATGGAGTACCGAAACTTCCAGTCGCCTCTAGGACTAATACATTTTCTTAGTCTCGTTTTGAAACATCAAATAAGATTTTTAAGAAAATAAATAAAATATAATGTTTTGAATAGTCATTAAAAGATATACAGAGGGAAACAATTTAAATTTCGCTAGCGAACACAGTAATTCAAATTTTTTGTGATAGTGCAAAAAATAATGCAAACTACTAAATTTAAGGAAAAGTGTTACAAAAAAAATTAATTGGTTTATAAAATGTTTAAAAAATAATATATTCAATGGATTAAAATCCAATCAAAACTCAAAATCAATTATTCAAAATTTTGTGAAAATAAGCATTAAGTTTTTGTGAAATTTTTGATTTTTATATGACAAATGAAAAGAGCGGAATAAATGGGAAAATGGAATTTCTTACTCTCAGGAGGAAAATAATAAATTTTGTAATTCATGAAAAAAAAAATTTAAAAGACTCCTGAAAAATTCATAATATTTAAGAGAATTGCCAATTTCTCTGTTTTCAGTATTTTACCTACTGCTGGACAATTTCATATTTAGAAAATGCATTTCCTTTTAATACTCTCTTTATTTTGATGTACCTGATACTTATTGGATACATTGAATATATATTGAATGACTAATTGAATAAACATGCTAATAAAGCCCCAAATAGAAGTTGGAGACTAGCACTTTACTACAACAGCAGATACAGCATTAAACTTACTCTAGCATCTAATTTCTTTTTTACACATATATTATTTGCTGCAGTGAAGAAGTCGTTGCACAATACAAATGTATAACCTCGCACTTCAAATGACAGGTCATCCCTGAAAAACAATAAACAAACATGACTTATAGCAAAATCACAGATCTGAAAGATTGGTTAGGCAGGAAACAATAGTACAATAAAACAGGACATTCAGTTCAAACAAAATATTAAAGAAAATAATAAATATACTAATTAGGAAGCTTGCTAATCGTCTTTGGTGTTTGTTAGAGAATCTTGTAACTTTAGCTCTTTTTGAAGCCTTGCGATCAGAAACTTTCGTTCTATCTAAAGCTCTTTTTTTTTTGCCGTTATACCCTTCATGAGGTATTTACTGGCACATTTGAAAAAGTTACAGTTAAAGATATATTTATTAAAATATTTGTTTATACAAAAATGTATTTTAATTTCCTTTAATTTCCTATTAATTGTAACTACAATCACTATCTCATTTGTATTTAGTATGCACTTTTGAAAACAAGCTCCCTATGGGACAGTGGTGTGAACTTCATCTGCATTGAGCTACCTCTAAATATCATTCAAATGTTCTCAAATTTGGTCTGATTTATTTTTTACACCATTAGAACAAAATAAGAGGGTAGGACACAAAAATTTTGACTTTCGATATTTTGGACCACCCTAATAGTCAAGCCCTTTTTAAGATCATGCAATGAGTAAAAGCAAAGTTTGAAAAAGGAGGCATATCAAGAAGTTGAGATTTAGAAATTAGGAGAGCAATCAACAAGAAATAGGTTTTACAATAAATAGAATTGCTGAAAAATTACAAAACATAAGTAATTATGAAAACTCTAGTAACCAGATTAGATATGGCTTTCAGTATTGTTATGAATTTTTCCACTGAGGCAATGATGGCACAGTTTTCACGGTATAAAAATATTTATTCTCTCTTCAGAAAACTCACAAAATTTATTCAAAGGCAACAGTGTAAGCACTCTCAAGCTTTAACACAAGCTTCAACAAAAACAACCTCGAATACAGCGATTATATAAGCTCTTTCCAGTAAACAAAGCGATTAGCTTTCATCGAAGTCCGAAGTCAATCTGAAAACTTTCCCGATCTCCAGTCTTATTTATACTTGGCGTGAGAGAACATTTCCGAAATTTCCAGCCAATTCGTCAAAAAAGAAACATCTCAAAATTTCTCGATTGCTTTAGGTGTTGCCACCTTTTTCTAACCTGTATAATTGCAGTTAATAAATAAAATAAGATAAAATAAATTACAATGTAATTTTAAAATAATACGTCACTATTTACACTATATACAGACAATTTGTGCAACAGTATGATAAGTTATGAAACCTACTTAGCAGGAAAAAGTGGAGAACTTGAAACTTAGACACCAAAACGTTTTCAACAATACTTCAAAACATGTTTAATTAAATTCAGGGTGTCCACAATTAAAGTTCAACATCCAAATAGCTGTAAAAACTAGGGGTGTGGATCATCGCACAACTTTCAATTACATTATAATATTGGTCACTGCATTAAAATTTGATATGGGGAGTTATTTACCATTTTCGTATTTTCACTTATTTAAATAAAAATGGACAGTTTGACGATATTTTTGACAATAATTTTTACATGGAGGGGGAAAAATGCCAAAATGGCAAAATTGACAATGTTATTCGATAGATAATGCATTATCCTTTTTTGTGCATGAAACAGATAAAAATCAATTGTTGATGGGTGATGCTCAAGGGCAGAAAACTCTGTGTTAAAGACACCTGGTTTTCAACTTTTTACACTTTTATCGTATTTCTACAGGAAATTCCGAGGTAGGGATGTTTCGAACACCTTAGGGGCCGTTCAAATATTACGTAAGCACCTAGGGGGGGGGAGGGGGTTAGCGATTTGCTTATTTTTGCTGACAAGGGGGGGAGGGGGTATGAGTGATGCTTACGTAAGCATTTAATAATCCCTTTATTTCTAAAAAAAATGGAAACTTACAAAAAATTTCACTTTTGTACACCGAGTTCTAGGATAGGCGACTTTCCATTCAAATCGATCTAAGGGATTTAAACTTACGTCACATAAGAGTGACGTACTCTACCTTCAGCCAATTACAATCAAACATTGATGATTCAAAATACTGCAGTTTCAAAATGAATAAAGGGGATTCCCCTCTTTTGGGTGTTTGGAGACGTGAATCCTACATTAAACCTAACTTATGTGACAGACAATTTTTGTTTTTGTTTCGCTGGGTGACTGGAGGGCGCCTAAGATGGAACAGTAGTTGGTTTAAGGTTCAAGATTCCGAATTGAGTTGTGTTTTGAACAAGTTTCTTTTTCCACTGCAATCCTTCTTGAACTTTTTGAAGATTAAGCAAATATAGTTGCTCTGCTTTCTGTTTGCTTTTTAAAAAAAAAAAAAAAAAAAAAAAACATATGTCTTCATTTCGTGAAATTTTATATAAAAAGCTGTTTGAAGCTTTTAAAAAGGCTACATCAAACAAACCCTTGAAAGATATTCAGGATATAAATAATGAGGTATGGCGTCATTTTAAAAATGCCTCTAAAAATGACGAAGAACTAGAAGTGTTGGTGTTAAAAAGAGTCGAAGAAGAGTTGCGAAAGGCAACTAGAAAAAAATCCATTCTCCTTGATTATTTTATAAAGGTAATTATAAACAATTTATTCATAATATGTTAAGATAAATTTATGTTAAGTATATTTTATCAGAACTTTTTATATTTTTTATATTCACCTTGGTTTTGACTATTTACATATTTTGAAAAATGTAGCGAAAACTAAAACAAGTATAGTATACTAGATTTGGTAATACGTAATTGTGTTAAAATTGACATCTTCTTTCTTTAATTATACAGATAATTCATGAATAATTTACAGAAAATGCCATATGACTATTTTTGTCTGTCCATCAAATCACAATTGTCTGCAAGGACTTGTGGGAAATGTGGTTTGTACCACGCTTCACTAAAATCGACAATTCGTCATAAGAAAATTGTTCATGGCGAAAATAGCCAGAGAGCCTGCCTAGTTCGGCTTATGAGAATTGCTGCTCGTCGAGCAAATGAACTGATGTGCGTCATCAATTATGTAGAAGGCATAGAAGATACCAAGTGGATAAACGAAGAGGAAGTTTGCCCAGATTCCTTGTGCGAAACAAGTGATGAAGCAATAACATCAGATGCCAGAAACCCTATAATTTCAGACATTAAAAACTGGCTAGAGCAACCCTGGATAACATCTGACTAGATAGACTTAATTGATTATGAAAATTACATTTATGTACCATTAAAATTGTGATAAACTTAAGATTTAAAAAAAATTAAAAATATTTTTTTTTTTTCCCTTTTAAGGCGAGTTAAAGTTCATTATTTGCATTGAATCCTAACTTTTTTTTAAATTATTAACGTTACAAAAAAAAAAAAAATCAGGAGCAGGGGGAGGGGTTACCGTATGCTTAAGTAATTATAGAGGGGGGTATGCGATTTGCTTATTTTTGCTGACAAGGGGGGGAGGGTGGGTCAAAAATTACCAAAAACATGCTTACGTAATATTTGAACGACCCCTTAAGAGGCATTAGCGGAGAGATTTTAATCAAAATCGTTAGAGCCGTTTTTTAGCAATTGCTGAAAAAAATTATTTTTTCATGATTTCAACATTATACGCATGCACAATTTTGACGAAAACCTTAATGGTAGGTCCCATGGCCACCACCAACCCGCACACCAAATTTGAACATCGTAGATCAATTTGTTCGGGAGTTGTGCTGAACACAAACACTAGACTGACATTTTTTCTAAACGACTTTTTTAAAATCAAGGTTTTCCAAAACGTGGAGAAATGTAAGAAAATCTAAATATTTTTTTTTAGACAGAATCCGACAGGTTTATTACCATACTTTAACATATGGGTAATTGAAAGTAAAACAAAAAAACACATGCCAGAATTAAATGAAATTTGGCCAGTGTACTCGAAGAAGAAGGAAGCAGTATGGCATGAAAAAAACTATTTTGAACTCTTTTTCTTCTTATTCCATATCATGCTTTTTGAAATCCTTGATTTGGCATCAGAAAAAATGCTGTGTTTTTGAAAAATTTTAACTTTATTGTAATCACCCTCGTGTGATTATAATTAAAGTCCGCCATATGCAGATAGGGACAGAAGTAGGCCTGGGCGATGTTAATATTTCTGCATCGTGATATATCGGGAAGCAAACATCACGATGTCACGATACATCGCGATGCTAACTATGTGTATATTTTTTTACAAAATACTACAAAACAACATTTTCACCACACGCTATATAGCCGAAAGTTATGTTTAATTAGCTTTGTAAAATTTTATTAAATTCATTTTAATTTTTTATAGTTTTAGGAAGTTTATTTTAAATAACATGAGCAGCGACCGAATTATTTTCAGCGAGATACACATAACACCCAAGGGGGTATAAGCCGGTTATTATTATTATTATTTTGGTTTAATCCGGATTTTTCAATTTCTCTATCTTAATGAAATTTTACTTTTTTATTTTCCAGGGAAGGAGGGGGGTGGAGGACAAGTGCACTTCCTGGCGGTGCACATGTTACTTTAGTTGTTGGATATTCTTAATCATTAAATCAAAAACATACTTTATAATGAATATTTTATTACTTACAATATACAATATAACTATTATGCCTTAATTTTATTTTTATTGTTTAACATTTAAAATTCTAATGATCTTTATTTTATGCCCAAAAAATCTGCATTTCCGCATTTTTAAGAAGCAATGTTGGATTGATACTTATGGAAATAAACTTTATTCAAATTGTACAAACGGGAAAAAAAAATTATAAAACATTTATTTACTTACGAGACCGAAGAGGAAATCCTCAAAGTGGATGGGAAAAAATCGTTTATAAGTATTTAAGCAATCAAATTAGAGAAGCAACTGTGATTAGTCCATGCACTAGTTCACATTGATTTTGGCAGATATAACAAACAGCTCATAGTAATAAATAACCAGATTATCTTAAAAACTGAGTAAGAACTAGACAGAAATTACCACGCCAGAATACCGCAATCCCCTTGCGTTAATAAATAAAGCAAAATAAAATAATAGCAAGATAAAAAAAATCGTAATACTTTATTTCTTTCAAGTTAAAGAAATAATGAGAAAAAGAAGAAAAAAAAAGAAAAAATTAAACACAAAAAGTGTAGGAAATGCCCAAAAATAGATATCAAGGTCTTATATCTGATGACTATTAAATAACAATCAAAATGTTTTCAAAGAGTTGAGAGAACAACATAAATAATGTTCAAACATTAAAGGAATACTTCTTTTATCGTATCTCCAATATTACTAGACTGCTGGCACCACCTGTCAAACGACCCGATGTCGACGGTTTCCTTATGTTTCCATACAATATTGGGAACATCGCGCATATGCAGGGCAGGATTATCACGATGTGAGCTTGCTGATGAAGTACCGTGCAAAAGCAAATGAAACTCGTTTCAAACGGCGCAGTGTCGACGGTTTCAATACGTTTCCATAGTATCTTAGGAACACCGTGCATCAATCGTGGCACGGTTCTTTGTCCTTGAATGCGAATGAAGTATCGCCTCAGCAAAAGCAAATAGAAATCGTCTCAAACGGCGCGGTGTTAGCTGTTACAGTACGTTTCTATACAGTTTTGGAGACACCGTGCATATGCAGGGTGGGTTACTGCGATGTGTTGAAGTATCGTGTTTCAAACGGCGCGGTGTCGACGGTTTCAATACGTTTCTATAGTATCTTAGAAACCCTGAGCATCAATCGTGGCATCACGGTTCTTCGTCCTTGAAGTGCTAAGCAAGAATCGCGCTCTCATTGAAAAAGATTGTGATGTATCGGGTATGCTAAAATAGTGACACCGGTTTGGCGATGTTGATTTCACACCGGTTTTGGACGATGTATCGATACATCGCCCAAGCCTAGACAGAAGAGAGTGTTGTTCAACGTGATGGACCATGACATGTAAAAGAGGGGAAGGGGGGGAACTTGTGATGTAACATTTCACTTTTGTATGGAAAAGTTCATCAACACCTTCTTTTCAATTCAAAGTATAACAAATGTTTAGCTTCAACCATTTGATATCAATTAACCCAAAAAGTTAATCCGCAATAAATTGGATTTTATTCTATTTGAGCTAATTCTAAAACTACATAAATATGCTTTTTCTCATTTCTGAAACAAGTAAAGAAAAATTATTATTATTATTACTTTTTCTTTTTTTTTTATGTAGAAAGAGGGGGGGGGGCGCAATGAGATACAATTTTAGGGGTGGATGATCAATCAAATATGATTGCGCATGATATGGGTGGGAGGGGGGGATAAAAAAAAGACGAAAATTTATGGGAAGTAATTTATGTATGTCCTTGGACTCATTCTCTGCGTCTATCAAAAAAGCCATATTTGATTTGTAACAGTGTAAGTAGCATGTGAATAACAGTGAATTGACCGTAAAGGCATAAAGAAGCTGAATGTATCATAATGCATATAAAAAAAGGGTTAAATCTGATCTTTATAATTAAAAAAATTAATCTGCCTAAAAATACTGACTAAAGTGTGTATTTATTGGATATGCAAATTGTATTTTATACTTCTGTTAAAAAAGTTGTCAAATTTTGCCAATGCATCTGCATAAGTACACAAATACCACATAAATTTAATTAACACAAAAAGCACTATACTTACACAGCAGCAATAATAGCACCACCAACCATAGCAAATACTGTCAATACTATTGAAACACTTTGTCTTGTGCTAATGAATAAGGGGAAATATAAATAAAGCAAAAATTCTCTCAAAGCAAGACTTAATATTAAACATATATATGCAGTACAAATAACTTACTTGAGAATAAAGTACTCTCCTATAAGAGTCATCAAAATTGTGAAGCGACGCAGAACAGTAAACATAGGAAGGCTGAAAGAAAGTTTTAAAATGCTTCTGATAGTAGAAAAAAAATTAAATTACAAATTATTAAATAGATATTTTCATGCATTTTTATTTAAGTTTAAGAGGGAGACCTAATAAGGATCATTCTCTATACTCGCTATGTTACAATCTTCTAGCCCAGTGCATTTAGAAACTACTTTATATAAAACTTTGAAATTTGGTTAGTAAGATAAAAAAGATCACTTAATGAAATGACACAAATTGTTCTCAGGAAATTAAAATAACAAAAGACAAAAACAGGTGGAGCCACTGCATATGCATTGAAGTAAGGATTTCAAATATAAAATATATTAGATGCTATTTTCCAGTTTTTAATTTATGTCATTTCCTTAGGCAACCATTTTTGTACCTATACACCAAATTTCAATCTTTTATACAAAGTAGTTTCTAAATGGACAGGGCTAAAAGATTGTAACATGGCTTTACTAGGACTTTTTCTTAATTGTCTGCAATTTGCAAATAACTTTTAAGTTATAAAAATCTATTTACCTTAAGTGCTTGGTTCCTCCTAGTCCACAAACAAGATTTCCAATAAAGAAAAGCGGAAGAGGCCATATCTAAGAAGATTTTAAAAAAGTCACACAGAGAAAAAGTAATATTCATATATTACTTTACATTAAATAATAAAGAAAAAATTATCTTGACCAAGTACCATACAAGTATTCTGAACAAAAAATTTTATAAATATGTTGAGTTAGTAGGTAAAATCAATCATTAGCAGAAAATTATTACTTCACAATGTGGTCTATAATGTGACGAGTCTATGAGGTATGGTATTTTTAGTAGCCATTTATTTTTATTGAATTTTTTCAAATATGTTTAAGTATGTCCAATAATTTTTTCACTATATTGGTGTCCGCTAATAAAATTAAAGTTATTAATAAAAATTTTATCCCCTTACTATGAAACACTACTTTGAAGTTTCCGAAAGTTTTCAGCAAAAATTAATGCAAGATGCATAGTTGTACAGTTCTACATTACATCTTTATCAAGGGTAGTTAGTACCCTCTAGGCCAGCAATGTTAATTTGGCATATTTAATGTACCATTTTCTCAGAAAGGATTTGACATAGAAGCTTAATTTTTTTTTCAGTGCATTTAGAAGACACTTGTCATTCTACTAAAGTTAGCTTGTGATTAGGATTCATTTACTTTATTTAAAATTAATTTTCGTGAAAGTCACTCTAATTTGTTAAAAATCACAAGTTTTTTTAGCCAAAAAAAGCCAAAACAAAAAATATTTTTAAAATAACAACAAAATCTCACTTCAGTATATGCAGATACATAAAAGGCACATGAAGTAAAAATTTCAGGAAGATAGTTTACGCAGTTTCTGAGAAAAAGGTACATGAATAATGAAAAATGCAGTTTTGAGAAAAACACATTTTTAGAAAACTTTAATTACACTAATAGTCACCAATTTTGTCCTCAAAAAATTATTAAAAATACTTCTAGTTGAGGTATTGTTACAAATGATGTATCCTTTTAAAGGGGAGAAGGAGAATTTAAATTTTGATAAACAATATTTCATTATCCAGTCTATTAGAATTATAAGTATAGCAATCCTAACATAAAACACCCATATTTCCCTGCTCTACTTTAGTATTTTAAAAGTTAGTGCTGTATTCAGTATTTTAAAAAATAAATTCTTTCATAAGCTTTTTTAACAGTCCTAGTAATATCAGTATATAAATTTGCATAGTAAAAAAATTTTAATAACTTACCTTCCTTGGCACATCACTAGATAATGTCGGAAATTTGACAATGCTTAAGGACCTTCCAATGTAAAGAGTAAGTATAGTCACAATCATCTGAAGCACAAAATGCAGTCAAATTAAAGCATAGATTAATCAAAGTATAAATTAAAAATTATGCAACTAAATAAGAAATGTTAGTAGAAAAGTGTAAATATTATTAATCTCAAAATAATACAACAAAACTAACAACTACAAAAAACAAGCTATCAATCTAGTCTTTCAGCTATTTACAGTCAAACTCTGTTAACACGAAATCGCTTTACACGAAATCCTGTTTAATGCAAAGTAAAAGCAGTTCGCCGTACAATGAAGCTAAAACTTAACGTCAATTTATTCGTTTAACACGCTTTAGATGAAAAAATTTACTCTTTAAAACAACAATTTTTTAATGAAACCTTGCAATGTTTTCTAATGCAGCAGAACCATGCCTCCCGTGCTTAACACAATTTAGAAAAGTAAAAAACATTTTTAAAGAAAATTATTAAAAATTTAAAGCAAAAATTAATAACAGACATCTTTAAATAACAAGTTACTGGTATATGCTACTTTTCATTTTGTTCCTAATGTATATCTTGCTAAACCATCACATTAAATATAAACCTTGCAATGTAAATGTTCTAAAAAACAGCAGTATTAAATACATATATAAAGCTAGTAGTTTTAAATCTGCATTAATTAGATGAAAAAGTTTTTAGAAGATAAACACAAAATTTGGTTAACGCTAAAAATTTTGGCACCTCCGTCCATTTCACATTATCAGGGTTTGACTCTATAAAAATACCATACATCTAATTTTTTCAACTGAAAAATACATACCATACTTTTTAACTCTTTTTTTTATTGTAACTGCAAACTTTTAAAAAATAAATTACATTTTGTCAAAAAAGTAGAAAACTGTGATTCAATACTCACATTATGTACATTTTCTATAAATATAATCAATCATTAGGTTAAAGTATTACCAAGAAAGAAAAAAAAATGTACTCAAAATATCCCAAACATTACATAACTAGTTCGAGAAAAAAATTTCAATTATTTTTCAATGTCACAATGCCATTTGCAATGTCACAATTACACAGAAATAATGAAAAGCTACAGGTTCAAAGGTGATGTGATTTTTTGTGATTTGGTAAAGTGTTCCATTATTCAAATACTTTTTTAGAAAATAATTATTTCCTGTTCTCTAAATTAAAATGTGATTTAAACAACTTTATGCATGACCTTTTGTCCTGTAACATGCTTTTAAATGGCAAAATCTCCATGTTTGATTGATTAATAAAAAATAAATCAAATCTTATCTAGATCTCTAGATCTTCTATCCACCAACATATACTAATTTAAATTCCTCCATGTATAATTTGCATTACCCTGCACTGAACATTTTTTATATATATATATATTAAAAATTAGTTATTTAAATATTAAGGAAAAAAAATGCCTCAAAACCGAGCCAAAACCAATCCAATCAAAACACACAACAAAATCTGTGATTTCAAGGATTCCTACTGTTTCTATGGTTATTGTGAGGTTTCTGCCAAATAGTTGGCGATGGCAGATCATTGCCATAGAACATACAGGTTGGCGCGATTTGCGAGAAACTTGCAAAACTGGTTTTCACTGCCGCATTTCAAGCCAAGATGTTTAGGAATCCTTGTAGTCACATTCAATTCGAGCCGAATGAATCGTTTTCTCGCCATCATCTAACAGGGAACCTTTGATTGCAAATTTAAAAAAAGAAAAAGCACATTGAGCAGACATTTTTCTGTTTATGACCTTTTCGAAACATTTAGAATTGAATAAAAAAATATTTAAAAAATGCGGAAATGAGGAACTTTCATGTTTTTCGATTTTATTTTTAAATAAAAGTAGAGAAAAAATCATGATAAACAATTCTATTCTTTCAAAAATTTGAGCTCGGATAGATAGTTAAAACAAATATTTAGTTTTTCATTTAGCGATTTGGTGGGAAAAAGCCACTTTTGCGTGAGATGTCAACGCGCAGATGATGAACCAGTCTAAGACCTGTTTTAGAAAAGGAATGAGTGAGGTTTTTCCTCCAATTTTCGACTTTATCTAAGCGTAACCACATCAAGGTTTTTTTATGTGTTTTTGGTCAAGTGACTTTTGCTTTGATTTCAGCTAATTTCAAACTTGATTTTTTATTAATTGATAGCATAAAGATAAAAAAATAATTGCACTGCTCAAATATATTCATTGGATAACACTAAAAAATACAAAAAAAAATTATTTTCTTCCCTTGTGCAAGTTCCTCATTATCCATTGCGTACCACACTCAAGGTGTGACCTAAGCAGTCCTCTATAAGCTTGTAAACTAATATTCCTAGATTTAGATGCGATAGTCATCCTGATGAATCCTAATATCCTTTTAGCTTTTTTATTTGCTGCTGCTTTCAAAGAAAACATTATTCCTTTCTCACCCAAAAAAGGATTTTGTTAATTTTCTACACTATACTTTAATAAGTTTATATGGTTTACTATTTTCGATGCTGAGAAAATTTTTCTTCTGAATAACACCCAAATTACACTTTAGATGTCCTGATTTTGAGACTAATTGTAATAAATTACAAATTGCTGAAACTAATAATTTGTTTTATCTATGACATAAAATTTTAATACATCCAGATTTTAAATAATAAATATACAGTCAAACCCTGTCAATGGGAAGTTGAAGGCGCCACTGAAATTGTCCGTGTTAACTGAATTTCATGTTAAACGAATAAATTAAAGTTTCTAAGTCTGGAGAACTGCTTTTACTTTGCGTTGAACAGGATATCATATTAAGTGAATAAATTAACGTTAAGTTTTAAGTATGGAGAAAAACTTTAACTTCGCGTTAAACAGGATTTCATGTTAAGCGATTTCGTGTTAAAGGACTTTGACTATATTACAAAAACTTGGACACCTAAGGGTCTCGATTAATTGAATATTTAAGTTTGGGCATTGTTGTGGAGTAGTAAAATAACTAATAGTTTTTTAGAACTCATCAGGGTGATTATCTCATCTAAATCTAGTTTTATTATTTTACCACTTTTTAGAGGGCTAGTTAGGCCACAGTACGCAGTGCAATTCTGGTAGATTCATTTTAAGAGGGATATTGATTAGTTAGAAAATTTTAAAGGAATGGCAGCTAAAATGATGCGAGAAACTTGAGTTTGGAATGCTAGGTTGTAATTATGTATACTTTGGAAGAAAGAAGGTCTAGAAAAGACAAGTTACAGTTTGAATTTATCAAACAGGGTGATTCAAGGATTTAAGTACAATATAGGAGACAGGACAAGGGATCATGCATACATTATATAAATATCATTTTAACTCGGTGAATAGAAAACATTTCTTTTACAGTAGATAAATACAACAATCTACAGGCCACATCATAAATTGTACACAAGTAAAAAATTTTATAAGGTAACTGTCATGTTAAGAGGAGTTAAACTGGATCAATGTATATTAGTCTTGTGCCTGCAGTTGATCATCATTTTTTTGTATTGAACATCCAAGTCTGACAATTTGTCTAAATCTACTTGCAGTCGTACAATATGTTCCAATTGACAATTCCCACATATTTAAAAACAAGTGAGATAAGTTTATATTTATGAATAATTGATTTTTGATTCCAAATATTCAATTTTAAAAGAAATTGTTATTTAAATATTAAAAAAAGAAAATGCCAAAAAACTTCGTCCGATTACAGTCAGATCAAAATGCAAACGTTTTAGCAGTGACGTCATGACATCCTTCCGTTCTCTATAGTTATCATGAGGTTTCTGCCAAATAGTTAGTGCGAGTTTTTTAGACAATTGCCATATCACAGGCCAGTTGGCCTGATTTGCGAGAAACTTGGAAAACTGATTTCCGCTAATGGGTTTCAAGCCAAGTTGTTTCAGATCAAGTGACATCACATTCAATTCGAGCCGAATGAATTGTTTTTCCGCCGAAGTATAACAATTGAAATTAGGTTGCAAATTTAAAAAAAAAAAAAAAAAAAAGCACAGTGAGCAGAAATTTTTAAGTTTATGGCCTTTTTGAAGCATTTAGAATTGAATAAAAAAATAAAATAAAAATGTGAGAATTGTCCATTAATTTGAAGAAAAGTATCAAGATCAGTTCTGAAAAATATATAATTTGTATAGTATTTAAATTGTGGGTTAAATTGGATCATTGGTAGATTACTGGTCATCTTTACACATGGCACAATGAGGAACTTTCACATTTTTTGGTTTTATTTTTAAATAAAAGTAGAGAAAAAATGATGAAAAACAATGTCATTCTTTCAAAAATTTGAGCTCGGATAGATTTAAAAAAATATTTATTTTTTCACTTTGCGATTTGGCGGGAAAAAGCAACTTTTGCATGTGACATCAACGCACAGATGATGAACCAGTCTAAAACCTGTTTTAGAGTAGGTTCCTCCTCTGATTTTTGACGGAATCTATGTGTAACTATGTCACGGTTTTTTTATGCGTTTTTGGTCACGTGACTTTTGCTTTGATTCCAAACTCGATTTTTGATTAATTGAAAGCATAAAGATAAAAAATAATTGCACTGCTCAAATATATTCGTTGGATAACACTAGAAAATACAAAAAAAATTTAATTTTCCTCACCTGTGCAAGTTCCTCATTGGCAAACACAGAAATTGATTTTGGAAGTTTTATTTTATCATCACTGAAATGTCAAGAGTAAAAACGAAAATGTTTTAGTTGAAGCCTGGCACCTAAAACAGCACCCCGCTAAAAACAAGTGGAAGCAAAAGGGCATAGGGATGAATGAGTCTAATATAATTTGGCGAGGTACATTTCTGATTTCAGTCCATTTTCAGGCTGACAACTTGCCAAGGAATAGAGTACTGACAACCTTTGGTGGTACTTATTGATGCAAAACTCGGCCATCTTTCTTGATAAACTTTACAATCCCAGCCAAGATTGAACTGCTCGAGTCTATTCCTACGTAAGGGCTTATTATGTTAGTTCGAGAGGCGACTGCAATTTTTGGACCCCCTCGAACATCATTTTGAATTTTTTATAGAAATTTGAGAAAAGTTAATAGATTAGGAATCCACTGGTCTGCCGTGGCAAAAATGGCCGAAACTGATCAAAAATTGACTTGGAATGAGTTAAGCTAAAATCCGATTGCCTAATATGTAATAACTTGCCAAAAAGAGAGCAAACTTTTTCATCTGGCAACCCACTGCATTTTGATTTTCAATGAAAAAAAACGATTTGTGATCTCTGGCTCGGAAAACTTGTATCTTTTAAAAGTAAGCCAAATTGGCGACATTAGTTACGTCATCAGTGACGTAATGTTTATTGCCAACTTGGCTTTCTTTTAATAGATACAAGTAGACCGTCGCCAGATATCTGAATCGTCTGCAACCTTCTTAATTAAAAATTAAAGAGTGAGGGTTACCAAATAAAAAAAAATGCTCCTTATTTGGCAAGTTATGGCGCATTTGGCAATTGGATTTAGTTCAACTTATTAAAAGTCGATTTTTGACCAGTTTCGGCCATTATTGCCACGGCAGACCAGTGGATTCATAATCTACTCACTTTCCTCTAATTTCTATAAAAAATTCAGAATGATGTTCGATGGGGACCAAAAATTGCAGTCGCCTCTCAGTCTATGTGTTTTAATGAGTAGTAATGGATGCTATCATCCACAGGTGTTTTTGAATATCACTAATATTTAATAATGTTCTTTTTTAGTATTAAAAAAACCATAAAAATATTTTACTTCTATCTTATAATCATGCCACATAAGAACAATTAATTTATGTTCTGAATTAATTGGTCCGGTTTCTAGATGATACTATCATTTCATTACCCTAATTAGATAAAACTTCTTATTATGGCTTCAAAACGGGGCTGAAATAACTCAGTTAAATTTCAGTGTGTGTTTAAGTTCTCTTTCAAAGCTACCACAGAGTGAGGCATAGATCTGAAAATTGAAATTTTCATATAGTAGTCAGTGGCCAATAGACACTTTTAGTTTAGTAGCCACATCATCGCAGAATTTTTATTTGACCAGTGGCCCCAGTCAGGAGAATTTGGGGTAACTCCCCCCCCCCCCCCCATCTCCCTCTTCCCAGGAAAGAAAAATGGGCATTAATGAAAACCAAATATTTGAATTTTACATTATCAGAGGCCTCCAAAACCATTTTAGAAAGGGGGATTTTCATTGATTTAAAAACATTACGGAAATTTCAGTAGTTGGTAAAAAAAATTTAAAAAATCATAAGGAAAAAAATGAAAGGTAGCCAGTTGATTAGTATTTTTATTTAGTTATTAAAAGTGAGTATGGCTGACTTTATTAAAAAACGCTATATTAAGCAAATTTTAGAAAATGCAAATTACATCCATTCAACTTTCTGTATATAAACATATTTACAAACGAGCCGTGTTTTCCGAGACGGTTCTATAGAAGACAAAAAAGAAATTAAGTGTTTGCTCAATACATTTAAATTTAATAACAAATTAGATATAATAAGTAGTTTTCATGATTAGTTGTTGATGAAGCTAATTTCATAATAACATACCTGCCCAATACCAAGTGCATGTGCTGACGGAAATCTGAAAGAAGAAATATTTCAAATTGACAAATAACAAAAAACATTGAGATAAATTTTAAATAGTCTATAGCATTAGCCAGTATGCTGTATAAAAGTTAGGTTTATGCTGAAAAGCCCTGTAGTAAACGGCATGCCACAAATTTTGAGTTACAAAGTATAAGCTAAAGAATAAATTTATTTTAAAATTAAACTTGACATCCTGTTGGTAAAACACAATAGGCAATTCCCACATTTAAAAAAAAAAAGAATTTTATTCAATTCTAAATGTTTCATAAAGGCCATAAGCACAAAAATTTCTACTAACTGCAATTGCCTACCAAACTCACTGTGCTTTTTCTTTTTTTTTAATTAGCAACCAAAGTTTGCTTGTTAGTTTTGATGGGAATGTGAAGTCACTAAATCTCAAACAACTTGGCTTGAAACGCACCTTTGGAAACCAGTTTTGCAAGTTTCTCACAAATTGCGACAACCGGTACTGGATATAACAATTGCCAACCAAACCAACGCAAAAAATTTGGCAAAAAACTTCACAATAACCATAGAAATGGAAGGATGTTTTAACGTAACAACTATATCGTATTGTTTTGATCGGACTGTGATCGGACGAGGTTTTCAGTCATTTTCTTTTCTAAATATTTAAATAATATTTTTTAAAGAACTTTCATTTGAATGTTTGGAATCAGAAAGAAATTCTTCATAAATATAAACTAATTTCACTTGTTTTTAAAAAATGCAGGAATTGTCCATTAAAAGAAATAGTTACTGAATAACCTTAATGTTGGGAATTATCAAAGATTTGGCCTAGGTTTCCATGTGAAATCTTTAAAGGTCCCATATTTCAGATCTTTTCTGCACTTAAAGTAGGATCCAAACAAGGTCCTCAATTTTTTGGTACAGGACCCTTGCCACTTTTTGTAGCTCTTCTTTGGACTTATAATAAACCAGCTAAATACCCATTATAGTTGCTATAAAACTGTTCAGAAAGTGAGAACACAATTTCAGGTCCAGATTTACTGTAAAGTCCCCTTTAACAACCTTTCAAATGTCGGAGACTTTGAAACCCAATTCAGTAAAAAGGTGTTTTTTTGCAATTATCGCCAAATGTTTAGTATTTGGCTATTTTAGGTTATTACTTGTAATTCTTATCTATGGAACATGTTTCTTTCTCAAAATTTCTTTTCGCTACATTACCCGACTGCTACAGTTGCCTTTGCTTAACCCTTTTTTGTTGGTTACTCTAGAGTTGTTCCAGATTGAAATAACTGCTAGGGGTATATCTTGAGATAAACAAGAGAATGCTATGTATTTTGATGAAAATATTAATTTAAAAATTTTGTATGATTTGGATGAAGCACGGAAGACGTTGAATTCTTATATCTGATGGATGTGAATGCCATTCGATTCTGTTGCTAATTATTAACGTTGACTACCACAGAATTTTTTATGATTTTGCGGTACGATAATACGGCGCAAAACAAGTTACTTCTGTCCACTTTGTATGGAAGATTGTTTTAAAAATTATCACAAAACATACAAATTTATTTCCTTGTGTAAACTTTTTCTTATTGAATAAACTTTGTATAATTGTAGTTTCTGTTCCTTTAAGCCAAACCTGATTTTTATTCCCTTTCCTGAGGCCATCTATTAATATTTACACTGTTATGTTACAAGTTTCCTTATAGCTGTACACATTTTGCAACTAATGAAGAGACGAATTAACTAGTAGTACACGTCCCGGGCCAGTAAACAATCTACGAGATATCTCGTAGTTGGCAGATAACGTGTTAAATATAGATTTTCCAAAGAAAATTTGGTTAACTGAAAATTTTCACAAAATTATTGAAATCAAAAATTTTGTTAGTCTATTGAAGTCATGTTCTGTTGACAGGATGCTACTTTTCAACACAATCTTGTATTCAGCTATTTATTTATTTGTTACTTATAAGTTACGTTTACTTATTTCTTTAAGTAACTAGCTATAACTTTGAGATCTTATGATACTAAATAGTCAGTAATTTAAATTGTTTTCACACGTTTTTATTTAGGATCCTGTGTCAGTTTACATACTATTGAATTCATTATTTCATCTTATTGAAAATTCCTCACAAATTACACTTTTATATTAGTTATCAAACTATATCAACTTGTATATAGATATTTACTTGTAATTAGTCAAAACAATCTTGTTGACAACAATAATTAAGAAAGATGACAGTCCATAGAAACCAGCTGAGAATATTTTCCAAAAATATAAATTCGCTTTCTCCGCTGCTTGTGCCTCTAGCTTATCTGGAGGTAAAGTAACTTGAGTGTGATTTTTACTCGACACAATGACATAGTCCTTCGATTTCATGCCATGATCAATCATGACAAAAAAAATTTAAATTTAAATTTGTAAATAAACACGAATGTTGTAAACAAATACACAGTGAAAAGTACAGTTAAAAAAATTTATGCACAAAAGTGTGTTTTATGCATGATGTTATCTGTAGTAGGGTGTTGTGATTTGGCATTACTTATGAATACCTTTTGTGTATGAGGCTACTTACAAAACAATCCTAACTCTAAATTTGAAAGTTTAGTAAATTACAATCTCTTGAACTTTTTTTTTTTTTTCCTTTCAGCCATAGAAAAAATTATTGTCTGTGATGTCACAATGTAAAAGGTACATGCTGCTGTTTAAGAAAAACATTTTTTGGAACAAAAACTAAAATTCTTTATATTTAAAAAATTTTGAATATACGAATGAAAAAAAAAAATCATTTTTTCTAGTTTTTGTTGCAACAGAAAATGATTTTTTTTTCAAAGGTATGATGTCATGAACCTGAAAAGAGACTTAGAAATTATTCGTAATTTAGGTCTGACAGTCTAATTTGTTTAAAAAAGGTAGTGAAAAGTAATGAAATATTTACGCACTTATTTACTTAATAAAATTAAAATATAAACTTTTGTTAGAAATACAAAAATAGAATTATTTAATACTTCACGCTTTTTGGTAGGTTTGAGAAAAAACTGATTGAATTTTTTAAAGAAATAGAAATTTGAATTGTCAGAATGGAAGTTTCTATTTGTATAAAAAACTTTTTGAAATTTTTAAAAAGTTATTCCATTAACTACTAAAAGTTAATATGTAATTTAAAAGGTTTGGGTTTTTTACAAGTGTTTAGGAGCAAAAAAGAAATTCTATTTTCTTCTCTTTCATTAAATATTAAAAAATATATCATAAATAATTTCTTTTGTTGCTATTTTAATATTTTAAAGATTTCTGAAAAGATCATCGAAAAGACCGCAAAAAAATGAATTTTTTATTTCTTGTTTTTCAGAAGGGAATGCGAGTTCGAGGTTAAAGTAGTATTCGTGGAAAGATATAATGTCGGACCGTGAAAGTGGGGATGAACAGCATCCTGCCCAAAGTATGTTTATAAATTATATTATTCTTTTGGTCAGAAATGCAAATTGATAAAAATTATGTCTAAGAATATCAGCCATTTTGATTTCCATATTAGAGCTCATTTTCCAAGCGTTTTGTAACTTTGTATCATTTGGCGGGTCCGTTTTAGGCAAACATGGCGAGGAAGGCAACATTCATCTACATAGTATATATTTTAAGATTCAAAGGGTTTTGTTTTTGTTCCTTATTTTAAATGCGATCCGAAAAAGTTGTATTGGTTTCCTGGAGATATTAGCAATTTTCGGTGCACAAGCTAAAATATGCTAATCTTTCTATTAAAATCTTCAATGCAGTCGAGACATAAAAACTAATTTTTAAATTAAATTTGGGAAATAGTACTATTTTTATGATTAGTTGTTTCAGATTTTATATCTTTCCATGATCCCGTCGTACTAATTTTCTTATCAATTGCTTTACTTAATGCGTTATTTTAAGTTTTCTGCCCTTAGTAAATCATACCGTCTAAAACATCTTTTTCCCTGAATTTTCGTCTCCATTTTTGAGTGGCTTAAAAAACTAATTTAAAAAATTATATTTTTTCTTAGAATTAGCTCAAAAAATTTTCTTGCAGTTTTCAAATGCATATTGTCTCAAGTATAGTCTAGTTTTCACAAGAATTCAAAATTAGTTTTCCAAATAACTATTAATATTATATTCATGTGTTTTCTTACATTTACACTGATTTATAGAAACCACATAAAACAATGCTTTTACATGGGAAAATATTTTGTGTAAAATTACAAACATTTATTTTGAAGGTGAAAAAATTACAAATTTAATCGTGAATCAATTTGAAGCAAAGTCTCCTTTCATAAAATACTCACATGTGAAAATTTTGGTAAATTGTACTTTGAAAAAAAATTTATAACATCCTGCAAGAGATTAGAAAATTTTTATTCAGAAACCGTGTTGAAAGTATTATTTTATCTCGAGGAGTGTAGTAAAGTTACTTTATCGCACTAGTGCAATAAAATACTTTACTGCATTCCTTGTGCTCAAATTTTTTGAAGTCTTGGTATAGAAATGACATTTTTTGAAGAAATTCATTGACTGAAGTTACCAACATTAATAGATATATATGTATCAAAAATATTTTGTGCACATGATTAAAACAAATATTATACGCATTTTGTATGAAATTGCTATTTCAACTCTGCAAATTATTATTTGACTCATGCTAACGTGCTCGTCAAACAAGCATTTTGCCTCATTTGAAAAAGTATTTTGCAACTAGTTTCAAAATAATTATTTTGCATTTATAATTTAAGTGTTTTGTCTGGGTACAGATGCACTACAAGCGACTTAGCGATTTTTCTTGACTTTATTTAACACATAAATATGCTTGAATTGTAACCTCTTGATCTTGCCCTTTACAGTTTGAATTTTGAAATAAACCAAAATTTTAAGTTTGCTGTAAAATCAGCAGTTTCCTATAGTGCATCTTTGTTTTGATAAAGTTATACATCTCCTGTTGCTTTTTTATCAATGAAACTTTTATTGATAAATAAAAGTATAATTAATATTTTCAATTTCATTTTGCTGCTTATGAACACAAGTTACAGCCAAAATCTTAAATTTGACGTCTTTTCTCTCTTACAATAATAAATACCTACTTACATGAGTTAGGGACTTGGAAAGTTGTTAATGCTTATGTTGACCATCCCAAAGAGTGTTTATTATCGTTCTTATATATATTCAGCATTGTTATAGGTGGAATATTAATTCAATATTTCAGTAAACTCCTCCTTATCCGTCCTAACTGGGACCATAAGCTGGTTTAGCGAAAAGTTAGTTAAAGCGAAGAATTGAAAAAATAGAAAGTTAATTGGATAGGGATGCATGTTTTCAGACAATTATGTGAAAAATTTAACAAATGTATTGTACTATTTTTTTTTAAATTTATATCATAGATTCCATATAATAAAAGGAACGTTTATAAAAATCAGTGACTGCTGAATGTAAGAGATTTGATTGCTTGCAGCTTAGTTTTGCCAATTTTTATAAAAGCATCGCATCAAGAGAGGTAGCCAAAGTCTGCTGCTTCACATGGCATAAAGCTGATTCCGATACTTTTAACCCATGTGATGTGAGGGGTGGGACGTTGTCATCAATGTCGGTTTCAAATGGTTAAACCGGAGATCTGGTTGAATGGAGATTTGTACTATACAATGTTTCAGGATTTTAACAATATCTGACTACAAAGGAAAAGTTTTGACACACTATTGCCACTGTCATCTAAAATCATTGCCATAATTAAACTAATTAATAAGTTATGTTTTCTAGGAACATTTTGGCAAATCTACAGTTAAATCTTTTTCAAAGGACACCTTAATCATATAAATTGAATGAGTAGTTTCGATGGAGTGACTACCACAAAAAAATTTCTTGCCTATTCATATATATAGATATCTACATTTGACGAATCTTACTTTAACTGACAAACCAGGTTTCCTTCCATTCAAGACACAAATGTGATCCAGTTGCTCCTTGAAAGAACTTTCTTTTATATTAAGGAGTTCTTGCCATTATATTCAGTCTACTCACTGTAGACCATTATCAGCACATGAAATAAAAATGCTAAGATTCTTCGAACCACACACTTTTATTCGAAGTTCATAGTACCAGCTTTAATTTACAAGGCAGCTAACGAACACAACTAGTTTTGCCCCAAATAATTAAAGTAACTTTAATTTCTCCAAACTAGCAGCATACTCAATTTAAAAGCCACTATTTTGGCTACTATTTTTTACATCTGATGCTACTAAAACAACTATTTTCAATTCTATTAAGCTGTGGCAGCCCTGCATTAGTCTTTTCAACTAATAAATGCGAATTCAAAATGGACTCAATTTGACTGAGCAAAGTTGATAGTTCTTCCAATGTAAGGAGAGAGCTCCCTACGACTCTTTTGATGTGAAATTCCACTGCTCTAATACTGGATTCCCAAATTCCACCAAAATGTAACGATGCATGAAGAATCATTTTCCATTTTATGCGAGTTTTCCCTAAAAAGTCTTAAAATTTCTTTGCTATTCCGATTACAGCTCAGAATTTGATTAGTCTCGGATAGCTTGCGCCTTACTCCCACAAAGTTGGAACCATTATCAGAATACATAGGAACACCTTTTGGAGCAATAAATCTGCAAAGGGGAGCAATAAATGATTCAGTCGTCAAATCTTTTACTGCTTCGATGTGATATGCTTTCGTTGCAAAACAAACCCACAGGCCAATATAGTCTTTAGTCGTTTTACTCTCATAACCCTTATTGAATTTTAATGTCGATGGCCCACCAAAATCTAGGACACAGTTTGCAAAGGCTCTATCATTTTGTCACTCTCTCCATAGGTAGAGATGCCATGAACTGCCTTGTGAAGCAAATCTGCTTCTAGGCTTTCCAGGTCACCTTAAGCTTACAACGTATTTTGTGAAAAAACACTATACCACATTTTCTAATTACGAAATAGCAACGGCCGAGTATTCTATCTTAATTTTCCCACACTGTGACGGTTGATAACTAGGCTTCGAATTGGACAGCCAGAGTATTGCCATCTGTATTGGTGAGCCACGTAGAAATTTGTGTGGTCTGAACTTTCACATAGGCCAGTTTTCGTTTGAGCTGCGTAACATCGTTAACAGCCATTACACTTATTCAATTTGATCCAACAAATGTGCAGGGCTCCAGAAAAATATTTTCTTCCTGCGTACACAAATACCATTACCAAAAATTTCCTGCGAGTCGGTGCGCTTTAAATTATACCGCTGCACAAAATTAATTTTTACGTACTATTGAGGATATAAAGTTGTTTAATTCAAAACCTTCTTGGCATTTATTTTGGAAGCATCAGACTCTGCAAGATAAACATTGGTTTCCAATGGCAAATTTTCAGCATCAATATTAGGGTCATTAGTACTGGGTTGGCTTCAAGGTTGAACTTGTGAAACGGAAGCAAACATTGATGCTTGTCCAACATGCCTCCTTTTCTAACTGTTTTCATTTTTGTGATTTCGATTTAAATGATGGGAATAGTTTTGCTCCAACATTTCTTCCTTGCAAATAAAGCATTTTATTTTCCCTGGCTTGCTTGGATAGCTCCTTTTTATTTTAAAGAAAAATGTAGTTTATTTTAAATTACAATGAAGTATCCCAAGAATTCTTTCAAATTAAAAAGAAGATTGAAGGAAATAAACTCTCAAGTGCCTAAAACTCAAGATGCAAATGGATTGAAAAAGTTAACAGTAAAAGAAAACTTGTAATTGCATGTTTCAATAGGTTCAGATTCCAAAATTAGGAAATGATTCCCTACGGCTGTCAACACTTCTCCCTTCCCCACCCTACCTAACTGAAATTTCTCCTTCTTCCTAGAAGTAACTGGTGAGGAACTATATGGGGAATAGCAAGCCTGCAGAACTATGTCGCTTTTGCCGGAATGTAGATCGCTCGATCTGTTAAGCGCATAAAAAAAAAAAAAAATTAGAAACATGACTTTTGATTTTAATTTCCTGCAGGATATGCCGATTTCCTGCGTACATCGTACGCGCGTACGTCCATTTTATTGGACTCTGCAAATGTGAACGAAAACCAAAACACAACATGCACAGAATTTGTCAGGAGCAATGGCATCAAACACACAACACAAATGCGAAATTTCTTTCAGCAAATCCCCGAAACGCCGAAGATGTCTCAACATGTAATTTTATTTTTAAAGAAATAAAAGAAAAATATGCATTACTTTCAATAAAATTAAGCATTTCATAATATGAAAAATTGTTTTGGGCAAGTACACAAATGCAATAAGTATATAATTATTATTATTTTTTTTTTCACAAAACAATCTTCATTATTGATAATTTTGAAAAACAATTTTTTTCTGTTTTTTTATAAATCGGATTTAAAGAATTTTCTTTTAGTCAGTTTTGTAAAATAATCTGTGACGCCCATCTCGCATTTTCTGCTACTGGGATGTAATTATTACATAGTATCAGAAATTTCATTGTATGTTTAAAATTGGTGAATCATCCTTCCTGCATACTTTTTTGTCGAATTTCCGTGTATTATTTCTTTCATGAGCCTTTTTGACAAACTTTTGGTCCCTTCCGCTTGCTTATTTAACGAATGTTTGGATTTCTTCCTTTTTGCTCTCTGATCACTCTCACCCATGAACATTACAAAAGATTATACCCTTTATTCTATAATTGAGGTGTAAGCTAACAAAAAAATATAATTTATGTCATTTATCCAATAAATTTGCTGCTTCGTCTTTCCGTTTTTTAACGCAGAAGTCCCTACTTTTACATACCTATTTACATTCTCCTATTTACAGACCTTCTAGCTTCTATAATATAAGGAAAAGCTTTTACAATACCTCTGACCTTTTGAGGTCATGTCCCACTCTCAACTCTAGCTCAATATAAGCTTACTTAGCCCTCTGCAATGTGGTCTTGAAATTGAGCTTTGCTTGGCCCTCTGCTATAACTATAAAAAAGCAGATCGCAGGCATCAATTGTCATCCTAACTATTGCTAGAAGTCCTTGAAAACATCCTTGTAATCACGTTATAGTACTTCAGTGCACTATAGTCATGTTGAAGCTCTACTGCCAAGAAAAATCCAATGCAATTATCTGTAGTCAACATTTGCTGACAAAACTGCAATCACTTGCAGACACTTGTGAAAATTCAAATAAAAGGTCTGGTCATGACAAATTCCCATTCTAAGATTTGTCTGGGAGCACTGGTAATTAGATGACAATAAATATATTTCTAATTTCTAGCCAATACTAAAAAGTTCCAAAGAAATCACTTAAACATTGACCAGAATAGTACTTTCAATGCACACCCTAGATCTATGGAAAGTAAATTTCTTGACATTCAACAAACATTTTACAGCAACTGATATTTGTAAAATCCTCAATTCATTCAGTATTATTGGGTTAAATCATTGAACTTATGTTTAGATTATGCCTTAATGGAAGCATGTGTTGAATTAACCTTTTAGTGACAAAATTAACTCAGAATAACGTCCGACTTGCAGTTGAACTTTTATTGATGTGACTCGTTTTAAAATAATGTAGTTAAGGAATTTTTGATGTCTTCGTCATAAGTAACATATGTATGAGAAGTGCAACAATATATGTTTAAAATGCTGTGCTTTACGAGCAAGGAATTCAGAAACTGGTTATGCAGGTTGCTGTCTTCTTTGCATTATGATAATTCGGCACTAACAACCTTTGTTATAATCAATAATAGAAAAACATCAATTCAATTTTTACCTTAATTCAACAGTTAATAATAGGAATTTATTATTACTTCGATTCATACTCATAGTACTGATGATAATGAATTGCACAGTTGTAATTCATCAACACCTTTCCAAGGATCATTTATTGTTCATAGATTTATGACTCTCCATGCTATGTTCTTTCATGTTTTGAGCAATTACAATACATGGAATTATAAGAAAAATTCAAATTGATTTTTCTTCAGACTCTCTGAAAAAACTTCTTGGAGTGTATAAACGGATCACTAATTAAAGATAGTCTGTCATTAATATTTAAATCGTGTACATATAGTAACTCTTGCCTCTTAAATTCTCAATGTGGCAGTTTTCTCCCATTTAAGATGCAAATGCCTAGAAAGACCTCTTTGAAGGCATGTTCCTCCTGGACTTATGGATAACCCTTAGCACTCTACTGATGCTCTAACTCCTTGGGTACTTCTTAAACTAAATATATCAATATAACCAACCAATGATACTAAGAAAATTTTGATTATGGTCACTCTTGCAAGAAAACACTTTTGGAAATCACTAATTTGTAACTTGCTAGTACTTATTTTGTTGTTGACAAATCATCTTAGATGCTGCATGTTTAAAAGCAGATAAATATGAGTATAAGTGTGTTTGGAATATATATCAATGTTGAATACACACTTTGTAGGTTGAGTGATGAAAGTGAAAGAAACATTTGACTTTTAACGGTTATCACTGCTGTACTATAGGATCTATTTTTCCCATAGCCAGTCCAGTGTATTTTATTGAAAAATTGCCAGCATCCTTCTTGCACAAAAAAAGATAATAAAAATATTTCATATAATGTGTTATCTTTGATTTATACTTCAACTAAATACACAATATCAATTTAGATATAATGTGAATGACAATTCTTTTTGGACTGATAAAGTTTTTCAAATCCTGATTTTTACCTACTCACTTAGCTTAAAACGGCTTGCTTATGTCAAAACAGGAAATTGTTTAGGGTCTTTTTTTAACATTCTTATTCTATTTTTATTAATATTTCGAAATCAGCTTGAATAAAAATTTGTATATTTATATTTTGCTTTTATAACACTACCATCTGAAATAAATTTTTTTATTGCCTACTCATTGGAACTGATATTTGTCATTAATATTAAGTGCTTAGTTTTTCAAAAATCTGTTGTTTCCTAACTATCCTCTGAAAAATAAGTGACCATATGAAAGCTAGTAAAAAGGGGCTGTATAGTTTCACCTAATCGGCATGTTTTGCAACAACACTAATTCTTAATTGAACTAGTTTATATTATGTCCTTCTGAGAGCCAACTAAGCAAAGTCGGATTTGTCACTAACCATGTATTGAAAATATATTAAACTTGGTATTCATCCATTTTCTAGTATACTGAATTTCAAAAGTTGGAATATGTATAGTATTGCCAAATTAAAATAAAAGTAAATCATAGTTGAAATAGATATTGGAAACTGGTTATTGATTACTGCTCATGAATATTTTAGATTTTAACTAGTTTAAAATCTAATTTTAAGTCGTTTAAAATCTAATTTTAAGTCGTTTAAAAGCTAATTTAACTAGTTTAAAATCTAATTGTATTTAAATAATATCCAATCCAGGAAGAATAACAATCCAATTTAGATAAACTTTGCATTTTTCAGTATTATTTTTTGTGCATCTTTTTATAGTATGAGATCTTTTGGGGAAATTAAATTGATTTACTTTGGTATTGTCATTTATACAGTTTAATATGCTTTTTAAATTGTTAAATTTCAAATCCATATTCATTTAAATAAAATCGTTTAAGGTTAGAAGTGAAAAACTTTCCATTTTTTCCTCTTGCAGCGGTCAAAGCATGCAATACTCAGCTCAGTTTTCGGATTTTTGTTTTGCGTTATGTATATATTCGTCGACGATTGTCCCGTTATTTTTGCTACATATCAGTGGCTACAATTGTGCTATAAAACGCCTAAAGTGAATGAGCAAACTCAGAAAAAAGCCTTCCCCGCACCTAATTTCCATTACTGCTATAAATGCACCCTTTTCATATAATTTTCAATAATCCGAAAAGTTTATCGGAATATATTTTGGTTGCCAACAACCAAAGGCAAATTAGGTCTAGTTTTTGGAAAATTGGAATTAGTATTTTCTAGACTTGACTTTTGCTTATCGATTTTCAGGAAATTAATTTTTAACGAAATGCTTTGTTTATGAATGGAAAATATTAGGTTCGCAAGTAATATCGCGGGTTAAGATTGCGACCTTTAACTTAGTTACCATTGCTTAATAATTGTTTCATTCACATATCACTTCTAATTCCCATAATCACCTTTCAGTGATATGCCACTTTTTGTCTTTATATTTCACGGGATATTTTTTGAATGAAAAATATTCGGTTATGAAGTAATTTTGCGGAGCTTTGCAGAATATTATTTAAATTCCCCTTTTAACCTTTGATGGATTCTTGTGTTCTAGAAAGCGCGTTCTTTTTGCGTTTAGAAAACCAATGTACCCTTTACTTTTGGTTGAGTGTCATCGTTCCGTGCTTATAAAAAAAAATCTTCGTTTCGTCCAGTTCCGTTCTGCGAGACGACCCTGCAAACGCGTTCTTAATCTTTAGGTCGATAACATATCAACGAAGATCCTGCCAAAGCCGTCCGTGTGTGTTTTGACGTCTAAATTTAATCCTGGATCTGAGTGGCCGAGGCGCCGAATTACGTATTTTAAACCCTTTTCGCTGGTGGGCGGCTGGATTTGGCTGATTTTTGGAGCTCGGTGTCGTCCGATCGGCCTTCGGAAATGTAGGGCGACGGCTGCGCGCGCGGCGGTGGTAGTTAAATGCACTGTCTGGCTTAGGGGTGAACGGCCTCGGCGGAATGACGAAAGGTGTTTCTTCTTCCCTCCCAGAGAATGAAGGGTTACGTCTGCTATGAAAAAGGGATTTTTTTTTTTTAAATGATAATCTGTACTACGTTGAAATGGGGGGTCGTTTTATATTCTAGCACCTTGGTGTTCTAATTATTTTTCTTTTTGCTGTATACAGAAAATGTCATGTTTGGTTAAAAATATAAATTATTTCAAAATTAAGCGGATAGTTAATGGTTTCTAAATGCTTGTCTGCTTGCAAATTGACTTCTGTTTTTGAGAAATCTCGAAAGTTTTGTATTTTATAATATTTTTACTTTTAATTTTTAATCATTTTTATTAAAGCTTCGTCATTTTGGAAATCGCTATTTTTTTTTAATGGGAATTAATTACAGGTTGGTTTTTTTTACACTTCACCGTAAAATGTTGTTTGTAATATTTTTTTTTTTTTTCCCTCTGTTAGGTTAGGCCTATTTCAACTATTAATCAGACAAAATAGACTTTTGTCAAAATAAGTTTATAAAATACTTATCAGAATAAAATCTTTGGTTTCATTGTAATTGTGCAAAGATTTCCAGCATCACACTAAAGAACCTGTTTCCACTTAGCCTGACTGGTTAAATGATTTACCATTGACTTCTTAGTTGGAAAATCGAAATGTAACGAAGCATTTGGTTAGTGAAACTCTTTTTTTCAATGAACAAACTAATCAAGATCAAGTTGATGATTAAGTTGGAAATATAAGTGTTTCATTGGTGTACAATAAGGGGTTCCAAGTAAAGAAATTTAGTTGGGGGCATTGGGTTAATTAGTAATTTCTTTTTAAAAAATATATATATATGTTTGAAAGCAAATGTAAATTTATCTTGAGATAAAAACAGCTATGTATTTCAAAATTGACTTAGGTGGCTTTGACAAACAAGGCTATTTACAAATAAAATTTGCATCCTATAAACAGAATAAAATGTTTGCACAACCTTTATCAGCCGTAAGGAAAATTTTATCATCCCTAACTATGCTAGACATAGAATTGTAACATTTCATATTTTTTGCTATAGCAACATATTTCTAATTTTCATCTTGGTCAAGAACCTGAGAAAAGATTGTACTCCGAGATTAAACAAGCCTAAGTACTCTACAAGATAGTAAAAAATCGAATTCCATAGGCAATTCTCTAGGTGGCACACAGAACATTTTGCGCTCTTTTTTCTACTCATAAACAGTGCAATTTTAAAGTTAAGGTGAATCTAGGAGTTATGCTTTTGTTTTATATAACATTAGTTGGTGGCCTAGTTATATGGAAAAAATAATCTGATTAACTAGCTGAAATATACGTTTATAATGTGTGACGCACAGGACGTCCATTTTCAGTGCGTTGGTGGCTTATAAATGTATATTTAACCAAATTAAAATAATTATTTTTCCATATGTTTCCATCAACTGATATTATATAATACAAAACAGGGTTCATACGCCTCAGGGAAAACTCAAGGAAAATAAATAGGCCTTAAAATCTCAGGGAGAAAAAAAAATCCCTCCTAAAACCTTGAAAAAGTTGTAGTTACTCTGAAAAAAAATCCTACTCTTCAGTTCTATTTGTTTAACTCTAATCTGCAAAAATATCTATGTATATATATTTTACCGGAAACATCACGGCATGATAAAAATCAACTCCAGGAATTGAATTATTTGATGACATGGACTAGCAACCAAATTATTCTTTTTTCAAGTTATCGAAAAAACTTGTGTAATTGATGTTTGACTATATATATCTGGCTAAAAATAATTCACTCCGCGATGGAAAACTCTGACTTTTTTTTCTGAAAATGAGTATGAACCCTGCAAAAACATAACTGTCAGTTACAATTAGAAAAAAAAGCTCAAAATGTCTTGTGTGTCACCCAGAGAATTGCTCTCTATATAATGCTCTGTTGTAACTCTCACTAAATGTTATTAGAATTTTTTTCCAGACATTTACATTTAATAGAAAACAAACTTTTAAAATTATAAACTGCAACAAAACAAAAGTAGCCAAATTGAACTCCTTTGTATATAATATACAGAAAGTTACTATGTTTGCTGTTGTAAAGTAAGGATGGTTACTTTCTCCTGCTGTATGGGGTCTCTATTCGGTGCTATTTACGTTGCTATGTTTGTCATTTTTGCCGAGTGTTACGCTGATGCACTATCCATTATTGCTGAGATTTGCACCAGTATGGTTAGCACTATTACCAGCATTACTTTATATTGATTATCTATTTCTCCCAGGGTTACACTGATGTATTTGCATCTAGTACAAAAGTTGTTGGTAAATGCTGTTACTAAGATGGCGCCGAAGTTTTATGCTGATGTTTTAAGCACTGCCTCTTAGATTTGTAGCAGTGTAATTGATTTTACCGTTTGTTTTAAATCGATGCAAAATTACTCGCATTTTAAAGTAAATTTTAACTAGACAAAAAATTTCTTAATATTTATCAAAGTGGGTTTAATTTCTTTCAGCTGTTTGTCAATAATATAATTGTTTAAATATGTAATTCTTTTTACCAAAGGGTTTGATATGTGCGTTATTCGCAAATTTGGTGATTTTTTACCGGCTTTTGTTGCTTTCACACGAAGTTCAGCTTTATTTGGGGGAGTATATACCATGCTTGTAATAGTAATCATATATACCACCTTTTAAGGTGGATATTTTTATGTACAGTTAATTTTTTAACTGGCATTTTGATTTTGCTAAAAATTACTGAAAACATCAATTATTTTTACTGATGACACTCCTCAAGTGTTGGCATCTTTATATACCTGTAAAAGGGAATTTAGAAATCATAACATTTGTTAAATTTGTAGTTAAATATTAAAATTATTCTAATTATTTTCATAGTTATAAATGCATAATTTCATAGTGATTGAAATTGTATATATGACCAAAATGTTTGTTTCCTACCCACAGGGGGGCAGATGGTGCCTCAAGGGGAGCAAGAGTTGGCCACAAAGATGTTACAAATACAATCCAAAAGGTTTTATTTGGATGTAAAACAAAACAGAAGAGGACGTTTTATTAAAGTTGCTGAGGTATTTATAATTTTCCTTCATTTTATGATTTAAGTACAGTGTGGCCAAAGAACCAGGAAAACCTGGAAGTCAGGGAGCTTTCTAATTCTGGAAAAAAATCATTGAAATGTTAGGGAACTTTTTTTAATTTCTTGAAAATCGGGGAAATTTTGTATCGCTTAAGGTAAGTTCATCCATATTTTGGCGCTATTTAACCAAAGATTTGTGGTGGTAAGCCATTAGAAATTTAATGTTATGAAATAATTTAAATTTTTCATTACCAGCAAAACTATTGTTTAAAAAACTTGCATATTATCTCTTTAGCATACATGTTTTATTTTATCAGGGTGTCTACACATCTGGAAAACCGAAGAAAATTGGGGAAATTTAAAAAAAAGTTTGCCCTAAAATCAGGGAATTTTTTAGAAATCTGTCGGGGAAATCAGGAAATTATCAGGCAACTTTTTTCCCTGAATTTTGTGGCCACCCTGAAGTAGGTTTTCCTTACACAAGTAGTTAATTTGTACTAAGATAGTTTTATATTTAATATTTGTCATTAATTGGTACTGTCCAGCTCTGGCTATTTGGTTAATATATGACTATGATTTTTTTTTCTTCTGTCAGCAACAGGACTAAACTAGTTTATTTGTTCGTTCCTCTCGGCAGACTAGCAGGAGCCGATTAATAAATAGTTGGGATTTTTTTAAAAAAATATAGTGAAAATTTTCAGTTGTTGAATATATCAAAAAATACAAAATTCAAATAATATTTTCTGCATTCGTTAATGGCCTACTTCCCCTAAACTCCATCACTAGAAATCATGCTATCAGAATGTACAGCAACAGAAAATATGGAAAACTGTAATATTTGGGAGTTTAGCAATCCTGAATATATTGGAGCATCTTCCCAGGGAGGAAAAAACAACCTTTTATTACTCGGCTCCTGCTTGTCTGCCGAGAGGAAAGAACAACTAAACCATTTTTACTTATTAACGAAAATATTACTTACTCAGCTTTACATTTTTATAATTTCAAATTAAAATATTAACGATTAAATTCCGGAATATGAAACAAGGAAAATGTGGAAAATATCTAGATTTGAATTACCTTATATATTTTATAAATTGCAGAAATGTAGAGGAGACTTGTATACCTAGGGCCACACCACTTTTATTGAATAATGTTTAGTTCTAAGTTTTTTTACTCACTTTGGTAAGTGGCAACACCCAATTGCTCTTTTGCAACCATTTTGAAGTCTTAGAGGAGAAAGCTGTGGCAAGTTATAAGTGGAAAACCTTTTTATATGGTCTGCATTAACTTTTTGCAGCTCATGTCTTTTATTGTTTTAAAAAGTTAAATAAAATATTTTCTTTGAATTCTAGAAAATTATTTTGTTTGTAACATTAAGTACTAAATGAGATGTTTAAATAAGTCCTTTCACCATCTGCATTTTTAGTAGAAGACATTTTATATGAAATTACCAAGTCGTGTACCTAGAGCCACAGTTGCTTATTGTGTTCAAATTGCCAAAACCACAATCTGTTGCTGCTTCAAAGCGATAATGCATGCAGCTCATTTTTTGGGAATCAGTTTTTCAAGTTATGAAAATTCTTGTAATTCACTAATAATTTGACGTATTGCAATTTATTATAGTTATTATATGATAAACCAATGACTGATAATTACTTTATATTTTTTCTTTTATAAAATTCATCTGTGTATGTTTTTTTTCTATTCATTATGGACTGAAGTTACTCGTTCTAAGTACAACGAGGTCTTGTACCTTAGAGTCATTTGTGAAATTTCTTTAAAAACCTTCTATTTACAGAATCTATTATTTTAAGTATTTATATTAATCCCAATGGGAAGTGATTACTAAAACGATGTATGCATATCAGTTTCACATTTTTAAACGGCTCAGTGGCTCTTTTTTTGTGCATTGAAAAAAGGCGGCCCTATGTACACAAGTCTCCCCTAAAATTGCTTGTGTTACTTGGAATAAAGCAGTATATGCTGTAACTGACTAAACTGTGTTATATGCCCCTTCCCTACTTTTACTTATTAAAAAAGATTATTCTACCTTGTAGCTTTTTATTTGGTGCAGTAGGTACTTGTCATTAAAAAAAATTGTTATTTCAGCAATTGCTCAAAAATAGTTCTGAAAGTTTTCATCAAGATCATTTTATTTATATCTTTTCAGCTGTTCTAAACATCCACTCCACTGAAATCTCATTACAAATGTGCTAAATGTGAGACAAGTTTTAAAATAAATATCTTTAATCCATGAAAACTCTACTAACACTTGCCTTTATGTTAGGTAACATGAACCAATTTTTAAAATGAAAAACATGCCTGCACATATAATCAATTTATAATGTTTTAAATATTTAATTTTAGCTTGTAATCTACAATCTAGCAGTAAACTTACATATAAACTATGTCCTTTTCCTTGTTAGGGGCAATTTTCTCATCCCAAACTAAAAATCAATGATTACTCTTTTGCCCAAAAATTTGCCAAGCTGACTAACTATGCAAAATATAAAAAGCATATGGTAGGGTTCTGCGGAACTAGTTTTCTATGTTGTCTACCATATTTTTGATCATTTATACTGGAAATTCCTAAAGTGTTGGGCTTGGTGTGTTAAGCAAATCTAACAACTACTGCTGCCTCTATCAGATTTTTGTCAGTGTAGAAGTGGTTTTTACTGAGGGTTCTGCTGAAATGATAACTGATCTTTTGGAGAGTTGGCTTTGTCGTCTAAATTTTGGCAAGGTTTTCTATTTATGGCTGTGATTTAGACTTAATTTGATACAATGAAAATAATTTATCATATTTGTCCAAATTTTTAACTATTAATCAATGCTTGAAATTTTGTTTGCTGTAATTGTATATAAATACTTTTGTTCGACTTGCTACATTAAATTTTAATTAAAGTTATGAATAATTATATTGAGGCAATTGGGTTTTTTCGATTCATTGAATATGCATGTAAACTAGAAATTGGATTAAAGTAGGATTAACTGTACCAGTGTAATACAATAATTGTTTGTAATGGCTTTTAATTATAGTTTTTTACTTGCCTCTATTTAGAAATTGAATATTTTTGTCAGTTTGTGTCGTCGTTGCCTTAATTTTAGATTCTTTTTTCTTTCTTTAGACTTGTACTATGTCTGTTCAAATATTAACCAGTATTATAATGTAATTAAAAGTTATGTAGTATTCGACACCCCTAGTTATGGTTATCTTGAACGTGTGTGTTTATTGCAGGTTGGAGCTGCTGGAAGGAAAAGCAGACTACTTTTAGCCATGTCAACTGCTGCTGAATTCAGAGACCATTTAACTTCATTTAGTGAACTTTATGCTTCTTTAGGTTAGATTTTTTTTTTTTTTATTGTTTTTAAAAGACTATAAAAATTTAAATATATTTTAGGTTTTTTTGTAAACTCAATTTTACTGGTCTTATGATAGTGTTTAAACTTATGTATTAATAATAAAAGTGTGTGTGTGTATTTGATTTTTTTTGTACTGGAATAGTTTAAAAATTAAAATATTTATTCTAACGTATTTTTCTAAGGTTTGACTGAGAGAGGTTTTGAAAGTGAGTATCTATTCACTATTTTGTAATCTTTAACAAAGCTTGTATTTTTGTGTATATGTAATTGTAATCATTACATGCAAAATCCCTTCTTGCTATACACACATCTGATTTTTAACTGTTAAAGTAGTAACATCAAATTGCATGAAATTTTAATCCCACCTGATATAAATTTCCCAAATTGGACAAAAAGTTTTAATTAGGTAATTTTCTCCATTGTTATTAAGATCAAGTTATAAATTAGTGTCAAATCGATATTACTTATGTAATTCTCCATTTTGTTCTTTAAAAGTCTAAACAAAAATAACCTTATACAGGGCATTCTCCAATAAACAATTTAGGTTTGGGAGGAAGATATATTCAACTTCATCAGAATTAAAATTTTATTTGCTAATATTATTCATAGCAATAGCACTTTACAATTTATTTATTTTTTAATTAATCTTTTATCATCCACAAATATCAATTAAGGAGGAAGGGACAATTTACTATTTTTTCCCCTTGCATTATAGTACAAACATGATTTTATACTAAAATTGAATTTTCATCACATTACATCTTAGTACTACTTATTACAAATTTTGTTTTCAAATTTATCCAATTACATCTCATTGAAATACTAGGGAAGGTAGGGCCATACAAAAAAAGTATTTGTTTTCAACTTCTGACTTAAAAGTTGCTAAAATTCCAGGAACTCAGAAACCACCACATTCAGCTGTATTTCATAAACCACTTAGTTTCCTTCTTCCTCTTAGTACTGTTTTAAGTGATGGTGATGCTATCTATCGAGTGAAAAGTGAATGACATTGCAAAGAGAAGGAAGGGACGCAAAAGCAAGGAACAAAAATTTGAAAATGTATCTCCAAAAACTATGAATATTTTGATAAATAATTAAAGTAATAAATAATTAACTAATAAACTTTATAAAATAGTATTATCTAAGTGGAATAATGATATGTTTCATTTTTCTGATCTGTTGCATCTGAAAACTGTATATGGGGACAAGAGAAAAAAGAAACATTTTGGTGCAATTTAATTCTGATGAAATTTTGTTGGACTCCATTTAGTAGGGTTTAATTGCTGAAAATGTTCTGTTTTTGTTTATCTGAACCCAATTTTTTTTATTTACCTTTAAAAATAAAGTTGCAAGACAGGTGGGATATAAATTGTTCACTTATTGGAGAATGCCCTATACCACTTACTCCTTTTATTTTTATATATACATAAATGTCCTTTTTTCTAGTAATAGAAAGCATTTTTTAACCATTGCAAAATGATTGCTATTCTTATTCATTTTAACAAAACATAATGCGTTCTCATGAAATATCAAGATAGAAGGTATAATGTTGTATGTATACTCATAAGCCCAGTAAGTTATATCAAAATCTTAGTCAATTAAGTTTAAGCAAGTTAATTCTGATTTTTTATGGTATGCTTTTTAAAAGTTGGAAGTGTGTTTGAAGAATTTTATTTAAGAGTATTTAATTCTGCACCCTAATTATTGACAATAGGTGTTATGTTTTGAATAAGTGAAGAAAGTCAACCTATTATCTTGTTTTGAAAATACTAAGATGACTATAGAATGCCCTTAACATTTAAAAAAAATAACTGGTTTACAATAGTGTGATTAAATTGCAAATTACCTTAAGAGTTTTACTAAATTAACTGAAAAATTGTAGGGAGATACTAAAATAATAAAAGTATTGACACTTTTATTGAACAATTTACAACTTATGCTTTTTTAAACTTCATATGCACATGGTTAAATCTAAAATTTTTTTTTTTTTTTCTTCTTTCTAAAATAATTTCAATTTATAGAAGTATATCTCGTGAATTATTCATATCGAGTAAAAGATGAACATCATAGAACTATACCTATAGGAAATTAGCTGTATTTCAATGTAATAATTTTGTTGCAATGCTGCTTTTATAGTTTAAAAAGGAATAGATATAATAGTACTGCTTGTCTCTTGGCATTTAAAATCGTGACTTTAAACTTCTGATTGTTATCTTTATATCTAAGTATTTTATAGAAAAATGTTTTTTCGAGATTTCTTGAGTGTTATAAATTTGACATAAGTGTTTGGTGTTTTAATTTATTATCCAAAATGTTTTAAATTTAATTAAAATATATTTCAATTCCTAAAGAGAAACAATTTTGCAAGTGTTTGGTGACATTTGTACTCTTATTTGTTACACTTGGCAGATTCAAATTACTTGTACAATACAATGTTAATATATCCCATAAAAAACCAAAAACTATTTTTCAAAAATCTTAAACTTATGAAAATTTCTTTAGATCTCAAAATTTTATAAGTACATTGATTTAATTTAAAACCATCCTCCTTGGGGAGTTTTTAAATGTAAAAACTTTCATAAATTCGTATTGATTGAATTTTCTTTTTTGCTTAAATTTAAAAACATTTTCAATATGTGTTTGACATTTATCTTTATCCAATGTAAATGGCAGGCAAGTGTATTACTACTCAAAAATCTGTTATTAACATGAATCCAAACCTATAATGCTGCAAACTTTTTGCTTTAATTGAACACATAAAGTACCTAGAATTGGTTGAGAATACTGAAAAACCAATTGTAGTATGATGCTCGAAGTTTAAATTTTAGTGCTGGTAAGCAAGAGTTTTCAATATTAAAAAATATTTCAAAGCCACTACATTTAAAGGGGGCAATGTTTTTCTTTTCTTTGGGAGTTATTTTCTGTTTCGATCTAATTACATAAGTTATTCATGTGGTAGAAAAAGTTTTTGTTTTAAGTTTATATTTTTTGTTTGAAACACTTGCAAAATTGTACTTGTGTGATAGGTCCACCAAATCCTGATAATTTACCAGAAGATGGAAAATTAAAGAGTGAAGTAATGGTGAAAGATAATAGACGTTACTATTTGGACCTCAAAGAAAATTCTCGTGGAAGGTTCCTAAGGGTAATATTGAAATGCTTTTATTTTCTTATTTCATTTTTTAAATATTACTTATATGGATGCATATAACTGTTCATTTTATTGTATACTCATTGTGTAAATACTAAAATACATTTGTTGTTTTTTTACGAAATACACTTAGCCATTCTCATTTTACATGGAATATTCATAATGGTACCTAACATTTTAAATAGAAATAGCTTATTTTTCGAAATTAGTCTTTAGTTCAATATCTTTTGAGGTTTCATTTGATTTATTTTAATCTTTAACTTTTTGCTATTTATTTTTGTACTTTGCTTCTTTTGGATGGTCTTGTACAGTACTTGATAAGTTATTAAAATAGTGCAACTTTCGTCTAATTGATTTAATACCTCAACATCCATTTCAATGTTTCATCTTTTTATGGAGATTCAAGTATTGTAATTTCTTGTAGTAGTATTTAAATTAATAACTTCAAATAATTTAATGGGAATTGCATTTTTCTAAATAACTTCTTTATAAAGTAGTTGACATCAAAATGTACTGAAAGTAATTTAATAGCAGTAAAAGATAAATCTTAATTTACATCCCGAAAATGTATGATGCAAGTTACACATAAATATATTTTTACACAAAGTTATTGTATAAGTCGTCATACACTGAGTTTCAAATTTGACATATGACAATACAGCATCTCAATTTGCATTCATTCAATTTGCACATATCGACCCAAAGCTTCTTTCACTTTTTGTATTGGAGTGAAGACTTTAGGTGGTAAATGCCATTGTAGCTACAAGGATCCTATGGTTCCAATCTAGTATGGAGATATTGCAACCTGTTAGATTTTTCAAAAAACCTGCCTTTGTCCAAACATTTTTTCTGTTTGAAAAATAAAAAAAAAAAATTCTAAATGGCAAACTTTGTGTATGTTTTGTAGTCTGCAATCTCTAAATGAGTTCTTATAAAGTTATTTAAATATCTTAAAATCCTGAATAGTCAAATCGAAAAGCAAGTCGTACAGCAACTTTTAACTTTTCCTCGTGGTTTTATTACTAATAAGGATCTCATAATAATTTAATAATAACAGAAAGTTATAGACAATGAATATTTTGCTCAAAATAAAAATATTTCTTTTAAGTATAAACATCAGTTGGAACTTTTGCTGAAAAATTTAGAGAATTATTTTTGGAATTTACAATTTTTTTATATCTAATTTTTGGTTTATAAAACATGTCTTAATTTATTTGTGCAGGTTAACATGAGTTTATGTTTACAAATATGTAGAATGCTTTTTTTTTTTTTTTTTTTTTTTTTTTTGTAATAATGGATGAAATGCTAATTTTGCATTCTAAAATTTCATAATTTGAAAATATCAATGTTGGAAGGTATCTAGATTACTCAGTAACATTTTTTAATTGCCTCCTTTGTTTTAAATTCAAACTTTCTTCAAGATCTAATAAGGCTTTTTCTTATAAGCTAGCAGCTTTTCTTATTTTTACTTTATTTTTTAAAAACATACCAGCAGAAAACTGTTTGTTTATGTGGAATGGGTACACTGCTGCAGTGTTTATAATTGGTCTTTTGAGAGGAACCATGAAGCTTTCAAATTGAAATGGTAAGCAAAAAGGTCCCATAAATTGTTAATATAAATAGTCTAACAAAGATTAATTAATAATTAGCAATTAAACCAAGATAGAATTGAAGGAAAAAGACAAAAATGGGAAGTGTGAATGTTAAATTCTAGGTGTGCATTTTTTATTAATCATTGTTCTCCTCTTTCATCACAAAAAAAAATTATTATTGGTCCTTTTACAAACAATTCTCTAAAGTCCATGTCAGAATCGAATTCAATTATTATTTATAATGACATACTATAAATATTTAAATAGACAGTTACTAAATTAAATTTGTAATTATTTTAAAACTAAGTTTTCATTATTAGCTTCCAATACATGTTACATGAGATGTTACTACTAAAATATATTTCAAATGAACATTCCACTTTGACAAATTGTATCAAAGTGGAATATTCATCCAAAAGAAAATGACATGTTTAACCATATGACTTGACTCTTTTTTCTTTTTTTTTCCCTCATTCAGAAAATTTAAATTTTGATTTATCTTTAAATTATTTGCAAATTAAGTTTTCTTCAATAGATTTTTTGCAATAGATTTCAATTCTCAAAAGCAGTTTTCTGCACACAAGCTCACAAAAAAAGGTTATGCGTAACCCCTGATTATGAATCAACCTTTTATATGCAGAATTATGAAAAATAAACTGAAAACTCTCTTTGCATTGCTCAACCTACTCGGTTTTTATTCCTCATTGGTTAGCGATCTAATGACCATATGAGCTGTTCAAAGGCAACTTGATTAATGTACTATTCCACTTTTAAAAAATGAAATTGCATAGCTTTCATTTCATTACATTGATCGATAGAAAACTATTGATATTTCTTCAAAAATGCTCGAGGGCTTTACAGGGTTCGTACGCTTCCTGAAAAACTCTTGAAATGTGCTTTTTTTTATATATAAGGGCCCTTATAACTCCTGAAAATTGTGTTTCTACTCCTGATATTTCTATTTATCTCCTTAAAAATAATCATCGAAGTGTAAAAAGATTAGTAAAACCTTAAAACGTAGTGGGTTTTTTTTACTCGATAAAATGTCTCTGAAGTCAAAAATTCTTACCATACTTCAGAGTCTGCTACATATGCACTTCATCACTTCAGCTACAAAGAAAACCCTTCGGACAGTCCCAGAATGCACCACAATTCTCAACAACCAGGCGCATAGAGAGAAAACTATATTATAAGACATGTTAATTTTTTTCTTTTTAACTTTTGAATTTACTGTTCTTAACTCCTGAAAAACTCCTTAGTAACTCCTGAATTTTATTATCATAGATTGAGTATGAACCCTGAATTTAGCAACTTTGCTATTGGATGTATTGCTTGTCAGGAAAAATAGCCTAGGATATATACTTGGAAGGTCAATTGCCCTCTTATTCTTCTCTCTACCTATAAAATAGCTCTTGTACAACGACAGCATTTCTTTAAACCAAGAACTGAATGTATTATTCTTGGACCATTGAAATTACGATTCTAAAATACAAAATTTGAATCCTTTTCTTCAGTTACTTCTTGATACAAGACTGTCTTTAGTAAATACTTATATTCTTATTAAATGTGGTCATCAACCAGTGCTTGTTCCATAAACCTGATACTTAAATTTTTGTACCACAATCTCTGCTGAATTATAAAATTTAATACATCAAATATTTTAAACATACAAACTTTTTTACCAAGTACAACAACAGTAATAAAAGATTATTTATATATTGTGAAGGTAATATGATTGGTGATTTTTATAACTTTTTTTTAACTAGTTTAAGAAAATTAACAATTAATAAAAACATGTTGTTGTTGTTGTTTCTAATCTCCCTTTTGTCTGACGAAGTCAGACAATATCAGTGAAGCCATTGACATTAATGAAGTCTGACACTAGTTGTGGACAGTTATAAATGTCCTCCCAGTCCAGTCCAAGGCAGTCCAAAATGTGATTAATAAAAACATAAGTGATTTTAAATTGCAATTTTGCAAATGTTCCTTTGTAACTGTTGCTATACTTGCTAAACTTTTCATGCTTTAACCCTTTTGATCTGACTTTTACAGGATTAAAATTTAACACTGGAAATATAGTTTAGTTTAATGCTGATGTAAAAGAATATACAATGAATTGAAAGTTTTCCTTTTTTTTCCCCTTCAAAATCTCCTGAAATAATACATCCCTTTAGATATATAGGGTATTGTAATAAATGTATAATCTCGTAGTTATTTGATCACTGATTGGATCATTTGTCCCATTATTAAATAAGATTTGAACAAAAATGTCCCACAAAAACCATTACGTATGTGCCCATTTTAATCAAAAGGGTTAAAAATGACTCTTTAGAGTAAAGACCTTCCTTCTAAACATGCTATTTTAAACTTCAACATACCTTTTCTAACTAATGGAGATTGCCATTGTTTATATATATATATATGAAACTGTAATATATAACATATAAATCAAAATTATGTTTAAAAAAATTCCTATTTTTTATAATTATTTTTTAAATAGTAAATCTTATAAAAAGTTTTTTCTCAAAACATATTGTAAGATTGATTAAAATTTAACAAAGAAATTTTGAGGGTATTTTTTACTAAAATTTAACCGCAGTATCTTGTATAAGATCTTTTTAACCTGTATAAAAGTTTTCAAACTTATTTATCAAGAACTTTCCAAGGAAAGGTATATCAAAATTAGGCAATTTAACATTATGGTTATAAGGGTACTGAGTCACCTTAATAAAAACTATCGTAATATGTTTTAAAGAGTTTCAGTTATTGACTATATACCACTGATAAAAACCTCAATTGAAATATTTTGCAATATTTGTGTAATCCAATAAAATGTTACAGGTTTCCCAAACTATAGCCAGAGGTGGACCACGCTCTCAAATTGCAATACCAGCCCAGGGTATGATTGAGTTTCGTGATGCTCTTACTGATTTATTAGAAGAATTTGGAACAGATGATGGTGGTAAGAATTCTCAACTACTGTTATTTTGTCAATTGAACTAAATTACTTAATAATATTAAATAGATTATATGTAATACGTTTTTAGGAATAAGGGTTCAGTTCTTTTAGATGTTGTAGTTGGTTTTTCTTGGGGCCTGGATTGAAATATTTTTATTTGACACCTAAAGCCTATTTAATGATTTCAGAATTTAAAGGAGAATTGCCTGAAGGCCAACATATGCGAGTAGAAAACAAAAATTTTTATTTTGATATTGGACAAAATAGCAGGGGTATTTATATGCGTATATCAGAGGTAAGTGAGCATATTTCTTTTTTTTATTCAAAGCAGTGAATTTCTAACTTGATTCTATGCTTACTTGATTCTATGCTTGCAGTTTTGCTAACGAGTCTAGTAGATTATGTTTTCATTAAATAAGTTATTTTCATTACCAATTTGAAGTTGCTTTGAATTCACCTAAATCAGGTTATAGGTGATATTCCACTCTTACATTTTTGCTGCATAAGCGTCATTGCATTGTGACCAACATAACATTTTTGAAAGCCCTAATTTCTATGCAGACGTTTTAGATTCCAAGCAATAATATATATTTCCACTTTAGTGTCATACTGTGTGTTAATCAATACCAACAATTGACCTGTTGCAAACTTGGTACAATTCAGCAGAAACACAGATTTCAGCTTTTGTAACACAAATTCCTGTACCTTGTAGCTTAAAAAAAATAGAAAACTGGGTTTAATTAGATTTACTTGTTAGTTAATATGTAGTATAATGAACAACTCCCGCATTTTTTAAAAATGAGTGAAATTAGTTTATATTTATGAAGAATTTCTTTCTGATTCCAAATATTCAAACAAAAGTTCTTTAAAAAAATTACTTATTTAAATATTAAGAAAAGAAAATGCCCTGAAACCCAGTCTGATCACAACGATCCGCTATAGCTGTGACATCACAAGATTCTTTCGTTTCTATGGTTTGGCATCGGTGTTTGGTAGACAGTTGCCATAACCCATATCAATTGGCGTGATTTGCGAGAAACTTGCAAAACTGGCTTCTGCTGCTGTGTTTCATGCCAAGTTGTTTCAGATGTTGTGACTTCACATTTAATTCGAACCAAATGTGTAGTTTTCCCGCCAAAATCTAATAAGCGATTTTAGGTTGCAAATTTTTTTTTAAAAAAGGCGCAGTGAGCATAAATTTGTGTGTTTATGTCCTTTTCGAACCATTTAGAATTGAATAAAGAAATATTTTTAAAAATGTGGGATTTATCCATTGTGTAAAGTTTTTTCTGCAATCTTAGTCTTGCTACAGAAAGTTTTTTAAACTAGTGTCTAACTTTAAATAATAAATTAAAACTGCCCATATTTGTTTAAATATAGTAGAAAAATTTTGGTTTTGAAATCAGTTTTCAATTATGTTGGTTGGTTGGAAATAGCAAAACTAATGCTATTTATTTCAAATCATCCGTGTTTCCTCAAAACATTAAATTTATCCTTTAAAATATATTCTTTAAAATTATTATTTAAAAGCATTTACATAGCAAGAAAATACCTATCACATTTTCAGCATTTTAATTTTTTTGCATCATTGGTCATCGAAGTATACTATTGAATATTCTGAAACTAATGACAGGCTCTGAAATATATTAACAAACTATAACTGGTTGCAATTCTAAGTAAAAATTTAATTATGTCATGACCTATAGATAATGCTTGTAGCTAGTTAAAAAATCTAGGTAATTTAGTTGTAAATTGAAAGTCATTAAAAATTTCTAATTAAATTGGCATATCTTATAATTACTATAAATAAAACAATAAAATAGCATGTTTTGCGTGTTTCATAATGATTTGGTGTGTTTTCGAGGCAAGTGGTTGATCATTTCTTGACTTTTTTCTAAACAGACAGTTATCTGCAATCAGTGCATTGGCTTTTGCAGCCAAACTACCATTTCAGTGAATACCTAGTGACAAAAATTATGGTATTAGCAAAAGTTTTGTTTTTCTTTTATTCTGTGTTTCTTAGCTAGAATTAATTTTGTATCCTTTTCTATGAAGCAGTGGTTTGCAACCTGCACTCCAGTGACCACAGGTGGTCTGAGAAAAAGTCAGTTTAATATTAAAAAAAAAAATTGTGTTCACCTTAACCATATGTTTCACGTAACACTTCTGTAGGAAGCGGGATTTCCTCTTGTTATAATTATACAGAACAAACTATCTCATTTCAAAATAAAAACAACTCGTATGAAAAAAAAGTTATCATAGTTATTGCATGCATAAGAACATTGTGCTCTCAACAATTAGAGTGAATAATTACTTGGAAACAAGTTTGGTGTCCTTTTCGGCATTGTGTTACTCGGATGAGTCTCCTATTTCCCACAACGGCTATGTGCAAAACATGAAATTTTTCAGACTGACTAAAAACATGGTTCGTACGTTTTTTAAAAAAAACCTTAAAAAGTGCTTGAAAAAAAATCTTTCATTTTCAAGTTCTTGAAAACCTTGAATTCTGTAAAAATACGTTTAAAGTGCTTGAATTTCACTTTATTTCTAAAAATATAGCATCATAAAAAATTTTGGTCAACAAAGTGAACAAAATCTTTTTAATTTAGTTAAACCAATCATCAAAGTTGAACATTCAAGGATTTCGTTATTCTCCCTTTGATGAGTACAGCGCTGCGCATGCGCAACATAATATCTGATCAAGTCACGTGATCTCTTGTTTCGTTTTTGTATTGTGTTAGCTAATTTTTGCGCACTGTTTAAAAATGGCAGAGAAATGCATTTTCAATTCAAGCTGATTTGAAAAGCCTAACACGATGTGTGCCAAAAATACCATAATGGGTAAAAGTGATTTAAAAAGCCATGTGAAAAGCCAAAAGCACATGAATTTAGTTTTTATAAAAAATATGATGAGGATTGTTTGAACCATTTCTAATGATTAAAAAATACCCCAAAGCGGATATTTTTCGTAACAATCAACGTCGTCAGCCTGATGAATGGATATGTAACTGAAAACAAAGTTTTGGATACTGAAATACTATGGACAATGGACGTTGAAAACACTAAAAAATCACGGCTCTTGCAAATTAAATGAAAACGCTGATAAATTATGTAATTACATGTTTGCCAATTGTGTGATTACATCTAAATTTTGATATGGAGGGAGACAAAACATATTATGCAGTATTTGGAATCATGCCTTCAAATTAAATTGGAAGACAGTTTAATCAATAAGACTTTTGTAATATTTGACAAAAGTCAAAAATGATGAATCAAGAAAATCAAATGGGTGTTCACATCTGCTATTGGCATAATGAACAATTTCCGCGTTTTTATTTTATTTTTTTATTCAATTCTAAATGGGGGGGGGGGGGTTTCGAAAAGGCCATAAACTCAAAAAATATTGCTCAATTCGTTTTTTTTTTTTGTTTTTTTTTTTCTCCTTTTTTTTTTTCTTCCTCAATTTGCAATCAAAATTTCCCTGTTAGACATTGACAAAAAAAAACGATTCATTGAATGTGACGTAAAGAGATACCAAGCATTTTGGCTTGAAATACGGCAGCAGAAACCAGTTGTACAAGTTTCTCGCAAATCGTGCCAACCTGTACGTAATATGGCAATGGTCTACCAGCGCCTACTATTTGGCAGAAACCTCACGATAACCATAGAAACAGTAGGATCCCTTGATGTTACAGATTTTGTTGTGTGTTTTGATCGGACTGATTTTGGCTCAGTTTTGAAGCATTTTCTTTTCTTAATATTTAAATAACCAATTTTTTTAAAGAACTTTTGTTTGAATATTTGGAATCGGAAAAAAATTATTCATAAATATAAACTAATTTCACTCGTTTTTAAAAAATGCGGGAATTGTACCAAGTGAGAACTAGCTACTTTACTTCTGTTTTTATTGGACAAGGTACTGCTTCTGATATATTGGAAAGTTTTTCTTTCCTATTGTAACGTTATTTTTTTTTATTGAAACTTAAAAAACATTTTTTTTGTATTTACTTGATTTGAACATGCACTGTTTGCCAATAAAAAAAACTTTATACTTTTTTTTTAATGTGTTTTTATTTATAACGCATCCTTGAAAAATCCTTGAATTTTTTTCCCTTCAAGTACATGAACCATGAAAAATCTTATTTCACCCTGTTAATAAATAAAAAATTAAAACTTTGACACTTCTATAGGGTGCATCCAAACTATTGTAGTAATCTTGCAAAGTTGCATGCCTTTTTATTGAACCAGCAAATATACAAACTGCAGTCTTAACGCATTATAGCCAGTTTTCAAACTGCAACAAGTAGCATCTAACACTTCCACGGCATATGCACCTTTGAATTCTAAACAAGACAGCATTCACAGTTTTAAAGTTGACTCTCCTGTATGGCAACTCATATACAATATTTGCATGGTTCTTAAAAATTCTCAAGACCTACTTCTGGTTATGGTCGGTCTATATAAAAGGTCCCTTAAAATCCTTATTTTTCCCTTGGCGTTTTTATTTTAAATTGCGAATTTATCCCTAATTTGATTTTAATATTTCCCTCTTTTACTGGTTTGAACCCATCTTTTAATTTTAAAGCAGTTTTATCTTCCAAGATACTTTGAGTCTCTGAATTCCAGGAACACCACTTCCTTTTACTTCAAGTATGTATGACATAAAAGGAAAAGTTGCCCAAATTTTAAATAAAATTCTATTTAAATTGTTTATTCATCAGTTTTGAAAACAATAAGTTTTGTCACTACAAATTTATAAGAGTCCCTTAAAAAAAATTAAAGTGTCATTAAAAAGTCCTAAGAAAATACTAATTTTTTACTTTTCAAAAGCTGTATGAACATCTTATATAATGAAGAGCCAAAAGATATTTTTAAAAAATTGCTAAGTTTGTCTCTTCTATTTATCCAGGGAGTGTCCTAATTCTATGTGTGTTCTTCTAGGTTAAGAGTAATTTGAGAACTGCCATCACCATTCCAGAGAAATCGTGGTCCCGCTTTCGAGATATATTTGCCGACTATGTAGACAAGATGAAAGAATTGTCCGAGAAATCTGCTCCAGGGGGTAAATGAAATTCTGTCTAGTGCCATCCTGAGCAAAATCAATTGTACAGAGACATTAGTAGTATGCGACACGTTCTTTGCAGATTCCGACTGTCCCGCTGGTGATTGTTTAGGTGCTGTTATTTGTTCCCGGTGAATGACTGTTTTCTTTGTTGCGTCGCTAAAGAGATAAATATTTAAAAAATAACACAAAATAAATAAAGCTTTGGCCCATGCTAACGCTGGGCCTTGTCTCTATGGACCAGAAACCCGGTGAAAATATGGAAGCTGTAGCTGTTGTATGTTTTGTTACGAGCATTGGTTTCAGATTGAACAGTTGCTGAAAATGTATCTAGGCAAATGAATTATTATATGTCAAATTGCTATTTTCTAAAGCTTAGTTTGGAGTGAAATTGTTCTTGGGTGAGAATTTGTGCGTGATTTTGTTTCTACACTGAAGGGGTGATCATTTTCGGAGTATGTGTATGCGCAGTTCAAAAAAAAAAATGTTTGATGCAGGATTTCAGTTGGTAGTTCATTATTTTTGTACATGTACATACATGTGTTAAAGCCTGTTGCTGCAGATATTTGGAATGCACATCTGAAGTGTTTATCACAAGTCCACAAACCTGTTTTGCAATTATCATATGTAAAAAGACAGTATTATACTTGGAAAAAAATACCAGTCCCTGACTAAAAGGAGTATTACCTTTTAGTCATTGTTCTATATTTTGGCCTGTTACTTTAAGGACTTATACACTCGTGAATTCAGTGATTACCTTTGCAGTGTAGCACACTGATATTTTAATTGTGAAATACGAATTTTAAAAGTAATCTGCAAAGTTTGCTTCCTGGCTGTCAATATACTAACTATTATGCATTGCTTATCCGCTAAACATCAGCCTATTTGTTGCATCCCGAGTGAAATATTAAGAGTTTTAACTACTGTATCAGAGAGGGATTGTGTTTCTAGAGCCTCTTACTGCTGTAAGTATTTTTTCAAAAATATAATTTGTCTCAAAGCAATGATTATAATCGATTCACATTTACACACATAATTTATATTAAAATAAAAACAGTACCACTCAAGTCACAGCAGTAGATCACATTTTTTTTTTCTCAGTTCAGTGTAATTTTAAGCAAATAATTTTGCTCTTGGAGACTATAAAAAGCAAGTTCGAAATACTTGGAATGTGGGGCCACCATCTGGTAACTAAAGCTAGAAATACAAAAACAATAACAATCAAATGGTTTGAATGCCATGTTACTTCTGACATCTGTTAAATATTTGGTAATTAACTAGTTGTACTTGTTACATTTAATGTCTTTCAGACTTTGTAATATAAGTTAGTGAATGTACTGTTAAAAGGTTAAGAATGAGATTTTGGAAGTGCATCTTGCTGTTTTACCCAGCTTACAAGAACTACTGGTCAGCTATGAATAGTAGCATGTTGTATGGTATATTTGAAGGTATGTCATATAGGCATTTAAATCCCTATTGATTCCTCTGCTTCTTTTTGTTGAATACTTTCAACTATAGTGTTTGGGATGTTTCCATCTACTTTGAAGGCACATTTAATTTTGTTATGTACCAGTGAAGTCTTTGAACTGGTTGGTTCATTAGCTTGATGAAACAGAAAGCTGCACTTTCCAAAGGTTGTTGCTTGTTACACTATTTGAACTGTTTGCTGAACTAAAACCTGTTCAGTAAATGTAACCCAAATCAAAAGAGAAAAAAAAAAAATCTTTATAATATGTATTTTCTCCTGCGGTGTAAAAATTTTGGGTTGGGGTTCAGCACAGATAAAGTGAAAATTAACATTCACTGTAGTTTTAGTCTGTTGAAAACTTACTAGCAGTCTTTCTCTGTATATATCAAAAGTCTTTTTTGGATTGACTTAAAAATTAGGACACAACTTTGTACATTTTTATGGGCAGTTAGAAGTTTCTTTAACTATCGTTCAGAGATATAGGAGCCACAAGCAGATATATTATGTTCTGAGGATGCTCTTGTATTTTGTATGTAAATATGTGTGTGTTAAGTGATATTATATATTGCCTTCTGTTTATATTTTTTATGAGCTCACCTATTGGAATTTAATTTTAAAATATTTAAAAATGCTGAATTTGCTTTTTACTGTTTCAATTTTTACTTGGTCGACTTGTCATTTTGATACTTCACTTTGACTAAAAATTGTTCTCTGTTGTAAGAAGTAAAAATGTTAGTATTTGAAACTTATTTTTGACTATAAGAAAAGCATGTTTAGGATATTGTTAAAGTTATATTGTTCAGGTTACTGAAGTCTGGGACTCTTCCCATGATTTAAATAGGTTCTATGTCTGTTGACCTAGCTGTAACTTTTCACAAAAGAATGTGTTATCAGATCTGTTAATATTGAAAACTTAATGTCTTAAAGGCTTTAATGATTAGTGCTTACATGGGCTGATAATTAGTCTGGATTTTTACCGGAAAGTGTGATGTTTTGCGGAAGGGAGGTTACATGCGTGACTTCTTTGTTTTCTTCTGGATAGTTGTGTTTGAATGAATTGTCTGTAGCTTTTAAAAGGCTTTCTAATAGGGTCCTTAGGTGAGCTACACCTAATTTTCTTTTCCAAAATTTTTAATGACCTTTGTCAAATGCTGTTGTTACATAAGTCTGTTTGCAGTGACAAAGAGAATTGCTTCTCTCACACACACCGGCCATTGCTAGCTATACTTTTCTATTAGCAGTTACTGCCAGGCTGCATTTTTTCATAAAAAAAAAGTAAATAAAATCCCCGACATTAATTCAAATATCATACTGATTGTTTAAGTTTGAAAAGACTTCAAAAGTTGCGTGAGCCCCCTTTTTTTGATATTTTTGGTGACTCCCTTCTTGGGTGAAACTCTTCTTTTGGATTTATTTATGGGGTGACATAGCAATCACACTGCCACACTAAAATAATTGAGACCGGGTTGTTGAACCCGGTAACATGCGCATCTAGAGAATTTAAAGAGGTTAGTTATTTGTTTTATATTGTTGTAAGATAAATGTTAGTGCAGCACTATAGATTTGTTTTTGTTGAAAATTTTGGTAATTTTTTTTTTCTTTTTCCCAATTTTATTCTTATTTAAGTCTAAAATTTATTGCATTGTGCAAGGGCGGATTTGGAAAGCTCGTTGATGTGTATAGACTTCTTAATATATTTGAACACATATTTCATGAATTACCCCGGTGTTTTTCCAAAGTTTTTATCTTTTTTGAATTTTATAAGAACTTGTTCTGTGACGGAACTACTATTCCTACAAAATATGCAGTTGAAATTTCTTGTTATATGTTCCTAGTTTTGTAGATATGAATGCTATGTTAAATATTTTCCATGCTATACTCTTTTGAAACCAGTGATTTTTTTTTTATTATATATAACCTTATTGAATTCACACATCTTATTAATGAAAGTATCCCTTTTCTTGTATGAAAATTTAATATAAAATTGTATTGTATTTTTTTGTAATGGGTAAAATATGATCTCTCAGTGTATGAATTATTTGTATTGGGAAGTATCTTATCTGCCCTTGCTTTTTCAAAATGTTAGAATGATTTTTTTTATGTATAATTTAAGCTGACAGTGTTTTATTTTCTTTATTTCACCCACATCAGAGCTTTAAGGAAGAGATTAGTGGGGATACTGTTAAAACTGCACAGTTTTATGACTTATGTAAAACCATTTGTAGATATATTTGTGAAATTTTATGTAACTTACTATGTTTTAAAAATATTCCTCTATTTTTAGTCTGTATTTCTTTAACTACATTCATTGCCTCATTTCACTTCCAAATACTAGACTAAAACACAAGTAGTTTGTGCCATAACACTTTGTCATCTTAATCTGTTTTATAGAGCATAAAAATATTAATGCTGCTTAAAATCCCTACCTTATGTCTAAAATACGCTACTTTTTAACAAAAATGTTTTGCATAAGAATACATTCATAAACTTTTTTTCCCCCTTGTAAAAGTTTAAGGATTCTGAATTTTAATATAGAGGGCATTCATAATCATTGTTCACCTGTCTACAGTCATGTAAAGCCTGTCGTAACCTTCATAAAATTTTGTATATATACTATTAAAATCAAGGAAAAATTATCGTAAAAGTAAGTAAATAGTTAACGATAGAAATTCAGTTTTGATATCAAAACAAGTTTAAAATGCATTTAAATAGTACAGGAAAACATTAGAAATTGCTGGTAACCTTTAGGAATAAAAATAGTCTGTTTGTCTTTAAGAATGTAAATCCACTACTAGTGTATACTTGGCATTTTAGTGGCTGGTCCCCATCCTATACTTTGAAAAGTATTGTGCATCCGTAGAAGAATACATGATGTTACACTATTGATTGATACCATAAGTGTTCCCATCCACAAGTACATGTACTACACCTTCCAGTTATAATAATCTTGATTGTGAGAAATAAGAAAAAAATTGTTGCATGGTTGCAATTGATATTTGTGTGATTATTTTTCAGATAAGATATAAGGGAAAGGTTATAAAGTATTAACTAATAGATATTTATACAACATATAAAAAAATATAAATGTTTCATTTATTGTTAATGGTGTAACGAATATATTAACGGGGGTATTAACAAATTTCAATTGTCAATTTTGATAGAAATATTTATCGAAATGGTAGAAAGTTGTATCGCTCCATTTGCTATAGAATCAAAATTAACTTTCTTAAAAGTGGTTTAAACCAACTGAATTTTTTTTTTTTTTTTAACCCTGCTAAATAGCTACTAGTTCCTTAAACAAAACATATAGGACTCAGTTTAGATCTTCTCGTACACAAACCATATGAGAAGTATTTGAAGGACTAGTTCTTTATGGTGATTTGTTTTGTATTGATTGTTTTCAGTGATGTAATGATTTTTGGAGGGGCCTCCCATGAAAAAAATTCATCCCCTAAATTTTCTCCTACAATTAAGAAAAATGTTATTGCCTAGGATTTTTTTCTTGATGCAGCTTCAGTCTGGAAAAAAAAAGTTAAGTATTGCAAATGTTTTTAAAATTTTCAGTGCCTGAAAAAAGTAAACCTTAAAAAAAGGTTTAGGTTGAGGATATTTTGAAATTTTAGCAATTTTGTTATTAAAAAAATTTCAGGCTGTGCACACAAAGTTGGCTGTGAGCACTCAACTTTTAATCTGATAACTATTTAGAGCCCAGTTATAAACATTACATAGAGAAAGCTGTAGTAAAATCTACGAAAGACTGATTTGGATTTGATTTTTTAAAAGTAGACTACCAGAAAAAGGTCATACGAAAGCTAAATTTAGAAATATGGATACATTTTTTAACAGAATACCAGGAGAAATCACTATACAGGCTTGGCCGATGACGAGTAGCTGTTTACAGTACATCTTGAAAGCAACCAACCAAAAAAAGACGTTTTTTTAGTGTAAGGAGGTGAGCTCGACTGTTCTGATAAGATCTTTCGACATAATCTTGTACAGTGTAGCCAATACTAAACTTAAATTGTTAAGACACATTTCTAATGGCATATGATAAACATAGACAATCAAAAGGTTATGTATGAAGAGAAAAAAAGGACATCTAATTAAAAATTTCGCCACAAGCTGAACTGATAGGAAAGCATTTTTAAATTAATTAAAAACTATCCAATATATTGTTGAGTAGCTGTCCTTTAAATTATTAATTATGTGAAGCATTATTTTTGAAATGTTAAATTATTTAAAAAAATATATAAAAGTTATGGTCTCAACACTGTATATAAAATATTATGGCCTGTTGATTTTTCTATAAGATCAGTTAATGCTTTAATTAAGGCCATGCTGTACTAACGATCACCTGAATAAACAATCGTATAATACATGACCTTTTATTCGCTCTTAATAGAAATGGATCCTTGGAGAATTGTAAAAAAAAAAAATATGTGTCGGGTTTATTATTTAAAGCAGTATCTTTGAACAAAATTATCCTCTTAATAGTGTTAGAATGTCGTGGAGAAAAGAGGCAATTTGCCTAGTCTATGTTATTACTTTGAAGTTGACATATTGCACTTTCTACTTTTGGAATGTGTCTCAACAACTAAATAATATGTTATTTCATTCAAAATGTTAGAAAGTATAAACAAGTACCAGAAAATTACACAATGTTAAATCACTTAGCTTTATTTCACAGGTGTACATTTACAGCTCTTTTAACTTCCTTTGCTTTGTTGCTTAATTATGCAATGTATAAACATTATTAATTCAAGAGATTCCTCTTTTTTCTATTATTCGATCTCTAATGACAATATATGTAATTTGAAACAGTTATATTTTTAATTACCAGTGCTATTTATATACCTTAATTGCTCATTATCATTTTTGTCTCGTACTTTAAAGTTTTAATGTCGACAGATTTTCTACCATCAAGTAAGGGTCTGGTTACTCTAGAAAATTGTTGTGAATGAGCCAAGTTCTAACCTAAAAAACGACTTCCGAAATTTGGCTGATTGTATTCACCATAGTCACTATATCTTCCTTGTGACTGCGGATACATTGGTCTAGCTCTTGGTCCATACCCGTAATCTGGCTCTCTAGATCCATAATAACCATCAGGATAATACTCTGGAGGTGGATAGGGGCCTCTTCGTCTTGGTTCGTAGCCAGACTGTGGATAAGGAACAAATCTGTTGCCTCTAGCTGGCCATGGTTGATATCCATTTTCTTGGCCATAACCACCTCTACATCCATATGAATAACATGGTTGTCTTACAACTTCATAGACCGGACTTCTATGGGATGAAACTTTTTCTGAATGGCTTTTTTGCTTGTGGTTGTGGGGTCTTGGATTGGGTTTCGGCATCCCGATCGGTTCGGGAATAGTTTCAGAAGCTGACGAAGTGAAGGTTATCTCTGAATTTTCGCTTTGTTCCAGATCAGAATCGCTTGTTGAGTTAGGGGTTAGCATTAAACTGTCCTCATCAGCCCAAGCAAGATTTGCTGAAAATCCAAGTAGAAACCAGATCTAAAGCAAAAAGATATTTTTAAAAGTTACAAATTTTAAAATATATGCAACAATTTTTCAAAAAACATCAATGTAACAATCTTAAAAAAATTTAACAGATAATTTTATCATTTGCGATGATTATTCGAATGTAAATATCTAGTATTTCTTAAATACTGAATCGGTTTATGTTGATTAACTACACATAATACCATGAGTAGACAATTTATTATGAAATCCTAACAGTTTTGGGCAAAATATTTCACTAAAATGAAGGAAGCAAATTTTAATAATTAATGAAAAAAGTCTCATAATTCCAAAGTAAGATTATTTTTTTTTCTTCTATAGAACTGTTTTCGAAATGTCCTTTTTGCATAATATTAATATAGGAAAAACATTTTTACAGATCTTTCGAGCGGGTGCGAAATGATACCTTTGTCCCCCACTGCTAGTGGAGCATGGGGTGATTGCCCCTGTGTAGTTGGCGCCTATACTTAGTGCTTGTGACAGTAGTAAAATTAATGTGTTTGTGCAGAAATAGGTTAAACAACGCGACTTGACGGACTTAGAAAGTGGGACATGGAGCTAGTATCGATGAAATCTTTAAATTCGCGAAAAGTTTAAGAGTAATTATTGTCAAAGGGATAAAAAAATGAAGTGTTCGTTTAAAGAAACATAGTATGAACTCGCGAATAGTAGTTGTCATCAAATAGAATGCCCGAGAAGAGCGCGGAATGCAACAGTGTCATTTCGTTGCCAATGTTATGTTCATTTCATGATGTCTCTACCAAAAAGAATTGACTCGGTATTAAATGCAAGAAAGCAGGGGACTAAACGAAGCTCTCAGAAGGTGTGCATTGTGTTCAATAAATTGTTTACATAGTGGAACAAAAGGTATAATTGACATTTTGCCAGCGCGTTTAAAATTGCTTAGTGGAATTACTTTTTCCAAAGTTCATCACTGTTTTACGTTATATTCTATTGCTGAGAGATAGGTTATCTCAACGGACTTAAATTGCGATTTTCTCTTTTCTATAGTGCTGCCATCTATGGTATGAAATCACAACTTTCCAAATATTTTGGTTTTCTCAAGGGACTTAATTTTCGATTTTCAGTTTCCTACAGTGCTGCCATCTACGATATACAATCGCAACTTCTCAAAGATTTTAAACTATTTCTATTAACTTCGATTTTCAAACAAATAACACGACGATAAAGTCTAAATAAACTATTCGTCAGAATAAGCTGAAGTCTTTAAATTGGTATATCATTTATCAATTTTGCCTTCGTATAACGGGAGAAAAAGGGTTCGTCACAAAAAAACGCCGTCCAGCATAATCTGTGATATAATATCTTTGGACTTTAGCAAACTATCATTTTAAACAACAAAAAATACAATTTAACTGTTTAATAGACATATTTTATTAACCACTGGAGCGAAACTCGGTGAATAAACTCGATGGGGTGAGGGGTGTTCTAAACTTCCGGATACTACTTTACCAGTGGGGGGGAAGAAGTGAGGGGATGTCCAAAGGCACCTCCCCCCCCCCCCACCACCACTTGTCACACCCCAGCGATAAATTTTATAATTTTCTATCTTTTATTAAAAATACATACTAGCAAGGAAATAATTTATTCTTCCTAACATTGAATAAGAGTCCAAAATTTATAGTTATTTTGATGAATTTTCTGCAATTTAGTTTCTTGCTTGGAAGTAAGAGATGAAATGAAGTAATAATTCAACGTTATATGCTCTGTTTATTTAGATTTAAATGTGCATACTTTCATGAAATTAATAAAGAACTTTTTTATTTAAATAGTTTGTCTTTATATGAAAAAGAATAGAAATTTAACTTAAAAGAAAGTTCATCCAAAGCTGAAAGATGACCAACTATAACAGTATTTGTTAATAAAAATACATATATATCTTTATCTAAAGTACTATAATACATTTTTATAATAGCTTGATATATAACATAAATAGTGTTTTTTTTTTTTTTATATATATATTTGGAAACTTTAAGCCACTTTTTCTCAGTGTCACTACATTTAAAGGTTAATGTTATTAATACGCTTTTATTAGCTTCAGACGTATGTAACGGAATCTTTGAACATGATTTTGACCCCCTTCAAAACGTCGGATTAACTCGAAATTTGGCATACTTATTAAGGACCGATGACAATTCAATAATTCAATAAGTTTGTCGCTTTATCACAAGGATTAACTCGTGTTGCCCTTGCGCCGTTAAATTCCTACCAACCAACCTTCTCCGAAATCGAACCCTGGTGTGCCGTTTGAAAGATTTGTCGTTTGAACGACAGTTATACAAAGCGTGTTTTTTTTAGTCACATTATCCTTACCAGGATCTTCAGGATTAGTGATTTTTCATATTCAGAGACATGGTAGTGTTTTGTGCCAAGTAATACGGTGTGTACTAAGGCATACACATGACTTAAATTTGAGACAAGCATGTGACTATTGGCAGAAACAACTGGAGAGTTTTGTACACTAACTGAAAAAAAATTAGAGTTTACAGAAAAAATAATTAATAGTTTAAAAACTAAAAAACACGCTTTAATAGAAAACCAAACTAAAAAGTAGAAAATAATTAATAGTTTAAAAAACTAAAAAATACGCTTTAATAGAAAAGTGAACTAAAAAGTAGAAAATAAGTTTGAAATAAGAATAGAGTGATTAACAAGAAATATTTATTTTATCGTAAAAAAGCGTGGGGTGCTTGATGTCAATTGTTGAAAATATTTAATGACAGATATTGGTAAGAGTAGAGCCATTATGAAAATATCTTAAAAAACACCCCACGCTTTTTTACGATAAAATAAATATTTCTTGTTAATCACTCTATTCTTATTTCAAACTTATTTAAAATTATTTTTTACTTTTTAGTTCACTTTTCTATTAAAGCGTATTTTTTAGTTTTTTAAACTATTAATTATTTTTTTCGTGGTTTTTAGACGGATTAAGTGTTTTTAAAAGGAGGAGGGGGGGGGGGATTAATTGCGATGGTTATAGAAGTAGGGGGACGCGTCAACCCACACTTCTAGCACTGTACTTTACTCTACCTACTGAATACATGGATTTTAATCTCATCATTACAAAATTACTGACTCCAATATCCTACAATTCTTTCAAATATATATTTTTATGAAATTGCACATAAATAATGACAGCACATTTTAATAATTTGAAGTAATTTTCCAATATTTCTGAAAATTTGTATTTTATATACAATAAACTAGAAAAAATAACAAACAAACAAAAATTCAAATATAAAAAACGTATAAAAACATATTTATTTAAAATTGTAAGTATACTGTAAAAACACTTCTTTACCGATTTTTGGAGCGGAGGCAAAATGATACCCTTGCCCCAGCTGTTGGTGGAACACTCGATCGCCCCGTGTAGTTGGCTCCTATGGCCATTATTTTATTAAAAGAAGAGAACACTGCTCTTCTCTATATATATAAGGCAAAGCCCTCATTCACTGACTCACTGACTCACTCATCACTAATTCTCCCAATTCCCACATAGTCACAACTCTGAAAATCGGCACAAATATCAACAATGATAAAAATAGAAAAAGTAAACTATTCCGATCTCGATTAACCCACTTTAAAGGGTCGAAAAGGGGTTAAACGTTCCAAACGGGGGACATTCGAAAATCCTACTTCCCACATAGTCACAACTCTGAAAATCGGCACAAATATCAACAATGGTAAAAATAGAAAAAGTAAACTATTCCGATCTCGATTAACACACTTTAAGTGGTCGAAAAGGGGTTAAACGTTCCAAACGGGGGACATTCGAAAATCCTACTTCCCACATAGTCACAACTCTGAAAATCGGCACAAATATCAACAATGGTAAAAATAGAAAAAGTAAACTATTCCGATCTCGATTAACCAACTTTAAGGGGTCGGAAAGGGGTTAAATGTTCCAAACGAGGGATATCCGAATGTTCCTCTTCCAATGTAGTCATTTTTCTGATATTTTTTTTGCAAATGTTAAAAAAATAAGTCATTCCAATATCGATTAACGAATTTTTAAGGGATGAAAAGACGACGCAACATTGAAACTATACGAGGATTAACTTAATGTCTAATTAACTTAATTCCAATACAGCTACTACTTTGAAATTTAGAACTAAGAGCAAACATAAACACAATAAACTATTCCAGTTTACTATTCACAATTATAAATTTCGTTTAAAATGTCAACAAAGGAAAGTTCCTATTTTGATAAATCAATTTGTCGGGATCGAAAAGGGAGCAAACGTCTGAAGTGTAGAATACATGAATGTCTTTTGATCGCTAAAATGCTAATGGTAAAATTTCGTAGCGCAGCACGGGTATTCAGCTAGTTCTGCCATACTCTGCTCCTTTCGCATAATTATCATGAATGTTTATTCTGATATTGGATACTTTTTTAAAAGGATGAATATTCAATTAAAGATCATTCTCTTGAAAAGGGGAATAAAACTAAAAATATCAAATATTCCATTTTAGACAATACATCTATCACTTAGCTGTCAAATAAATATTTTAAAAAAGTGTAATTTCTTTCAAAGACTTCTTCGTCCAGAGCAATATTAAACCACACATTTTTGTTTTTAAAAAAATAGGAACTTCATCAGTTTTCCTAGAAATATGTAGGCTCGAATTTTTCTTGAAGTCACGTGTGGCCTCTGTAGATGTTTCAGTTTAAACTCGGGAAATTTAACGCATTTTTTTGTCGCATAAAGAAGAGTTTCCACTTTCTTAAGAATGGCCGACTGCATCAAGACAATGCAATCAAGATTGTGTCATTTTGATTGATTTTTAATCGCAAGAACAACATATTTTGAACTAAACAATAGCATTTAAAAATTGTGGTTTCATTAAAAAAAAAAAGAAAATACGTTGTAAATAAAACAATGAATTTAGCTTATTTATTCGTTTTACCTCTTTTTCGAAAGACGTATTTTAAGGGCAAACAAATACGCTAAAATGCTACATTTTTTATTCGTCTGACAAAACTTTTCATGTATACTTTACGTGAGAAAAGAACTAAAGGAGATTTAATTCATTTATTCAAACTTGTGAGACAGAGGGTTTTGAATTTATTACAGATAGCAGAGTGAGGGGTATGGTTTTAAATTGTTTAAATCTCGCAGTTTAATACAGAAAGGAAAAAGACAGGGGTGTAGTGTAGGGTCGGAAGTATCGATTAAAATAAATATCGTTGCATAGAAAAAATATCGATTTATCGATACATGATTTTTTTAAATTTCATTTTCAGCTTTGCCAGAAACAAAGTTTTTCGATAAAAAAAAATTCTACTTTTCATGATTGCTTTTTTGTAAGGTGACTACTTATTCAACTGAAATGGATCTATTGCAAAAAAAAAAAAAAAGAGTTATATTTTCGCTTTATTGGTGCAGTGATTTTAAGAAAAATTTAGATAATTTTCAATAGTTCTTAAGTATATGGCAAAATATTGAATATTGGTGACATTTTAACTGCCTCTCAGCCAAGTTCAAACTTTAGTTTTGAAGTTTTTGAAAAGGGAATAAAGAAAATCGAAAAAACACATGGAACTACAAAACGATCATCAAAAAACTAATAATGTTTGAAAATATCGATATATAGGTGACTTTTATCGATATTTTTTAAAAAATATCGTCGTATCGATATATCGCAGACCTCTAGTGTAGTGGAGCCGATACGACGTACCGGTTCTTTTTTGAGAGCTGGTACGCCGTATCATCACTTTTTTTTAACTAATTAATAATAACTCATAAATTCTTTTAGATGTATTGTGGTATAAGTTAGTAAGAAAATAAATAAGTTAATTAAGATTATTTAATTTTTTTTTAATGATAAATTATGCAAAATATTGTGAATTTGTTTTTTTATACCTAAAAAAAACCTCTAGCTATATTTGGGGTTATCGGGAAACTTGCGCACCTGCAAGAGGGTTTTTTTAGAACTACAACCCTGGAGAAAACATCATTTCAACAATGTGGTGATTGCTGAATGGAATTGTTTGCCTGTGGATACAGGGAATTCAATGGGAGTGAGTGGTTTTAAGAGAAAATTGCATATTCATTGGAAGAAAGTTTTACTTTTAGCTGAATCGACCTTGCTAGGCATCGTGTCTGTAGTTGGTCGACTTCATTTGGATTTATGTCCCAGGTAGCACCGCGGTATTATCCAATGTCGAAAACGGGAGTTCTGGGAAGATTGGCCAATCCATGCTGAAACTCGAGCATCGTTCCAAAATACTTGATTTTTTTTTTAAAGAAATAACCATCACAAAACATATTTTTTACCCGTCCGTCTATTTTTTATAAGAAAATAAAAAGATATATATTTCAGTTTTAAAGCTCTGCATCAACAATTAAAAACTTCCAGTATAATTTATCCAGCACTGGACGAGAGTGGATAAGATTCTAGCAACGGCCAGTCTACATGGTCCACATCCGAATTCGCCAGTGTTGAGTGATATATTGGCCAGCGCATTCGTGCTACTGAGGATGTTTCATAACACGAATTATAAATGTGATTGGCATAAAAGGATACTCCAAAATGCTTAGCTATTAAAATAGTAATAGATATTTTAATTTCATACGTAGCAATTAGAAGTATTTCTTGATTGTCACAGTAGTCAAAATTTGAACCGTTAAAAAAATACCAGCGATCCGCGGTTAAATGATAAATTAACTTCATTGAAGATTCGGAAGGGTTAAAATTTGACAATGAACAATGAGGAACTTTCACGTTCTTTGGTTTTATTTTTAAATAAAAGTATAGAAAATGTCATGAAAAACAATACCATTCTTTCAAAAATTTGAGCTCGGATAGATATAGTTAAAACAAATATTTAGTTTTTCACTTTGCGATTTGGCGGGGAAAAGCCACTTTTGCGTGAAACGTCAACGCGCAGATTATGAACCAGTCTAAAACCTGTTTTAAACGAGGAATGAGTGAGGTTTTTCCTCTGATTTTCGACTTTATCTATGCGTAACACGTCACAGTTTTTTTAAGCGTTTTAGGTCATGTGACTTTTGCTTTGATTTCGGCTAATTTCAAACTCGATTTTTTTATTAATTGAAAGCATAAAGATAAAAAATAATTATACTGCTCAAATACATTCGTTGGATAACACTAGAAAATACAAAAAATATTCATTTTCCTCACTTGTGCAAGTTCCTCATTCCCACTTCTTTTTTCTTTTTTTTCTTTCTTTTTTTTCTTTCTTTTTTTTTTTTTTTTAATTCTAAAAGTTTCGAAACGGTCATAAACATAAAAATTTCTGTTAAATGTGCTTTTACTTTTTTTTTAATTTGCGATCAAAATTACCTTGTTAAAGGTTGGCGAGAAAACGACTCATTTCGTTGGCATTGAAAGTGACGAAAAGAGATCCCAAACATCTTGGCTTGAAATACAGCAGCGGAAACCAGATTTGCAAGTTTCCCGCAAATCACGCCAACCTGTACGGAATGTGACAATGGTCTACCAACGCCAACTTTTTTAACGCTATTTGGCAGAAACCTCACAATAACCATAGAAACTCTAGATTCTCTGTACGTCACGAATTTTGTTGACTGTTTTAATCGGACTGGTTTTAGCTCGGCTTCGGGGCATTTTCTTTTCTTGATAATTAAATAACTAATGTTTTTAAAGAACTTTTGTTTAAATATTTGGAATCAGAAAGAAATTCTTCATAAATATGTACAAATTTCACTCGCTTTTAAAAAATGCGGGAATTGTCCATTGACTTCAATTAAGGTAGGGATAGGTCCCAAAATATTAACCCATACACAAAAGTAAAACATACAATAAATACTCACGGAAAGCTTCTTAAGCATCATTTTTTTTTTAGTGATTGGAATGAACGTTGCGCACCGTCTGTGTCAATGAATATGAAATCGTACCCAATGCATCTGCTTTTATGACGCTGATTGTTTGTGTGAGAAATCTTTTGACAATCCTTGTTCATTGAGGTTAATTTCATTATGCGGGTGCCATCACGATGCTTCGAACATGGAAATGTAAACCACTGTGTTGTAACATGACCTCAGTGATGGATCGTGGGTTAAAGTGGAATGAAAAATCTAGAAAATCTAGTGAAATGTAAAATATCTTGTGTTTTAATGAAATTTTTTTGTTTGGGGCTAACACTCTCCTTTGCACAGGACCTCATCACTGTATACAGGCTCGTAAAACATGGGCTCAGCCCATTAGGTTTTCTAGGTTCCCCCCCCCCCCCCGTCTGGTTTTAAATGGGTTGCAACAAAATTAGGGGTGTGGAACATTGCACAACTTTCAGCAACATTATAATACTGACGTGGATTTGTGTAAAATTATATGTCCGTAAGAATTGATTTCCAAAAGATCTCCTAATTTTGAGTCTATAAAGTTGACACAAAAATTATGTTTAGGTTCATAAAAATCTACATAATTTCAAGCATTTCTAAAAGAAAAAAACTGTTTTACCTTCAATTACCCATATGTTTACATAGGCCTTTAACACAGAGTTCTTTTTCCTTGAGCATATCTCATCAACGATCGGTTTTTCATCTCTCCTCAGCTGCACTTATAAGAAAGGAAAATATAAGAATTATCGAAAAGTACATAGCCAAAATCATCATTTTGGCAGTTTTTTTTTTTTTTTAATTATTAATTATTATTATTATTATTTTTTTTAAAGACTCATACAAGAATTATGGCAAAAAATATCGCCAAACTGGCCAGTTTTGCTAAATGAATGACGAAAATATAAAAACGGTAAATGACACAAATCCATGTCAGTATTAGTGTAATTGAATGTCTGTCTATGTGTCTATCTGTCTGTAGTCAACGTAACTCCCGAACAAATTGACCTACGATGCTCAAATTTGGTGTGCGGGTTGGTGATGGCACAGGGACCTACTATTAAGGTTTTTGTCAAAAATCGCGCATGAGCATAAGGTAGCTACCATTGAAAAAATCGTGTTTTTTAGTAATTGCTAAAAAACGGCTCTAACGATTTTGTTCAAAATCGCTGTGGTTATGACTTTGAAGGTGTTCTAAATATTCCCACCTCCGAAATTCTCATAAAAATGTGATAAAAGCGTAAAAAGTGGGAAAACGAGTGCCTTTAACACAGAGCTCTCTGCTCTAGAGCATCGTCCCTCAATGATTGATTTTTATGCTGTTCACACACAAGCAAGCATAATGCAATGTCTATCGAATAAAACCACCAATTTAGCTTATTTCCCCCACCCCCCTTCTTCTTTTCTTCTTTTTTTTTTGTTGCTCACTTTAGATATTATTGACAAAATATCGCCGATCTGGCAATTTTTCTTTAAATGAGTGAAAATAAGAAAATGGTGACACCACGTTAAATTTTACTGCAATGACCAATATTATATAGTGTAATTGAAAGTTGTGCGATGTTCCACATCCCTTAACTGCCTTTATGGAAGCGTGCAGGATTAATTTAGAGGAGTGCAGGTGGAGTACACTTGAGAGCAAGGAGTCGAGAGTTTTTGCTCACACATTGATTTAAAAAAAAAAATTGTCAATGAATTTGCAGCTCAAATAAATAATTAATAGCTATGTTAGTTAATAGCTATACATTAATTTTCTGTTAAAATTAATGACCTAAAATTGATAATATACTTATATTTTTAAATCCTTTACATTTACTTTAGTTTTGTGTGTTTGTGGTGAGCAAATCTACTTAGGGCAAATAAATGCACTCGCATTCATTCAATCGAGCTGAAACTTGGCAGATAGATTGATTGTAGATGACAAGGCATTTTATCAAGCTTTGGGGACTGACACTAAAAGCCCGCTTTTACACACGCTTCTATTGTATTTTCTATGGACTAATTAAGTCACTTTTCGTCATCCCATCGAATTGAAATTTGAAAGATAAATTAGTTGACGAAGACAGTGGATTCTATCAAATTTCGGGAACTGTCACTAAAACACCTCTTTTGCACACGCTTCAGAGAACTAATTAATCCACTTGTCGTAAACCAATCTTTCTGAATCTTGTTAGATAAATCCGTTGTCGACGATAATGCATTTTATTAAGTTTTTTTGGGGAAAAAGAATGGTTAATTAATGGCACAGAATTGATGGTTTTTCTTTGTAGTGGTCACTCATTACGAAAACTTGATTTTAGCTCAAAACTGCCCGCTTTTACTCACTCTTCGATTCCAATTTCAAAGAATTAATTTATTCACTTGCCGTAAACCGATCAAACTGAATCTTGATAGATACATCAATAGTCGATGACAATGCAATTTATTAAGTTTTTTTGGGGGGAAATTGGTTAATGGCGCGGAAGTAATGGTTTTCGTTGTAGTGGTCAAGCAATATGAAAACTTGATCTGAGCTCAAAATTGATTAAGTTGCATTTGCACATAAAAGTTGGCAATGCATATTAAAGGATTTTTATTAAAAACTTTATTTTTATGGGTCAATTTTTAAATCCTTATGCGATGTTTGTTTGCTTGTTTTTGTGTTTGAATGTTGCGGGCAAATCTGTGGAGGATAAATTTATCCACTTGTCGTCACCCATACGAGTTGAAGTTAGACAGAAAGATTCCTTCTTGACGAGAAAACATTCTATCTAAGTTATGGGTAGTATCACTAAAGGCCGTATTTACATACGTAAAGCGTATGCAGCTTTCATGTGCGGGCGACGGGCCTCGATCGCGAGACCATTGGATCTCGAGACAGATACTTTACCGCTGTGCAAAAGAGTACTCCAGTGCACAGAAGCTTTATCTGTTATTTGAGGTCGCCACATTTTATTATCACTTCGGAGGACTAATTAATCCACTTGTCCTCATCCAACCTAGCTGGAACTTGGCAGATCGACTTGTCAATGACCACGCATTCTATCAAGTTTTAGGAGTAAAAAAGATTTAGCCCATGACCCGGAATGGATGTTTTTTTTTCTTTCTTTTTTCTCCTTAGTGTCACTCGCTACGGTCAGCACTGAAAAAAATCGATCTGGAATCAAAATTAAGTAAAAAAGTTGCAATTGCACATAAAAGTAGACAAATGCTTGTAAAAGATTTACATTAAAAACTATTTTTATAGGTTAATTTTTTTATGTGATTTTTAAAAAAATTCTTCACTTTATTTTACTATTGCCCCTCTCTGGCGACGCAAAGCCCATGGCAGTAGTCTTCCATACCAACTACAGGCTAAGCTCGTTAGACGGAGTCATTTAAACATCTCAATTAGTTCTTATCTAGAAAAATGTATAAGGGCGTCCTTGATATAGTTCTCCAAATTCGGATATTTAAACTCTCATATCCTCCAGAAACCCATAATAAATGCAATCTAATCTAACAAATAATATTTTGCACAATTTCGAATGATTGATTTTTATAACAAGAATGGGAGGTCTTTGCATCAAATTGAGAAAGAAAATATCAAGAGTTCATTATTAAACTCCTCTTTTTTTAGTAGAGGTCGGTGATATATCGATACGATGATATTTTTATCGATATTTCTAAAAAAAATATCAATATTAAAATATCGATAAAAGTCACCGATATATCGATATTTTCAAACATTTTTAGTTTTTTGATGATCGTTTTGTAGTTCCATGAGGTTTTTTCGATTTTATTTAGTCTCTTTTCAAAAATTTTAAAATTAAAGTTTGAACTTGGCTGAAAGACAGTTAAAACGGCACCAATATTCAATATTTTCCATACATTAAAAGCAATTGAAAATTATCTAAATTTTTCTTAAAATCACTGCACCAATTGAGCGAAAATATAACTCTTTTTTTTTTTTTTTTTTTTTTTTTTTTTTTTTTTTTTGTAATAGATCCATTTCAGTTGAAAAAGTAGTCACCTTACAAAAAAGCAATCATGAAAAGTAGAAATTTGCTCCTGAAAACTTTGTTTCTGGCAAAATTGAAAATCAAATAAAAGAAAATCATGTATCGATATATCGATATTTTTTTCTATGCAACGATATAGTATCGATATTTATTTTGATCGATATTTCCGACCTCTATTTTTTAGAGAAGTCTAAGGCGGAGTCGTTGAGAATCTTCCCCCTCCCCCTTTCCACAGTTAATAGTTTTAGATGAGATAGATTGACAATAACTTCGTCTAGCCTGTTCTAATCAATACATTTGCATGATGTGTTTAATGTAGATAAAAACAAGGCCGTAACTAAAACTTCATATCGGAAGATGGGGGGAGGAGGAGTTGAAAATATATTTTTTTAACAGTGTGGAGACATTCACAAATTACATAATATTACATTAAATTCATAATTTACGTACTCCCCCCCCCCCCTTCTCCTTTCCCTCTCTACGCGTGACGTAATTTATATACGTATGGGTATGCAATATGCATGTATTATAAAATCTTCGATTTTGTTTGTGTGTGAGTGCGTGTTAGTGGCGGGCAAATCTGCTGAGGTCTAGTTAACCCACTTGCCATCTTCCAATCGAGCTAAAACTTGGTAGATAGACTCATTGTCGATTGCATTGCATTTAATAAAATTTTCAAACTGTCGTTCGGAATCGTCACTAAAAGGCTGCCTTTTTCTTACGCTCTTGCACCGCTACGTAGGACTAATTAAACAATTGCCATTCGCCCAATCAAACTCAAACTTGGCTTCAAATCAAGCTAAAACTCTCGTTGTTGACGAGAATGCATTCTAACAAGTTTTGCGCCATCCCTTGGCTACTTTTAATCATGTTTATGTTGTCGCTCTGGAGGACCAATTAACCCACTTTTGCAGTTATCCAATCAAGCTGAACATATGAAAGATAGCAATGCATATTGCATAATGAAGGATATACATTAAGAACTTTACTTTTATGGGTTAATTTTTTGTTTAAATTCTGAAATTTAAAAAAAAAATTAGCTTTCAGTAATTTGAGATATTTGATCAACAAAGTTAAACTGCAATGAGTCGGATATTTTTATTCTATCTAAGTTAATTTAAAAATTATATACATATGAATTTTTTCAAATTTTTTTAAACAGTAGAAGAGGGTTAAATTAATTAAATTCATTTTTTTTTTTTTTTTTTTTTTTGTAATAAAGAAGAGGGAAGCAACTTTACTTAATTTTAGGGGGGGGGGGGTCAATTAAGTAAAAAAAAATTGTGACATAAGATGTGTATGACCCCCCCCCCCCCCCCCTCTCCTCCCTATAATATTTGATGAAAAGTATTTCGGCACCTCTGGATTATTGGATAAAAACAACTTAGATAATGAAAATTGGTTAGTGAAAATAAAATTAACCATCAGTTCAAATTTTCGCCACCAGATGGAAGCATCCCATTTCATATGGAAGTGAACTTCACAGGCCCAACTTTATCGGGGAAGTTGGGAATGAAGTTTTAGATAACAAAAAAGAATATTTTGATAAAGATTCCTATCTTGTAATGTTTGCCCTTGAATCGACAGTTGCTAAAAAATTTACAATTTTTAACAAAATTATATAAATATTTTTTTATTTTTTTATTTTGTATTCGTATAATTCGTTTATGTTCTTAACTGATTGATAGAAAGTTTTTTGAAGATCTGTCGATTTCCGCATACATCTAGGCTGCCCCTGATCCAGACAGCATTACTGTTATTAGAACCAGTGACCCATTCTGTGTGTATATAGAGGCAGTTTTCTGGATGACGGAAAGAACATTTTAACATCTTTTTTTCTACTTGTAAACAGATTAAAATAGTAATTAGGATGAATCTAGTACTTTTTATTTTATATAATATGGAAAAAGTTATATGGAAGAATAATTATTTTTACTTGGACAAATACACATTTATAACTTCTGACGCGTGGTCGTTGTCTTATAAGTATAAATATTACATACAAAAATAAATATTTTTCCATATAGCTTTGCCACCAAGTATTTTTTATATAAAAACATAAGTACTAGTTTATATTTTCAAAATAAAATCTGTATTCATATGTTTTCTGCATTTTTTTTAAAAATCACAATTGAAGGTTACTTTAAAGGGGAAAAAACGTATTAAGGGGCGACATCTCTAAGACTTGCATCATACTGATAAAATATACAGCACCGTCTTGAGAACTAACAACCTTGCATAGAATTGAATCAGATTGCACTGATGTGTCGTGAATTCCATATATATATATATATTGTATATATATATATATATATATATATTAATTCTAAAAGTGTCGTAAGGGTCCACAACAAAATGTATTGTTTAAGAGGTGGAGTCAGATCATCTTACATCTAGCATTAATAGTCAACATCACCTTAAAAATTTCTATCTATGAATTAATTTTTTTTTTTTTTTTTATTCTAAGTGTCGTATGGGTCTACAACAAAATGTATTGTTTAAGAGGTGGAGTCAGATCATCTTACATCTAGCATTAATAGTCAACATCACCTTAAAAATTTCTATCTATGAATTAATTTTTTTTTTTATTATTCTAAGTGTCGTATGGGTCTACAACAAAATGTATTGTTTAAGAGGTGGAGTCAGATCATCTTACATCTAGCATTAATAGTCAACATCACCTTAAAAATTTCTATCTATGAATTATTATTTTTTTTTTTTTATTCTAAGTGTCGTATGGGTCTACAACAAAATGTATTGTTTAAGAGGTGGAGTCAGATCATCTTACATCTAGCATTAATAGTCAACATCACCTTAAAAATTTCTATCTATGAATTAATTTTTTTTTTTTTTATTCTAAGTGTCGTATGGGTCTACAACAAAATGTATTGTTTAAGAGGTGGAGTCAGATCATCTTACATCTAGCATTAATAGTCAACATCACCTTAAAAATTTCTATCTATGAATTAATTTTTTTTTTTTTTTATTCTAAGTGTCGTATGGGTCTACAACAAAATGTATTGTTTAAGAGGTGGAGTCAGATCATCTTACATCTAGCATTAATAGTCAACATCACCTTAAAAATTTCTATCTATGAATTATTTTTTTATTTTTTTTTATTCTAAGTGTCGTAAGGGTCCACAACAAAATGTATTGTTTAAGAGGTGGAGTCAGATCATCTTACATCTAACATTAATTGCCAACATCACCTTACAAATTTCTATCTATGAATTATTTTTTTATTTTTTTTTATTCTAAGTGTCGTAAGGGTCCACAACAAAATGTATTGTTTAAGAGGTGGAGTCAGATCATCTTACATCTAACATTAATTGCCAACATCACCTTACAAATTTCTATCTATGAATTTTTTTTTTATTTTTTTTTATTCTAAGTGTCGTAAGGGTCCACAACAAAATGTATTGTTTAAGAGGTGGAGTCAGATCATCTTACATCTAACATTAATTGCCAACATCACCTTAAAAATTTCTATCTATGAATTATTTTTTTATTTTTTTTTATTCTAAGTGTCGTAAGGGTCCACAACAAAATGTATTGTTTAAGAGGTGGAGTCAGATCATCTTACATCTAACATTAATTGCCAACATCACCTTACAAATTTCTATCTATGAATTTTTTTTTTATTTTTTTTTTATTCTAAGTGTCGTAAGGGTCCACAACAAAATGTATTGTTTAAGAGGTGGAGTCAGATCACCTTACATCTAACATTAATTCTCAACACCCCCTTACAAATCTCTATCTATGAAATTAAAGAAATTATGTTATTAATTAATCATTAATAATTTTTTTTTTAAATATTTAATTCAAAATTACACGCATGTATGACCTTTAACAAGCTATCGTTCGAAACATAAATTAATTATTTGTAATGGACAATTCTCGCAGTTTTTTATTAAATTCTAAATGTTTCGAAAAGGCCATAAACACAATTTTTTTTTTAAATTTGCAACGTAAGTTCTCTGGTTTATTTAGGCTGGAAACCGAATCATTCGCCTCGAAGCTAATGTGACGTCACCTGTTCCGAACTTGGCTCGAAACACAGCAGCGGAAACTAGTTTTGCAAGTTTATCGGCCAAGCGACACAGGATATGCACTTGGTCTAAGAAACTCACACCTATTTTATTTGGCAGAAGACTCGAACTGCGATGGTACGAGGTTTTCGGACATTTTCTTTTCTTAACATTTAAATAACTAATTTTTTTAAAGAACTTTTGTTTGAATATTTGGAATCAGAAAGAAATTCGTCATAAATATTAACTAATTTCACTCGTTTTTAAAAAATGAGGGAATTGTCAATTGAGTTCATTTTTGTTTACATTTCATGTCATACTTTTGTACCTCGGAGACTGACTTGAAGCAAAGATTGGCACTCTTCCAATTTTACCTAATTTAAAAGAATAAATAATAAATGTAAAACAAGCCTATTGTAACAGTAACTGTCACAAAAAGAAAGTTTCTGCACACGTTTATGTCACGATGCACCAGGTCCAGAGATACCAAACGTGTACAAATTTGATGACAATGACTGAAATCTCTAACAGTTTAGGATTAGGTTAACAACATGAAAAGCCATGGCAAGAAAGATCCGAGTCCAAATTTTTCGAAATCGAGGTTTTCCCGCCATCTGCAAGATTATACAGGGCCTGATTTACCATTAGGCCCACTAGGCCCGACCCTAGGGGCCTCCAAATTTGGGGGCCCCCAAATTTTGAAAGTTTTCTGAAAATTTTAAATTTAATGGTCTTTTTATGGGAAGTACTGAACAAAAATAATAAAAATTTTTTAGTTACACATCCGCAAATTCCATATTTTTTATAGTCACAGAGAGTTAAGTTAGATAGATTAACCTAATAAAACCTAATCAAGCAAATCTTTCCGGTTCAGCCAATCATAAACAACTTCTTCATATGTACACGGAGACAAGGGCTTTACGCCACTGTTCTCCTTCTCTCGCCTCTTGTAAAGAGATGTTCACCAACCAACCATATACAACTTCTTATATTATGAAATAAAAGAGTCTTTGTGATCGGTTGGTTTGCAGGCTCTTCCGTGGACTTTTGTGAACTTTTTTGGCCTTCCTTTTTGGTGAGATCGTGGAAACAGTGGAAAGGTTACTTTGAATTATTTACAATTATTGTTATAAAATTAAGTAATCTTTATTATTATATAATTTGTGGACCCTGTGGTAAAATGTAAGTTTAAAATACAGGAAAGTGTGATTTAAAATTAGTGTTCATGGGGGGGGGGGGAGTGTTAATTAATTCAAAAGTTTTGATTAAATCAAGATCATACTAATTATAATAAAAAAATCGTGTGAAAGTAAACTATGAGTTTTAATTGTAAAAAGTTAGTCTTAACGAATGTAGCTTGATCTAGTAATATTGTGACGTAAGGAAATAAATATTTGCTTTTAGGGGCCCCTCTCTGAATGTTGGGCCTAAAGTAAAAAAATTTCTAAATCGGGCCCTGAGATTATAGCAGATATTTTAGCCACATGGAGTCCTCTGACAAATAATTATCATGGTACGTTAGATTTTGAGCAATCATTTATTTACCTCAACCGTAATACAAGCCCCCTGAGACTTGAAACTTTAAAACAGTTTTTCTGGAGAATTGAGAAAAACGGACTCTGATCGTTCTTTGCCGTAGCCCTTCATATGAAAACAAATAAGAAAATCTCTAAGAAGTTAAATTTTGGAAAAAGAAAGAGAAAAAAAAGCATTTCACAAAGTTGGAGAGTTATGAAAATTGACGAGAAGACTTGGCACTGAATTTCTAAGTTCTTTTGAGTGTCTCTATTTGCAACCATGACCTGGAACTTCTCATGGAGTCTATGAAAGCCATAGATAAAAGCACAATTCCAGTCAAACTTTAAAGATCTACCGTTGAATTTTATAAAATCCTTCTAAACTTATCTTTCAAACTGATATATGATTTAGTCTAAATATAAATGACACATTGTGTCATTTAAGTTAAACGAATTGAAAATTAACTTCTGTTTAATATTTATGGTACTTCTGATCATAGCTTCCGGTTAAATTTTGATGTGAAACCTTGTCTCAACTAGACCTTTCATTTAGCATATATCGTCCGAGTCTGTTGCATTTTTTTTTTTGTGTAGGAATATCGAATTAAAAGAAACGATTGTACTGGGCGACTGAGCCTTTATATAAGCTTTGTACACTAATGTTATGCAGTAGCTAAAATGTTAGTTCAATATTTAAATAACTACAAAGGATGGTTGGTTGTTTTCAGATTACCTGGCGCCGTCAGCAACACGAGGGTTATAATGCGCCGGAACATTCGTCATTAGACAAGCCAACATACATTTACAAACATCCATGCCTAACACGGGACTCGAACCCGCAACCTCGCTGGCTAGAAGCTAGCATGCTAACCACTATACCGTTTGGTCGGCTCTACGAAGGATGAATTAGCATATTTTAACAAGCAGATAAATATGTAAAAAAAATAATTAAAAATTTAATTACAAAGTGTGTTTGTTATTAATCGATGTTCTTATCTATAAAAGAAGATGCTCTATTAGTAAATTGGTTAATAATGGGATATTGCACTCTAAACATTAAAAAAAAAAACCTTTTTCAGTCAGAGGATGTCAACAAAAATATCAAACAAAATTGTTAAAAGGCTAAGAAGCAGAACATATTTTGTGATTATATTTTAAAGATTATTATATACAAGGTGACAATATTGTTTTAAATTAAATTTCATAAATAATACTTGACCATGTCATTTTAGGGAGAGAAGACGTTTTGAAAGTAGAAAATGGAGTTTGTTATTGAAGTTCGAGCTATCTCCCAGAATCCTTATAGACTGCAACTTTCTTATCCTTAATGTTGAACAAATAAGTAATCAAAGATTACAGTTTCAAGATGACAGATAATCTACAAAAGAGACCATATAGAGTTCATATGAAGGTCACGACAGAGCTTCAGTCTAGAAACATGCTTTCCTGATCTAAGAGCCGACCAAACGGTATAGTGGTTAGCGTGCTAGCTTCTAGACCGCGAGGTTGCGGGTTCGAGTCCCGTGTTGGCATGGGTGTTTGTAAATGTATGTTGGCTTGTCTAATGACGAATGTTACGGCGCATTATAGCCCTCGTGTTGCTGACGGCGACAGATAATCTGAAACAACAACCAACTCTGTGTACAGCTACTCCAAATCTCTAACTAACTCGACCACGTTTTATTCCAACTCTAAATATTAAGTAGAAATTTCGACTTTCTGTAATTTTCTACAAAAATTTAAATAACACCCCAACCATTGTTATTAATCTAAAGTCGGTATTTTCTCTACTTATTCGACTTTTTTTATATCAATAAAAAACAATAATTAAATTTAACTGCAGAATATCAAAGAATAAAAATTTATGTAATATCGTACTGTGTACTACGTACAATTATTTACAATATCATTCATAACAATTACCAGTTTAGTTAACTACCTGACAGGTATATCATCAAAATACATTTTCGTAATAAAGCCTTTGTGGTCAAACAAATTTATTACATTAGTATAAAGTATATGAAATGAATTCCTATTTCTAAACCCTGATTTATTGATATTGATTCTCTCTTCATTGAAAGCTCTTCTGTTTGTTAATAATCTTTTCGGTTACCTATCATTAATAAATACCTTCCTAATAGACAATTCTCTGGATGACGCACGGGACATTTTGGTTCTTTCTTCTTCTGGTAAACATATTAAAATAGTAAGATTACGATGAATCTAATACATACTTTAAAATGATATCAACTACAACAATCTACCCTACCAGGGACGACGCGAACGGGGGGGCCAGGGGGGGGGGGGGCAAAGTTTCAGAAAATTGAACAGTCGGCAAATTTTCGAAATTTTTTTAAAGTTGATCCACAATAAAATCGAATTAAATGAGAAAAAAAAAAGAAGAAAAAAAAAAATTCGAAAAAAAATATTAAAAATACCAACCCAAGTTTCACTTATCGGCATTTTTACACTAGAAGTCTATTATAAGGGAGTCGGTGCCTTTCCCCCCGCCTACATTGATGGACTGCGTGCACAAATATAATAGGTATCTTGCGAACACAAATCATAGATATCTTCATTATCTCACCCCGCCAAAGTTTTTAGAAAAGAAAGAAGGCAGTCGGCAAATTTCCAAAATTTCATCAATTCCTTTAAAAGTGCTAAGTGATGGATTTTTAAAATATATTGAATAGAAAAAAATATAAATAATTAAAATCGTCAATAGTATTAAAAAATCCTGATCACATGTCAGCCCAAGTTGGCTGTCGCCAATTTTAAATTGCAGTAAGTATATCCTTATTTTGCAGAAACATTTAAGTTGATATCGTCACTGACAGCTTCTAAATGAAATCAAATATGAACATATCTCCCGTACCCCGTACTGTTGCACAAGTATCAATTTCCACAAATTCTCTACAGAATGAATAATTTTCCTTCAATTTCAAATCAGTACATATAATTGTATAAATCGTCAAGTCGACTGTCGTAAGTTTTTAAATTCAGTCATCTGATAAGTACACACTATATTCTCAGGAAGAAACTGACAATAATTACTTATTCTTCCAATTAATAGATAACTCTGATGTGTCACAGTAGGTGACATATTTTTAGTACGTCAGGTAACGCCTCAAAAACCATGATATGCCAAAAACGTCATTTACATAAAGTGTGTATTGTACGTCATATGAATTGAAAGTCTTACAGAAAATTTCAAAACATCTAAATTTTAACATCCGAAAAATAAGCCCTCTTTTATCAAATACATACCTGGCGAGAAGTTTCAATTTCGAATAAAACTTGCTTATTTTTTGGTAAGAAAAAAATAAAAAATACATTTTATAAGGTTATTCAACGAGGTTTATTTTTACTTATTACGAACGTGAAGTTGAGCGAAATGGAAGTAGAGTGCAATTCTGTTAAAAAATATTTCTATTACATTTTGCCAAATTATTGCAATTAATGTCAAGTAGAACTCTATAAATTATGTTATATAGTACTTCATTTATTAAAAAAGTGTAACGGTGTACGGTAATGGAGAGTCGAACACGGGACTCCTAGATCAGAAGACAGGCACGCTAACCACTAGGCAAAAGTGATCACTAGTGCCTAGGTGTTGTATCTGTCTTTTGTACACGAGACCACCACATAGCCCCTTCCCAGTGAGTTCTGAAGGGGTGAACGATTGAGTTACTTGCGTGTGAGTTGAGTGCGTTGCGTTTGGTAGTGAACAGAGCTCCAGAGGTTGCTTGCTGTGTGGCAGTGAGTCGCCAGAGATGCTGAGGTGGTAGTTTGGAGGTCGTTCAGTAGATGGTGCCACTGATATGTTCGAATATTCGGGTCACCAATGTAGCGGTGTGCGCTAACGGGGAGTCGAACCCGGAACTCCCAGATCAGAAAACCGGCACGCTAACCACTAGGCAAAAGTGACCACTAGCCCCTAGGTGTTGTATCTGTCATTTGTACACGAGACCATCACAAATGTATTACCGAAATAATGCATGCCATGTAAATTGGAAGGCAATGTCGTATATATTGCAACAAAATAATCATTGGAAAAGTATTGAAAGGTTTGTAATAATATCATTTAAATTTCTTGACTTTTCCTGTACACAAATAGCTACGGCCTGACTTTGTCCAACTTACAACCAGGTTTCAGTCTATTAGAACTCCTTTCACGCCTTTCCTCGATTTCACCACTTTACTTTATACACGAAACATCGGAAAGACATCGTGTTTCAGTTAAGTTAGATAAGTCAAAATACCTTTAAAAATATTTTAAACTGGATCAGTAGATCTCACATTAGGACTATAACCTTTAAAGGTGGGAAAGGGAAATGAGGGAGGTTTTTTAGATTTTTAGAAATTTCAGGTTGACTGTGACGTTTGGGGCAGTTCAAATATTACGTAAGCACCTAGGGGGGAGGGGTATGAGTGATGCTTACGTAAGCATTTAATAATCATTTTATTTCTAAAAAAAATTGAAACTTACAAAAAATTTCACTTTTGTACACCGAGTTCTAGGATAGGTGACTTTCCATTCAAATCGATCTAAGGGATTTAAACTTACGTCACATAAGAGTGACGTACTCTGCCTTCAGCCAATTACAATCAAACATTGATGATGCAAAATACTGCAGTTTCAAAATGAATAAAGGGGATTCCCCTCTTTTGGGTGTTTGGAGACGTGAATCCTACATTAAACCTAACTTATGTGACAGACAATTTTTGTTTTTGTTTCGCTTGGCGACTGCCGGGCGCCTAAGATGGAGCAGTAGTTGGTTTAAGGTTCAAGATTCCGAATTGAGTTGTGTTTTGAACAAGTTTCTTTTTCCACTGCAATCCTTCTTGAACTTTTTGAAGATTAAGCAAATATAGTTGCTCTGTTTTCTGTTTGCTTTAAAAAAAAAAACAAAAAAAAAAACATATGTCTTCATTTCGTGAAATTTTATATAAAAAGCTGTTTGAAGCTTTTAAAAAGTCTACATCAAACAAACCCTTGAAAGATATTCAGGATATAAATAATGAGGCATGGCGTCATTTTAAAAATGCCTCTAAAAATGACGAAGAACTAACTAGAAGTGTTGGTGTTAAAAAGAGCCGAAGAAGAGTTGCGAAAGGCAACTAGAAAAAATTAAGTTAAAGTTCATTATTTGCATTGAATCCTAACTTTTTTTTAGATTATTAACGTTACAAAAAAAAAAAAAAATCAGGAGCAGGGGGGGGGGGGGGAAGGTTACCGTATGCTTATAGAGGGGGGTATGCGATTTGCTTATTTTTGCTGACAAGGGGGGAGGGGGGTCAAAATTTACCAAAAACATGCTTACGTAATATTTGAACGACCCCGTTTCTCTTCTTTAGAAGATCATTTGCGCAACTTCTCCTTCCTCATTGGCGATTTGAATACATCCTTCCCCCAAAAAAACTCTGCATGTACTATTTCTTACTTAGTTTGGATTTTTATGCCGAAAATTATGGTTTGCTTTTTTTATAGATCTGAATAGTTTGTTGCTAAATTTGAAGTTCATAAGGGTAGTAAGTTAGTTGAAAATAATTTACTTTGTAAAACTTGATTTCTGCTTCATTAGGATAGAGGTTCATATATATATATATATATATATATATATATATATATATATATATATATATATATATATATATATATATATATATATATATATGTGTGGGTTGGAGATCCCTCCAATAGATGGCATTCCCTGCTACGGATGTCGCCCCTGGCGGAGAAGTTGTGAAGTAGGAGTACGGGATGACGGAAGGAGAGAGGGGAAGGACATTCTTCTGGAGAGAGAGAAGGAGAGCGGAAGGTGCTGTGGGGTTTTGTCCCCCTGACGATGTATAATAACCTAAATAGATGTAGTTAATTAAAGTTTAAAGCACAATTAACTACTACTGCCTGATTATTCAGCCCCACTAGCCTTCCCACATGGGGGCTCGGCCTAAGGAAAAAATGGAAAGATCTTCGGCCTACAAAAGCCAACGGTAAACCTGCCGCGTGAAAAAATTGTTAGATACGGTCGCCTAGCTGCGGAGTATCAAAAAAGTAAAACTGGACACTTGCGAGTCGTCTCACCTGCACAGCAGCCCATAGAAAAGATTTCCCTATTACAATCCGGCAGAAGCGAAACTACGGAGAGCCAAAGCAGAACTGATACCTCGAACTATGCCAGCACTGGAGCATTGGGGATGAAATGATGAAAACCTACCTGAATACTACAGACGGACTGTAAAATCAACTAAAAGAAATTGAAAAGTGCACAGGGTGCATGAAAACCGAAACGACGAGTGGAAGCAACGAGTGGCTATATCTACGGGGTTTCTATAGTGTCTGCACGGGTGTCTACACTGGATCCTGTGAGTAGAAATTTTTGATTTTTGAAACTAACCATGCCGCTAAATACAGCTGCAACTTCAAATAAACCAGTTATGACCTTTTTGGCGAAGGCACGAAAATGTGATTTAATAGTCCTTGTTAGAGAACTTAACTTAACTGTTCCTGAACATGCGACAATTGCACAGATGAATAAATTAATTACTGAGTCTAGTGATTATTCTGCGGAAATCACTAAAGATATGTTAGCTACTATAGTTAGCGAACGTGAGGAGGAAGAACGACAAGCTCAACTCGATATTGAAAGGGAAGAAAGACAAGCCCAACGCGATTTAGAACTAAAAAAATTAGAAGCCGAAACTGCAAACCGACAAAATCAGCCGATAGAAAATTCCGGAACAAAATATGATGTTTTAAAAATTATGAAACCTTTTGATATGAAAAGCGACGTAGCTATATTCTTAACATTATTCGAAAGACAAATTTCTAGAGCAGAAATAACAAAAGAGAACTGGGTTACCCATTTGTTAACACTACTTCCTTTAGAGATCGTTAATTTAATTGCACGGGAACCAGAAATCAAGGCTAACGATTACGATCATATAAAAAAAGTACTTCTAAAACGCTTTTATTTATCACCAGAACAGTTTCGTCAAAATTTTGCTAGTCATAAAAAAGACATTCAAGCTTCATGGAGAGATTTCGCTTTTGAGCTGACAAGCTTTTTGGAAGGATGGCTACAGGGATTAAAAGTAGAAACTTTTCAAGATTTAAAAGAACTAATGATCGTAGATCAACTGAAACGAAAAATGCCAAAAGAAACTCGCGAACATTTTCTAGATGACCTGCCTAAAATATCTCGAGTAGAAGAGTTGATAGAAAAACTCGACGATTTCGATTCGGTTAGAAGAAATATTTCAAACATAAATTTACGAGGAAATAGGGGGTACGAAACGAAGTATAATGATAGTGAACATGTAACAGGTCATTATAATAAACGTGCCCAAACCTGGTCAAAAAAGCAGCTTACTAACCCATGTGTATATAATAAAAATAATAGTGCATCTTGTGGCTATGACAAATATAATAGTGCATATGGTGGTTATAGTAAAAATAATGATTCTTCTTGTATAAATAATGGTAGAAGTAATACTGTAAATAATGATAAATATAATACTGTAAATGATTATGATACTACCAATAGAAATAAAAGTAGTTTAGTTGATAAGAATAACAGTATAGTCTGCTGGCACTGTAACAAGTTTGGTCATAAAAGTTTTGTGTGCCCAGACAAAAGGGTAGTTAACAGTGTAAATAAAGCTTTACCAGTATGTAATAAAACTTGGAAAAAGTTAATTATTAGAGGTAATGAAGTTTTATCTTTGGTGGACACAGGGAGTGATTTATGTCTATGTAATCTAGAATTTTATTCAAGTATTGGTAATCCGGAATTATTACATGAAAGTATTATTATTAATGGGGTTAACACACAAGGTATTATGCCTAAGGGATATTTTTACGGTGATATTGAAATTGATAATTTTACCATATCAAATAAAGTGTATGTGATGGATAACCTGAGTACCACATTCATTCTGGGAATGGATTTGCTTTCCAAAGTAAATTATGTTTTAAGCGATCAAGAACTCGTAATTCGTAGTATTAAAGATCATAAAACAATCTCTTTAGCTCAAATGAAACAGATCAAAATGCCCAAAGAACAGGAAATAAAAAGATACTTTATTTCCAGTGTTTTTATAAAAGAGGCAATTCCGTCTTACGATAAATTCAAGGTCAAAAGGTATCACTCTTCAGAAATCAATGAGCTGCATGATTCGCAAATATCTTTCGGAGGTAAACAGGGCCACGTGCTTGTGGAACAACATGGCGGTGTGCTCACATCACAACAAAACCACGTGCGTCTGTTGACAAACAGAAAAAGCTGCGGATTCCTAACAGTTCATAGATTAGATTCAGATAATGAAAAGGCTTCTATTCCGGAAAGAAACATTTCAACGAATAATGATTTTAAGGAAAATGATATTTTTAAAACTGTTGGAATTTTAAATGATAACTTTTTGGATTTAGTGCACATTAGTGATTTGAGCGTTAGAAAGGAGGTTTCGGACTTAATAAAAAATTACGTTCCGAATAAAACGAAGAGTACTAATTTAAAGATGAAAATAATTTTGAAAGACGATATTCCTATTCGTCAACGTCCTAGAAGATTAGCTTTGCCCGAGAAACTGGAGGTTGATAAAATCGTTGCCGAATGGCTTGCAAAAGGGATTATACGAAACAGCTGTTCAGATTACTGTTCTCCAGTGGTCTTAGTGAAAAAGAAATCTGGAGAATCACGTTTAGCAATCGACTATAGGTTGATTAACCGTCGTTTAATTAAAGATAGTTTTCCCCTACCCATTATCGAAGAAGTTTTAGATCAATTAGGGAATAATAAGGTGTTCTCAAAAATTGATTTGAAGAGCGGGTTTATGCACGTCGACGTTGAGGAAGACAGCATAAAATATACTTCTTTCGTGACTCATTCTTCTCAGTTTGAATTCTGTAAAATGCCCTTCGGGATGTCAACAAGTCCGGCAATATTTCAAAGATACATTAACTATGTTTTCAGAGATCTTCTTAAAGATGGAACTGTGCTTATTTATCTTGATGATATAATTCTGCCATCGCTTAATGAACGTGAGAATGTCAACAGTTTGAAGAGAGTGTTAGAAACAGCATCCCAATACGGTCTTGAATTAAATTTAAAGAAGTGCCAATTTTTAAAAAAGAAGATAGAATTTTTGGGACATATCATTGAGAATGGTACAATTAAACCTTCGTTCGACAAAGTTAAAGCGGTCCAGAACTTCCCCACACCTAAAAATGTAAAAGGCGTTCAAAGTTTTTTGGGATTGACGGGATATTTTCGTAAATACATCAAATCATATTCCCTTATAGCGAAACCATTGAGTGATTTACTTAGAAACAACACTACATTTTATTTTGGGAATGAGCAGCAAAATGCCTTTAAAGCACTGAAAGACATCCTTTCAAAGAGTCCTGTGCTTCACATTTATCAACCGGGTGCAAGATTAGAGTTACACACAGACGCAAGTTCTTATGGGTATGGTGCAATTCTTTTCCAGGAAGCGGAAGATAAGAAGTTGTATCCCATATACTACATGAGTAAAAAAACATCGGCACACGAAGAAAAATATTCAAGCTATGAATTAGAAGTTTTAGCAGTAATTGAAGCTTTGAAGATATTTAGAAACTATTTATTAGGCACTAAGTTTAAAATAGTTACCGACTGCTCCGCATTTAAAATGACCATGAGCAAGCGTGATTTAACACCAAAAATAGCCCGTTATGCACTTATACTTGAAGAGTATGACTACGAAATTGTACACAGACCTGGTACTCTTATGAAACATGTTGATTCTTTAAGTCGATATCCTGTTTTGATAGCTACGTGTGAAGACATAACACGAAATATCGCCGCTGCACAAGCAACTGATGAGTACATCCAAACAATCAAAGAGGCCTTAGAAGAAGGAAGAGTAAACAACTTCGTCGAGAAGAATAACATTTTGTATAAGGTTGTCAATGATAGAGAGCTACTGGTAGTACCAAAAGAAATGCAAGCAGAAATTGCGAGGAAGATTCATAGTAATGGACATTTCGCTGCACAAAAAACAGAAGAAATTTTGAAGCAAGAATATTTTATACCAAAGGCACGTAACATCATTGAAACAGTCATAGCAAACTACGTTGAATGCATACTTTGCAATGCGAAGAAAGGAAAAGCAGAAGGATTTTTAAATCCCATTTCGAAAGACAGCATTCCTCTACATACTTACCATGTTGATTTCGTTGGACCCCTACCTTCTACAAACAAGCAGTACAAACATATATTTTCGGTCATCGATTCTTTTACGAAGTTCGTATGGTTTTACCCAGTGAAATCTACATCTGCCAACGACGCCATACAGAAATTAAAACAACAGCAAGCCATTTTTGGAAATCCGTCACGAATAATAGCGGATAAAGGTTCAGCTTTCACGTCGAAGCAGTTCGAAGAGTATTGTCAAGAGGAGAACATAGAGCTTATTACCATAACAACTGGAATTCCGAGAAGTAACGGACAGATCGAAAGAATACATGGAACTTTGGCACCAATCCTTGCCAAGCTGTCGATTGAGGATCCTGAAAAGTGGTTCAAGCACGTCGATAAAGTCCAACGAACGATGAATTCAACAACAAGTCGAAGTACCAAGAGAACTCCTTTCGAATTACTAACTGGAGTCAAGATGCGAAATAAAGAAGATTTGAAGATTTTGGAAATGCCGGAAGAGGAGAGAATCACAGAGATGATGAACACTCGTGAAATAGAACGCGAAGAAGCGAAGAAGAATATTCTTAAACTACAGGAAGAAAATCGGAGAAACTTCAACAAGAAGAGAAAGGTCGCCCACAACTACAAGATCGGAGACCTAGTAGCAATACAAAGAACACAGATGGGGCCAGGAATGAAACTGCGTCCTAAGTTTCATGGACCTTATGAAGTCATCAAGATCAGACCGAAAGACCGATACGATGTGAAAAAAGTGGGTCATCATGAGGGACCTAATCAGACGTCGACTGCGGCCGATCTCATGAAAAAATGGGGACAATAGAAAGTCATAAACTAAAAAACTTTTTGGTTGTGAACTTTTCCTAAGTGTTTTTAAACTCTTTCAAGAGAACTTTAATTTCGAACTTTTTCGAATTTTGAAACTTTTTCAGTGTTTTTTAACTTTTCGAGTGAACTTTGAATATTCGAACTTTTCTAGTGAACTTTTTAAGGTTTTCTTGATAACTTTTCAAGATGTTTGAACATTTTCTAGTGATTTTTTTTTAAACTACAAACTTTTTGGGGAGAATCCTGCAAGTTTAGAACTTTTCATCACATCCTACACCAAATTTTTGTAAAATTTTAGAAATTTTTTCTCTCCGTTTTCTTTTGATTCTTTTCAGAATTTGATATCAGGCGAGGACGCCTGCATTGTCAGGACGGCCGTGTGGGTTGGAGATCCCTCCAATAGATGGCATTCCCTGCTACGGATGTCGCCCCTGGCGGAGAAGTTGTGAAGTAGGAGTACGGGATGACGGAAGGAGAGAGGGGAAGGACATTCTTCTGGAGAGAGAGAAGGAGAGCGGAAGGTGCTGTGGGGTTTTGTCCCCCTGACGATGTATAATAACCTAAATAGATGTAGTTAATTAAAGTTTAAAGCACAATTAACTACTACTGCCTGATTGTTCAGCCCCACTAGCCTTCCCACACACACACACATATATATATATATATATATATATATATATATATATATATATATATATATATATATATATATATATATATATATATATATATATATATATATATATATATATATATATATATATATATATATTTACATATAAATAATATTATAGTTTGGTTTAATGCTAAAGTAATACATTTCATTTACAGTCCTGCTTAGAGAATATACTTCCATTATACTTTCCATCTGGAACAAATGATTATTATAAATAAAACGAGTAATATTAGCAAAAATTACTGCTGAAATATCTCGAAAAAATTATCAAATTCTATCCAGCAGTTTTGGCAAAAATACGTACACGAAGTAACTATTTTTAAGAAGTAAATTCCTCTGTTAAATTGCTAAAAAAAAATTAAGTTTTACTGTTAATATACTTTTCAAGAGAAAGTAAAATCCTCTTTCCTTTTTTGGTTAGGAAAATATGTTAAAAAGTATTTAAAAATTAATTAACAAAATGTTTTTAATAATTTTTGTATTTTGAAATGCAATTATGCTGTCCAAGAGCGCCGACAGGATTATTTGCAGGGAGGTGCAGATCGCTAACAGGGAGGTATAAGGCAACAAAAGTCTTTGTTTAATCTTAGATTTTTCGAAAATGGGAATCGGACTTCCTAATTTGATGTTAGTTAATAGCTGTACATAATTTTTTGCTCGAACTAATAATTTACTACCTATATATTTTGTTCTTGCGAATTACTTTTTCCACATTACTTTATATTTCGAAAGGCAGGAGGGAGTGTAAGTGCATGTTTCTTATATGTCCCTGACTTTATCTCTAGTATAAAAATCGCAGTGTTTCGCGTAGATAATTTTGTGTGATAGCAATAATCTGCCAGGATTTTACAAAGAAGAATTTTTCCAGAATTTGTTTGATTAACTTTTTTTACAATTCTAAATTAGAGTCGCCTATTTGATCAATATTTTTCATTTATTTTATTTCGTGTTGTAGTGCGATTTCTATCCACTTTTACACGTTTAATTAATTTCTTCGAAACTGCTGTTTGAAAATTAAAAAAAATTGTATTGAAATGGAGCCTTTGTACTACTCATGTTACTGAATTGGTTCAAGACTGTGAGAATGCAATCTATCTGCAAGTGATAAATGCCTCCCCTCCCCTCATAAAATCACTTCGAAAAATTATCCCCTTTGTTCGGGAAAGAGGGAGGTTATTTATCAAACAAAAATTAAAAATTAAATGAAGTGGAACTGTAACTAAAATGTGAAGGGAATTTACTTAAAATATGACATTAATTACGACATTAAATGCCATAAAATATTAAAAACGCTAATTAAAATTAATTACACATTAAATAAATAATTCATAATTAAATAATAAAAAAAAATAGTTATAAACTCATTAACAATTAATTACGCATTAATTAACAGATAACTAAATAATAATTAAAAAAATATGCATTAATTTTGCATTAATAAAATTTAATTAATAATAGATTGACACCTTAATAGATATTTTCTACATTTACACCGTACTTGTCTTGTTTTTAGTCGGCAAATGTATGTCTAACACCCCCCCCCCCAATCGAAATTCTTAGCGATGGCCTTGTACTTACTTAAATTTTAGTAAATTCATTAATTATGGGTATGTAGTCTAGATTGTTAGCCAAATTAGATTCAATAGAAATTAGTGACAGATTTCCAAGTTTTGTTTGGCTTATTGAACTTCTTAAATATAGTATTTTATTAATTTGAATTTTGCTTTATTTTTTCAGCTACAATTTCTTCTAGAGTATTGCTTTGAATTACATTACATTTTATAACAGACATAACATCTATAATAATAAAACAAGCTGTGTGTCTCTTTGTCTGTCTGTGGCTCTGTGGATCTATAGAAACATACTTACAATTGGAGTAGAGCTCTGAAATTTTCAACACAAGAAGTTTTGGGCTTCTAATTTTATGTATATCAAACAGAATGTTAAAATTTTAATTAGTTCTTTTTTAATTAATATTTTTTTTTTTTTTTTTTTTTTTTTTTTTTTTTTTGGACTTTCGAATAACAGAATTTTAAAATTTTCGTTAGTTATTTTTTAATTAATTTTCTTAATTAATTAACAATTTTTTTTATAAAACGACTTCTAATAGGGTTACAGCTCTGAAATTTTCAACATAAGTGATTTTGGCTTTCTTATTGAACTATTGAAAAACAGAATTTTAAATTTGTTATTATTTTTTTAATTAATATTTTTAATTAATTAATAAATATTTTACAAAACGGTTTCTAATAGGGCTACAGTTCCGAAATTTTTAACATAAGTAGTTTTAGTCTTCTAATTAGATTTTTAAAAAACAGAATTTCAAATTTTTATTTAGTTAGTTTTAATTTTTTTTTTTTTTAAATTAATTAATAAAACTATTTTACAAAAGATTTCCAACAGGGCTACAGCTCTGAAATTTTCAACATAAGTAGTTTTGGCCTTTTGAAAAACAGAATTTTAAATTTTTATTCAGTTCTTTTTTAATTAATTTTTTTAATTAATTAATAAATATTTTACAGAACGATTTCGAATAGGGTTACAGCTCTGAAATTTTCAACGTTAGTAGTTATGGCCTTCTAATTGGACTTTTGAAAAACAGAATTTTAAACTTTTATTTAGTTCTTTTTCAATTAATTTTTTTAATTAATTAACAAATATTTTACAGAACCTTTTCTACTTGGGCTACAGCTCTGAAATGTTCAACACTAGTAGTTTTGGCATTCTAATTGGACTATTGAAAAAAAAAGAATGTTAAAATTTTAATTTGATTTTTGATTAATTTTGTTAAATAATATTTTCAGAAAAAGCGACTTTTTACAGGCCTAGAGCTCTGAAAGTTTCAACATAAATAGTTTTGGCCTTCTAATTTTGCTTTCGACAAACACGTGTTAAAACAATCTTAAAGGGGTGTTGTATTATTGTATTAACGGGGAGATTTTTTTTTTTTGCTTCTCGACACTGAGATGCTTCTAATATTAAAGCTTAACGTAGCAATTATAGATTTTAGTGAGTAAAGCGAGCTTATGCTTACGCAATAATGAACCCATTAGCGAAAGAAGTGAGCCTATTCGTACATAGTAATGAATCTTTCAACGAGTGAAGTAAGCCTGTACTTATGTGTCAATGAACTTTTCAGCGAACGAAACGAGTTCGACTTTGCGTAGCGATGAACCTTCCTGCGAGAGAAGCGCTAAAAACTAGGATCTATACACCAATGACGGATTTCCGCAACGCAAGGCCACATAGCAAGTTAAAATATTGTAGATGTTAAAATTTCGTAGCGAAGCAAGGGTATTCAGCTAGTCAGTAATAAAAGTTCATTAAACAAATTTGAAGGTGAAATAATTAGGGGTTTTTTATTAATAAGTTTTTAAAGCCAGACATTTATTTACCATTATTAACCATTTATAAGCCAGCTTATAAAAACTTTTAAGTGTAATAATTAAAAAAAAACACTAGTTATTTTAACTTCAATTTTTTAATGAACTTTTATTACTGAAGTTATGCTTGTTATAAAATTTCAAATGCTTCAAATTAATACTGTGGCAGAAATTATGACTCAAAATCATAGAATATGGCAGCGTTTGGGACACATCATGTGATTCTTGTTAAAAGTCATTTTCATTTATATCATATTCATTTTCGACCGAAATTATTGACTGGAGATAAGTACAATAATTTTCTACAGTTTTGTCATCTATATATCCTTGAGTTTTATAATGACATATAAAAACCAAAAAAAAAAATTTTATGACTTTTTGGAAGCGTGATTTTTTTTTTTTTTTTTAATTTTTATTTATTTTTTTATTAAGAAAATTAAGGGTAATGTCCGGAATATAGTTGTAACAGTTTATTTTAAATTTAGTTTCCTCTTTTAACGGTTCGTCCACAGCTTCATAAGCCAAATTGACGTTTTTTTCTTCTGGCCCCAACTTCAATTTCTCGGCAAGAAATCATAAATTCAAAATTTGATCCCGTTTATTCATAACTTTCCACATTTTGTATGATTTCTGATGGCATCCTTACATAATCTGATACAGTATTGAATTTATGTTCAATAAAATATCATTCTATAGAATTACACCACATATATACTTCTAATTTTTATATCTTTGCTAACACTCTTGCTTAACTGTATCTCTGATGATGTTTTCTATTATTTGGAATAATACAGCATAATATTCGAAAAGTTGAAATTGTTATCGTCAACTTTGTTAGACAACCTAGTAGTACAAGTAAAATAAGACAGATAAAAATAAAAAAATTGTCCATTGATATATATTTTTATATAATCTTGGCAAAAACGTTTCATTTGTCATGAGAATAAAAAAAACAAGAGCCTATAAAAATTCTAGTATAGAAAGGCAGGTTTATTTGGTGGGCGGGAAGGGGATAGGGGGTAGGCTTGGGCGATGCATCGATACATCGGCAAAAACCGATGTGAAATCAACATCGTCAAACCGGTGTCATTAGTTTCTCAAAATCGATATATCACGATCTTTTTTGACGATACTGGCCTAGTACTTCAAGGACGAAGAACTGTGCCACTATTAATGCGCGGTGTTCCTAAGATACTATAGAGACGTATTGAAACCGTCGACACCGCTCTGTTTGAAACAAGTTCCATTTGCTTTTGCGCGGTACTTCATCAGCAAGCTCACATCGTGATAATCCTATCCTCCAGGCCCTGCATATGCGCGATGTTCCGAATATTATATAGAAACATAGTGAAACCGTCGACATCGGGCCGTTTGAGACGATTTCCATTTGATTTTGCGCATGCCCGATACTTCATCAGAAAAAACCGCATCATGGTAATCGTTAAACCTTCCGTATGTGTGATGAGTATTGAAATTGCGAGGTGGCCCCAGCAGTCTAGTAATATTGGAGATTCGAGTAGCATTCCTACGTTTCGAAAGAAGTATTCCTACGTTTGAACATTATTTATGTTGTTCTCTCAACTCTTGGAAAACGTTTTGAATTTTATTTAATAGTCATCAGATATAAGACCTTGGTATCTATTTTTGGAATTCTATTGAGCATTTCCTACACTTTTTGTGTTTCATTTTTGATTTTTTCTTCTTTTTTCTTTCATTATTTCTCTAACAGGAAAAAAATAAAATATTTCACTTTTGTATTTGGAAATCTTTTATATTAATTTCAAGATTTTTTTTATCTTGCTATTATTTTATTTTGCTTTTTTATTAACGCAAGGGGATTGCGTTATTCTGGCGCGGTAATTTCTGTCTAGTTCTTACCCAGTTAAGATAATCTGGTTATTTATTACTATGAGCTGTTTGTTATATCTGCCAAAATCAATGTGAACTAGTTCATGGACTAATCACAGTTGTTTCTCTAGTTTGATTGCTTAAATACTTTAAAAAGATTATTATTTTTTTTTCGTTTACGTTGAAGGATTTTCTCTTCGTTCTCGTAAGTAAATAAATGTTTTTTTTAATTTTTTTTCAGTTTGCACAATTTGAATAAAGTTTATTTCCATAAGATTAATTACTCAATCCAACACTGCTTCTTAAAAATGCGGAAATGCAGATTTTTTTGACACAAAATGAAGATCATTAGGATTTTAAATGTTATGCATTAATTTTATTTTTATTGTTTAATAGTTATTTTGTATATTGTAAGTAATAAAATATTCATAATAAAGTATGTTTTTGATTTAATAATTAAGAATATCCAATAACTAAATTAACATGTGCACCGGTAGGAAGTGCACTTGTCCCCCCCCCCCACCCCTTCCTTCCCTGGAAAATAATAAATTAAAATTTACTTAAGATAGAGAAATTGAAAAACCCGGATTAAACCAAAAAAAAAAAAAAATAATAATAATAATAATAATAATAACTCCCTTGGGTGCTTTGTGTATCCCCCCCTGAAAATAATTCGGTCGTTGCTCATGTTATTTAAAATAAACTTCCTAAAACTATACAAAACTAAAATGTATTTAATAAAATTTTACAAAGCTAAGTAAGCATAACTTTCGGGTATATAGCGCGTTATGAAAACGTTGCTTTGTAGTATTTTGTAAAAAAAAATATACACATAGTTAACATCGTGATGTATCGTGACATCGTGATGTTTACTTCCCAATATATCACGATGCAAAAATTTTAACATCGCCCAGGCCTAATAGAGGGTAAGTGAAACTGAAAAATTAATTTTGAAATAATCTAGGCATATGACGGATGTTTTTAGAGTACTTTTTGACGCTGAATCAACCGAAAACTGAAAACAAAAGTAAGATTATATGACCAACCTAAAAAAAAAGTAAATTTTTTTTAAAGTCGAATGTACATGTTTTATGAAAATTCATATAATGAACAAAAAATGAGTAGAAATAGTTATTAAACTTGCAAAATTGAAAAGAAAAAGTACAATTAAGTTATATAATAAGTGTATAATTGAAAGAGCAAGTAAAAATAGAATAAGTTATAAAGATTAAGTAATTAAGTAAAAGGTACAAATTTATGAAAAATGACTTGAAGTTACATAAGAATTTTTTTTTATTAACTAATTATTTTCTTCATTAATTGAGCTGCCTTCAGAAATAAAGTCTTCATGGAAGATGGATCATTGGTTCTTCTTCATGCTCGGTATTGACGCAAGTCAGGCATTCACACGTCTTGCAAAGTCGTGTATATGCAATTTCACGCGTCTAGCAGCTGCATTGTAGCAGTTGTATCTGATATGGACTTGACACCAACTTCAGAATATCTTCACGGGCTAATTCCAATATCCTTTTAGTGGGTAGCAACAAATTCCTATCTTGTCGCGTCCAATCACACTGTTCTGACTATAATTTATTACCACCCCAGAAGTGTACTTGGTATTTGGTAGCAAGATATGGTAGATTATTCTTGAATGGTGAAGTTAACTGTCTGACATGGGTAGAAAATATTTAATATTGGCACTAATATTTGTCAAAGAATTTTGAAATAATCTATATTAGAGGTCGGATATATATTGATCAAAATAAATATCGATACGATATCGTTGCACAGAAAGAAATATCGATACATCGATACATGATTTTTTTTAATTTGATTTTCAGTTTTGCCAGAAACAAAGTTTTTCGTTGCAAATTTCTACTTTTCATGATTGCTTTTTAGTAAGGTGACTACTTTTTCAACTGAAATGGATCTATTACGGAAAAAAAAAGAAGTTATATTTTCGCTTACTTGGTGCAGTGATTTTAAGAAAAATTTAGTTAATTTTCAATAGCTTTTAAGTGTATGGAAAATATTGAATATTGGTGCCTTTTTAACTGTCTCTTAGCCAAGTTCGAACTTTAGTTTGGAAGTTTTTGAAAAGGGAATAAATAAAATCGAAAAAACACATGGAACTACAAAACGATCATCAAAAAACTAAAAATGTTTGAAAATATTGATATATCAGTGACTTTATCAATATTTTTAATATCGATATTTTTTTAGAAATATCAATAAAAATATCGTCGTATCGATATATCGCCGACCTCTAATCTATATTCATCAAAAGAAAACTTACAATAAGATATGTAGAAAACTTATTCTTGTCGTACAAAGAGAAACAAAGTTTCACCAGCTACTTTTACATCTTTTTCTGTTGATCCCCTGAAGTTAAAAGTTAATATAACTTTATATAGCCTTTGACACCAGCATTGTTAGAAAATGTTTTTTTTTTTACCTGGGCTCCGAGAGGATTATGGGTAAGGGGATGCGGATCGTATATACAGGATGCAAGGCGGCTAAAACTTCCTTGATTTTTCAAAAAGGATTAATTTTCTAACTACAATCTTAAGTGATAGTTACGCATTGATTTATGGCCATAGTTAAATGGCCCTCTTAGTATATATATAATACTATGACATCTGATTTATAATACTTTTGGATGTGCCTCACATAGACATCTCATATTCCATATCGTAGGAGCTGCAAGTTAATTTGTTCAATTTCACTGGATGAAACAAGCAGCTTTAATTAATTATGAAATTTATACACGACTGTGTAGGTGTTTCTGTAAGTTCAATGCACCACTATCTGACTATTTTCATATAGTAATTCATGTTAATGATGCACTCTTTTTATTACTGCACTCTTTGATCATTTTAACTGGTTTAGCACTAGGTATCACTTTCTCACACAAAACAGGTAGTTTCGCTGTAAAGAGAAGGAAAAAAACAACAACAATTTCCTCACTGCCACACATGTTTTAACTCTTATAACCCTCTCTCAAATTCCACCAAGTCTAACACCTGCGATGAGGTACCCAAGACATACAGTACCCAAATATATATCCTTCGTCCACTTCAAATGTTACCCCTTTCTTTTTCTTTCCTTTTTACATATAACTTCATCTATGAAATGAACTATAACTTTTATAGGTTGGTTATATCGTCTTGCGTTTGTTTCCATTCGATACAGAGTAAAAAAAAGAAGAAAAAAAAGAAAGAAAAAATACTCAAGAAACATGCGTTACTTGCCTAGATTATATCAAATTTAATTTTCAGTTTACAAAACCCACATCCTCCCCTCTCCCTCCTTCTCAAAAAAACAAAGCAAAAAAAAAACATAATTTTTTTATGGACTTTTTGGATTGTTCATTCTCACGATAAATGAAATGTATTTAGCAAGTTTCATCAGTGGATCAATATTTCATTTCCATGTCATATTTTATCAGTACTGTTATAATCTTTCTTCGTTTTTTTTTGCATGCATACAATATATATGCACATTTATAAAATGGACTGTAACTTTTTCTAGATTGGGTATATCGTCTTGCATTTTTTTCAGGCAATCCAGTGTCAAAGAATACTCTAAAAACATGTGCCACTTACCTATATTGTAGTGAAATCAATTTCTCAGTTTCAAATTCCACATGCACTCCACCCCCCTCATCCCCACTTAACCAACCCTTAAAGCACCATTCTATACTAGACATTTTTATAGACTTGTGGCGACCGGGCTTAACAGCCCGTCCTATTGTACAACCACAATGACGTAACAGTTCCCTAACTTATCCTTGCCTTCACTTCACTGCACTAGAGCGGACTGGGGGTAGCGGTGTGGACACCAACGAAAAATATTCCCGTCTAGGAACCCGCATGATGGATACGACCATGAGAATCGCCTCGACCATTGTTCTGTGATGTTTCTCTAATTTATTGTAATCCTTGTCTCTAAGTTGGATTGAATCAGTCTAGTAAATCTTGTTGATCCTTCCATTAATGCCATTGACCAACTAATGCCAAGTTTAGAGCAGCAAGTCGCGGCTCTATCAAAACAGATTAGCGAGCTGCACCACAATTCGAGCGTTCGCGATTACAGATCTCGACCCCGTAGTCAGTTCCGCGGACACCCTAGTCGGTTCAAGGAGCCAGAAAATGGATTATGCTTCTACCATACTAACTCTGGCACCCGCTCACGAAAATGCGCATCTTCCTGTTCTTTCAATTCGGAAAACTAGATAGGTAATCGCTCACGGGCCATATAAGGCGATCGCCTTCTTTACCAAATTGTATTGGCCGATCTTTCTACAAAAAAAAAAAAAAAAAACAGTTTCTGATTGATACCGGAGTGGATATTTTGGTACTCCCAAAACACCTTTTCCCGGAAGCCCAAATCTTAGGGAATTTAGTTTTTTACACCGCCAATGGAACAAAAATACCCAGGTACAGAACTAAACTTTAGAAACTCGACCTAAATTTACGCCACGCGTTTACACAGTCCTTTGCCATAGCTGATATCAACCAACCGATATTGGGTAGGCATTTCCTTACACATTTCAACCTCCTGACAACGAAACTAAATTTCCTTCTAGGGGTAAAATTCCTACAGTTAATTCGCTCGAGACACACATCACCATTTTGTTAAGCAAATTGAAATTTGACGCCCTTTTATCCGATTATCCCGAAATGACCTACCCATCCTCTCCTCTCACTCCGCAGTCTTCAGCGTTTTATCACCACATTGAAACTAAAGGATCGCCAGTTTTCTCTAAAACTCGACGTTTATCGCCTGATCTCCAAAAGGCCGCCCGCCAGGAATTTGAGTTCCTTCTTGCTCAAGGTATCTGTTCTACTTCTCAACTAATTCAGTAGACTCGGCATCTAATATTATGCTTTTAGATGCATTTTATCAACAAAAGAACAGAACTCCACAAAACAAGCATCTGTTCACTTCAAATTCTCATTTTATTCTCCCTCTTAGCTCAAGGTTACACTTCAGAAATGAACATATGTTTCCATTAGGTGCTGCTCTCTGGTGTTACATATTAAAGCTGACACTAGGGGGCTTCACCCCCTGCTCACTAACGCTCGCCAACCCCCAAACGCCTCGCTGCGTGGTTAAAACATCTTGCTGCGCTCGAATAGGTTTGCCAGCCATAAAAAATGTAACCAAATTTTTATAAATTTAATGTAAGGCCTAATAGAGAAAACACCCAAATTGCAAGTTTCATAATAGAAAGTTAAATATACTATCCGCCAACATACGTATTACGCCGAGAGTGATTGTTTCGTTCACTTCGCCCCGTTAGAGAACGACGTCCAACGCGAGGTATTTTCTGGATAGAAATACTTCAAAATAATAATTACTGTAATACAAAAATGCTTCAGAAAAACAAAAAAAATCAACTTTGAAACGAAGAGTTTAAAAAGAGCTTTAAAATTAGCAATGGGTTTGTTGTTTACATACGTAAGGATGTTGCCATTCATATATTCAAAATCATTGAGGCTTTGTAGTAGCTTAATGATGGAAAATATTGAAATTTAACTAATTAATAAAATGTTAATAAATTATTTTGAGACGTTTTGGCAAATCTACAGCTTATTTCCTTTAAAATGACACCTTGATCATTGAAATTGGTTGAGCAGTTTAGGCGGACGGACTAACCCCAAAAAACGTATTGCCTATTAAATATATAGATTACATATAATATAATACTCAACATTCTCCCCACCTATGAATAGTTTTACTAACATTCATGAATCAAACAATACAATAAATTTACTACGATTTAAAATAATTAAAATATCAAATGATATCAAATATACTTAAACACTATATTATTCAAATAAATGAAACTAATACACTACTTAGTACAGTAAAACAAAAAACATAATATAATTAAGTATTTACTGGCAAAATACTAATTTTTGAAATTGCACGTTTAAAATTCCCATGTTGTGTTTTCACTAACACAACTCTTACTTTCTTATCTTTACCTGGAAAAACCTGAAGGATTTTTCCTAATACCCACTTGCAAACAGGCAAATTGTCCTCCTTTATTAGCACAATTGAACCAATAGACACATTATCTTTATTAAACATCCATTTTGACCGTTGATGCAAATTACTTAAGTAATCAATATGCCATTTTTGCCAAATTAGTTGAACCATTTTTGTAATTTTTCTCCATGCCGTTAATCTATTATCAGGTATTTCAATTAATGATTGTTCAGGAACAGAATTAAGTGGTCTTCCAATAAGGAAATGACCAGCTGTCAGAACCTCAAATTCACAATCATCACTAGGTACAGAAGTTATTGGTCGGCTATTTAACACTGCTTCTATTTGATTTATCACAGTTAACAATTCTTCATAAGTGAGTTTTACATTACCTACTACTCTTTTTAAATGATGCTTAAATGACTTAACAGCTGCTTCTACTAGCCCAGCAAAGTTTGGCCCTTTTGGAGGCAGAAACTTCCACTCAATTTTCTTATCTGCCAAATAATTTGCCAAATTTTCATCTGGTTGACTCACAAAGTTAAACAATTTCTTCAACTCATTATTGGCTCCAACGTTATTTGTGGCATTATCACTATATAACTTAGCGCTTTTTCCTCTTCTAGCGAAAAACCGTTTAAGAGTTGCTATTAGGGCAGCTGAAGTTAAGTCACTTACTAATTCTAAATGCACTGCTTTTGTTACAAAACAAATAAAAATACAAACATAAATCTTATGACAAATACCCTTTCTTTGATTTTTATATTTTATAAAAAATGGACCGCAAAAGTCTAGCCCTGTAATATTGAACGGATAATTTTGTTGTACTCTATCAAGGGGTAAATTACCCATTATTTGTTCACAAATTACAGGCTTAGCTTTTGCACATACTACACATTCATGCACTATTTTTCTACAAAGGCTTCTGCCTTTAACAGGCCAGAATCTCTGACGAACAAAACACAATAATGCTTGTGGACCAATATGAAGATTTTTCTCATGAATATATTTAATTATTAACTTAGTAAGTAGGTGAGAAGATGGCAAAATTATTGGATGCTTTTTATTATAATTCAATGCTGAATTACCAAGTCTGCCACCAACTCTTAAAATACCTTTGTTATCTATAAATGGATTTAAAGATTTAATTTTACTTTTACTTAAAATTGGTATTTGTTTCTTTAAATTAGAAATTTCATTATGATACTCTATTGCTTGCACATTTTTAAGAATACAGTCTTCACCTATAGTGCGCTCCTCCAATGTCAATGGTTCCACTCTTTTATCCATTGGGTGCCTACAGTTAAATGAAAACCTGTAAACAAAACTACATATACGAATTAATTTTTGATAATCATTTGTTATCGAAAGAAGATCATCAACAAATAATTTTTGTGTTGTTATAGATAAAACTGTGTGTTTATCATTTCTGTCATCACTTTTTTTAAACTCACAATAATATTCATTTGGAAGTGATGAAAAATGCAACACCTCACTGTCGTATAAAACTTCTGTTTCATGGAGAAATGCTGGTCCATGAAACCACATGTTATTCTCCATGAGTTGCTTGGCATCCACACCTCTTGATAGAATATCAGCAGCATTCAACTCTGAAGACACATGCCTCCAATCTTTCACATTTGTAAGGTTTTGAATTTTACTTACTCTGTTACCCACAAATGTTTTCATATGCAAAGATTCTTGATTTATCCACGCAAGCACAATTGTAGAGTCACTCCACAAATATATTTTATCAACACAACACTGAAGAGAAGATTTAACACGATTCACTAGCTGTGCAAGCAATACTGCTGCACACAGCTCTAAACGTGGGATCGTTTGACGTTTAACTGGAGCCACTCGTGACTTACTTGCAACTAATTTTACTTTTACATCACTCGTTGTTTTGGATCGAATATACACAACACAACCAAAAGCACTTTCTGACGCATCAGCAAACCCATGTATCTCCACTGTGGTAGCTCTTTCCACGACGATGCAGCGGTCCACCTGGATGTTGTTGATGGCCGGAAGAGCGTCGAGGAAACTTTGCCACTGCCTTGCCTCTTTTTCTGGTAGATGGTCACTCCATGATATTTTTAGTATCCAGAGTCTTTGAAGAAACATCTTTGCTTTGGTAATAATAGGTCCACACAGACCTAGAGGGTCGAAGAGTCGAGCAATCACAGATAACACAGTTCTCTTTGTGAAAATGGTCTCCTTTTGTAGACTTACTTGGAAGGCCAGCTTATCTTTCTTGGGCATCCAGAAGACACCAAGAGTTTTAGTAACTCCCGAGTCATCAAATGTGTACTCTCCAGTGTTATTATTTTCTAGTTGAAAATTAGCACACCACTTGTGTAAGTGCATGCCACAATTGCGTAGAATCTCAGTTAGTTGGTGCCTGATTTCTTTTGCACTGTTTATATCATCAGATCCCCCCAAAACATCATCCATGTAAAAATTATTTAATAGCACGGGCTCTGCGAGAGGATATTGTTTCCCCTCATCTTTTGATAGTTGATGCAACGTTTTTTGTGCTAAATACGGTGCTGACACTGTTCCGTAACTAACTGTGGTGAGTTCAAAGGTTTTTATATCACCTTTAAGTTCATCCTTCCAAAGGATTCTTAGAAGTTGTGTTTGCTCAGGATGTATTTTTATAGCCCTATACATCTTTTCTATATCCCCCGTAAATGCGTACACGTATTGTCTAAATCTGGTCATTATGGTGAACAAGTCCTCTTGTATCATTCCACCATTATATTGCAAAGAGTTTAGTGAAGTTCCATTGCTTGTTTGTTGTGACGCATCCCAACAAACACGAAGTGGTGTGGAGATATGACCAGGACGATGTACTCCTACGTGTGGGATGCAATAAGTTCCTACTGATTCCCCTTTATCTTTAATTTCCCGCATATGCCCCAATTTCTCATATTCACTCAAAAAGTTTCTATATAATTTTAAATATTCAGGGTCTTTTTTTAAGCGGTTCCACAATGAGTTTAGTCGTTGAATCGCTATATCTCTGGATTTACCTAGCACACTCGGATCTTCCTTTAAAGGCATTGTAACTACGTACCTTCCCTCTGTATCTCTAAAGTGAGTTTTCTCATAATGTTCATCACATATCTGAGTTTCCTTATTTTTAGAAATTGTCTGGTCGACATTTTCCATTTCCCAGAACTTTTGTAATGTTTCATCTAAATTTACATGTTCTTTAATTAAAGCACAATGTACCTTATTTTTATTGGACTCACAAACACTTCCTGCCACTATATATCCAAACACGGAATTTTGCAGAATTAAATTGGTGTGTGGTATTTTAATTTGTTCTGGTTTTATTAGAGTGTAGTAAATCTCTGATGAAATTAACACATCCACTCTCCCAGGAACATTATAATATTCATCCGCCAATTCTACATTAGGTAACTCAATTCTATTAATTTTAATTGGCCTATTTGGAGTATAACTCATAATCTTTGGGACAATTAGAAAAGTTAAATCATGTTCAAAAGTTTTAGAACGATTAATTAATCGCGTTGTTACACTATATTTAATTTGAGAACAAGTCTCGTTTAAACCTGATACCTCAATATCTACTTTCTTTCTCTTTAAATGCAATTTATCAGCAAATTCTCTAGTAAAAAAGTTACATTGAGACCCATTATCTAAAATCCCTCTTGCTAAATGCAGATCTCCATTGCAATCCTGCAACCAACACATAACTGTACTCAATAAGACCGTTTGCTGGGAATTATTATAATTCGTTCCCACAAAAAGATTACCACTTCTTGAATCCGCGGGTAAAAACTCAGCTGCATTAGGTGATAAATCTCTAGCACTTGAAGAAGGAACCACTCGGGTTTCATTTATTGCGACTGGGTTATACGCAGTCGATTCCCTCTCCCTCTCCGAATGAAAGCATAACAATGAATTATGGTTTTTTAGACACGTTTTGCAAGAATATTTAGAAAAACAATTTTTAATTAAATGCGGTTTTAAGCACCTAAAACAAAGTTTATTCTTTTTAACAAATTCAACCCGTTCCTTTACATTTAAACTCAAAAATCTCTCGCACTTATAAATTTCATGTAAATGGTTATCACAATAACTGCATTTTTTATTTTTTACATCCGCGAGCAATACTTTATTCGAAGCATATTTATGATACTTATGTACAGAAGTATCAGATGGGTTTCTACCCTTAGACGAAGCATATAAGTCTAGTTCCTGACCTAGATTTACTGGGGATAAAAAAGAACTGCCTTGTTTAATACTAATGTAAGTTGCAGTGTCTTTATCTAATGTTTGAAATATTTTATCTGCTACCATTAATTCTTTTAGTCCTGTAAAATCATCAACATTTCTTAGTTTTAAATAATAATTAAAGCTATTTATCATACGACTTGTGAACTGGGTATAAGTTTCATTACTGTATTTCTGAGCCTTTTTAAAATTATCTAAACATATTTGTGGAGTAGGCTCATATTCTCTCAAAACAATTGATTTAATTTTAGAATAATTATTAAACTCGTCATCAGAAATATACGTTAGGATATTATTAGCTATATCTCCAAGTAATATTAACAAAATTTCCGCTTTAAATTTATCAGGCACACATTTTGTTATAAACGCTCTCTCTAATGAATTAAAAAAGAACCCCCAATTTTCAGGTTTAGTTGGAACTTTGCACGTTAAAACTTGAACACTTTTTAGAAGCGAATCAATGGACACGCCCAAAGCAAAATCCTCTTGCTCAGTCGCTTCACTTTTCTTTTCTGAGAACTCATTTCTTAACTTTTGTAATTCTAATTCTGATGACACACGTTGAAGTTTTAACTTTTCAAGTTCAATATTGTGCAATTTTTCACTTTTGCGCTCTTCAATTATTGTGAATGCAAGTTCTTGCACCGATGTTGGATTTTTAATGTACTCATTATTGTTCTTGATAAGAGTATCCAGTTCAATAACCGTTAAATTATCGGTTGTCTTTATACATAATTCCTTCGCAATCTCATATAAATCTGCTTTTGTAGCCCCTTTAAACAACATGATCAAGCTCTCGAGCTCTCGATATCAGTGTTCAACACAAAGGCAATCTCAACACAAAGGAAAACTTAACATTATATGCAAATAATGTACTCACTCATTATACCAGTTCTTCTCCTGGCGACGGACCATTTTTATGTTCAACTTCTCAACTAATTCAGTAGACTCGGCATCTAATATTATGCTTTTAGATGCATTTTATCAACAAAAGAACAGAACTCCACAAAACAAGCATCTGTTCACTTCAAATTCTCATTTTATTCTCCCTCTTAGCTCAAGGTTACACTTCAGAAATGAACATATGTTTCCATTAGGTGCTGCTCTCTGGTGTTACATATTAAAGCTGACATTACATATAATATAATACTCAACAGTATCGTCAGGCCGTTCAAAAGCCCCTGGGCCAGCCCTCTTCACATGGTCAAAAAGTCTAATGGAGATTGGAGCCCTTGTGGCTATTACCGTTGTCTTAATGCTGCTACCATACCTGATTGCTATCCCGTACCCCCTATCCACGACTGCACTCAAAAGTTTCAGGTATGAACATGTTTTCAACCATCGACCAGGAAAGAGCATATCACCAGATACCAGTGAATCCGGAAGACATACAGAATACGGCCGTGACGATTTCTTTTGGTTTATATGAATTCTTAAAAATATCTTTCGGTTTGAGAAACGCTGTACGAACCTTTCAATGATTCATCCACGAGGTATTGTATGGTCTGGAGTTTTCATACCATACTTTGAGGACGTTCTTATTGCATCCTTGGACGAAGAAGAGCATCTAAAACAACTTCGTTCGACCACTGAAACTCAACCCCAACCAGCCCGTTTTAGGAAAACCTACGGTTGCCTTCTTAGGTTATATGATTGCTCCTGCTGGAGTAAAACACTTCCCGGCCAAAGTCGAAGCCATATTAAATTTCTCACAACCTCAAAACATTTCTGAATTGCGCCGTTTTCTTGCAATGATTAACTTCTATAGACAAATCATTTCTAACACGGCGAAAACACAAGCTACGTTAAAGGAATATCTAAAAGGCTCAAAAGAGATCTCTCTCTTTAAGGGGTCGAAAACAGGTCAAACTTTCGAAATGAGGGATTTTCAATTGAGCTAATACTTTCCATGCAGTCACCACTCTGAAATTTAGTACAAATGACAACTAGCCCAAGCATAGAAAAAGTAAGCTATTCCAATATCAATTAACCAAATGTAAAGGTTCACAAAGAGGTCAAACGTTCGAATCAAGAGATTTTCAAATAACACACTTTCCATAGAGTCACAATTCTAAAATTTGGAACTAATGTCAACTAAAACAAAGATAAAAAAAGTAAGCTATTCCCATCTTGATTAACCAATCTTTAAGGGGTCAAACGTTCGAAACGAGGGATTTTAAAATAAACCATTTTCCATACAGTCACAACTCTGAAATTTGGTACAAATGCCGAAAAGGACAAACCTAGAAAAAAATGAGCTATTCTGATCTCGAATGGCTAAGTTTAAGGGGTCGAAAAGAGATCAAACATTTCAAACAACGACTATTCAAATATCTCACTACCAATAAAGTCAAAACTCTGATATATGGTGCATGTCATCAAAAGAAATCATAGAAAAAGTCAACTATTCTGATATTGATTAACTAATTTAAATGTTCGAAAAGAAGTCGAAACGTTCCAAACGAGGAATATTCTAATTTACCACTTCCAATATAATCACAATTGTAAAATTTGGATTAAAGCCTGACTTTGTATTTATAATATTTAACTTGTAGTTGCATAGTATGTGAAATAGAACAGAGTGTTAATTACCCATGATGCTTGGCGCAAATAGTTATACGTTTTTATTTTACAAAAAGGATGTCTTTGTATTTCATCCTTTCACGTGTACTAACAAGGACCCCCTTCATCTTTTGGACAGAAATGTACTAGCAGAATTTTATTAAATTATACAAAGGTTTTTTTTTCCAATTTAAGTGTTGTTTTAATTTTTTTTTTATAAATCACAGACAAAAACGCGCGTCAATAATAGAGACCCGGTTATTTGACGCGCTGTGTTTTCTGAAGTCACTTTTGCTAGTGTTGAGGTATATTAAATACCAGATTGATTGATTTTTTTTGTAGAAATCTGTGGAAAGGTAAATTTTCGTTTTCGTTTTATGGGACGCTTTAATATGCAATAAAATGAAACACATCTCTAACCTGACCGGATGCTCTGTATTTTTATGGTAAAATGGCTTTTAACTTTTGAAATTTCTCAAGAATTTTGTCTGTAGTGTAAAAAAAATATAAAACAACTGCTTAGTAATCAAAAGTAAGATTTATTTTATAAAGAACACCATATTATAACTTTACAAGTTCATGTAGGTTCGAGTTCACTTATCTTGTCCGTTTCCAAAGCATTACAATTTATGTATGGCAACGATGTAAGTGAAAGAAATGAAGTGATATTTATGATTTCATTTACTTACTATGCTGAGATTCTTGCTATCAAAATTTTGTGAGTATTTTCAATTTTTAAATTATATACAATTAAATTTTGTTATCTAAAGTTATTCGGATTCCTTATTTAGGCCCATTTCATTAGAGATTTGCTCTGTATAATGTGAGATTGTTGAGCGTAGTAGTCACTGCTACAGCATAGCAAATGCCTAGATTATCAAGTGCCGCGCTCTTTTTGTTTTGATTTTGCTTCTTCTTTGTACAAAAACTCCAATTTATCTAGTTAAAGTGTGATTTGAAGGTTTTTAGAATAGGTATTTGGCTGGTTTAAAATGTGAGTATTCTTTTTTATTTACAAAGTCGTACCTGATAAATTAAGTTGTGTTTAGTAAACATGAAGTGAAGGATGCGATTAGAAGTCAAATTTCCTTTATTTTTAGGGTTTTTAGAGAGTTATTTCTGAAGTAACTGTCGATTTCAAAGATTAAATGGCAGATTTGTACCTTCAGATACATGTTTTATGTGCGAAAATCGAAATTTCATCCCTAGACTTGGGCATTGTGAAATTACTGATTAGGTTCAATATTCAAGTAATATTAAACTAGAACTCTCTTACAACTGCTTTGTTTATGATTTCAAATATATTTTTATAGTGTAAGAACTTTTTAACTTTATATCTGTTTACCCAGCATAAATTGAGTTAAGTAGGACACAAGGAAAGTAATAATTTCATAGATGTACTTCCACCTTATACTTGATTTTACTATTAGATTTCATTATAACGAAGCTTAATTTTAAGTATTTAATTTATCCAGGCTTTTGGATGTATTTATTTCTTTTTCTTAGAAGGATTTGGCAATTTACACTTCTTGATTTCTTGTATGAAACCTTTACTTTTATTGTATTTTATTCAATTGAATGTGTTTTTTTTTTGTCACCATATGATGCAACATACATAAACAGATGCCTAAATTCTATTTTCTGCCACAACCATACTATAAATAGGTAAAATACAATAGAAAATTTGTATACATGATCGAACTTTTTAAATCACCGTCAAGTATAAAAATAATTTCAATTCAACAATGAATTTAAAATAAATAAATTAGTTAGAGCAATAAGTACCTATATTACCCGGGGGAATTAATTATGAAAGTTTGCTACTATTTTGATCTCAGTATTACATGACACCTGCTATAATACACATTTGATAGAGTATTGTGCTATTGATAATTCACCAAAAAGAAAAAAAAAGTTTTTGGAAACGGTCTTTGATTTTTATTTTATTTTTGAAGAAATTCTTGAGGTTAATCTATAACCTTAGATTATGGTCTGTATCCTAACTTTTTAAGCAAATGTTTGCTTATTTTGAAATTGTTGATTTTGACGTCATTTAAAGGTTGGAAGACATCATTTCTCGGATTTAATTTTTCAATACTTTTTGCTCTTATGTTAAAGACTATTTGTGTATACTTTTATTTGAAGGTAATTAAACTGCTGAATATACAATCCCTTTTTTTTTTTAATCCTTTCTTTACTTTAGAAAAAATATAATAAGTAGATTCAAAATTGAAATTATTTTTTACAGAGAAAAAGTGTTGTATTTTGATAAAAATGTGAATTTTCAATTATAATAATAATTGTATAAGTAATATAAATAATACAAATTATACGTTTGAAATTTTTCAAATACAAGAAATCGCACAAATGTTTTACAAATAACATTATATAAAGTAATACATTATACTAGGCTCTAATTTAAAAAAATTTAATTTGCCGACTGGAGCAGTTTCAGCTTTTGGATAATCGACAATCTACTACATACAACGAAATTTTCTTCCTAAGCTACTTATTTAAAATAATTCAATGAATATATAATGGGGAAACTTCTGTGTATAAAAAGTAGAATAAGATTGAATTCCCTTGCAGCATTTGCGTGTCTAATGGTTAATAATGAAAACATTAAAATTCATTACAAGATAGTTATTTCTTATAAAACTTCATCTTAAAGTCTTACTGAAATATTGTTTTAATCAAGATTTGTCTTGTTAAGTTTCTCTTATATGCATAATATAATCTCTTTAAACATGTTCTGCATGTATAAATATGTGTATGTATTACATAATGTAATTTTCTTGTAACTTAAAGAACGTTAGACAAGATTCTTTGTATTTCAAATCATGCATATTGAATAAAGATTAAGCTTTATAAGAAGTGCTTATCTTGTATAAATCTCATCGAATTTTTAGTAATTTTATTCTTATTCTAATTTATATTTTAGGATGATTGAATGAGGCTCAAAAGTGTTGGGCTATTCTTTGGATGTTTCAAGACACAGGTAAACTTATTCTACTATCTTCAAATGCACTTTAATGATACATTATTTATTGCTAATTCATAGTGTTGTAACTTGGTCATATTTTGGAATTAAACATGTAAGTTTTGTTTGATACCTTGTGGACCTGGATCCATACCTGTTTGATACCTTATGGATATCTATCCAGAGCTGATTTCACTGGATGTCCTGCATTATTTTCTTTTAATTTTTTTTTATTGTATGCTATTTTGCGGTGCTCTGCAGAAGGAAATTTGAGTCTGTTTATGGACCCTTCACAAAATTCAATGTCCAAAAAACGAACCCTTCACAAAATTCCATAACCAATAAACGGACTCTCACTAAATTCCATGTCCACAGGGTTCCCACGGTCATTGAAAGTCATTAAAAGTGCTTAATATTTTAAACTTGTTTTCAAGGCCTTGAAAGTGCTTGAATATGCTTAGAGGTGCTTAAAAGTCCTTGAAAATGCTTAGAGATCCTTAAAAGTCCTTAATTTTTACAGATGTTGTCCAGCTGCAAAATTTATAAAAATACAACTCGGACTTGCTATCCCCGCGTGACCGCCACTTATCTGCACCTTATAAAAATTTTCCGACATACTTGTATTGCGCATCCACCAACTTTAACTTTTTTGGTAGAATATACTTTATTAAAAATTTAAATATAGATATGATGACTGAAAACGAATTTTCATAGGTCCTTAAAAACATTAATTAAGTCCTTAAAAGTCATTGATTTTCATTGTTATTTGAGTGGGAACCCTGGTCCAACAAATCCTTTCTTAAAATTCCATGTCAAAAAATGTACATCTATGATTGAGATATTTAATCATCTAGGAGTGGAAGGATATCATTGTAAATATTTGTAAGTACCTAATCAACATAAAAAAATTAATATTTTTTTCATTATTGCATGAAAAATCTGCAAAAATGTGTAAAATAGGAAATTTCTCACAAAATTAATTTTTTTTCACAAAAATAGGCCTTTAAAAAAAAAAATTTGAATAGAACCTTGGCTATATAGTATGAAATGGATTGAAATTCTGTTTTTTGAAAGTTGGTTTATCATTTATATTATTCCTGGATACAAAAATCTGTATTGGAGATTATTTTAGATTAAAGGAGGCAGAGCCTGGTTATGACTATAGGCATTTACTTAATTTTGTGACAACAACTAAAATCTTTAAGCTATTTAAATGTGAATGCAGTGTTTCAAAAGTTTATTCTAATAAAAAATGTTTTTTATAAAAATAATGATTGATTAAACAGTAACATAGTGGCCACAAAACCTGGAAATCAGGGAAATGTCAGGGAACTTTTAAAATTTTTTCAAAAATCAGGGAATTTTTCTATTGTTTTGAAGGTATTTTTCCTGTTCATCTGTATTTTGGCTCCATTTTCCCAGAAATTGTGATAATGGACAAGTTAAACATGTTTTTAATTTTATTAAGCGTGACGAAAGACAACCAAAACTAGAAAAAGTTTTGAAATCCGTTCAATATTTCTCGAGTTAAACCCATTTCAATTTCCCACTTTTAAAAGCACGGCAAAAACGAGACTAGCCTATCTGTAACGTCTCCCTACGTCAGAATCCGACTTTGGCTTTGTGCGGTCTTTAAAAGTATCGTGAATTTATTCGCATTGCTGTAGCGCTTTTTTTTCTCTCCTTTTAATCTTGTATTCTTTTAATCGATTTAAAATTATGTCCTCAAATTCAGCATACAAACATTGCCTCATTCCAATTTGTAAGACTTCTTCAATTTCCAACGCTACTAAATTATTTATCAGTGTTGCTAAACACGCAGATATCCGCAAGAAGTGGTGTAAAAGTTCTCGACACGTTTGTGAAGATCATTTTGATGTGATAATAGCACACCTATTACTCTTGTTTTTCTATAATGACCCAATTATTTTAAAGTTCTATGATATACAGTGGTTCCCAAAAGTGTTCGTACAGTTTAAAAATGTGTAGAAAAAGTAGTTCTTAAGTTTGGAATTGAATATGAATATTAATTCCTATATTTGTTTTATATTAATTCTGAATGAAACCCAATACTTAAAAAAAGTATTGAATCGTTTTATTTTTATGAAAATATAAATTCTTAGAGCTAAAGAAAAAAATACCACAATGGTGTTCGTTCGACTTAACATTTTCTGATAAATTCACAGTAATAAAATTATTTTCTGGGGGCTCTTTTTTTTTAATTTTTGCATTGTGGAAACGTAAAAAATCGATTGACTGTAAAATTTGATTTCACAATTCTTATAATCCATTTGTTATTTAAAATCATCCCAAATAAAATATAAATATTGTATTAACTATGTAATGGCAGAAGCAAAATTAGTTCACCAGAAACTAAAGCATTGCCTATACTTGTGAACTTGAGTATATGTAATTTGTTAAAGCCGAATGCAAAATAAAAATACATCTACAGATATATAGCAGAGCATGAAATAAATATGAGAAAAAATAATAAAAAATAGAAGCTTTTGAGGCCTTTCAAGTTAATAAGAGTTCGTCCTAGCGGACTGTATGCGAACATCGCCGCCCGACTGTTCTTACTAAAAAGTAGTTAAAAAGTAGTTCAAAGAAAATTGTATCTGCGTTTTAATTGAACAGGAATATACAAACACAGTTAAATTAAATGTATAAACAAAATTAAATTCTATTTGGTTTCTATCCTGCTTTGACAATTTGGAAGAATTTGTTAAAACGATCCACTTTATTTTCTTTAGTAATAAATGTCGCCAATTTTGTGAATGACAGGTGTACAAGTTGTTCAAAGAGGTAACAAGTGTTCTTGAAAATAAGAAAGTAAAATTTCTAGCGGAATATTAATTAATCTGAACTAAAAAAAAAAAAGAAGCTATATTGAAATTAATGGCAAACTTCTTTTTTTTACTTTATTGTATTTTCATGGCAGTTGTTTACATAGCACGCCAAATTACAGACATTTCGTTTATTGATAAACAATATGGAAACTTCTACTATTTTAAAATTTGATTTTAAAAATAATACTGGATTCAACTGTACTATGGAAAACCTGTGTTTTTATAACTTTCTTAGGAGTGAAGAGACGTTAAAAAACGGACTGAAAAGTTTTCGAAATAGCACCAAAACATTTATGACAAAGGAAAAGGTCATTTGGTTCTTGTACAAGAATCAAATTAACTTGTATCAGAATGACTTGTACAAGAATAAAATGAAGATTCTTCAACGTGAATTTTAATCGAATATACAGTTTCTTTTGTAAATAAGTGTTTCGTTTCAAATAGTTCGTAAAGGATGTAAAATTTTGAGCTCCGAAAATATTGTAAAAAAATTGGCTACTGCAATGTTTTGCAGTTTAACTGGATGGAATGATAATTGAAAATAAAAACTTACAATAAAAATAAGTCATATTCAATCAAGTTGAAGACAAATGAAAAACTGTTTGTAAAATCGGTACATACCTTTTGGATTTTACTCTACAGATATCAGCTCCTATTAAATTCGTAGATCGTCGTAAGTAAACAAAATGAAGGAGAAAATTTTCCATTGTCGGATTATGACGTCAAAGCTAACCAGCTAATGATGAAACGTTTTGCGGTTACGTCATGATTCCACTGTTTTTACGATTTTTTTCTTTGGATATTTAATTAAATAACAGGGTTCCCACAGTCCTTGAAAGTCATTAAAAGTGCTCAATATTTTTGAACCTGTTTTCAAGGCCTTGAAAGTACTTGAAAATGCTTAGAGGTGCTTAAAAGTCCTTGAAAATGCTTAGAGGTCCTTAAAAGTCCTTAATTTTTGTGTATGTTGACCAACTTCAAGATTTACAAAAATGCATCTCAGACTTGCTATTCCTGCGTGTCCGCCACTTATCCTCATTATATCAGAATTTTCTGACATATTTGTATTACACATGCGCCAACTTGTAACTGTTTTGGTAGAATATACTTTAGAAATTTTTTTTATACAGACATGATGCCTGAAAACAAATTTTTTAAGGTCCTTAAAAACATTAATTAGGTCCTTAAAAGTCATTGAAAAGTCATTGATTTTCATTCTGTGATTTGAGGGGGAACCCTGAATAAATTTTTAACCGCAATATAACTTACATATTCGGAATCAGCTTTGCTTTCTTTATTAAAATTTATTGTTTTTTACCATTTTTAAAAAATACGCAACTTCTCCATTGTTAGAAGTTCCATGTTACATTATAATTTAAACTTTTCTTTACTTTTAAAACTACATTTATAAAAAATAGGTATATTTTCTCCTTTGGCACAAATGTTTTATTTGATCTACACATCTGGAAAAATTGGCAAATTTTGAAAAAAAGTTTCAGTAAAATCAGGGAATTGTCAGGGAACTTTATTTCCTGAATTTTGAGGCCACCTTGTATAAGGAAGAATATAAATGGAAAATATGGATTTATCGGGGAATTTTGAACGATATCTATAAATTTACACAAAACAGAAATCAATAAGTAATCAACTTAATCTGATTGTACTTTTGTCATGCAAATTCATTTCACTAAAGTTCAGTTTTGATAAAATTTAGCAGAAACCTGTATTTTGAGATTTTATTTAATGTTTAATTAACAACTTTTTTTTTTTCAATTTACAATGAAATTTTATGTGTGAATGAAGTCTTTAATTTGAGAACATAGATAATCTTGGCAGTGAAGATAAAAAGTTTTGTGTTCCAATACTTACCTATAACTTGCTAATAATGTTGTTCAACGAACAGCTATTACTAACAATAAAAGATAAGGATTATTTGGGTTTTCACTTCTTACATATTTTATCAACTTGTTGGTTTTGTTTTAGTTGTCTAGCATAAAATGTTTTGATACTCTTCCGTTAGACGGGTACCAGATAAAAGCCACCAAATTGCAGTGATATCTAATCCAAATTAATAACCTTTAAATAATTTATAATTCCTTTAACACACCGTTATGGGTTTCTATAGCAACCCTGTTACAAACTATAAACTCTTAGGCTTGGTGACAACTGTGCCAAGTAGTGCCCGTCCTTTGGTAGAGTACCAATTTTTTATACCTACTTCTGCTGACTTTGAATTGAAACAGATTGCTTATACTGATGTATAGAACGTGTACATATACCATGTTAGAATTAAATTTTAATTTAGAAGTATTCAACTTAAAAATTATAGGTAGGCACAGCTTGATGCCATGGGTCCTTGCACTTAAAAACTTCATCCGACTGATATTGAACGTGATCTATTTACTCAAGATGCTCAATGGAAGGTAATTCCATATTAATGACATTTCTTTTAACGTTTTATGGACATTTTGAGTAGGGGGGGGGGGACGACGACTTTTAGACCTTAATGTATTATCACAACGTTTTCGATAAAAAATTGTTTAAGCTGCGTTTTTGCAATTGCTGAGCAACATAAATTTTGTTAAAATATGAGTAAATTATAATAATATTAATGTCTATCCGTAAGCGTTTAAAACCAGTGATATATTGGAAATATTTTTTTTTACCACAGAGGTATAGACTTATAAAAAAATAATTAAAGTCTGAATAATTACCACATATAATTTTTTTAATCATTAATTTAACTTGTTAACAATAAAAAATAAAGGCGTAAGTGTCTCTTTTTTTAATTTATTTCTTAGTTTAAATTGAAAACTTTTATTAAATTCTTTATCTTTTCTTTGTAGGGACTCTTATGGAAAGCTGGCCTAAATTATTAAAGTGCTATGTAAAACATTTATGAGGTAAGTTTATAATATAATACTTGTGTGAATGGCTATGTGTATTTCTTCTAGTTAATTTAAACATATGTTTATTATATTACTTCATTTCAAATTTTTAAATGGTTATTTATTTTCTTCACTATTTATTGAAGGGATTTTCTTTTATAATTAATATATCTCAGCTTCAAAGAATGTTTTTAAAAATAACCTAAAAAAACTTGAAAAAAAATAGGGCTTTCGAGGAAAATTATATCTTGAGTGTTGCACCAAAAGTTCCCAGATATTTTTTGGGGATAATTTGCTAATGAACTGATTTGAGAAAACCTATTTCTTTTATGTAATTTTACTGGCTGAAGGTTAAAACGTTTTCTATAACCCACATGAAATTTGAATTGAAATCTCAAGCATTATATTAGAGAGTGAAAATTATACTTAATGCTAAAAATCGCTTCAAACTGCATATTTAATTGTAGCGGGGAAGTCAAACTTAGTAAAAAACAAGGAGGTGAATATTTTAAAATTTTGCTTTCAATATGTAATATAGGGTAATGAAAGTATTGCATTGGGGTGTAAAAAAGTGTTAATTTTTTTTGTGTGTTCCACATTATGGAAGATATAGTCCAAAAAAAGTGTTTTTTGATGGTCTGTTTGTGTATAAACAAAATAGCATATTTGTAGAATAGCTCAAACTACATATGTTTAAATTTTATGTAAAAGTGTCTCATGTTCATGACATGTGACAATCAGGTTTTTGACAAAAGTATTCACATGCTAAAGTTACCTGCCATAGAAAAATTTAGGATCTTTTAAAAGTTGCAAAAAGTTACTGTACACATTTTGTTAAAAATCATCCTGGTAATAAACTTTTTCATGTATTCTCAATCCTAATCACAGAATATTCTGTAAAAATACTCTAAAAAGTTAAAGGAAAGGCTTTCGAATATGAAAACTTTGTTACTTCAACTGTTAACATTTCTATTCAGTAATAACATTGTTAAGTTATGTGAACTGAAATAAACAGAAAGAATATCTTATTAAATTTCATTTATACTTTTAAGATAAAAATATATTAATTTAAATCTAGTTACTCCACATTACATTTATTGATGAGTTTATAAATTAAGCTATGATTTCTGTTTGTCTGCTTATGTGAGTTTTCGGTACTTTTACATTAGGCTGGTAACAGATAGAAATTCCAAATTGTAGCGATACATTATTCAAATTAAAAACCTTCAAATCATTTTTGTTTCCTATAACAAACAGTTATATGGTTGCTATAATAACCCATAAATATTTAAGTTTGGTGATACATTTACGCATCGTTTAAACATTTAGGCTTGTTGACAACTGCGCTGGTTCTTCTAATAGAAGAATTTTCTAATTCAAAGTGCTTGAGCCTCGAAGTTTCCTCCAAGTAGAATTTTGTCAGCCGAATTTCCCCCAAACTCTGCATTAAAGCGACTGATTTATGTTATGGTATCAAACAATTTCTAAAACTTATCTGTCCAACTCTGATGGATCAGTAGGGCAATTCCATGGTGTCGGTAGTAAAAATTGAAGAAAATCTTCACACATAAACTCAATTTGTAGAATAAAAATTAATTGAAAATTATTAAATTTACTTTTAAAATATTTACTCTATCCCAATTCATAGGAAACGTGCATAAAAACATCGCAATAATTTTAATTTCATTGTCAGTTACTTGATTGGCATATCCAAGATAGGTTATCATATTTTTCTAGAATCCAATTATTTACGCAAAAAAGAAACTGCTGGTAGGTCATTTGTTTTGTGCGCTTCATCATCACTATCCAATGCTTCAAGATTACTTCTTATATGGGAATTACAAGCACAATTTGGTATCTGTGCCAAATGGTAAACGTCTGAAATTTACCCGTGATTATTTGAAGAAAGTTTTACGCTATGTACCTATTGTATATTTGGAGCAGGTAATGTGGCCTTCCATTTAATATGTTAACTTTCTGAATCCTATTTGATCTCTTTTTTTGAAATATGTAGACTAGGATTCATTTTTGCAGCCACTACAACAAATTGCTAGACTGTGTTCGCTATTACCTTTCTGTTCTGACATGGTATCAGAAAGTTCTCTTAACTATACCCACCTATTCTTTTTACGACTCTTTTGCTATGTGAACTTCCAAAAAGTTCCTGGTTAATTTTATTCATGCAATGTTTCAAATATTTAAATGAATTGGAAAACAAACATATCTGTTTGAATTGTGACCTTGGATCACCTGAAAATACATTAACATATTAAATCCTACTCGACTTAGCCTTTAACATTGAAAAACCATAATTCACAAATTTGCAAATTGATTGTTTTGCTTGGTCTCGATTATCAGAAACAACTACGTTACTCAGAGTTATCTATCAATCCATGCATGAGTGGAAAACACATTTGTCTGCGAATGTATCCAATGGGCAGATTGGATATCATTCTAAAGAGTGAGCGTTACATTTTCTCTAATCTAACTGAAATACTATATTTTTTCTGTCAACTTTTGACTTAAAATCTTCATATTGCCTGATATTTTGTTTTATAAATGTATGTATGAGGAAAGATGATTTACTAATTCATCAAGCATTTGTTTTACAGTGTAAGATTTAATCTTTATCCTTCTTTTTATCGCCTTTTGCCATTTTACTGGCTGGTTCTCATTGTCAGGTTTGAAGCTAAGAATTTTATTGCTGCAACTACTGTATTGAATAGACATCATACATATTATGGATGATGTGTCAAATGCAATCACAAAAATCAGAAAACTCAATAGGTATGATTTTAATCTTAACAATAAAAGGCGGATATTTTCTTGGTTTAAGTTCAAACTATAATGTTGAGTTGAGGCAGTAAAAAATATTTTTTATTGTATATTCCAAATAGAGCTTACAATATTAAGTTTAAACAATCTAATGTAATCAAAATATAAGGTAAAATGTACAACTTCAGCTTAATAAGTGTAAAATATATATATACATTATTATTTTTTTAATTATAGAACATGTTTTTAGTTAGTTTAAATACTAAGCAATAATTTAAAGCTTAAATTAGATACATGTTTTTGAAGATATATAACTGTGTCGGATGTAAAATTATTTTTTATGACCGACACCATGATTTATATAAGAAATACTGAATATTAATAATATTTAAATACATAACATTAAAGATTCATACAATCTTGCTTTAAAAACAAAATTGTAGATAATTCGCATTTACGTTGTTCACACAGCATAAATTGTTACAATGTTTTGGTGTCGGTCATAAAATAACTGAAATGTCTTTTTGAAATTATCTTAAAAACTAATATCTTGACCCATCTAATTTCAAGTTAGAATGTTAGAATATTGTTTATAATATATTTATGTATTTTAAAAACATTACAAATATATATATTTAGGAAAAAAACAGTTTCTTTTGCAGTCACAGAATGTAACTTACAAATGCATGTTTAATTAACTTATGTTAAAGACCTCCAAATGTATTCAAAACTGAATTTATCATATTATGGTTCATTACTTCTTAAAATTTAGTTCTTTAGCTTTAAAATGACACTTTATGTGTTTAAAAATAATGATTTTGAAAAATTGGTTGCTTGGTTGACCGTATCATGGAATTGCCCAGTAGTACAATGCATAACTAGAAATCTAACTTCCTTGTTTCATATTTCTGATACTCTTATTTACTGATTTCAGAAAAAGTAAAAACTGTCAATTTGAAGGTATTATTGTATAGCTACCTAGTTTGAATTTTCCTGGTTTTTTCCTGTTCATGTCTTTTCCTTGCAGTAAACTTTCTCTCGTACTAGTTCTGGGTTTAACTACTCTCATGCCCAAAAGTTAAGAATAATCTCTGTTTTTTTAATATTTCGAAAAATTACATCAGAATGGAATGAAATTTGGTACACAAGTGAAAATATTTTGAAAGAAGAAGAAAACAATGATAAAAATGACTTTTTTTTATATAAATAACAAGGTTTCCAAACAAATGGTTTTCAGTTTCTTTTAAACAAGTAATTTAAATGATAGAAATCTGAAAATTACCTGTATGTTGTGGCATCCTCTGGCTGCCACACCTGCTGCACAAGAATTTATGTTTTTGAATAAGAATGTTTACTAGTTTTGTGTTTATAGATTCTCAAACCTGTAAGAGGATTTTCCTTAAATTCTGGAACTGAGCTTGTTGGGAGACAAAAAACTGCATTTTGTCTCCTGTGCATACCCTACATCATATTGAGGCCAGGAAAGTTAGCAGGCTACTGCATGCATTTAATGTATTTTTTATTTTTTTTTCAAGGAAGTCATTGACTTCAGTGAGGAGTTGTATTATCATCCATTCAAATAAAATCAGGAGCAGCAGCACCTCAAAAAAAGTGAATTGTACGTTGAGACACTTCGTCTCTATACCACTTACCGGTAACAAACCCCTTGTCAAAGATGTGAAGGTCTGTGCGACCGTCCAGCATGAAACCAGCCGAGACCACCTGCCTTGCTAAATGATGCTTTTCTGGTATGTTTGTTTCTCAAAAACAGTTATCACCTTCTCTTCAAATTGTGGTATTCCAACGAGCGGTTTCTAAACCATCTGCATATTCCAGTTTGGAGCCTCTTTCACAGTTTTGAGATGGGACAATGCTATTTGTGGTTTACAACAGGCAACTTTTTATAACATACTGCCTTTCATAAACATATCCAGTAGTAGTTAGCTTTAGAAATTTTGACGAGTACCCTCTCATTTTGTTTTATGGTCAAAAAAAGAACTTCCATTACAGTTTCAGATTTTTAAAATACTTTTTAGGCGTTGTTACCAAGTTTTGAATTATAAGTTTTCAAAAACTTGAATGAACTCCACATTATACTGGTACAGACATAAAAGATAATCAATTACAATAGGGAATGTAATTAAAATTCAAAATATATGTTTCCAGCGTCACTGATTGGTAACGCAACTGCTGATATCGAATACACGACACATGAGTAGGAATTACTACCAATGTAAAAAAACTAACATTTCTTCAGGTGGATATGAAGATAAAAATAAGCTTGTCTGAAAGTGATAGCTGTTCTTCGAAGAACAAGATAGCTGTTCTTCAAGCAGTGCAAAGTTTATTTTGGAAACCAGGGTGTAAAAAAATCTGATTTATTTGATTTAAATCTGATTTTTTTTTTACAATAATCAGATTTTTAAAAAAACAAAGCAAATTATAACAGATCTTTAAAAAAAATAAGTTTAATTACTGTTACAGTCTGTATATAGAGCTGGTAAATATCCAGTTGATAGAATAAATCTAACCATTAATTTAAATTAGATTTTTTTTACTAAAATCAGATTTAAATTTTTTTTTAAATATTTCTTTTAAAAAGTTTAACTACTATCTATATTATAGAGCTGGTAAATACCCAGTTGATAGTAGAAATCTAACTAAAATATTTTTGTTTGGCATGCAAATAATTATTATAAAGCATTTGGTCCTAAGTGGATTACTTCGTGAGCATAACAAAATTGTCAATCCATATAATGACTTATTTAAAAAATTTAAAACAAAGATTTTAGAAAAAAATGTAGAAATGCTAATCACATTAATACAAATATTATTTATTTGTTTAATGATTTGAACAGAAATGTCAGTTTGGCTGCCTTTTCTACCCCTAATTGATTTCGTAATTTGCTATTTACGAAACCAAAGGTTGAAAACATTCTTTCAACCCCTGCAGATGTGGCCTTTGCAGTCATAAGTTGTTCCATAATTTACAGTTCTTTCGGTGCAATACAATCATTTAATACCGCCAAAGACTTCCATCAATGGAAAGCATTGACGATTTTTACTATCTTATCTTCAAATAAGGTCCCATTAAATGGAACTATAAACTTCAGAAGAATAGCTATTAAAGATGTGTCTTGGTATTTCTCTTTGACGAATTCAATTGCTTTCTTTTTTTCTTCTGTAGATAAGTTTTCTGGTTGAAATGTTGGGGACAATAGATATGCCAAGAAATGTACTGGTGTTAAAGCTTGGGCATATCTGTTTTGGAAGGATTTATTCAAAACTGATTTCTTGCAATTATCAAGCATTTTGTTTTCCTTCAGGTCTGTTTCAAGCTTTTTCTATGTATTAACAGCTTCAGCAATACTACAGTTCTCTCTCTGCATCCGATCTAAAGCAATCGAAATTGGTTTCAAATGAAGCAATAAGTCCTCAACATTTCTTTTAATGACCATATTCATAAGCTTTGATCTTATACTTTCATCAAATGCATCTCTATTTTCTTCTACAATCTGCATTAAAATTGGCCTGTTCTTAATGTAACTCTCTAAAGAATGGTGTTCCAACGCACTTCTAATGGTAAACTTAGGCCAACACCTTTTCTTCCCTTACTTTCATTGAATTTTGCCCTAGCAAAGTGATTGTTGCAAAAATATTTAATTATTTGAATCATATGTTCTGTTACCCTGGGGAGTTCGAAATCTTTAGCAAGCAAGTTTAAAATATGTGCTGAACAACCATAGCACACTACATCAATGCCGTCTTTAGTTTCTAATGCCTTCCTCATATTTACCATATTAGCTGTATTGTCAGTCGCAAAACTGTGAATGCTGCAGTTGAATTTGTCTTGTGCATTCTTTATGGAAGTAACTGCCAAATCTGTTAAGTTTCCGCCAGTATGTGGTGTTCCGGAAGTGTTAACAGTGTCCAATAAATGAACATTTCCCACCATGGTAGTCACACATACACAAACTATAGGTTGGTTGTGCACATTTGACCACCCATCCAAAGACATACATAAAGTTTGATTTGTCAAATTATCATGACAATTTTTCATTTCTGACTGGTGGACTTGATTGAGCAAATTGCCACCTAAATCAGATTTGCTGGGTGGAATGTATCCAGGGCGGAGTATCTCCATTAATTTTTTGAAATGGCGATTTTCCACTCTACGAAAAGATGTATTGGTAGCATAAAAGTACTTGGCAACCTGACAGTCTATAATTTTTTTTTGGCTGGATGACGTTTTTACTACAAAAGAAGACAGATCTGTAGTTTTCAGCTTTTTATCTTTCTCTGATAGTAGTGGAAGTGCAGAACTAACATGTTTGCATTTTAAACTGGATGGACCTGGAAGGCATAGGGTGTCTTTAAGATTTCCCATAGTGGTGCAACTGGTAGTAGTAACTTCTACTTGAGAACCTAAAACTAAAAAATATTAATAAGTTTAAACTTTTCTTTAACATTCAGTTCCAAGTTAAACTTGTGTAAGTGTTTTGAAAACATTTTTTATATCAGTACTAGTGTTTAAGAGTATCTTTGGTATGTGTGTGTCGATTTTTAGTGTTTTTGTATAAGGCTTAAGATCTTTATATATATCACCTTAATGAAAATTACCTAATATTAGTAATTACCATGTTACACTACCAACAAAATTGTGTCCAAGTTTGTAACAGGTACTATTTCTTAAAACATTTTTAACGAACCATTTTGATCATTTTATGTCCCTCAAACAGATACATTTTGCCATAATTCTACATTTTCGAAAATCTATAAATAAAATAAATACATTTTATAAAATTGGATGTTATTTTGGAGGTACTCTGTTGAGTGACATGTTTAAGGAACTTCAATTTAGCTATTATACATTATATAGAGATTTTAGCTAAGCCTTCTTATTTATTCAAACACTAAAAAAGCACCATGGAGACCCTTAAGAGTATTTGTTTGACTTTTATTTAAAGTAAAAAGGTATAAAAAATTTGAACATGATGTTAAAAGTAAATTTTAACATTAAGCAGTTACTTTTTATTTAGTAAGTATTTATTTAGTAATTATTTAATGCGAGATGTCTACTTTCAACAGTTAGATTTTCATAAATCTTACATTTAGGCATATAACACCATGAACAAAATTATATTCCTTATCCAAAAACTCATTAAAAAATCAAAATCAATACCCTTTTTTAATTTCTTCTAACCTAACCTTGATGCTCGTTTAAAGTTACTAAAAATTATAATTACACAAATTATTCTCCTAAAATTTTAGATATTTTCAATGTAGTAGTTAAACACAAACACATACATACCTTCAGAGGTTGTTGTGGATCATCTACATCTTTAGTTGCACAAATAGAAAAATGATTTTTTAATCTTGGAAACCAGACCTTGCATTTCTTTTCCACACTTTTTGCAAATTGCTCTGCTTCCTTGTTTACCTACTTCAACTTTATCATTAAAATAAATCCAAATTGGATCCTTTTTTCTTCCAGTAGACATTTTTAATAGCTTAAATTAAGGCCTAAGTAAATGCTCAACAAATTGCCATGTGCTATAAAGGAATTTCAACTGGGATACTTGGAATGTAGAGGTAGAAAACTGAAAAAACAGGTTTTCAGATAAAGAAGGGGGGGGGGGGGGGTAAGAATTCCAATGGGCCATGAGTGGGACTTTGAATAAATAAGAATGGCCAAATAAGGAATTAAAGAGAAAGACTAAGAAAAAGGCATCACTAGTGAGATTTAGATTTTAAAGAGCAGTTTTAGGGTATAGGTTAAAAAATTATTTAAATCAATGATTTAAAAAAAAAAAAAAATCAATTGATTTAAATCATGATTAAATCACTGATTTAAATCATTGACCCTGTTGGAAACTCTCCCCAAAAAGTGGTAGGGATAATATTTTAAAGAAAAATTTTACTGCATGTCTCAATATAGCAAACACATCTTCTATCATCGGAGAATGAAAAGCTGAAAAAATAGAGCCCAATATTTAAAATACAAGCTTTTAGCTGATTTTTCTTTAACTGTTCACTGGAATGAAATTTTTTTTAAGACACTGTAGGTAGTGAGACTATTAATAGTCAACTAATAGTTGTTTCAGAAAAAGGCATTGACCATTATTCACCAAACGCTGGGATCATGCGGAATTATTGATGAAGTAAAATACTTGTTTTGATTCAAATTCAGTAAATGCAGGATGCCAAAGAGGAGCATGTGTTCTTATTGAACAAAAAATGAACAAAGAAATGCTCTGAATAGTTTGCCGTTATCACATCCTAGATGGTATCATGCTTGAAGAAGTTTTTAAGTTAATTTAAAAGGGCTGAACATACTGATGTGCAAAGGATTTAAAATTTTGTGGCTATCAATAAATCAGTTATTTTCAGAACATCTGACGTTTCAATTTATGAAAAAGTTAAATACAGTGCATTAGATATTGTTGAATTTGCCAAAAATGGACTTGAGTTCCAGTACCTTAATGACAATACTTTTAGAGCTTACCATTATATGCCTTGGAGGTTTCCAAAGAAGAGATAGGCTTTAAAGCTCCACAGAGATTAATATTGTGTTCATTGGATGGGAAAAGCAATTTTCTCACTCAAAATATATTTATTCAGAGAATAATTGAGGACTAAAAATGGAAAACGACCTTCCAAAAAGGAACATTTATCAGGAGAGCCGAAAAATGAAAAACACTTGCATTGGTACTTAAGGCTATAACTAAGTATCAGATTGAATTTGAACTATTGCTATTGGAGTTCACACTTAGGGAGTTCTCCAGTTTGTTTAGCTTGGTCTTTAGGGCATTTTCCATAAAAAACAAACAGATTTGAGATTTTTTTGGTACTTGGGTCATTTTCCATTTCTAGTCTTCAATTTACACTGTCCAAACAAGAAGAATCTAGAATTCACAACGTTTGTATGCTTGTTTTGAAATTTTATGTGAACAGCTGGTTTCAAGCTACATCTGATTGTTTTGCCTCAAGAAATTACTTTCAATTATGAAATGTCAGTGTGTGTAATGAACAAGTTTTCTGGCCATTTGAGGTAGGTACCTGTCAGAGGAGCTTGTTGCTTTTTTTGACAACTGTTACCTAAGAAATAAAAAGGAAAATGGTATTTGCTTTGAAAACAAAAGAAAAGTATGAACATTTGAAACAAGTCTGTGTGGATGCAGATGTTATTTTTAAAAAGGGTCTGCATTTTATCTCTACCAATACAATGAGGTTTTTTAAAAGATTGGATGTACCATCAGAATTTCTTCAAAAAGATATAATAGAAATGGAAAGAAGACGAAAATAAAAAAAAGTAAAGCAATAGTTGGATTATTAAGAGTTGTATGTAGCAGAACGTGGAGTGGCATTGATTGAAGAGTAACAATACACTTCATACAAAAGACTAAAAACAAAAATCACACTTGTTGTTAGAAATGCAATTTAGAAGCAAATATCTGTCACTAATATTTGTCTTTAATGTCTTAAAAGGAAGTATAAACACAAAACTGTAATTCTTTTTTAGCTTTACCTCTATTTTTAATGTATAACACATAAAAGTCTTTTAGATTACAATGAAATGTTTAATCAGTACTAAGGTAGTTCCATTATAATTTTCCTTAAATTTAGAAAGCTCTCAGCTGTGGTAGTAACCCCCCAAAACTTGACTTAAAAATTCGAAAAAATTACAATAATTTTTTTTCTGAAGTCGATCAAAATCACATGGCACCCCATTGAAATTTCTCCTTAAAATTATACATAATTTTTTTGCTAATTCCTTTAAAAAATAAAGGAACCTCAAAAGGGAAAAAGTATTTTTCATCCAGTAATGTTCGTACGCGCCGTAGAACCACTGATATCTGAAGGGTTGCTGGATTGAGCTTTCTTTCGACCTTCCTTTTTTTTTCTCTGTGTGTCTGGGTGTATAAGTTGGTGGTTGGTGAAATCGAAGCCAATTTCCAAATATGGTAATACATAGAAATATAGCAGCCCAAATCAACGCCAATCTGAGTGAGTCTCAACCAAATTATGGTCACTTTCAGTTTAATCTTGCCACATTTTTAAGTTCAGTGTTCTCAAATCGTTCCTAGAAAATTGACTTTCCTTTATTTGTCAACTCTTCTGATTAGATAAAAAATAAATGGTAGATGATTTCAATCTGCAACCCGTGCAATAATCCTGTGCTTTTGTTAGCACCTTCTACTTTTAATTAGAAAATCAATACCAAAACTAACCAGAATTTATTTTCAGTAAATTTACATCTTAATCGACTTGAATATCATCTTTGTTTTTTTCAATCTGCAACGTCTTTCCTTGCTATAATCCTGTATTTTTGTTAGCACCTTCTACTTTTAATTTGAAAACCAATACCAAAACTAACCAGAATTTACTTTCGCTAAATTTTTATCTTTATTGACTGGAACATCATCCATGTTTTTTTTTTCAATCTACATCGTCTTTCCTTGCAATAATCTTGTGCTTTTGTTAGCAACTTCTACTTTTAATTTGAAAACCAATACCAAGACTAACCAGAATTTACTTTTGCTAAATTTGTATTTTTATCGACTCGAAGACCATCTGTTTGTATAATGTCGACATTGCCCATTAAAAATGTGAGTTGATTTGTGTAACTTACATTTCTGCTATTTAATAATAAGTTTTTGTTTCTTATATTTTTAAGTATTTTGAACAGGTATGTGAAATTTCAAACAATATGGTTACACAAATAAGTGGATAAAATTGAATGAAATAAATTGGAATGGTGTACTGCGACAGACAATGTTTACAATGTATGTTGCTTGTTGTATTCGTGAAAAATGTCAGTATTTAAAATAATGCTTATGCCCAGTAATGTCTCATAATCAGGGTAAGAAACATTCTACTAGATTCAGTCCAGGATTTATTATCGATTCCCAATGCCTTCGCGAAATAAATAAAAGTTGCAAATATGCCATAAGTCTCAATCTAAAAGTTGCAAAGGCTTCTTAGAAGATGTAAGTGGCCGAGGAAAATGTATCTTTCAAGTCGGGCTCAGAAGTTGAGGGAAAATTTTAAAGGTATCGAATGTAATTAAAAGACAAAAAAGTTTTAATTTTTATTCCTCATAGGCTGTAGCAAAGAATTTTGAAGAGCAGCTTATTAGCAATATTTCTGATAGTTCGTCAGACATGGTAAATTTATGATTTTTTGACCGAAATTTCATTCATTCTTGAAATTTGGGCACAAAAGGTTCAGGTTTAAATTTCATGTGTGGCACGATTTTTTCAAAATGGAAATTTTTTGCTGGTGTTTAAGCTTTGGAAAGAATGTCTGTGTTAGGAGCTTATAAAACAAAATATCTCTAAAATTTCTGGGTATTATCCTTAAAATTCCTAAAAAATTCACTGCAAACGCAATTATTGTAACATAATAATTATATAAACATCCACCAAAAAACTACTTGGTAGGATGCTTGAATCAGTCCATATGCTATGATCTAAAATTCACTTAGTAAGATTGTTTTTGTTAATTTGAATTTTTTGCAAATCAATAAATCATTTTATTTTAAATGGTTGATAGATTTACTTTTAATCAGAAAGTATTTTCTTCTAACTGATATTTTGCATGGAAATAAATAAGTAAAACAATAAAATCTAAAACCTGTTTAAAAAAATTAGTTTTACAAAATAAACCTTTTTAAAATTCTAATACTATTAGACTATGAGAAAAAATTAATAATTAAATGGAAAAGGACTTCTCTTTATCGATTGTTTGATGCAGTTTTTCTGCTGGAGCATAAATTCTTTAGAAAAAAGAAGCTAAAAGTAGGATGGCTTGGGATTTTATCATTCGTTATGTTGAAATAAAAACAATAACTAAAAACATTTTGTGAAATTTTTTTTATGAATTAAAAATAATTTGTATTTTTCAAAGAAAATATACTATCTAAAAACTAATGCAATATTATAAAAGTTGTAGTGAAAATGTCTGGATTTTGTAAATATTTCATTTGGGCTGATATTACAATCCAAAATGGTTGTTATATTAAAATGCAATTAAAGTTTGCCTTCAGCATCTATTTTTAGTTAATCTCTGGATAAAAAGTATTTTAGGATTTCGAAAATTTTATAATTAAATGTTTAACAAGAAAAATAAATAATTTTTTATTATTTTTTCAGTCCAGGAAGCTTTTTAATATTTTGTTTAAAAAAACTACTATAGCTTAAAATATGTTTGTTTTTGCTATTTTTTTTTGGTGAATACTTTTCTATTATCAGATCAGACGACTATGTCTATGCAGTTATCAGCAGATCAATTATGTTTAGACTTTTCAAACTATAGAAGTGTCCCCCCGGTGTTTTTTGTAAAGAGAAACCCTGAGAAATTTGGCTTATGAAGTGATTTGCTTCAAAGAATTTTTATTGCCAAAAAGAAAATTTAAAGGCACAATTAGTTCTTTGAGCCATAGTCTTCCCTAGACTACGATTTTCTTTGCATTCTTGCAATCTAATTTTTTCCTCGATTAACCAATTACATATGTATAGAAATTTTGTGAACACTAAATATTGATTTGATAATTTATCATATTAATTTAATTTTGACATTCAAAATATAAAAACAAGTTGTGACCAATACTAATTCTAAAGCCGGTGTAAATCTTGGTCGCTTGATAAATGAAACCAATAATTATCTCAAAGCCGGGGTAAATCTTATTAACTTGTTTAATGAAATTAAATGAAATGTAAATTGATTTTAGGTAAAGTGACTATTTCAATAAATTGCATATTATTTAAGCTTGCTCAATGCCCAGTTTAGTTATTTTGTCTAACATACTTTTGGAGGTATACAGATCTTATTGTTTTTTGACCAAGAATTCCCCCGTATGACCCTACCTTTTTCCCCCTAAAGAATCGAATAATTTCCATGACTGCAAGACTTTTCCATGACTCGCCACACACTGCATAATTTTTCAAATGATTTGAATATTTCATATAAGTTTTTTTGTCATATATATTTCAACTGTTGTTTTAATGGTTCTCTTTTTCTTTCCAGGTTTTTCATCACTGCTTTAAGTGACTTTGTTGTACCACAGGTGCCTTTCCCAAATTGTATTATTCACCATCATGCTCTCTCTGTAGCTGAAATACAGTGATATCCTTTCAGACTATGCCGGACTTCAAATATTTGTATTCGTTTTCAGTTTCTGTACATGGATTCCTAAGAAAATGCAAGCTATTAAAGGTTTTACGTTGAATGTCTCCTAGAAATTCTGCATCAGTAGACTCAAACTTAGGACATCACACTGCCTCCCAAATGCAAGTATCTAATCTTCCTGTAGCACAAAGTGCTGGGGAGCAAAGTACCTCCGGTGAACAAAGTACTGCTCCATGCACAGCTGGCACAGTCAACAATGTCAGCAATGCACAATCAGTTGTTGGCACAGTTGGAACAGTCGGTGCGGTTGGCCCTTCCACGACATCCGAAGGGCAGGATAAAAGAAAATTGATTCAGTTGCAACTAGTTCTCCTGTTGCATGCTTATAAGTGTCGAATTAATGAAACCCAGACAAATGGAGAAGTCAGACAGTGCTCATTGCCTAACTGTTCAACCATGAAACAAGTGCTAGCTCACATGACTACATGTCAAGCTGGAAAATCCTGCACTGTTCCTCACTGTTCTTCTTCTAGTCAGATAATTTCGCACTGGAAAAATTGTACACAAAGCGACTGCCCTGTTTGTGTGCCTTTGAAGCAGGCTGCTGGACGTCGCCAGCAGCAAGCTGCTGCTGTAGCTGTACAGACGAGCAGCCAGTCTTATCCACCGGCTGATATGCAAAGAGCCTATGCAGCCCTTGGACTTCCTTACAAAACAAGTGGTGCCGATGCTGGCAATGTCAGTGCCATGCTACAACAAAGAGGTCAAGCGGTTGCTGGGCCTAACATGAATGAACAAGGCCCTCATTGCTCTTCGCAAAATTTGAGCCATATTCGAGCATTGCAACCAACTCAGCAACAAAACATACAGCAATCTCAGTTGCATCTTAGGCCTATGTTGCAGGGAAACAATGCAAATGTTATCCCAAGCTCCAGTCCACAAAATTTTTTGATGAATGATAATTTTCAGTCCAAGCTGAATTCAACAAATGTAGCACTGCTGAATCCACAAAATCAGGTGATCCCAGGCATGATGAATGACAGTGGAGGAAATTCCAAAGATTGGCGCCAGTCTGTAGGCCAGGATTTGAGACAGCATTTGGTTCAAAAGATAGTCCAAACTATTTTTCCAACCATTGATGTGAATACTTATCGGGATTCAAGAATGATAAATTTGGTTGCATATGCTGAAAAAGTTGAAAATGAGATGTATAAATCAGCCAACACAAGGGAAGAATACTATCAATTGCTTGCTGAAAAGATATACAAGATTCAGAAAGAGCTCGAAGAGAAGCGACAGAATGCAAAAGAAAGTCAAATGCAACAGCAAGAAGTAGGGTCCTCTTTAGAGCCCATGCTGAGCAATAATTCCGGAAGTGCGAGTCCTAAGTTTACAGCATCAGGTGTAACTTCACAATCTCATTTGCCTGGTTCAAGCAACTCGGATATACAACAAAGAATGCCTCCACCTAACATAACTGTTTCTACTAATCTCGGAGCGCGAAATCCGGAACTGTTTGCTAGATCTCAATTGCCTAACTCCTTGAATCCCAATATAAATATTTCGTTAAGCCAAAATCAGTTCAATCAGTCGCAAGCAAGACAGAATGCCTTGAATGCTAATAACTTACAACAGCAACAATTGCAACAGCAGCTTCAGCAGCAAACATTTAATAATATTAACCCCTCAGTTACAACTATAACAATTCCTTCTGGAGAGCAATCGCCTATCACTTCGACTGCCTCTGATATTTCTGTTTCTCAGTTCAATTCAACCATTCATAAAAACCACTCTCAGATGACAAGCTCAACACTGCCACAGAACCAATTACAGATGTCAAGCTCTGGTTTGCAACAAAACCAATTACAGATGATTAATTCTTCCGTGTCACAAAATCATCTGCAATTGACAAATTCACCATTGCAGCAGAATCACCTGCAAATGTCAAATGCAACCCTGCAACAAAATCAGGTGCAAATGTCAAATTCTCCAATGCATCCAAACCACTTGCAGATCTCCTCATCATCTTTACAGCAAAATCACCTGCAAATTTCAAATTCGGCTCTTCAGCAAAACCAGCAGATGCAGTATGCCTTTAATTCTAGACAAATTATGTCACCACATCAGCAAAATAGATTGATGGGGCAAGTAAATCAAGAGCAGTTAGTGGTCCCTCAGAATATTAAAGCACAAATCCAAATGATAAGTCAAAACCAACAACAAAACCAGATTCAGCAGCAAAACCAACTTCAACAGCACAATCAGATTCAGCAACAAAATCAGCTTCAGCAGCAAAATCAGCTTCAGCAGCAAAATCAGCTTCAGCAACAAAATCAGCTTCAGCAGCAAAATCAACTCCAGCAGCAAAATCAGCTTCAGCAATTTGCATCTCAACAGCAATTACACTTGAATCAATTGGCTCCAACATCTCAACCCGGTCTATCACCACAGATGTTTAGCGAGAATCAAGTGTCTCAGTCACTAACTCCACAGCCACGATCATCTCTGGATTTTCAACCATCTTCTCAACAATCTTCTAGGCCTGGATCTGTCCCTGGACCTTCTCCACAGACACCGTCTAATTCTCATACACCTCATCCTCCAATGGTAGAACAGCAAATGCAAGGCAAGGTTCAATTGGCACAACAGCCAGTGGCCAGTGTTGAAGAAACTGAAGAATTTCAGACTCAGTTGTCTGCTTCCCAGGAAGACATTTCTTCAATGAATCAGAATAATAATGCTAGCTTAAGCACACCAGTCTCTTCAGATCCAGAATCCTCCAGCGGCAAGCACTTCGGGCAGGAATCTTCTGGTGGTAAGCAGTTTGACCAGGAACCAACTATTGGAAAACATTTCAAGCAAGAGCCATCGTCTGTTGGGAAGCAATTCGATCAAGACTCTTCCCAGGCTGGAGGAAAACACTTTGGTTTTGCTATGCAGTCTTCTACTGGCGATGACAGTTTTAATGATAAAAGTGAAAAAATGGAAGTAGATGGTGAAACAAAGAGAGAAAGTGGGAAACCAGGTGCAATGGAGAGTATGCAATCTGCTGTTAAAGTTGAGATTAAAGAAGAAATAAAAGATTCGATGGATGAAGGCGAGCAAATTGCAAATTCGTCTGCTAAAGAAGTTACTGTGAAGCAAGAGTCTCCTTCTCCTAAAACAGTCTCAAGTGCTGATGTAAAGCAGGAAATTAAACAAGAACCTGCTGGTGAATCAAGCCAACCTCCTAAAGTTAAACCAAACAGAAAAATCTTTAAGCCTGATGAATTGCGCCAAGCATTGATGCCCACATTGGAAAACTTGTATAAACAAGACCCAGAATCACTTCCTTTTCGTCAGCCTGTGGATCCCCAACTTTTAGGGATTCCTGATTACTTTGATATCATTAAGAAACCAATGGATTTGTCAACCATCAAAAGAAAGTTGGACACTGGACAATATCAAGACCCTTGGCAATATATTGATGATGTGAATTTGATGTTTAGTAATGCTTGGCTCTACAATCGAAAAACATCTAGAGTTTACAAACATTGTACAAAACTTGCAGAAGTATTTGAGCAAGATATAGATCCTGTGATGCTAACCTTGGGTTATTGTTGTGGACGGAAATATGTTTTTCAACCACAAATCTTATGCTGTTATGGAAAGCAATTGTGTACCATACCTAGAGATACCAAATACTGGAGCTATCAGAATCGGTATACATATTGTCAAAAGTGCTTCTCTGATATTCCTGGCGATACAGTATCCCTCGAGGAAGATCCTACTCAACCACCATTGGTCATTAAGAAAGAAAAGTTTGTAGAAATGAAAAATAATCATTTAGATCTAGAACCTTTCATTGAGTGCAGTGATTGTGGTAGAAAATTACATCAAATATGTGTATTACATTTTGAACAAATATGGCCTGAAGGATTTACTTGCGATAACTGTTTAAAAAGTAAAGGTAAAAAGAGGAAAGAAAATAAATTCACTTCCAAACGTTTGCAGCAAACTAAGTTAGGACAATACATTGAGAATCGAGTGAACAACTTCTTAAGGAAAAGAGAATGTGGTGCTGGAGAAGTAACAATTCGGGTTGTGTCTAGCTCTGAAAAGTATTCTGAGGTAAAGCCTGAAATGAAAGCAAGGTTTGTTGACAATGGAGAGTTGCCGGAACGCTTTCCTTATCGCGCCAAAGCATTGTTCGCTTTTGAAGAAATTGATGGAGTTGATACTTGCTTCTTTGGAATGCATGTGCAAGAATACGGCTCCGACTGCTCGCCTCCTAATGCCCGACGTGTTTATATTGCTTATTTGGACAGTGTCCATTTCTTTCAACCCAAGCAGCTGAGAACTCCAGTTTATCATGAAATATTGCTTGGTTATTTAGATTATGCAAAACAGCTTGGATACACAATGGCACACATATGGGCCTGTCCTCCTAGTGAAGGAGATGACTATATTTTTCATTGCCATCCTTCGGACCAGAAAATCCCCAAACCCAAGAGATTGCAAGATTGGTACAAGAAAATGCTTGATAAGGGTATAGTTGATAGGGTAGTTATGGATTATAAGGATATTCTAAAGCAAGCTACAGAGGACAACTTGACAAGTGCTGCTGAATTGCCATACTTTGATGATGACTTCTGGCCCAATGTTCTTGAAGAGAGCATCAAAGAACTGGAACAAGAAGATGAAGAAAAGCGGAGAGCAGAAGCTACGGCTGCGGAAGAAGCTGCACGTGTAGTAGCAATAGCATCTGAAGTAAATGATAGTGAAGATGATACAGCGAATGGTAAGAAAAAGGGTCAAAAGAGTGGACGAAACAAAAAGGCTAATAAAAATAAAAATAATCAAAAGAAAAATAAGAAGTCAACTTACCCATATGCTGGAAATGATTTAACTGCCAAGATTATCTCTATGATGGAGAAGCACAAAGAAGTTTTCTTTGTCATTCGACTACAATCTGTAAAAACAGCATTGCCTCCTATTGTTGATCCAGATCCTTTTATTGCTTGTGAAATGATGGATGGCAGAGATACATTTTTGACTCTAGCTCGTGAAAAGCATTATGAATTCTCATCCATGCGCCGTACGAAATTTTCTACAATGGCCATGTTGTACCAATTGCACAACCAAGGACAAGATCAGTTTGTGTATACTTGCAATAATTGTAAGGCAAATGTTGAGACAAGGTTTCATTGTACGGTTTGCGACGACTTTGACTTGTGTATCAAGTGTCACAATACTATTGGGCATGTCCATAAAATGCAGAGATTGGGATTTGAGTTGGGTGATGATTCTGCCGGAGGTGATCAGAAGCAGATTAATCCACAAGAATCGAGGAGGCTGGCTATTCAACGCTGTATTGCATCTCTGGAGCATGCTTGTCAATGCAGAGATGCTAACTGCCGCTTGCCGAGCTGTCAGAAGATGAAAAGAATTGTGTCGCATGCTAAAACATGTAAACGAAAAGGCAATGGCAGTTGCGCAATTTGCAAGCAGCTTATTGCTTTGAATTGTTACCATGCAAAGAATTGCCAAGAAACTAAATGCCCCGTACCATTCTGCTTGAATATAAAATACAAACTTAAACAACAGCGAATGGCGCAAGCTCAGATTCTGAAACGTCGTATAGCAACTATGCAGAATCGTGGCATGACAGAAACCATAAAGCAGACAAGTCCTGGTTCTTCTAACCCAACAAACCAACCGTCACCAGATACTAAACCTCTTGCTTCACAACATGTTCCTCAGCCTGGAATAGGTATGAAGCCCTCAGCCTGTCCACCTGTTGGTGCTTTGCAAGCAGTTCAACAAGTACAGGCTGCAGCTGCAAGACAAACTGTGCCACACATGGTACCAACTGGTGCAAGACCAGCTGTACCTCATATGGTTGCACCAGGCAGTTATGGTAATAATACTATGGTGAACCACCCTACTGCGAATCCTGCATTGATGCGTGCTCAACAACAACATATGCAGAAACCTATGACCCAAATGATGCCTGGGGTACCTAATCGAATGATGGGAATGAGAAATATGGCTAATTGGGATAGCTCAAATTTTAGCCAAAATATGCAACCGCAGGCCACTCAACCTGGTCAGCCTATGGGATTAAGACCCCAATCACAAATGATGGGAGCCAATAACATGACCAACCCTGCTGGATCTGCTCCTGGTGCTGTGGGAATACCCCAGGGCATGTCGAACCCAGGAACCTCAGCTTCATCAGCCATGCAACAAAGATCGAATGCACAAGTTCTTCAGCAGTTACTCACATCTTTGAAATCTTCAAACTTTCCTCAGCAGAAGCAACAAGTTCTGCATCTTTTGAAATCCAACCCACAACTAATGGCTGCATTTATTAAGCAGAGGTCTGGTCAACCACAAGTTCAGCAACAGCAGCAACCTCAGCAGCAGCAACAACAACAACAACAGCAGCAGCAGCAGCAACAACAACAACAAGCAATGAACGAGCGAGCAATGATCGGACAGCCCCTTCCACAGCCGCGCGTTTGGCAGCAACAGCAACAACAAAGGCAACAACACCAGCAGCAGCAACAACAACAACTGCTGGCAATGCAAAGGCAACAGATGCAGCCCAACCAGTTCCCCCAACCCCCTATGTATACTCAGCGTCCTCCGAGGATGCCAATGCAGGCAAATTACGGCCATCAGCAGGGATTTCAGAATGACAATTTCCAGTTCCAACAGCAACAGCAAAGACAGCAGCTACTCATGTCCAATCAGCAAATGAAGCAGATGACCTCCCCAACACATCCCCCTGCTAGTCCACAGCAAGGCATCTATGGTCTTCCTCAGGCGTCCATACCATCCCCTTCCCAACAACAGTTGATGCAGCAGGTTCGTTCCCCTTCTCCAACCACTGCACAACTCACGCAGGCGCTATGCTCTCCCCAGCCCATAGCCTCTCCCAGAACTCAGGCTAGTGCATTTCAGAACCAGCCCATCCCATCCCCTAGGCAGCATCAAGCACCTTCTCCTATCTACCCTGCACAAACTCAATCACCCCACTTAGGACTATCTATGGGCACATCGAGGCTCGCGGGCCCCGAGCAACTTGGCTCTAGAAGTGACATGATGCTCACGCATCTCACAAATTCAGTGTCTTCTCATCCTAATATTGCCAGTCAGTTGCAGAACCCAATCAATCAGGAATTAGGCCCCCCTAGAGACAATTTGGACTTGGATCATTTGACTCGAGAAGAACAGTTGAAACGATATGTTGACCAGTTATAACCGAATGATACTTCCCATGTTTTTTTTTCCTTCTTTGAAACAAAAGATATTTTCTTGACATCATATTTTCTATTATCGTGCTTTTATATTCAACTTTCATGGTTTAGAATTAGAGAACATCAGAATAACAGTCTGCAAAGTAAATATTTTTTCTTCCTCCCTTCATACCAGGGATCCTTATGTAATTTATATCTATTGGAGTTTTGTAAAGTGTGTTTTACTTTACATAGATGTAAGGACAATTATAATTATGTTGTATTTATGGGAAATATATGGTAACTGGCTGTGTTCTATCATAATTGTTATTAATTATTCTAAATGATCTCACATGGTCTTAATATAAGCTATTGATTATCTTTATGTTTTGTACAGTCATTATTGCTACAATAAGTTACATAGATTATTACACTATCATATCATTTGCTTTATAAACAAACTCCAGATTCATAAAGTAATACCAAGATTGTGTGCGTGTGCTTGCATTGTTATTAAATGGAAGTTTACTATTTCTATACTTTTGTACATAATACAGAGAAATGATTACAACGATATTTAAAGAATTAAAAATCTTCCTTTTGAAAATGTGACATGCACATTGCAGTTATTTTAAGTAAGACATTCCAGAAATTCAATTTATCATGCTTTCTTTTGTTGCAGAAATATAAGTTACTCAAATCAGCAGTTGTTTGAAACAAATGATTTCTGAACCTTAGTAGTGCTGACTTGAATGTATTTAAAGAATATATTTTGTATCTTTGTCTTGTTTTAAAATCAGTTATTTATCTTATATTTTAAACATTGTAAGTTTATATTAGTAATTTCTTTTTGTCTATCTAAGCTTACTTCCAATCTAGCATGAATGAAAATGCTATTTTGACTCTTAAAGCAATAACCTTATGAAAACATTTTGCTTTATAACTTCTGTAAATAGAAATCAATCATTAAAGTTACAGTTTTGTGACGGAATTTGTTTTTCTTTCTACTGCATGTTTATTTGTCTAACAAGTGATTATTACAAAATCCAACAAATTGGAAAAGTATTAAGAGCAACCCCATTTTTCAATTTAGACTGATATAATTTGAAAAATATTTTTTTATATTTATGTTTGTCAAGATATAGTGATCTGGTAACATAAATTTTGTGAAAAGATACAGAATTAAAAAAAAAAAAAAAAATATGATCTCTTAACTTTCAAATAGCAATATCTCAGAATTTAAAAATGCGAATCCTCCTGTTAAAAGTATTTTTTTTTATAACTGCAGAATAAGTCAATGTTTTAATTATGTGTACTTGCATAAAGTGCATATATACTCGCAAGACAATACATGGTTTTGAGGGAATCGGAACTGAGTAATAAAAAACAGCCAGACTTAATTTCTTTATAGTGTAAAGATTGTCCAAAGTTGAAGAGGAACATAAGGTGATTCTCCAGTAATTGACCACATGCTAGTAGTTGACCAAAATGACACAAAAAGGAAGTAAACAAGGATTGTTGTGATGGTATTCTAATTTTTATTGGTTAAAATATATCCAATAACTTATGAAAGCCACTGTCAAAAGTTACAGGGGTAACCAAGCTTCCAATTGGATGTTAAAAATTAACAAACACAAAGGTATGGCTAAGTGTTATATTTTTAGTAATTGACCAAAATGGTCAACTACTAAATTTTTACTTACTTGCATATTTTCTGGGAAATAACAAAGGTTTATGCTTTTATTGCAATCTTCATTTACTATTTGTCCAGAAAAATAAGATTTTTTCAGTAATTAATCAATGTGGTTAAAGTATTAGTTTTTCAACTTTAGAATACAAAAGTTTGTTATTTTTAAACACTAAGATGGATTTTCTTATTGCATGTGTACATTAAATCTTTTTTAAATATATTGGGCTTACTTTCTTGACATAATTTTCAAAAAGAGTCAAGAAATGGTCAAAAGTCAATTTTAAATATACTTCCACTTTACCCCACACAAATATTATGTAGGTTAATTACAATGTTTATTTAAACTAACACTGAATCTTAACTCTTGCAGCATCGCTATAAAGTGGACTTCATGTTCTCAACCTAGGTCCAGACTCACTTTTGTATTTAGTTGTATCTTCCGTGTTCCAGTTTTCATGCCCTACGCTCTTGCATAGTGGTTCAAATTTTTTCCCGAGGATACTTATTATGTAATGCAAATTTACTTCCGATTTACTCTAATGCATTTTAAGAGAAAAAAAACTGTACTTGTAATATAATTTCACTCTATATAGGTCATCTATACCTAGGCAAATGCTATTTATGACGATTTTCAAGTTAAAATCTCAATTCAGAAACTTTTCTAAATTTAAGAACAGGGAAATGACAATATTTAATGTGAACTACAAGTGCTTTTTTTTTAATCCGATTTACCCTAATGCATTTCAATTGCTCTTTAAATTTCTAGTCCATTGATTGCTGCTATTAACAGAAACTGGAGCTATTTTATTTCTCAAAAATCTACCTGATAAGACTAAGAATTTTACAACTTGAATTACAGTGAATATTTTATTATTAGAAAAATATTTTTAAAAAAATATGTCGATAGTTTAAAATCTCCCCCCCCCCCCCATCCCCTTTCAATTACACTATGTAATATAGGGTCGTGAAGGTATTGTCCGTCTGTAGTCAGAATAACTCCCAAACAGATTCATTTGCAATGTTTAACTTTTGTATATTGGTGAGTGGTGGCCATTAAGTTTGTCTAAATTGCTCATGAACCTAAGGTAGCTGTTATTGAAAAATTTGTTTTTCAGCAACAGTCAAAAAACGGCTCAAACGATTTTGATCAAAATCGCTGTAGTAATTAATATTTTTTAAGTTGTTTGAAATATCCCTGTAAAAAATTCAATAAATGTGTTAAAAGTAGAAAAATGAACCTCTTTAACAAAGAGTTCTATTCCCTTGAGCTTTGCTCAAAAATGACTTTTCTTTATCCAAAAGGATAATGTAAGAATTATAGAAAAACATAACCCCATTTTAGCTACGTTTTTTTGCCATTAATAATTATTGCCAAATCTGCTTTTTTTAATTAGTGAATATATGAAAAACGAAAACTGTAAATTACATCAGAGGGTGCATTGAGATATATATATATATAAAAAAAAAATTAAGCAGGAATTTTAAGGATAGTTCCCAAAAATTTTAGGGATATAGATTTCATAATCTTATGTTTTTCTTACAACTGGCATAGGATCCAACCGTAGACAATTTTTGCAAAGCATGTTTAAAAAAGACAGGGCTTCATACTCAATCTCTGATAGTAAAATTTAGGAGTTACTAAAGAGTTTTTCAGGAGTTAAGTATTGTAAATTCAGGAGTTAACAGGCAAAAAAATGACATGCTTAATAGTTTTTCCTCTACGTGCCTGGTTGTCGAGATTCATCTCATTCTGGGACTGTCCGTCGGTTTTTTTTTGTGTGGCTGTAGTGACAAAGCGCATGCGCAGTAGACTCGGAAGTACAATAAGAATTTCGGATTTCAGAGACGTTTTATCGAGTAAAAAAAAATAAACACTACGGTTTACTAATCTTTTTAACCTTCGATGATTATTTTTAAGGAGATAAAAAGAAATATCAGGAGCAGAAACACAATTTTCAAGAGTTTTAAGGGCCTTTATAAAAAAAAGAGCAAATTTCAGGAGACGTATGAATCCTGTAAAGACTTTCAAACATGAAATATTAAAAGCTAACTATTTTACAAGACGGATAGACTGTGAAAATAACTAATTAGTATCAAGAAATGTTAGTGGAACAGCATTCTCCCTCCATTAGAACGTTTTTTTTCTCTCGCTCCATTGAATGGATTCAGGAATGAACCTTGTGTATCGTTATATAGAGATGACAGAAAAATTTGTCAAAATTGATCTGTTATATTATAGGAAAAAAAAAACATTAATCCAAGGGAGCTAAAAATATTTCTTTTAAACACATTTTGAAAGGTAAAGCATTTGCTCATACACATTCGAAGTACGTCAAAAAGAACATTGCTTTAATTTTTAACTAATATTTATAAGCTTAGCAACAATTTGAAATTGTTAGTTAAGCTAATATATATCTCTACATTTAAAAAAAAAATACTAATAAGGATTCCAATTTGTTTGGAAATGTATTAATATTTTAATTAGCGATTTTTAAAATGCAAAATTCTCCAGTAGGCAATATGGAGTTGCTGAGGCATCTCCTGGGAAACTGCGAGCGGAGCAATCTCTGAGGGATGATGAACATTAGCGAGCAGAGAACTTTAATTATTAAAATTTTAATTGCTATATAATGTGTTTTTTTTAAAGAAATTGACAAAAATTTTAAGTAAATTTTTAGGAAGAAACTAATATTTTAGGGTGAATGCGACCCTTGTTACACCAATCCATGTCAAATTTGAACAACGTTATAGTATAATCAAAAGTTGTTTGATGTTACGCACCCTTAATTTGTAAAAGGTTGACATGATTGTTAATTATTTTTATAAATAAAGTGCTAATTTTTTCATTCAAAGTTTAAAAATTATAAAAATAAATATCCCACAAAATAGGTTATTCTGCACCTTCTGTTACCTTATGGTTGATAAAATATTTTAAGTAAATTTACAAGCAAATTTAGATTTTGCGCAGGAATTTCTTTAAATTTAGTTATTAGCATATATATAATAAAAGTTTGCCATTGAAATATCAAGGAAATTCCAACTGCTTACCCCCTCCCCAAAGAATAAGTATACTATAAAAAACGCAAATGTCTTAAATTAATTTTCAAATCCAGTCTTTCTTCTTTTGCCATTAATAAGTAAAATTAGACTAAATTTGAGTACTTTATTATTCATTTTCCCCAAATAAAAATATATACATTCTGATGGAGGATTAACAGTGTAGTTCAGTTGGTAGAAAAATTTGTTGTTGCATTATACATCCAAATTAAGCAAACTATTAAAAACAACAATTTATAAATGAAAATGATATTTAGGCAAGACGTATTGTGCTTCGTCCTGTTACTACAATAAACTCATCATCTTGAAGATCCTTCAGAACATCTTCGAACATATCTCTTGTAATCATCTGAAAAAAATATAAAATATAAATACATGTAGTATACATTGAGAAATACTTCAAGTGCAGCTTTAAACTCTTATATGATTATGGTGTTAAATCACAAAAATTGGAGAATGTTATAGGAACACTACCTTTTGTTATTACACTACTTTTAAAGATATTTCTATTTCCATAATACTGGTTCTAAACCATTTTCAAGTTAAATAATTTTGCATTACATCTTCCCTAACTTCAAGGTTCTTTATTTTATTCGGAAAAGAATTGCAAGAACTCTAAAAAGAAAAAAAAAAAAAAAAAAAAAGCAGATTAAAGGGTGTTCCAGGGTAGTCAACTTCATTATTTCATGAGATAACACTAGCACCTAAACAATTAAGATGGCATTTAACTATTTTTGAAATTTCTGATTTAAAACTGTAACTTATTTATTGCAATGCAATGAAGGAATAGTGATACAAAATCTTTTAAACACTTGGTTGTAATCAACATACCTTTATACACAAAATAAAATTCTAAAGAGTGCTTTATTCAATAATTAATAACCAAAATTAAAATTTAATTTAATGTGTATTTTTATACTTTTTAAGAGCCTTGTGTGAAAAAAGAAAACGTTTTGTGTGCGATCACTCAAGCCCAACATTTTGGAATCAATGCTCTTGCTTCAAAACAATCAGTTATATAGTTCTTAATAAATAAATCACATTTTAAAGATCAAAAATAAATCACTTCAATTCTACAAGTCAAATTTCAGAGCTCCTATTGAAATTGGTATACTAACACCACTATTTTGATAAATAGAACATGTCTGCAGCATTAGCAATAAACCTTGAATATAAGACCCTCTTTGTATATACCAATAACATGTTCTTTTTATTTATGCTTGCAACTTGAGACAACTTAATATTTCCGAAAGGCGGAATTCTGTCTTATAATGGAACTTACATGCATGAATATATAATCACTTGGTAAACATTGCATTTTAAGAAATGGTAATTAAATAATTGGTGACATTCCTTAAATTGTTTTAGCAGATGTATAAGTAGATGTTCAAAATGCATTTAATTATAAAATTACAATACTTTCAAATAAAATATGAAGATTTGTTTTCAGTTTGGAAGTACAGGGCTCCCACTCACTCAGAAAGATTTGGAGCAGGAAAAATCCAGTTTAGGAGCAGGAAAAATAAAGCAACTTTTGTTTAAAAAAAAAAAAAAAAAAAAAAAAGCTAATTTTGTAGCAGAAAAATAAATTAAAAGTAAAAAGAAAAATAAATAAGCGAAAACGAATATAACACCAAAAAAAATATCGGGATAGCACCCACCATACCATCGCAATCTCGGTAATATTGGCGCAAAATCGCAGTAATATCGTATTTTTTTAAGTTACCAAACAGCGTCGCAAATCACGGCAATAGCTGCTATTATAAACAGTGTAAACTTCAGCGAAAATGACTACCACACTTGCGTAAATATTAGCGATAGCGCTTACAATATCGTCCAAAATCTAAACAGAGGATATAACGTAAGTTGAAGACTCAACAGAAATGACCATCGCAAAAACGTACATATCGGCACAAATGTCGGTAATATTGACATTTCACTGTTCTTAAATTTAGAAAAGTTCCTGAACTGAGATTTTAACTTGAAAATCGTCATAAATAGCATTTGCCTAGGTATAGATGACCTATATAGAGTGAAATTATATTACAAGTACAGTTTTTTTCTCTCTTAAAATGCATTAGAGTAAATCGGAAGTAAATTTGCATTACATAATAAGTATCCTCGGGAAAAATTTCGAACCACTATGTAAGAGCGTTTTTGCATAAAAACTGAATCACGGAAGATACAACTAAATAATACAAAAGTGAGTCTGGACCTAGGTTGAGAACATGAAGTCCACTTTATAGCGATGCTGCAAGAGTTAAGATTCAGAGTGTTAGTTTAAATAAACATTGTAATTAACCTACATAATATTTGTGTGGGGTAAAGCGGAAGTATACTTAAAATTGACTTTTGACCATTTCTTAACTTTTTTTTTTAAATTGTCAAGAAAGTAAGCCTGATATATTTTTGGTAAATGACTGAAAATTTGATATTGTAAATGACTTCTATTTTGAATTGATGAATAATTCAACTTTTCTTTCTAATATTTTTTAAGAAAATAATTCATTAAATGAAAAATTATACGAATACTATAGATAGAATATGTTATAATGTATTTTAAAATAAATCTTCTAATTAAAGACTATTGAAGTTTTTATAAGTATCAACAATAAGTTTTTATATTAAACTAATAGATATATTAATGTTTTATAATAATTCAAAATTATTAATTAAATTTAAATTATAGGCTGCATTATAAATTTGTTTCTAAAATGGAGGTTTTGTGTTTTAACAATTTAATTCTAAACATTAAAAATATCATTTTCAACAACTTTTCACAATTAAGAATGAATCTAAGAGAAATATTCCATGTATTATATAGTAAACAATTACTATTGTATTCATTGAATTTAAACAATAGTATCTATAATAATAAAACATCTGTCTGTGGATCTATAGAAAGCTACTTCAAATTGGAGTAGAGCTCTGAAATTTTCAATATAAGAAGTTTTGGCCTTCTTTTTGTATATATGTCAAACATAATGTTAAAATTTTAATTAGTTCTTTTTTAATTAATTATTTTAATAATTTTTTTTTTACAAAGTGACTTCAAATAGAGATACAGCTCTAAGATTTTCAATATAAGTTGTTTTAGCCTTCCAATTGAACTTTTGAAAAACAGAATGCTAAAATTTTAATTTTTTTTAAAAATTAATTTTCTTAATAAATATTTTACAAAACTATTTCTAATAGAGCTACAGCTCTGAAATTTTCAACATAAATAGTTTTGGCCTTCTAATTGGACTTTGAAAAACATAATTTTAAATTATTATTTATCTTTTATTTAATTAATTTTCTTAATAAATTAATATTTTATAAAACAATTTCTAATAGGGATACAGCTCTGAAATTTTCAACATAAGTATAGCTATAGCCTTCTAATTGGACCTTTGAAAAACAGAATTTTAAAATTTTATTTGTTTTTTAATTAATTAACAAATATTTTACAAAATGAGTTCAAATTGGGTTACAGTTCTGAAATTTTCAACACAAGTAGGTTTGGCCTTCTAATTGGACTCTTGACAAAAAGAATGTTAAAGTTTCAACATAAGTAGTTTTGGCCTTCTAATTTTGCTTTTTACAAACATCATGTGTGAAAATATTCTTAAAGGGGTGTTGTATTATTGTATTAACGGGTAATTTTTTGTTTTTGTTTCTCGACAGGGGATAGGCTTCTAATATTAAGGCTTTACGTAGCAATTAGATTTTAGTGAGTGAAGTGAGCTTATGCAGCAATGAAACTTTCAGCGAGCGAAGAGAACCTATGCTTGCATAGCAATGAACCTTTTAATGAGTGAAGTAAGCCTGTGCTTATGTGTCAATGAATTTTTCAGCGAATGAAGCGAGCTCGATTTTGCATAGCGATGAACCTTCCTGCGAGCGAAGCGCCAAAAACCTGTATAACTGCCAACCCATACACCAATGATGGATTTACGCAACGTGAAGCCTCACAGCTAGCTAAAATATTGCATATGTTAAAATTTCGTAGCGAAGCACGGGTATTCAGCTAGTCTCTAAATAAAATACTAAAATTTAATGATTTGAATGTCGACATAAGTAGCAACAATTGTTTATTTACTTCTTCTTATCAAGGACTACGAGGACAAAGGCACTTTTGCTTCTTTTAAGCATTTTGTACCCACCCTATATCCAGTACAAATCGGTAGTGGGCAGTACTGTACAGGATGTAAGCACACACTCGCTCGTGAGAGGGAGTGCGCAAGTCTACCTGTAACCACCGAAGAGTTCATTTCTACCTCTTTTCGGTAGCTACCCGGTAGATGGCAGTACTACTGACCATATGTGGAACTGCTTAATTTAGAGGCAACACCAAGCAGAAAACTTGGGTTTTCCACCCCTAAAGGTATTGATTTCTATGGGAACTTGGAGGACTTTGTGACCACGATTGATTTAATGTGCCCCAGTCACCATTAGCAAACACAGTGGTCTTTAGTTGGTCCCAGGCCCCTTCTAGTTGCGAGAACTATACTATTCCGACTGGGCTACGCGGCTCTTTATTTACTTAAGTTTAAATTATTTTCAAAAGGAATATTAATTTTTATTTTAACATAAATTATTCTAGTTAATGTCAAATTTTATTTATAAATATGACTACATGTAGTTAGAAATAGATTTCTTTTTTGTTCAAAAAAAAAAGAAAAAAAAAAAAAGGTTGAAACCAAATGTTTTTTGTGTGTGGTTTTTTAGAAAAAAAAATCCGTTTTTTCCCCCCACCTTGATTAAAAAACATTTAGGGATATTTTTTTTTAAGCTGACATAGGCTTCTAATACAGACACATTCTGACCAAACATGCAAATTTAATTAAATCCACTTTTTTCATCTGGAGGAATATCGTTTTTTTTCCCCTTAAATTTTTTAAAGGAATTATCAAAAAATGTAAGTACAATTTTAACCTTCTGAGGGTCACGGGCGTATATATCCGTCATTTGATCCCCAGTTTTTCCAGCAATACACAACCTTTTTAAATTTATAAATAAAATGTGAAATAAAATATTTTTTAAATATTTTTATTAGGATGATAGTTTAAAACCTACTTAAAACAAAATAAATAAAATATAATTTTAAAAAACTATATATTTGGATCAGAAATAAATATTAAAAATTATTGCAGGGAAAACAACTGTATAATTTCACCCATTCCCTTGACGCTCAGAGGGTTAAGGAGAAACAAAAATTTAAGGAGCATTAGGAATTTTAGGGAGATTGCGACCCCTGTATTATTGTCCTTGTTTTTGCAAGAATTAAAGAAATTATCTTCAATCTTACAAATTCCACCTAAGTATCAGTAGCATTGGTAAGAATACTTACGATATCCGATTGGGCTTTGAGATCATCAAACACTTTGGAGTAACTGAAGGATTTCGTAGTTTTCCCCTTGGCTTGAAGCATTTTTCTCAGATTTTGCCCAATTTCAATACGTCGTCGACGAGCTGTGTTACTCATTCCAGTTGTTAATATGGACACATCAATTTTACCAGAAGAGGGATCAGTTGCAGATTGCTTCAGGGCTTCACGGTGCAGTCTAAAATTTATATATATTTAAAAAAATATTGTGCATTAGTAAGTTATAGTTATAAAGTAGAGATTAATCTGTGGGCTCTTTTTTAGCAAAATGTTTGAGAACTTTAATATTTTGCTAACTAAAATAAGTTAAGAAAAATTTAGCTCTTTTGCTAAAACATTCTGACCTAGGATGTACAAATTCACCATTTTTGTTACCTAAGGTTACGTCATCAAAACAAAAACAAACAAACAAGTAAGGTAAAGGGTGAAAAGTATTTTTCCAATTGATAATGGTATAAAATCACTTTATATTTAAAGATAATAGTGATTTTATTATAAAAAAGCGTTTTATTTATGTTAAATTAAACACCCCGAGTGATGAAATTGTAATAATTTTAGCAAAATGCTAAAACAAAAATTGTGATTTTAGCCGTTTTGCTTCAGAAATTTTGTACTCTAGCTTAAACACTGTTATAAAGTGAAGAAAAGAAAGCAATGCACTATTATTATCTAAATGCTTGATTGCAATTTACAAATATATTTTAAACCATTGACGGTCATGTGTATATATACGTCATTTGATCCCCTGTTTTCCCACCAATACACAACATTTTTAAATTTATAAATAAAATTTAAAATAAAATATTTTTAAAAATATATTTATTAAGATGATAGTTTATAACTTATCTAAACCAAAATAATAATAAAAAAAAAAAAAAAATTATGTATTTGAATTAGAAATATAATTTAAAAATTATTGCAGGGAAAACTGTAGAATTTCGCCCATTCCCATGACCGTCAGTGGGTTAGGAGATATTTCTTTTAATTAATAAAAGTAGGAATAGTTTTGATTAAAACCTTTTAACGACAGCAAAATAGAGATTCTGTAAGTCTCAAATAATAATCTATTACAACTTAATTGCTATTTTACTATTAGCAAATTTGAAAATTTCAGGATTTTCGTTTTTGTTTTGATTTTTATTTAATAATCATTAGATAAAAACCTTGATATCTATTTTTGGAATTCTATTGAGCATCTCCTACACTTTTTGTGTTTCATTTTTGATTTTTTTTTTTCATTATTTCTCTAACTTGAATGAAATAAAATATTAAACTTTTGTATTTTGAGATCTTTTATATTACTTCAAGATTTTTTTTTTATCTTGCTTTATTTATTAACGCAAGGGAATTGCAGTATTCTGGTGAGGTAATTTCTGTCTAGTTCTTACCCAGTTAAGATAATCTGGTTATTTATTACTATGAGCTGTTTGTTATATCTACCAAAATCAATGTGAACTAGTGCATGGACTAATCACAGTTGTTTTTCTAGCTTGATTGCTTAAATACTTATAAACGATTTTTTACTCATTTACGTTGAGGGATTTTCTCTTCAGTCTCGTAAGTAAAAAAATGTTTTTAATTTTTTTTCAGTTTGTACAATTTGAATAAAGTTTATTTCCATAAGATTAATTATTCAATCCAACATTGCTTCTCAAAAATGCGGAAATGCAGATTTTTTTTGGCACAAAATAAAGATCATTAGAATTTTAAATGTTATGCATAAATTTTATTTTTTTTGTTTAATAGTTCTATTGTATATTGTAAGTAATAAAATATTTATTATAAAGTATGTTTTAGATTTAATAATTAAGAATATCCAATAACTAGGACGCCAGGAAGTGCACTTGTCCCCCCCCCCCCCCCTCGAAAATAATAAAGTAAAATTTCATTGAGATAGAGAAATTGAAAAATCAGGATTAAACCAAAATAATAATAATAATAAATAACAGGCTTATACCCCCTTGGGTGCTTTGTGTATTCCCCTGAAAATAATTCGGTTGCTGCTCATACACATGAATTTAATAAAATTTTACAAAGCTAAGTAAGCATAACTTTCGGCTATATAGCGCGTTATGAAAATGTTGTTTTGTAGTATTTTGTAAAAAAAAATATACACATAGTTAACATCGTGACGTGTATCGTGACGTCTGCTTCCCGATATATCACGATGCAGAAATGTTAACATCGCCCAGGCCTACACTTGTGTTACACTTGTTGTCATATTTTAATTTATGCACAGAGTTAATTTTTCACATATTCTAGCAATTTGTAATTTATGTTCTTTCAATAACAAGTAACAAAAACTCGAAATAATTCCCTTGCACTTCAAAATGATTTTCGAAATTTTCCTGATAAATAGCAAGAAAACAAACAATTCTTTATTCTTTGAAATTTGGATCCAAGGCAAATTTTATAGTTTTCAAGAAAAGCAAGAAAATAATAAGATTATAAATAATACAAAAATAAAAGAGAATCTACATTCCAATTACGATAAAAGAACCTGCATGCTCACATAAACAATGTTTGGGTATATAGCACATTTAAGAGTGTTTGCAGGGAAAGATTTTTTTAAAAATGTGAATAAAGAAATCTCAAATTCTTTGATATAATATTACACCCTCCTCCCCGATCGATATTTTTAGAATTGCCAATTTTCCAGATATTCTACTAACGGCCAGAATATCCCTTGCCCTCTGGAATCGAATAATTTACTCTCATGTCCAGCATTAAGAGTGGTTAAACTTTTTTAACAAAAAAAAGTTAAAATTTTATCTTTTAACGATTTTGATCATTCTAAATAGGGCAAGTAGTAAAAATTCCAATTACCTTTTTGCTTCCTCCACATCCACTAGTTCCACAATATTAGAGAAGCGAACTTTGGCATGAGCTTCTGAGAGACGAATCAAGGACTCCAACTGCCTCGGATATGCAGATACTTGTCCACGGCCACATCCCACTTTTCGCATTTCTACATAAGCTTGTATTAATGCCTGCGAGGCCTCTTCAGTTAATTTTGGGTTGATGTTTGTTCGAGCATATGCTATGTAATCCTTCAGAAGACTCAGATCCTGGGAAAAGGTTATTTAATAAGATCAGGGTGGCCACAAAATTGGGTGGAAAAAAATCCCAATAATTCCATGAAAAATTTCTAAAAAAATTACGTAATTTTACGGCACAATTTTTTTCAAATTTCCCCAATTTTACCAGATGTTAAGGTTAAATAGAATACTTATGCCAAAGAGATAATATTTGAATTTTTTTAAAAAGTAGTTTAAATTATACCATAACATGAAACTTCTAACAATAACAGGGTGGCCACAAAATTCAGGAAAAAAAAGTTCCCCGATTTTCCTGACAGATTTCTAAAAAATTCCCTGATTTTAGAGCAAACTTTTTTTCAAATTTCCACAATTTTCTTAGGTTTTCCATAAGTCTAGACACCCTGATCAAATAGAACATGTATGCTGAAAAGATAATATGCATTTTTTTAAAAAATAGTTTTGCTGGTAATGAAAAATTTAAATTATTCCGTAACATTAAACTTCTAATGGCTTACCACTACAAATTTCCATGTAAATAGCGCCAAAATAGCATGCATAAACAATACAAAATTTTCCTGATTTTCAGGAAATTTTAAAAAGTTCCCTGACATTTCCCTGATTTTTTCCAGAATCAGAAAGCTCCCTGACATTTCCTTGATTTTCAGGTTTTCCCGGTTCTGAGGCCACTCTGAATAATCACAATTATCTGGGAAAATGACTCCAAAATACGGATGAATGGGGAAACGTTCTTTCAAAACAATAGAAAAATTCCTCGATTTTTGTGAAATTTAAAAAAAATTCCCCGACATTTCCTTGATTTCCAGGTTCTGTGGTCACTATGAAGATGCTTGAATGCTTAGACTGCAGAGTTCATACACATTTTTAAAGAAAAAATTATTTGATTTTACGGCAAACTTTTTTTTTTCAAATTTCCCCAATTTTACCTGATGTTTAGGTTAGGTTAGGTATTCCGTGGTCAAAAATGTTAGTGCAGCAGGAAACATGCGACTTCCCAACAACCTCCCCCCCGCCAATCACACACACTTTCCACAATCATGTACAATTGCATTTGAACTTTAAAATTAACATTTAACTAGTTATAATTAACATATTTTTGAACAGTGATTACTTGAGTTTTATGGGGCCAAGAAAAGAGAGGAAATTGTCCGTAATATCATTCTACCTCCATGAAACCTCCTCTCATATGAATTCTAGTTTCTAGAATATATAGTTTTTTAAATAGAATTTTTTAACATTGAAAGCAGAAAAAATTGCAATTTTTCAAAAATCTTAATCATAAATACGATGAAAATTACCAGTTACAAATACAGTGATGTAAAAAAAGGCCAACCTCTGATTACAGCACTCAGTTGTGACTCGCTAAAGAAAGTACGCTTACGTAGTTTATTTAAAAAATTTAAGTTCCGCTCCCATAAAAATTTACGCAACTTGAGGTTGGCGCTCGTCATAGGAATTTTAATGTTTGCGTCTAAACTAATTTACGGCTGTTTTTACGAATATTGGAGAAGTTATGATTTCATTAGGAAGGGTAAGAAATACAAAGTAGTGTAAATTTTTAAGTTCACTTAGATGTAATTTTCAAAATAGTATAGAGAAACTGTGCTTAGATGTCGCATTTGAATCTTTCTTAAGAATTTTTTAATTGAAGGAAACTGAAGTGTTTGTGGCAAGCTTTTGTTTGGTTGATATATATATTTTGGAAAGTTTTTATTGTGTGGGGGATTTTAAAGGTTAGTGATTAAGGGGGAAGCCAACCTCAAGCAACTTAAATTTTAATGGGAGTGGAAGTGAAATTTTAAAAACAAACTAAGTAAGCATACTTTCTTAAGCGAGTCACAACCGAGAGTTGTAATCAAAGGTTGTCTTTTTTATATACAGTAGTACTTCGATATCTCGAACTTCGATATTGCGAAAAACTTGATAAGTCGAAAAATAATTTTTTCCTTTGATATTGCATATTCATCTAATGTTAATTTCAATTCTTATGTTGAAAAGTTTTCACTGAAAACCTTGTTGTGTCGAAAAGTTTTCGAAGTAAGAAATGAAGTTTTCCAGAAAAATCGCCATTCAGTTATGTAGAAGCAGATATTATAATCATTTATCAGAATCAAAACACACAATTCTTTTTCAAATAAAATACGCTCATTTGAGAAACAGATATCCTTCACGAAGCATCATGCAAAACAAAACACCGTTCGAGTTATTTTTTGGCAGAAAACCAACTGCATCGTATCTAAAAATCTTCAGTCAAAAAGCTTTCGTCCTCAACAAACGCCACAAGTCGAAATTCGAACCAAGATCACAAGAACTCATTTTTATTGGTTATTCCGATGAAGCAAAAGCCTATTAATAAAAGAACACACAAAATTGGCTGTTCTGTCATTCTTAAGAACAAAAAGAATACAATTACGAGACATAGCGATCACGAACAGAGGGGCGTAAACAGGGGGAGAGAGGGTCCTACAATGGAATGAGAACAAGCAATAGACAAAGTTCATATGCTTGTCCATATGCGTGGAAAAGGATGACTTCGTCGCTATTTTTAAAATAGAAAAATTAGTTGAAGAACAATTTCAAAAGAGATGTAGCCAGGCCACGATGCTGGACTTTTTTAAGTAACTAGTAGTGAATAAATTCATCCTTGTACATTTTATTTAATATGTACATTACTATAGTGTAAGTACTAACTCTTTTCAATTTCATGTACTCATTTATTATTTTCGACAAAAAATTAAAATTGCTGTATTTAGACTTTTTCAACTATAATTACATATTTATACTTATTCTCATCTACCATGACTTATTTTTAGACAATTATTCAGTATATTAAATTTTTAACTGAATTGTTAAGTTTTGGTTACAACCTTGTTATCTCAAAAACTCGCTATCTCACATTTTTTTTAGTGTCCCTTCGACTTTGAGATATGGAGGTAATACTGTAACTGTATTTGTAGCTGCAAATTTTTATCATGTTTATGATTTTTTTTATTACAAGAAAGTTTTTTGTGTTTTCGAGGTTGGCGGTATTTCTACTTCTCAATTTTTTTTTTGGGAGGAATATCAGAATTTTTTTTTAAAACACTGGCAACTTCTATTTTTTGAGTTTATCTGTTTCATCATTTTTCTCTTTATTAGCAACGCCTTTTCCATTCTAAGCCAGGTCACTCACAAGAGTTTCATCATCTTCCCTAGCCATATGTATGTCTTGCAATTTCACATCATGCTCCATAGCAGAAACTAGATTGTTTTTTTCATGCGTCGAACACTGCGGTGTATGTTTTATGCTGTCCCTTCACATCATCTGAATTCCGCCATGGTTTGAGTCCACCTGATGCATGTGTGGTTAGTGTTCTGGTTTCGCATACCAAAGGTGCCTGGTTCAAATCCCGAGTAAAGAATTGATGTTCGTTGTGGTTCGGAATCCCTGTTAAGCTCTAAGTCCCGCCTTGATTAGCCGTCATTGTGCATAAAAAAAGGTCATTGAGCGTACAAACCAACCACCATGTTTCTAATAACAGAAGAGAGTAGCACTCACTGGCATTCAGCAGCGGTGTAGAAAGATGCTCCATCCTTGTTTATATAGTCCGATGGAATTCTGGAATGCAGATGGCAGTAATCAAAATCGACCACGAACGAGCAATAGAAACATATGTAAAAACCTCCTTCTAATGGCAACCCAACCCCCAAAATTTAATTAAATACATTGTCATCGACAAAGAGCCTGTCTGCCAAGTTTCAGCTCGATTGGTTAGTTTGTATGCACAACGACCTATTTTTTTTTTGCATAGTAAAAACTAATCAGCTCGGGACCTCTACAGCTTAATGTGGATTCCGAATCACAACGAACATTCACACCCAAGCCAGGAATCGAAACCCGGCATGTTGAACATACAGGGTCAGAGCGTTGAAAATTTCCCATTGAAAATTTATTCTAATAAATTGTTGCAAATAAATAATACAAGTATATTCCTTTTTTAAATTCTATAAATTGGAAACTAAAAATCCATAAAATCAGAGAAAAAATAGAAATCAAGGATTTCTTTCAAGTAGATATTTAAGTATTTGCACAGAAACCTCAGACAATTGTTTTCCAACTAAATTATTTTTCTAAATATAATCTTTCCAATAAAATGATTCTTCATTCATAGATGTATTTTAATTAAAGTGTTTATACTAATAGATGAGAGAAATGATTTTGTACTATCTAGCTATTTATTCGAGACATAATGAAATGAGCTTTAGTATAAAGCATAGCAATATTGTAACAGACACAAATACAACTTACCATAACTTCGTCTTGTTCCTCATCAACGGTTCTGTAATACAAAGATACTAAATGCCTGGCAAGTCTTCTATCGTACACTTCATCTTGAGGATCCAAAATTAAGAAGATCAGGTCAAACCTACAAAACAGATTTTAATTTTAAGTACGGCAAAGAAGTAAAGACAAGATAAAGTAAGCTACGAAAAACATAATAAGTCATGTAACACACACTGAACAGAATTAGCATAATTTTATTAAATTATCTCCATCATTAACTTGGAATAATATGAAACTTACTGGATGAAGTTTAAAGCGAAGTCAGAGTCGGTACAACAATCTTGGCAATTGTCTAGTAGGACAAAATAAATGTATGTTCTACCCTTAGACTGATTTTTTTTTTGCCGTTCTTATCAAATAAACTTTGTTAGGGTTCATACTTAATTTAAGAAAAAAAATTCTCTGAGTTTTCAAGAGTTGTTCCACCATGGAGTAAATTATTTTTAGCCACATAAATATAGTCGAACCTTAATTACACAAATTCTGCAGATAACTTGAAAAAAAGTCTCTTTTTTTTAAAGAATAACTTTCTGCAAGTCTGTGTTATCAAATAATTCTGTAGTTGTCAATTCCTTGATTTAAGGTTAAACAAGGAGCGCCGAAGAGTAGGATTTTTTTCTAGAGTAACAATGACTTTTTCCAGGTTTTAGAGGAGATTTTTCTTATTTCCCCGAGATTTTAAGGCTGATTTAATTTCCCTGTTCTCCCTGAGGCATATGAACCCTGTTTGTAATAAAATTTTTCTTAGAAAAACAAAAATGTTTCTATTACATTATTAATAAACATATTTTTGTTAATGCTTGAATGAATATATTTACCAGGATTTTCTCCAATAACAACAGCCATAATTTAAATATCAATATATATATATATATATATATATATATATATATATATATATATATTATATATATATTATTTTTTAAAAAAGAAAATGTTTCTATGTACTTTTGTTTTATTCAATGGCCAATTGAATATATTTTATCAAGATTCTGTCAATGCCCTATCAAATTAACAGCTTTTTATTGAGGAACAATTGAATGTGAACTATATGAAATAACGATACTTATTTTTTTCATGAATCCTTTTTCCTAATAAAAACAATCGCCAAGTGATAGTGTGTCAATCATTCACAGGGCTAAATAAAAACACTGTGGATCAGTGCAACATCACTAATATATGTATTTGGGAAGATGACTTTGTTGAATACTATTCTCTACCCTTTGAAACTTCTCTTCAAGCAATAGTGGACCTTTTACCTTATTTTTTTTTTTTGCATATATAAACTTATTAGAAATTTTTATCTTGTAAAGTACATATCACATCTCCATACCTTGATAGTAATGTGTGTGGTAACTGAATGTTTTCAATTATGGTTTTGTTCTTGTTCCACTGGGATTCAACAGGATTTGCAGCAGCTAAAATTGATGTGCGGGCATTTAACTGACAAATAATACCAGCTTTAGCAATTGACAGGGTTTGTTGTTCCTGGAAAAAAAAAAAAAAAAAACGTAGTGAGGACATACCCAAATCATTTACATAGTTGATAAAAATAGTTTAAATTTAGCAGCCATAAAAAAAGGTTAAAATAATATAAAGGAGAAAAATTTCCAATTGGTTATTTAAATTGAAAATGAAGAAGGTTGAATGATTTTATGGAGAATATTAAGTATCTGTTCATTTCTAAGCCATCAATCTAAAACTCTAATTAAGTTTAGCCTAATATCTTTATAGATCCTTGTAAACTAATTTTTTTTAAAGCATATAAATCTAATATTTTTTTTTGTTACTGTGTAATAAGCCTCCCTTATCACACCATGATTTCAGGTAATAGCATGGTGCAATCAGAGGCCACAATTAGCAATAGTTAGGAATGATAAGCAATCAAATTTATTTATAATTTTAAAAAGCTTGGAAATGCTTACCATAACTTCATGAAGTATGGAGCGGGTGCTATCACTCATTTTGTCAAATTCATCAATGCAACAGATTCCATTGTCACTCAAAACTAAGGCACCCCTGAAAAAATAAAACAGCATATATTAGCAGTTGATCATGTAAGGTGTACTCAAATAACTCAGTTTTTCAGATTTTTTTTTAATAATTTCAATGAACAAATACAAGAAACTAAGCTGATATGTATCACTATAACTACTTTTGTAATGTAGAGGTGATGTATGCTGCGTTTGAAGAATTCGTATACTCGGAATATTCTTATATTTAGTGCAGATATGTATTTTTTAAAAAATATTAAATCATGCTATGAAAAAAAAAAAAAAAAAAAAGGTGGCAAACTATTATTTTCATTTTACAAGCAATTAAAGAAGTCCTTTAATAGTAAAGTCAAAATATAAAATATACTAATTGTCAAGAAACTGGACATTTTAAATATTTATTTCCGTGGGAAAATTGTTAAAATATAGTAATTTTGGAGCAATTTTGCCAAAAATGGGTATTTTTAAACGGATTGAAGCAGTAATGAAAAATCAGAGCAATTACAAGATTCCTGCTTCGGCCAAAGGAAAAAAGAAAAAAAAAAAAATGGTTTGTTCCCATTTTACCTAAAATTACTTATATAATTTTTTTTTGTTAGAGCAATTGATTATTGCGTAATAAGCAGTTAAACCAGAAGAAAAATTACAAATACCCAATTGCAATACTTACCTTGGATATTGACTAAAAAAAAAATAAATATCCGAAGTAACATTTTACATCACTAATCAATTCGAAATCTTTCACATTAATACTCTGATATTTATTTTTGCGTATTTGCTAAAAATATTTAGTAAAAAAAACCCACCTTTTTCTTATCTACTCTGATATTTTTGCTCATGTTACAGGAAACAAACCTTTATTATTTTTTGCCTCCTAAGGTTATGACTTATGAATGGGGGTGACTCTACCGAGTACCAGCACGGCAACTGAAATCTATTGTACTGAAACCCCCTATTTGATCTAAAGAAGATCGGTAGCTGAAATAAATTTCAGTATAGACCTGATTGGAACATTTTCCAGTTCCCAGGGGTCGATACAATGGTATCCTAGATGTTCAAATCTTTGGGCAGAGTAGTAGTCACATTTACATAACACATGTGTAGAGCTCTCCTCTGTCATACGACAGCCCCTGCATAATGGGTCATCTACAACACCTAGCAGATTAAGATGTCTATTTAAGGTGCAATGTCCAGTTAAAAGGCCTACAGCAACCTTTATTTCTCTTCTGCTCAATTTTAATAGCTCCCTCGATCTAGTCCAGGGTGACTGTTGATTGTGCTCTTTGGCTTGTCTTTGATCTTTAGATTTAAGCCATGCTTGATAGGATTCAGTCAATAAAAAGCTTTTGATAGTTTTCCTGACCACATTGTGGGGCAATTGCCTTAGGTTAAACTCCTTACAACTTACGTTTGCAAAACAAGTTGTCTTGTTTCTGGATCACGGGTTATGTATGCAGTCAAACCAACAGCACTGGATCCCTTGCCTGATGTATACTGTCCTCTTGGAACAAGGTTATATACATATTGGAGTAGTTGCGATTTACTAGTACCAGGATCGCCACACAGCAGTATGTTGATCTCAGCCCTAAAAGTTAACAGTGTCATTCAATCAATTTAGGTTTTCTGTGAAATATAAGTAGAGAAATGAAGAAAAACTACTTGATGGAAAGTAGAAAATTAACTTCTAGTGCAGCTTAGTTAAGTGAAATAAAAGTAGCAGTCTTTCATAATAATAATTCTTAGAAAATTAATAATTAATAAAAAAAATAAAGCTTTTGTCTGCAGCATTTGAAAACTTTCAATCACACACTTCACATAAACCAATTAAATATAATTTCACTATATTATGAGACTTTCTCCTTTGATGAACTTGCCTATACCTAATACAGCATCTCTCTGAAGAGCATTAGGTATGTTTGCTTATTATTGCCGTTGGATACCAGCATTCTCAGAGAATATACGTCCATTGCTATCAAACCCACCAGTTCCCTATTTCAGAGGATGTAAGTGCATTCAACAGCTTAAACTCGGATATAGTTAAAGCATTCCAACTATACCATGATGACATAAGTCCTCATGTAATTGTTTTAAATTTACTTCAGGTTAATTGATGCTGTTATTCTTCAAAATGCATCTGCAGTAGCATTTTCACTTCCAGGGCAGTAGATTATATCAAACTTAGAAGCATGACAATTCTAGTTTCCAACTTAAAATCTTTTCATTCTTAATTTTGTTAGAATGAGGTTTGAGGCTCTGAATTGTATAGTATTATTCATTAACTGTGGAAAATTATACTATACAATTCAGAGTTGAGACTGATTCGTGCAAGTTTGCTATAGGAGCAACTCTCAGTCAAGCTGATTGGCCCATAGCATTTTTTCCCAGAACACTAAACAAGTCTGAATTTAACCATTCCTCTGTTGAGAAAAAAGCATATGCTATCGTGGAATCTTTTCCCTTCTGGCGACACTACCCGATTAGTAAACCTTTTGAAGTATTTATCGTTCAAAGGTCTGTCACATTTAAGTTTGACAAACCTCATTCTAACAAAATCAAGAATGAAAAGATTATAAGTTGGAAACTAGAATTGTCATGCTTCTAAGTTTGATATAATCTACTGCCCTGGAAGTGAAAATGCTACTGCAGATGCACTTTGAAGAATAACTGCATCAATTTATCTGAAGTAAATTTAAAACAGTTGCATGAGGACTTATGTCATCGTGGTATAGTCGGAATGCATCATTGCATTACATTCAAGAACTTGACCTTCTCCTTGGAAGACATTAAAGCACTTACAAACTCGTGCTTCATCTGCTGTAAAGAAACGTAGATTCCTTAAAAATCAAGGGAAATTGATAAAATCAACTTCTCAGCTTGAAAGATTCAATTTAGATTTTAAGGGTCCTTTGCCATCAAATTCCCAAAATGGATTCCCTTTTACTGTAGTAGACGAATACTTCAGGTTTCTTTTTGAAATTCCTTGCTCAAATGTTTCATTAACTACTGCGATTACACACTTAAGGAATTGTTTCTCCATACCTGGCATGCCAGCATATATACAGACAGACTGAGGATCATCTTTCATGTCCTGAGAGCTAAAAATGTTCCTAACTACTCTAGGTATAGCGACCAGTCACACCACTGCCATACGAAGACTAACGTTACTCCATATAAGCGCATGTTCTCTGGTAGCTAGGAGGTCATATAATGAGAATTCTTAACCTCCTTGGCTTTATCAAGCAGGTCCAGTATTGATGAAAAATCATTCATGAACCAATAAATATGAGCCTCTTGTTCAGGAAGTTGAACCTTTGAATTCTAATTCAGAATATGCATTTGTAAGGTTTTCCGATGGACGTGAGACTAGCGTGTCCATACATGCTGCATTTGGCTCCAAAAGGGGACTACCTACGAGAGTGATGATGAGAAAGAGTCATTTGTTAATCGAAGTAGTGAGGAATTTGATGGTCATTTGAAACGATCAACAGAGAATTTGGAATGAACTGAAGGAAATACTAAAGAATGTGCATTGCCCTGTGAAGATGCCTTTAAACCTGAACAAAATTTTTCTTGTGATGAAACTTGTGATGGAAGACTGAAATTAAAACCTGCCTATTTGTCTGACTATATTGTAACTTAACTTTTATGGTGGGGGTGAATGTAGTATATTACCATCACAATGGCAACACTAATTCAACTATGGATGTTTTGGCAACAAAACCAAATGTTCCATCATTGTAAAATGGCTGCCATGTGTATAGAGCTTATGTGTTATTAATGTTGATTAAAGTTTCAGTTAGAATCAGATGTTATTATTAATTCAACTCACATTACAGCTTGTTTGTTTGTGGTGCAAAGGCAGCACTAGTGTCATGCAGTGCCAACTCACATTACAGCACCTCATTTGTAAATATCAGGGATGAGTTTGGTAAAAAATCAAAAAGGTGAAAACAAAACCCCCAAATTTTTATGCGTGAAACACATTTTAAGTTATATTTAAAAAAAATTGTGTTTTTCCATGTGCATTTATAACACTGCACCATCTATGTCCGTCTGTGAGCAAAAATGGCTTAAAATAGCGGCACCTAGACATAGGGATACACTTTGTACTGTCATCAGGCATGGTATAGCTCCAAAGGGGATAAAAAAAAAAAAAAAAAAAAAAAAAAAATCATGTGTGAAAGCGATGAAATCTGCAAAAACTTCAAAAATTTCAACAAGTCAGACAACTTTAAGCAATTATACCATATTGACAAACAGGCCAAGTTTAATTAAATCCAGTTTTCTAAACTTTTGAGCTGCAAGTACTAAAAATCTTAAAATCTAAATTTTTATTCATATCGTTAAGCTTGTTCTATAAAATAAAAAGCAACAAACAATTTTACAAATAATTGCAGTTAAAATAACAATTTTAAACACAGATTATTTAGAAAAATCATAATTGGGACTAATTTTCAGATTATTTTTATATAATTTTTATACAAAATGATGTAAAAATTTGAGTAATTCTGTATAGATTCGAATCAAACGGCAAAATTTAACCTTAAACAGGCACTAATCACGAATATGGCAGCTATCGCATTAACAGAAGTCTAGATGAATGGCTACAATTCAGTGTTGAAAATCTCGATAATAGCTGGTATTGTATTAGCGTAAACTTTGGCGAAAATGATCATCACTTTAACAAAAGTACTATAAGCAATATCGCTTACAATACCGGCGAAAATCTAGGTATCAGCAAAAACGAACATCACAACAACGTGCATATCAGCAATAGCGTCCACAATATTGGCACAAATCTTGGTAATATCTGTGGGAGTAGACGATCAGAGAAGGGACGCTTGTTGAGTGTAGAATCCAGCTTTAATGAATCCTTATTGCCTCTTATCTCATACTACATTAGGCATAAGCGCCTTTCTTACGTATATTCACATCGAGAATGTTCAGTGATCTGTCTCTCTAATCAGAATGAGGAATATCTCCCTCTGCCGCTAGGAGTCGCCACAAGGGGTTCTCTAGTGGTGCGCCCCCTATCTCCACACTCGGTCATCTTGGCGAACTATGTCCTCATAGTTTATGTCTGAAGTTATCTGAAATAGAAAAACACAAGGAAAGCAATATGCACAGATACTATGATTGTCACATCTATGATTGTTTTTGATTGGTGTCTCTTTGTAATGGCCAAAAAATTTTGCTCGCTGAGTGTAAACTTTAAATGTTTTGGGTTTTTTGCGTCTTTTCTTAAACTGTTTGAGGCTCTCCTTATTCATTGAGGTTTCTTCAGTCTTCTTATTTGCATCTGATAATGATCTCTTCTTTTTATGTTTTTCCTTGACATCCTTCTGTCCTTTTTTGGTTTCATCTTGTTGAAGGTTCATTTTAATCTTTGAAATTTCTGCATTTTGAAGTTTCTTTCCATGCTGAATATGTTCAACGAGAGTAGAATCTTCCTTCATTGCTCTAACTTGTTTAGTTATCTTCACATCCATTTCCTTTACTTCTTTTTGTCTGGAACATAATTCTCTCTTCACTTCAATGCTGTGATTTTTCTCCTTTAGCTGTCTTTTCAAGTTTACTCCTTCTTCTAAACTTAAGACTGAGGGTTGCAAGACTTTATTAGTGGCACTCAACTCATATTTTCCAAGAGTTTGGCATCGTTGACTTGTAGTAACTTGGCTAGCTTCAATTCATTTTTAAGATTGACAATTTCTTCTTTAGCTGATCCAATTTCCATTTCACAACCTGCAATGTCTTCTCTGTATTTTTCAAGAATTTCAGTGGTTTCTGCCAGTTCCTTTAAATTTTCCGATTCTCTTTCTTCAAGTTTAGCTTGTAATGCATCATTCTTAACTTCCAGTTTAGAGTACTGTACTTTGAAAGTAGCACCTTCTGTATGCAACTGTAAGATTTCATCTTCACATTATTTTATCTTACTTTGAGCTTCGTTCAGTTTGCAATAAAGTTCTTCCATTTCTCTCTTGAAATCTTCATCTCCTCTTGGTACAGCTTTTTTCGCTTCTACTTCAGGAAGTTTTTCTTTAAAAGGCGTACATTCTGTAAGTAAACATGAAGCAATCCTACGCTTTTCGCCAAATAATTTCGCATCTGCTACGGAATCTTCTCTCTTCTTTTCGCCGCCAAGGTCTAATCTTTCTCGGGTCACACCAGTAAGATGACTAGCGCTTCTGCATTCGGAAGGCGGAGCTACAAATTTCTCCTCTGCTCTGCTTCCTGATTGGCTGCCGCGGCTGTCGATCTTCTTCTCAACTGTCAGAACAGATTTGATTGACATCTTGCGGAGCGGTTCGCTTTTATTTTCTCTTTTGGCCTTCGGATGGATCTCGTCTGGATGGCGCCTGATCATTTGTAAATAAAAAACACGTGGATCCTCTCGGAGCTGTCTGTAAAAGGATGGGTTTTCGAATTTTCCTATAACGTCCATTCCAATTATTAACTCATTTGTGTGGTCTTTGATGACGTATATTTTTGCATTGACTGAATGAATGTCGATTTTAATGTCAGTATGGAAATATCCTAATGGTTGTACTTCTATATTACCTAACCCTTTTAGTAATATGTCATTTCTCATTAATTGGGGTGATCCTATTTTTATATACAAGTCCTCAGAAATGAAGGTGACTTGGCTCCCTGTATCATTCAGAGCAACTATTTCATGATCGAATATTATTACCTTTGTGGTGCTTTTATTGTCAGTGTATGCACTAATTTTATTGATTGGACTATTATAACTTTCATTTTTGACATACACATTACTCTTATAATTAGGATAATTACTAATTACAGCTCTATTTGCCTTCTTTTTTGGACAATAGGCCTGTATGTGCCCGATTTCATTACAATTAAAGCATTTAATACCTTGATTTTTAACTTCAAACTGGTTATATTCATTAGGCCACTCTGTATTATCAACAATACCATTATTTCTTTCCTTATAAAAATGGTTAGTATTGGTTTGAGCACGAACGAATGGACGTTCCTGCATATTTTCTCTAGACTGCCAGGGCTTCCTGTTTTTTTTCTTCATATTTATTTTCGCGAAATATCGTATTCTTTTTAAAATTATTTCTAGTTGAATCAAAGTCATCGAGTTTGTTGACCAAAATTTCCCTATTTTTTATTTTCGGAAGTTCGTCCATGAAGTGTTCTCGAATTTCTTTGGGTAATTTTCTTTTTATTTGATCGACTAGCATTAATTCTTTTAAATCTTCAAATGTTGTGACATCAAGTCCACTCAACCATTCGGTTAGATAATTGTTTAGTTCAAAAGCAAAGTCTCTCCATGTCTGACATTGTTCTTTTTTATGGAATGAGAATTGTATTCTGAACTGTTCTGGGCTAAGTCGGTATCGTCTCAGCAAAATGCTCTTAATGTGGTCGTAATTATTCGCTAGTGTTTCCGGCTCACGTGTTATTAAGCTTGCTATTTCAAGTGGAAGCAATGTAATTAAATAATTTACCCAAGTATCTTTCGATATTTCTAGACGACTAATTTGTCTCTCAAATAGTGTCAAGTAGATGCTTATGTCACTACCGTCAAACGGTTTCATATACTGTAATATATTTGGGCTTCTGCCTACTTCGTTTTCCCGTGCGTTTGTTACAGCAGCGCCAAGTTGGCGAACTTCTGCTTCTATGCGCAGTTTCGCTAACTCGAATTCTTTCGCTTCCCTATCTTTTGCTAACTCAAACTCTTTCGCTTCCCTATCTTTTGCTAACTCAAACTCTTTCGCTTCCCTATCTTTTGCTAATTCAAACTCTTTCGCTTCCCTATCTTTTGCTAACTCAAACTCTTTCGCTTCCCTATCTTTTTCTTTCGCCAATGATTCCTCATTTTCACGATCATTTACAATTGTGTTTAACATATTTTTAACAAGGTTTTCATCATAATCGGCGTGTTCTGTTATTAATTTACATAATTGAGCGATTTTTGGATTAATGGGTTGTTCCAATCCCAGTTCATCTATTAAAACGAGTAAGTCATTCTTTCGTGCTCTGGCAAGAAACGCCATGTTAGTATAATCGAAAATTGTACTCACAGTTTTTCTGTTGACTTGTTACCTCGACTTGTGACAGTCAGTGCCTATGTTTCGTTATGGTCTCCCAGTGCTTGCTGGTCCCCTCCTTAATGATGTTGACCTCTTGTATTTGACGCGAAGTTTCTTGGCTTCGACGGCAGTGTTCCAATGCTTGTTGTTTCCGCTAAACAATCCTCTTCGTCGGCGCTGACTTCGCTTTTCCGACGTGGTGGTTTCGCTTTCCGATGAGACGTGATTTCACTTTTCGGTCACTGTGCTAGCTGGTTCACTTCTCAGTGATATCGACTTCTTTTATTCGACACGAAGTTTCTTGGCTTCGTTAGCGGTGTTCTAATGCTTGTTGTTTCCGCTAGGCAATCCTTTTCGTCGGCGCTGACTTCGCTTTTCCGACATGGTAGTTTCGCTTTCCGGTGAGACGTGGTTTCCCTTTCCGGTCACTGCGCTGTTATGTCGTTTACACTGCTAGGTGATACGACGGCTTATTCTCCGATCCCCGGTTCACTGCTGGGTGACTACGGTGCTGTTCGGTTTCATTTGTACTCGTATCTCGTACTTCTGGTTTGCCCTTACACGTTCTGCCGTTTGGTTCTTAACGTAACGTTCTGACGCCTACTCAGTTCGTGATGCCGAGCCCCCATGTGGGAGTAGACGATCAGAGAAGGGACGCTTGTTGAGTGTAGAATCCAGCTTTAATGAATCCTTATTGCCTCTTATCTCATACTACATTAGGCATAAGCGCCTTTCTTACGTATATTCACATCGAGAATGTTCAGTGATCTGTCTCTCTAATCAGAATGAGGAATATCTCCCTCTGCCGCTAGGAGTCGCCACAAGGGGTTCTCTAGTGGTGCGCCCCCTATCTCCACATATCCATCCTTTCTTGGTAAAACTAGTGCAAATTTCAGTAATATCGGATGTTACTACAGTATGGCTTTCGACGAAAATTACTCTCACGCTAACAGAAATATCAAAGTTAGAACCAAATATAAAGAGGCAACTTTCAAGAATAGGCGTAACACTTGACGAAAATTGCAGTCACAACAACATAAATCTCAGTGTAAAATCTAAGTATCAGCAAAAACGAACATCATAACAACGTGCATATCGGCTATAGCATCCACAATATCAGCACAAATCTCATCGCATATCATCAATACATAATGCACATCAACGAGAGCTCAATTTATCACGGTAATATAGACTTTCTTTCGGTAACATCGATGCAAATCTCGAATTTTACAACAAGGTAGCACTCAACGAAAATAACTATCAAATAAACGTAAATATCAGTGTTAGCGCCAACTATGCAGGAACAATTCTCAGCAATAGCGTTGTTGTATTGGCGTAATACTCCGCGGAAATGAAAACCACAACTTAAATCCCAGCAATAACGCACGTCGTAGCCACACAAATCTCAGCAGAGTGGACATTACATCAACGTAACGATTTGCGAAAACGAGCTTCACATACCAACGTACATTTAGACGTACAACAAACGATAATTCCGTGGATGTCAGACTTGAAAGCAAGCACATTATTCGAATACGTTAATCGCGTGAATTAGTATGAAGGAAATTACACAAAAGGATCAAATTTCGGAGCAGATGAAAAAGTCTAAAACGTGAGTTTAACCGCCAACCTAACTAAAAAAATGCATTCCAGTAGATTTTTGTATTTGGAGTAGGAATGACGTAGGTTTTTCGCTCTTCTCGATCGGGTGGAAGAGAAGGTGCTTCGCGATTCAGCCTTGGAGAAAAGGTTATTTTTCTTTGGGATAGAAAAATCGTGAAAAAACAAAGGAAGTGGAACAAAGGAATTTTCCCTCAGGAAAATGGAAGAAGCGGAACTTTCTTAAAAAAAAAAAAAAGCAGAATTATTTTTTTTCTGAAAAATTAAAATTAAAAAAGCGGAATTCCGCCATATGGCGGAAAAATTTCATCCCTGAAATATTCGATAAGTAATTTCTAAGTCGTTGCCATTCTGCTTACAGAAATACAGCTGGATTTGGGTGGCACATAAAAGAATTACATATATATTGATTTCTTACACCTTCCCAGTAGTATTAATATTTCCCAATTAAAGGAATTTGAATGTAGTATAAGTTACAATGCAATTTAACACATTACATTTTGTCATTCGCAGTGTACAATAAGTTAAAGAATTGCATAACAAGTTCCTTTCATTTAATAAACATAAAAAAAAAAAATTATCTTTTACCTAAACTTTCCTTTACTTTTATTCGAGAAATCTTTCTTAGTTCCTCCAAATAACTGCAATAAAATACCCTTTTTGATATCTTCATTTTCATAAATACTGGGAGCTGAAAACAAGTAATTTATGCTTCACTTTATTCAGTAAGATAATACATAAATAGGAAACTGAATATATAGTTTTTGCATATTTTTACCGTAAAATCAATATTTCTAAAAATTACTTGCAGACCAGGTTGAGCTAGACATTTTGTTTTGGCAAATAAATTGTATTTGCACATTTTTGTATAATTTATAATTTACAAACTCAGGTCTACCACAGCTTAATAGCATTAAAAATAGTTGCTTTAGTAGCCTCAGGTGTAAAAAATAGTATCCTCAAATTAATAGCGTGACAATTCTGAAGAATTATATTTTGAACTAGCTGTGTCACTGTGTTACGGAAACCCGTTATTGTGTATAGGTCCCAGCTTTTGACATTTTCCGAGAAAATTTCTGAGCTGTATGCCAGGGTTGGAAATTTTTTTTTTTAAAAATCCTTTTCTAATTACATGTATACATATTTATAAATAAAATTTGACGTTATCTAGAACAATTAATTTTTAAATAACAAATTATATTTCTTCTGAAAATAATTTAAACTAAGTAAATAAATTGTTGCTACTTAAGTGGACATTCGAATCATATTAAATTTTAGTATTTTATCCAGAGATACTATTTTTTAAATTCAATGTATACAATATAATACAATAGTAATTGTTTACTATATAATACATTGAATATTGCTCTTAGATTCATCATTAATTTTGAAAAGTTGTTCAAAATGATCTTTTTAAGGTTTAGAAATAAGTTGTTACACACAAAACATCTATTTTAGAAACAAATTTAAAATGCAGCTTGTAATTTAATTTTAATTAATAATTTTGAATAATTATAAAACATTAATATCAATTAGATTAATATAAAAACTTATTTTTGATACTTATAAAAACTTCCATTAGTCTTTAATTACAGGATTTATTTTAAAATATGTTAGAACTTATTCAGGGTGGCTACAGAATTTGAGAAACAAAATTCCCTGACATTTCCCTAATTTCCAGAAAATTCTCTGATGCGTATTTTTGCCGAAGTTAACGTTAAATATATATATATATATATAAATATATATAGATAGATATATAATGATGGCAATTTAAATATATATTTAATAAGTAAAGAAAATTCTAAATAGTCAAAGTATAATTGCATCAATATATAAATTTACGCTAAACAGTAAAACAAGCATCTTTAGAGCATGAAAAAGAATGGAAAACATTAATTAAAAAATACAAAATTCACATTAAACAATTCACAAACTACGCCTCTTAACTTCCAAGGAAAGACAAAGCTGGTACAATACTTTTCTTTTTAATTTTAAATATTACAAAAATAAAATATGTTTTTTTGTTAATATATGTCATAGGTTGTCTCCTGTTTATAGCACAAATTTTAAAACACTGTCCTAAATATTTACTAAACTTGGGCATTAGGGTGGGCTGAAAATGGACAAAATTTTCGTTTTCTAATGGGTCAATTAGAACACACACAAAACTTCGGCAATTTTGCTCAATATCTAACCGTGCCTCTCCGACAGTGAAAATGTAAAAAGTGACAAAAAAAACTTACTTTTATGCTGTTTTTTTGGAAAATTTTAGAATTTAAAAAAAAAAACCCATTTTGGTATAGTATGAAATAGTTGCCTAATGTATCAGTTGGAACACACACAAAATTTTGTTCATTTTGCTCAATATTTAGCCGCGTCCCTCTTGCTTTGAACAAAACTGTGCCATAAAGTCGTAAACAGATTCGACGTTAGGGGAACCAAAACTGACCAAATTTTGTGTGTGTTCTAACTGACACATTAGGTAACTATTCTATGCTATGTCAATGTCATTTTTTAAAAATTATTTCTGAAAATTTCAAAAAAATGGCTTAAAAGTGAATTTTTTGTGTGTTTTTGAACATGTTCAATGCCAGAGGGGCGCAGCTAGAAAGTGAACAAAATTGACAAAACTGTTTGTGCATTTTAATTGACCCATTAGGTAACTTGTTCATGCTATTCCAAGACCGATTTCGATAAAACAATTTTTTATTTCCTCTAACGTCGAATCTGTTACGATTTTGTAACATTTAGGCATATTTTTGTTCAAAGCAAGAGGGGCGCAGCTAAATATTGAGCAGAATGGGCAAAATTTTGTGCGTGTTCCAACTGACACATTAGGCAACTATTCCATGTTATGCCAATGCCATTTTTTAAAAATAATTTCCAAAAAACGGCTTAAAAGTGCATTTTCTGTATGTTTTTGGACAATTTCAATGCCAGAGGAGCTCGTAGAATTTGAAAAAATTGACGAAAGTTTTTGTGCATTTTAACTGACCAATTAGGTAACTTTTTCACACAATTCCAAGACCAATTTCCAATTTTTATTTTTTATCTCCCCTAATGTCGAATCTGTTACGATTTTGCGACATTTTTGTTCAAGCAAGAGGGGCGCGGATAAATATTGAGCAAAATAAACGAAATTTTGTGTGTGTTCCAACTGATACATTAGGCAACTATTCCATGTTAAACCAAAGCTGGTTTTTAAATTTTTTTTTCTCCAAAAAACGGCTTAAAAGTGCATTTTTTTGCCACTTTTCACATTTTCAGTGTCAGAGGGTCACGGCTAGATATTGAGCAAAATTGCCGAAATTTTGTGTGTGTTCTAATTGACCCATTAGGCAACTTTTCCGCACTAGTCCCAAACCGATTTAAAAGTTTTTTCGGCTCACGCGATTGGGCATGCATGATGAGCATGAAACTTAATTAATCAGCATTTTGCTATTCGGTCAAAAATTTCACTAGGCACATATCTTCCATGAAATATGTCTTTTGGAATTTGTAGTTGATAGTAGATAAACAACATATATCTTACGAAAGAAAAGGCCTGAAATTAACATCCTCTAATATAATTAATTGCTCATAGATGCAAAGAAATAAAATTTTGTACAATAAGAATATTATCTTAAACCACAAAACTACACATTAAATGAGGCAAAAAACACGGCAAACACAAGGTTCATACTTTCTTAGCAAAAAAAAAAAAAAAAAAAAAAAAATATGCAAGCACTTATTAAAAAAATTCCATGACCCTTTACCTGAATGTATGCAGTAGCGCATTGATTTTTTTAGGAGGATATTTCAGTTCTTTATTTGATTTACATTAAAAATGTAAATTAAACTCACATATCACTTTCAGTAAAACTAATTTTTTTAAATAAAATGTCAAAATCAAAAATGTAAAAAAGGATACAGGATCTAAACCCTCTCACTTATTTATGCCTATAGATTTGTTACACATCTATAACATAGCACTGTAAAGGGTTAATAAAAACAAAAAAAATCTTATGGAATTAATTTTAAATATTAAGGAATTTATGGTTCTAATGTATTCTGTAGACAAAAAGCACAAGGCAAGAAGAAAAATAATCATGTCCGTAAAGGATGCAGTCAGATGATTGAAGTTTAAGGATTAGTTTTAACAATAAGGCGCCGGCATTCGCGATTCTAAGTGAGAGGATAACCAAAAATCTAACAGAAATATTACACAAATAATTGTTCCAGACGTAACGATGATCTCAAATAGTAAAAAAAATAAAAACCGGAACATCAACAGGCAGGAGGAAGGGGATTAGCTGGTTAGGCTCACCTGCTGAGAATAGAAAAAGCTCGGAATAGTAGTACTCCCAAATCGGCCAACTAGCCAGATATTGAGGGCTTTTACAAAAGCACAATAATTTTTTTTTGCAATGACATCTGCACTGGGAATGCGAGAATGGGAAAAAACATTCAAAATTCTCTGATTAAAGAGTAATTTTACGAAATTCCCTGAATTCCAGGTTCTGTAGCCACCCTGTTATTCTAATGATAATATTCGTATAATTTTTCATTTACAAAATCTTCCCTACTGTAATACCAAGAACGTAGATCTTTCATTTAGTGAATTAATTTCTTAAAAATTAATAGAAAGAAAAACTAAATGCTTTTGTGTTCTTATTCCATTAAAAAACAATTTTAGGAATTAACATTTTGAACAAGAAAAAACAAGTTTTACAGCTTTTTCTAAACCCAGGCTGTTACACAATTTTGATTGTACAACTCCAAAAGAAAAGAAAAATTCTCTCAATATTTGCTGTAGTTGCTTTTGCAGTAAAATTCCTTTTAAAGATTTTTCGAATGGAATGGAAATTTTTTGGTTAAAAGTAGAAGTTATTTACAACATCAAATAATTTAAAAAAATTAATTATAAATAAATAAAAATACAACTTTTAATTATTCTTTTAAAAAAACCATTTGGTTTAAACCATGCCAACCCTGCTGTATGCCTATCAGAAGTCACTTTGTAAAAAAATTAACAAAAATAAATAACATTTTTACCACTCTGTGTATCAAAAGTCTAATTAGAAGGCTAAAACTATTTATGTTGAAATTTTCACAGAGCTATAACTGTTAGAAGTCGTTTTGTAAAAATTTAAATAATATTTAATAACATGCTTGCTTCGCTCGTTGAAAGGTTCATTGCTGCCCAAGCATAAGTTCGTTGCACTTATAGATTAATTGTTACATAAACCCTTAATATCTGAACCCCCTCCCCTCTCAAGAACTAAAAAAATATTCCCTGTTAATACAATAACACAGCCCCCCCTCCCCCTCGGAGAATATTTTAACATTGTGTAACAAAAACTATTTATGTTGAAAACTTCAAAGCTGTATGATTATTAGAAGTTGCTTTCAAAAAAATTTAATTAAAATTTTAACATTCTACTTGTTAAATATCTCGTTAGAAGGCCACAACTAATTATATTGAAAATTTCAGAGCTCTATTCTTGTTTGAAATTGCTTTGTAAAATTTGTTTTAAAATTAAATTCAACTCATTAAGATTCTAACATTCTGTTCGTCAAAAGTCGAATACGTATGTATATACAGGGTGGCCACAAAATTCTGGAAAAAAGTTCCCTGATTTTAGGGCAAACATTTTTCAAATGTCACCAATTTTCTTAGGTTTTCCGGATGTCGAGACCCCCTGATCAAATAGAACATGTATGCTAAAAAGATAATATGCAATTTTCTAAAAATTAGTTTTGCTGGTAATGAAAAGTTTAAATTATTCAGTAACATTAAACTTCTAATGGCTTACCACCACAAATCTCCATGTAAATAGCTCCAAAATATGGATGAACGTGCCTTAAACAATACAAAATTTTCCCGATTTTCATGAAATTTTAAAAAGTTCCTTGACATTTCCCTGATTTTTTCCAGAATCAGAAAGCTCCCTGACATTTCCCTGATTTCCCGGTTCTGTGGCCACTCTGTATATAAAATACGGCGCTTGACTGGTGCCGTATGTATCGTATTGTTGGAAAACATAAAGGTTTTTGGTACCCATAGTGTTTAAGGGTAGTAGGTTTTTCATCATTCAGTCTGATCAGACCAGTTCATTTACAAACGTAAACATTGAGTGGACTAGGTTGAGTTGTTTATAGTTACTTCTAGGAAAGTTAACTTATTTATTATATGCAAATTTCTGTATCTGTTTTAACTGCAACTGTTCATGTAGAGAATGCTATATATAGGCAAGTGTTTTGTGTACACTTTCTCTTTCTTTCGTATCTTGCACATCGCTGTAGTGATAAATCACTAAGTATGTAATTGTCATCTGTAGATATTTTCATCTGGATTAAAGATCAGCCTTTCATCTATAATGTTTTGTTCTCAACTTTTTAACTCTAATTTAAATGCACGTTTAGTTTAGTTTGGACATCAAATGATATCAGAGTAAAAGACAAGGTTATGTGATCCACTATTCCGATTTCTAGCTTGAATTTACAGAAAAATGCCACTTCCATCACAGTGCCAGAGGAGAGTGCCGGATGTTAAAGGGTCACCTCTAATAGTTAAGTGTTAGTGATTCGCTATAGAACGAATAAAAGCAGGCAAATAAGAGTTCCCTTGAAGAAAAACGTTTAATCCTCTCCAGTTCAGTTCCAATCAAGTTCTGTAAGTGTGGCATCATTGGTGGAAGCCACCAACAGAGACTGCTTACTTTTGATGTCCGAACTTAGACGATTGATTTCGTTTCCGTTCTTTACGCGTGTTCACTTTTAAAAATATGATTTAAAAAAAATAGTCACCGAATATTTAAAAAAGTAACAGTATACGCTGAAAAGGTTGCTTTTAGGCCAGTTTGGTCTTGGAAAATAATCTTGCATTGGCTCAAACCTTGGCTCGGTTTTGAGCTGTCTCGAAAATAATCGCTTTAGTCGTCTGTGGCAGTTCTGCAAAATTAGGCATTTTCATGTTTTCTCTTTTGATTTAGTAGATACAAACATTTTGCGAAGCAAATAATTTTAAAGTGAAGAACTTTATAAAAAGATTGTTTAAAAAATTTATAATTGAAATAAATAAAGCAATAACAAGGGATTCAGGAAAAAAAAACCTAACACTCACCTAAAGCTCTCGCAAGTCTTTCATAGATATCTGGCAGCCTTGACAATTCTTTTAGCTTTTCAATTCGCTCTGGCGAGAAGCGTAGATCAACCCTAAAAACGTTACAGGCTTGCTTAGACATATAATTCGGTAAAAAACAAATTAGTTGCATTATTCTTCGGATAGATGATAAAATTAGACTATCAGATGCAAAGCTAAATGTAATGTTATGCATGATTTTACAGATTTTTATTAATTCATAGAAAAATCGCATGCAGGCTACTTGGTGGTTTACTTTGAAAATTTATACATTCTTTACAGTAGAAGAGAAGTCTAATTGCTCAAAACCTTCAAAATTTTTCAATACATATTTTTGGTGATATGAAATTTAACAATTTTTTTTTTAAATTCAGGGTGGTCACAAAATTCAGCAAAAAAAGTTCCCTGATTTTGGACAATTCCGACATTTTTTAAAAACGAGTGAAATTAGTACATATTTATGAAGAATTTCTTTCTGATTCCAAATATTTAAACCAAAGTTCTTTAAAAATATGAGTTATTTAAATATTAAGAAAAGAAAATGCCCCAAAACCCAGCCAAAACCAGTCCGATCAAAACAGTTAACAAAATTTGTGACGTAAAGAGATCCCTGCGTTTCTATGGATTTCGTGAGGATTCTGCCAAATAGTTATCGTTAAAAAAGTTGGCGTTGGTAGACCATTGAAACATTCCGTACAGGTTGGCGTGATTTGCGAGAAACTTGCAAATCTGGTTTCCGCTGCTGCATTTCAAGCCAAGATGTTTGAGATCTCTTTACGTCACGTTCAACGCCAACGAAATAAGTCGTTTTCTCACCAACTTTTAACAAGGTAATTTTGATTGCAAATTAAAAAAAAAAAGAAAAGCGCATTGAGCAGAAATTTTTATGTTGATGGCTTTTTCGGAACATTTATAATTGATTAAAAAAAATGCGGGAATTGTTCATTCCCCGACAGATTTTTTAAAAATTTTCCTGATTTAACAGAAAACTTTTTTTAAAAAATTTCCCCAATTTTTCTAGAACAAATAGAACATTTATGCCCAACAGGGTTGAAAAAAACCCAAATTAACCAGGTTTTTTTTTGTGGTTTAAACCAGTTAAAAAAAAAAATAATCCTTTTCAATTACTTGGATACATATTTATAAATAAATTTGACATTAACTAGAATAATTAATGTTCAAATAATAATTAGTATTCCTTTTGAAAATAATATAAACTAAGTAAATAAACAATTGTTGTTACTTATGAGGACATTTAATACATAATTTTAATACAGTAGAATCTCGATTAACCATCCTGCTTTTACTCAGAAATCTGTTAACCGAGGATTTTCAGGCACGATTTGATGTTGTGCATAATTTTGCCCCAGAGTGAATCCACCTGGCGACAGATAAGATGAAGACCAGATACGATACGAAGGCTACAGTACATCAATTCCACGAAGGTGACAAGGTTTGGTTCTGGAACCCAAAACGACAAAAAGGTTGGTTGGTTGTATTCAGATTATCTGGCGCCGTCAGCAACACGAGGGCTATAATGCGCCGAAACATTCGTCATTAGACAAACCAACATACATTTACAAACACCCATGCCTAACACGGGACTCGAACCCGCAACCTCACGGTCTAGAGGCTAGCACGCTAACCACTATACCGTTTGGTCGACGCGACAAAAAGGACTTTCTCCCTAACTTCAGTCTCACTGGGATCCTTATTCAGTCCTCAACCAGCTGAATGATGTTGTGGTCCGAATCCGTAAGTAATCTAATTCTAAACCCAGAGTTGTTCATTATGACAGGTTAGTCCCTTAATATGACCATAGTTTGTAATTCCCTTAATGTATAAATTGTATATAGTTACTAAGATCATGGTCACATGTGTATACACATTTTTAAGTTTATTGTTTATTTATTTATTCAGTTATGTTTCTGTCTTTTTGTAAATAAGTTAGTAAGTTTAGTAATGAACGTAGAGTGTTTTCTATTGCTTTGAAAGTAAGCCTTCCTTTTCGGGGACTGTACTGCCCGGGACGTGCAGTCCTTGAGAGGGGGGCGATGTTACGAATCTCTGTATATTTGTAAATATTTCGTACTATTAATTATGTAAAAAGGGAAATTTATGTACATTTCGCATAAGGCAGTGCAAGAGTAAGCTTTATTTCGCTTTCCTGCAATGCATCGCTTAATGCTTGAAAACGAGTTCTACAGGGATCATGCTGGAAAACGAGTTTTACAAGGGGCAGGCTATTTAACATTATGGTTAATGGCAACTCGCCAAGTTAGCGACGGTTTTGGCGACTAATTTTGGTCGCCAAATTTGGCGAGAAATTGCCACATTTTCAGTCCCCATGTACTGTATAGGGTTTTTCGACTACGATCTGGAAAATATCCTCGAAATTTCTATCTCTAGAAGATTCACGAAGGATTGACTTTCCTAAATAAGGCCGGTCGTGAGTCGAGTTATCTAGTTAGTTGTCTCTCAGCGAGAGTAGTAAACTGTATTGCATTGTCTTGTGCGACGATTTTAGCAATTGTGTATCTAGTTTTTAACTGCAGTTTGAGCTCCCTTATTGTGTAAAGAGCTGTATTGAGTCTATTAGAACGGAAAGTTCTGGAGTTGTAAAAGAATCTGCGAAGAATTATATCTGAATAAACTTCTGCAATTTTTGATTTGCCAGGGTTCCCACTCAAATCACAGAATGAAAATCAATGACTTTTAAGGACCTAATTAATGTTTTTAAGGACCTTTGAAAATTTGTTTTCAGGCATCATGTCTGTATTTAAATTTTTAATAAAGTATATTTTATCAAAAAAGTTGCAAGTTGGTGGATGCGTAATACAAATATGTCGTAAAATTCCTATAAGGTGCAGATAAGTGGTGGTCACGAGGGAACAGCAAGTCCGAGTTGTATTTTTATGAATTTTGCAGTTGGACAACATCTGTAAAAATTAAGGACTTTTAAGGACCTCTAAGCATTTTCAAGGCCTTGAAAACAAGTTCAAAAATATTAAGCACCTTTAATGACTTTCAATGACCGTGGGAACCCTGTTTGCTTTGGCTTCAAATCTTTCGAACCCATCCACATAACAATATAATATTTTTTAAATTCAATGTATACAATCTAATACAATGATAATTGTTTGCTACATAATACATGGAATATTGCTCTTAGATTCATCAGTAATGGGGATAAATTGTTCAAAATGATATTTTTAAGATTTAGAAATAAGTTGTTAAAACACAAAACCTTTATTTTAGAAACCAATTTAAAATGCACACTATAATTTCAGTTCAATAATTTTTAATAATTATAAAACATTAATAAATCTATTAGATTTATATTAAAACTTATTTTTCAATAGTACCTATCCGTATAATTTTTTATTTACAAAAACATCACTCAGTTATGTTATAGTACAAAGAATGTAGATATTTCATTTAGTGAATTATTTTCTTAAGAAATAAAAATAAATTTTTATTTCTTCATTCCACTTGAAGCAAATTTTGGATTTAAGATTTTGAACAAAAAAGAAAGAAAAAGTTTTGCTGCTTTTTCTAAAACCTGTCTGTTACGCAACAATTGTACAACTTCCAAAAAAGAAAAAATTCTCTCAACATTCGCTGCAGTTGTTTTTGCAGTAAGAAATACATAAACTTCCTTCAATACATCAGCATTTAACTGTTTAATATAATTTTCTTGCATGTGCCATCATTCTATAACTGTTACATTTTCAATAAATTCCTTTTGAAATGGAAAACTTTTGGTTAAAAGTAGAAGTTATTTACAACATCAAATCCAATTGTAAATAAATAAAAATAAAATTTTAAATTCTTTAAAAAAACAAAACCAATTAGATTTTTTGGGAAAAAATCATTTGATTTAAACCAATTGGATTAAACCGTGCCAACCCTGATGCCAAAGGAGAAAATATGCTAATTTAAAAAAAAAAAAGTTTTGGATCAACGAAAAGTTTAAATTATACCGTAACATAAACTTTTAACGTTTACTACAATTCTCCGGGAAAATAGCGCCAAAATACTGGTGAATAGGGGACATCCCTGTTCCTGACATATTCTCTGATTTTTTTAAAAATTGTAAAGCTCTCAGAAATTTCCCAGATTTCCAGTTTATGTGGCAACTATATTATTAAATATATGGAAGATTTCAGGTAGTATGTGTCTGTGCGTGTGTGTAGGGGGAGTGGGGGGGGGGGGACAGGGAAATCACATGAACAATTTTATAATTCCCCCACCCCCAGGCAAATTCTCTTTTGATCTTGTCAAAACAGTGTACCCTGTAACACCGTTTTTTAGGCGTCTGGCTACAAGCTAATGTCACCAATACATTAAGAGTAGCACAAGGTGTGTGGTAAAAAAAATACAGTGAAAAAATTGTTTAATCATTTACTATAAATTTTTCTGCTTTAAAGGATTATTATTATCTGAAAAATAAAAATATCCAAACCTGCAAATATTTTACCATTGCTCACAATTTGGCAATCAAAAACTTAATTTTTTATCCTTTTTTCAGAGTATTTGAAACTTCCTTGATAATTTCAGAATGAGGAAATTGCAAAGACCACAAGAACTAGATGGGAATTGATCACAAGGCAAGGCATATCTACCATACTAGGCACGAAATTATAACAGTTACACAAACACTATTGCCATTGTTCAAGAGAAGGTTTGGGGATTTGAAGTAACCATCACAAAGTTATCTGAGAAATCCATGATTTCTAGGTTCTGCTAATAACTTTTGGCATTATTGTCACTGACCACCATGTTAATAAAACGTAAATTCTGTTTTAAGCATAACATTTGTCACAAAAAAAAAAAAAAAAAAAGTATACATTGAATTTAAATTATTTATTATTATTTAAATTATTTACTGAAATTTAAGAAACTATGAAAACCAATCTATTACATTTTGTCAAGAGGAAAAACATTTTGAATTTCTCTGACAATTTCTGGTCACCCCCCCCCCCCAAAAAAAAAAGACTTATGTAAAAAAATTAATTTACTTATATCATTAATATTTGTTATTGTTGAATAAAAAAATCCCATATATTTCCAGAATTGAAAATTTGACTTTCATATTTCCACTTTTGCAAAAGACCTGGATTTACAACTTATTATTAGGGCACACCTATGCTGAAACATATTAAGTAACACTGCATACCCTTCACCAATGTCTTCATACAGCCTTTTAGAGTCAACCTTTCGAAAATGTACCACATCAATGTGGGTTCGATAAACTGCATTGAGGTTCCTTTGCTTTGGATTGACGCGGGCAGGGACAGCTCGATATATACCAGTAACAGTGATTCTAAAGATAAATTAAAAACATATTATTAGAGATGTAATGAATTTTCGGTTTTAAATTTGCTTTATACTCGGCATATTTGCTGGATACTCCCATTAGGCAAATACTGAACGAAATTTGACCAACCATTAAGCCAAATAGCTTTTGATAGAATTTGGGTGAAAAAAAATATTAAAGCCCAGATTTAATGTTTTTATTTAAATATAAATTTTTGGCAAAAAATGTAAAAGTTTTTTCATGAAATCAGATGTTAATTAGTTTTGTCAATTAAGTTTCTTTAGGCTACATGTATGATCTAGTTATTTTTTTAAGGAGATAATCTGGTTTAATAATTTTAAGAAAACATTGGAATTTTTTTAACACATAAAATACTGTTTGTTTTTGCTAAAATTTTGTAGTTTGTTTTCAAATCATCTAATTTCATTAAAAAAACAATAATTATTGAAAAACATATGCATTCATACAGGTTTATACTAACTAAGCAAATATTAAAAATTTCACAGCATAAATTATTATCAATTTTATTATAAAATTTGGAACAATTTATCAAATTTAATAAATTTTTTTTTGGTTACATCATTCAATTTACATTATTATATTCAACTGCCTAATATATGTAGTCTAAAATTTTGTACTTGGCTAAATAAGTATTTGTTACATCTTTATTATTATAAACACTTAATCAACTTATGTGCTAAGCTAACCAATATAATACAGTTTTAAGAATTATAGGTTTTAAATAATTTTTTTTAACATAAAACATAAACAACAAAAGTTTGTGCTTACCGATCACCAGGTTGTACTGTATCTACAAGATCATTATGAGCATAAAGGATTACTGTATGAGGTGTCTGTCCAGGTGGCATATCATCTAAATATAAAGTATATATATATGAGAAACCTTTCAATTCAAGATTGTCTTTAGGTATATTACATATTCAATGGTTTTCTATTGCTAATACAAAAATAAATTTACCACTTTATAGGTAACAGAAGTTATAAGGACATTTTCAGAATCAAATTTTAATTTCTAAGTAATTGAACGAGGTTATACATTATGAAGTAGAGCAAAAATAAATAATATGCAGGATTTATATACACTAAAAACTCATTATCTGACAGCTCTACTAGTTAATTAAAAAAAAATGAATTTGAATTAATCCATTTTTTTTATGAGACATCAGGAATGTAAAGACCAAACTCAATTTTTTTTTTTTACACGTTATTATAGGGGTCCTTAAGATTATAATGTCTTGCTGTTTCTTCCCTTTAAGATAGAGTAATAAAATTTGAGTTTGTAATAGGTGCTCAAAATTTTAATTGAGTTTACTTGGAATCAATATCAAGTGTAAAATTAAAATTTTGCGTCTTTTATGCCTTACATAACTTGAATGCAATATAGGTTAGTGTGTTCCAGTAATTATAAAATAGAAAACATTTAATCAGAAGAAAATCTTAAAGAGACAAAACCAACCTGGAGATTCTTGAAGCTTGACCATTTGTTTATCCGTGAAGTGAGACCGATTGTGACTGAGACCGTAGGAATAGTTGGTGTTGCAACCAGGGCAAACAGTGGGCTCTGCAATACGACCCCGGTCCAATTCCACACTGATTGTTTCAAAGCAAAGACTACAGGTGAAGAATGCTTCACGCATTTCAGGGATCAGATTGGATATTCGGATCACCATGCCGCTAATTGAAATGAGTTGATCAATATCTGTAAAAGAGATTGTAATATAGTAACGTGTGTGTTCAGAGGGAAAACAATTTAATTTCTCTAATTTAAGGTCACACTTAAACGAGTTAAGGTATACATATACATTAGGAATCGCGAAATTTGACTCAAGTCTGCGTTTTTGTTTTTTGTTTTTAAAATATTCCCGAATTTATTACCATTAAAATGATATAATTTTCTTTTTGAGACTCAAAATACTTTTTAAATTGCAGTAGGTATTGTGAACCTGTTTTGTATCACGTTCATTAGTGTAGTAAACTTTAAATGCGTTTTCTGAAGAATGACATTTTGGTGTTATATGACTTTACGCCAATGGTCATAACTTCATAATAAATAGTCCAATTTACAAAATTCTAATTTTGTTTTGTAGACAATAGTTGCGAATGTGTTTCTATGGAGAATCTAATTTATATTGTTATAAACACATTTTTATGCATATTTTAATCTGAATTTTTTGTTAAAAACTATGTATTTTTTTAAAACTTTTTATTTAAAAACTTATAATTAAATAAATATTATAGCCAAATTCAAAATTCTCCATAGGAACATGCGTCAATATAATATCTCTTATTTGCAATAAAAATCATACCTCTAAGTTAATTACAAGCTTATTTATGTATGTTCTAATAATGTCCTAATTAATCACTTTAATTGCAATTAGCTGATTAAAAAATTGACGGAAAAAAAAGTTTATATATAGAAATGCATCATTTTTAATACTGATATACTGCCAAAAGGTTTGAAATTATAACCTAAAAATTAAAGAAAATCATCTCAATTGTATATATATACCTTAATAATATAAACCACCTCAAAAAGTAAATGTAAGGACATTAGAAAAGAAAGAAAAAAAAAATATCTTTATATATATGTATAAGAATCAAAAATCTAACTTATTGACAGAAAATGTAGTTTCTCTATTTTGGTATGGAATTTCTGTTAAAGAATGAAATTCTTAATATAGTGGTAATTTGTCAAAAATGCTGATATTTTCAGATTTGTCATATTTCCTGTTATGTTCTTGTCGCTGGATACCATGAGCAAGAATAAATTTTAAGCTTGGCAAGTTGCTCAATGGGTTTTAGTACAACAGAGTACATTAGCAAACCATGGTATAGCTAATATAAAATTTTTCACACACTAAAAGTACAGTAGCATAACCCTTTTATTGAGTGCCTGCATTCCCACATAATGAATAAACCATCATGTCTTGTATGGGATTAGAACTCGTTGCTTTTTGGTTGTTTTCGGATTATCTGGCGCCGTCAGCAACACAAGGGCTATAATGAGCCGAAACATTCGTCATTTGACAAACCAACATACATTTACAAACAACCATGCCTTACACGGAACTCGAACTCGCAACCGCGGTCTAGAAGCTAGTATGCTAACCTTTGGTCTGCTCTTTTCAGTTGGGAGTGCAGAGTATTAACCATTGGTGCTAGTTGAGTTACTAAATTAGAGATTTTCTGATTATGTCCCCAGTAACATGGGAAAGGAAAGCAAACTTTTCCTAAAACTTGAAGCTTTTTTTATAGCACATTCTGAGCAAAATCATATATAGTGACAGTGCCATAAATATATACATCCGTCAAATGCAAGCAATCATGAAAAACCTTTTAATTTGTTCAAAAAGCTCCCAAGTTGAACTTTATAACATTCTAAAACATTGTAGTCATAAAATAACTTTGAGAAGAAAGTACCTTCAGGACTTAAGTTTCTCAAGTTCTTGGTCTTTTCAGCATTGAATGGCCGAACTTGGATCTGGTGAGGCAACTGGGAGTCAGGATAGAGTTCAAAGAACAGTTCATTGACAGCCATGTCTAAAGTAGGAATGACTTCCTGAGGATAAGCTACAAGTTGTCGATACAATTCTCCATCGAAGCTGTTTAGGTGAGCACAGTTGACATTGAGGAATGGTTCTTCCAAAGTGAAGATCTGGGAGAAAAATAGAAAGTAGTTGAAAAACACAAAACTAAAAGATTTGAGAGCATGATTTTTAATCACTTATTCCAACATTAATTTTAGTAAGCAATGTTTAATGTATGTATACAGAAAGAAAATCCAAATGAAGGCTATAATCTTACTTTTCAAAATCTTAGAATAAAGCTATTTGCACTCATGTTTTTATTTCTGAAAACCCATACTTTTAGCATATTCTATTTCATGTGGAATACAAATACTTAATAAACACATTACTGAATGATGAAAATAACATCATAGATGTACGAAACCTTATTCGTGGCTTACAATAATATTTAGAAGCACAATATATAATGGCAAAATGTTGAACATATTTGCTTCCAGATTATTGATTTTGTCCTTGTCTCTCATAATTCAATGATTTTACATATTCGTAAATAATTTGAAAACCAAAAGTCAGAATAGGAAAAAAAAAATAAATCCTAGTTATTTTGAAACCATATTGGATCTAATAGAGGTAAAAAAAAAAATTGTATGCAGTTGATGTTTGGTTATTTGAAACAAAAATCATACTCTTTAGACCTGAAAATATCTAGTCGCCACAGGTCAATTAAATGGCGTGATGAGGCGGCTAAATAAACTAATCAACTGGCCACCTATCGTTTCTTCCTTCCCTTAAATTTTTTTTTAGTTCTTACCAAATGTACTAAAATTTCCAAATAAATGAAAATCTCCCTTTCCTTTCTTGTAATCAAGTGCATATACGCCGTTAAAATCCATTTTTCCACGATATGGATTCATGAGTTGACAAGGTGGTGACAGAACAGGGAATTCAAGAAAATCAGAAAAATGTCAGGGAATTTCACTCTTCTAGAAAAATCAGGGAATTTTGAAATTTTTGAGTTTACCCTCTTGCATCTCCCGTGCGGGTGCAGCCGCCGCCTTATTGTTAAATAAAAAACTTCAATCTGACTGCATCCTTTACAGGTATGATTATTTTTCTTCTTTCCTGGAGTTTTTGTCAACAAAATATATTAGAACCCTAAATTCCTCAATATTTCAAATTGATTCTGTCAGATTTTTTCATTTTTATTAACTCTTTACAGCACTATGTTACAGATGTACTACAAATCTATAGGCATCCATAAGTGAAAGAGCTTAGATTCTGTACTTGATATTTTTTTTTTCATTGACATTTTATTAAACACAATTAACTTAGATATGTGTTTTTGATTTATATATTTAATACAAATCCTCCTCCTCAAAAAAAAAAAAAAAAAAAAAAAAAAAAAAAATCTGAATACACTACTACATACATTCAGGTAAAAGGTAAAACCCCAACCTCCTCTTCCCTGACTAGGCCACTGGTCAAAAAAAAGAAAGAAAAAGACTGCGATGAAGTAGCTACTAAACTAAAAAGTGTCTATCTGCCACTGGCTACTACTTGAAAATTTCAGTTTTCAGGTCTAATACTCTTTAATACCAAAAGGAGAATCCTTAAATACTTAATCCCAAATTCTGAGTTATGTTTATTATCTTTATGAAAATTTTTGGAACACCAACAAATTGGTTCTCAAATATTAAAAATTTACTTTAGTTATTTTGATTATTGTAAAATTAACTTTTCCTTAAGTTACAACGATAACTTTACCATCTCCATTATAGTACAATGTATAATAGCAGTATCATTAAGTTTTTCAACAATGTGACAGTTTTATTATAAAGACATGGATGGCAGAAAAAAAAAAAAATAAGAAAATGACATGCATAAGAAAACCTAGTTGTAATGCCCTGACATATTGACAAACACTCAGAGCATTTAGATGTTTGTGTATAAAGGTTTTTATTAATAAGGATGGCAACAGGAATATAGGCAATTTGTGAGATATTGAAAAGTAACCAGAGCATGACAAAACACTAAATATTTAAAAAGAAAAAAAAAAAAAAGAAAAAAAGAAAAAAGATCTGGAATAATTAATTGAACATAATACATTATTACACATTATGTACAGGTGTGTACATAATATACAACTTTGATATATTGCATTATAAATGACGTATTTACTTCTGGCTGTTAGGGCTAAATTTCTCCATTCAAAATTTGAATTTGACAAGTACATATGCTGACAAACTGGCAAGAAAAAGTTACTGTCAAAATTTTTATTAAACTCACTAACTTGGTAAATTTAATTTTTTTATGCATAAAAAAAACCTCCACACCTCCACATTTATTATTCCCTTCTTTTATAAAGCACTGCACATTAGATACTTGCCTCTTCTAACTTCTGTAAATAGAAAGGACGCTCAAAATCCACGTTTTCCATAAGTTCATCCGTCTCTATATTCAAATCAGTGTATTCTTCAATGAACTGTCTGAATTTAGTCTTACACTGGTTCACAACAACATCAGTGCCCCAAATGACAAGCTGGGGACCAGCATTATTGTCGCTGGTGACTGCTGTAGGCTCCGACATAGCAACTGGTGGATCACTCTACAAGAGAAAAAAGATTATAACATTGCATGTTTTTGCTTTAAGTAGACCAGTGAATCAAAAACTAGGAAGTATAATTTATTTTTGTTTTTAATACTTTGACTTAAAAAAAAAAAAAAAAATAATATATAAAACACCTGCATATCTGCCAACATTGGCATTTTCAAATTAGTAAAATTTTTACGGAACAAATATTTGCATTCCTATGACTCATGGAAAGTAAAATCGCGACAATATTTCTGAATGTAATATAGAAATAATAGTAATTCACTTACAAATGCAGAAGAAAAAAAAAATCATAATATTAATTTGCTCTCAAATATAACAAATTGTTACACTTTAGCACAGAATGGTTGGTTGTTTTCAGATTATCTGGCACCGTCAGCAACACGAGGGCTACAATGAGGCAAAACATTCATCATTAGACAAGCCAACATACATTTACAAACACCCATGCCTAACACAGGACTCAAACCCGCAACCTCGCGGTCTAGAAGCTAGCACGCAACCACTCTACCGTTTGGTCAGCTTAGCACAGAATGGAGATTACAAAATGAAATACTAACCTGGATTTAAAAATAAATCAAATTTAAACTTTACAATGAAATCTCTGATGATACGATTTAGTCTACATTACACCCAAATAGCATGCTTTATGACACAAAAACTAGTGTAACATACAAGGAGTTGGTGATATTCAAAGTGTTTAATCACACGCACAAATATCAATTATGCATGCTTTCGAATTCTTATTATTACATTTGATGTTGTCAATGAACATCTGTAAAACCGTAAAAATCCGTTAAGACAGACTACGGAAAATCCGCAAAAACAATTAAAACCTAAGGAAAATTCGTAGAAAAGTTGGAATTTCTGTAAAAAGTTTGGTTGTAATTTTTGTGGTAACAGAAAGAAATTTTTGCAAGTTATTAAAAATAATCATTTATGTTTTGGCAGAGATTATGTTAAATTAACTAGAAAAAATCAGTTAATGTATATATGTAAAATTAACTAGGACACAATGGACAATTCCCACATTTAATTTTTTTTTTATTCAATTCTAAATGTTTTGAAAAGGCCATAAACCAAAAAATTACTGCTCAATGCGCTTTTTCTTTTTTTAAATTTGCGAACAAAATTACCTTGTTTGACGTTGGCGAGAAAACGTCTCATTCGGCTGGCATTGAATGTGATGTCCCGGCTTCGCAAACATTTTGGCTTGAAGTGAAGCAGCGGAAACCAGATTTGCAAATTTCTCGCAAATCACGCCAACCTGTACGAAATGTGGCAATGATCTACCAACGCCAACTATTTGGCAGAAACCTAACGATAATCATAGAAACGATAGGGTCTCTTTACGTCACGAATTTTGTTGACTGTTTTGATCGGACTGGTTTTGGGGCATTTTCTTTTCTTAATATTTAAATAAATAATTTTTTAAAGAACTTTTGTTAAAATATTTGGAATCAGAAAGAAATTCTTCATAAATATATACTAATTTCACTCGTTTATAAAAAATGCGGGAATTGTACATTACGTTAAATTTTGTATATTTATAGCAAGAGTACTACTAATTCCACAGTAAAAATTTTCATAGATCCTATTTTTTGACTCGGCAGTGGACCAGTGGGCACATGCTAAATTATTTGTTAAAAAAATTTAAACAAAGCTATAATAATGCATTCAAAATAATAAGTGTAGCTAATTATTCAAAATATACATTCATTTTAAAAATTATGTTTTTGTTCTCTTTTGGGTGTATTAGTCGCAGTCTTAACAGTTGAACTGAAGATGCATCACCTGCAAGGTTAACAATTATATTGACTTTATAGAAAATTCATAACACTAAATTAAAACATAGTAAAGTAAACTAGATTCAAAAGTACTAATTGCATAAAAATGACAGCTATAATAAAAAAATTAATTGTTTGGGAAATAAATTACTTGTTCATCCCCAACATTAACTTGTCGCATTCGACGTTCACTTCTAATGTCATGCCTCTGACGTATTGGTGTACCTCGTCTGAAAAGTGAAAGCAACATTAATGAAAATAAGGACTTTCCAAGAATATCAAGTAATGCAGTAGCAGAGGTAAAAAGATGAAGAGAAAGACTTAAGTGGGTCTAAGACTCAACATTTTTTAAATTTTAAATTTTGTTTGTTACTGTAAAAAATAATACAAATATTTTTGAATAAAATGGCATAAGAATTTTGTTTCTATCATTAGTAAAATTTGAAATATTTCAGTTTTTGTTCCATGACAATTGTACCTCAGACATGCTATCTTGAAACTGTTTTTCTCGGTGATCGCTTTTTGTCTCTTTTTCGAGTTTAAATTGATATAACTTAAAAACTACTTGTTGTAAATCAACGGAACTTTCCACAAATATTTTTCATATATATTTATTTAATTTTCAATCAGGAATTAAGTTTTTTAAATTAAAAAATAAAAAAAAGTTATTGAAGATTAGTATACTATGGATTTTATAAAGTTTTTGCACAAAATGCTTTTTTTTTTTTTAAAATTTTTTTTCTAATCACTTTTCATGAATAATTTTTTTATAGGAATCATATGAAGTTATTTTAAGCAAAAATAAAGTGATTTTTTAAAAAAAGTATTTAAGACATCAAATTTAGAAAATATCAAAATTTTTAAGTTTTTTAATTTCTTAAAAATATTTTTTAAATATGAAAATTTAAAATATTTTTTTAAGTTTCAAAGCACACATATAAAAAAGCACTTTATAAAAAATTTCAGAAAAATAATTCTAAAAATAAATTTTTTAGAATTTTGAGTCCCAGACCCCCTTAACACGTTGACTGCCAGGGAATTTTGCACGATTCTGGTCTAAAGAGCTAATTTGATTTAACCCTTACCTGCTATATGTGGTCTGACAGATCACAAGTCATTTTTTGTGGAATGCTTCCATCCACTAAAATATTTCAACTTTGAGTTTTACATTAATTTTTCCGATACTTCGTTTCTTAAATTTTAAATAAATGTTCACTAATTTCCTTGGCGCAGTATGTACCAAGCGTTTCCCTTGCACCAAAATTATCAAACCACCCTACCACAGCACTCGTCGACAGGTTGATTGGGGAAGAAATTGAACCAGTGGTGCGAGTTGAATACAACTCATATGGCAGTCAAAGTGTCAAATAATAAAAGATGTTTAAACAAGTTAAGACACATTTTATGAGCTTAAAACATTTTTATTTCAGAGCAGAATAGGTTTCTGATTAGCTAAACAACTGTAAAGAAGAGGAGAGACATTTGAACGAGTATTTTACTCGATTAATACACTACCTAAACTTGTAAGTTTTGTAGAGTTAAACATTAGAAAATATGTTTCAACAAGTCAGGCACACTTTGATTTTTTATGAGCTTAAAATATTACTTTACATGTATGTGTAACAGAAAAACAACTGTAAAAAGAGAGGTGGGATATTTGAAAAACTTCCACCCAGTTAAAACACTATAAATATTTTAAAGGTTATCAAAAAATAAACGTTGCCTTTAACTCGGATGACAGATCATTTTAACATTCCTTTCAGGTAAATGAAAGAAAAGTTTATTTTTATTTTAAATCCTATCTGCAAGAAATAACATTAGTAAGGACGTGTTTAAGATATGCATGAATTTTTATTGCAATAAAAAAAAATTATTTGCAAGTTATTGTAAATAGACTGAACAATTGACAAGAGTTTGTACTTCAATGTATAATTATTGTTTTTATAATTTCCAAATCAAGCACATACATTTTAGCAATAATCATACCTATGATATATTTCTGAAATATAGTTTGTTTTAAATAAATAAAAAAATATCTTACAAAATTAGGTGACAATTTTATGCATTACAAGTGTTGCTGTTAATTTGTTAAGTTCGCAGCATATTTGAAGAAATGTAGTTAAATTATTTATTAAAGTCTTTTAAGACATTTAAGGTTTCTGCAAAAATAAAATGTCAAGAATCAGGGTTCCCACTCAAATCACAGAATGAAAATCAATGACTTTAAGGACCTTTGAATTTTTTTTTTTTCAGGCATCATGTCTATACAAATTTTTTTTTTAATAAAGTATATTCTGCTAAAAAAAGTTACAAGTTGGTGGATGCTCAATACAAATATGTAGGAAAATTCTGAAACGGTAAAGATAAGTGGCGGTCACGCGGGGATAGCAAGTCCGAGTTGTATTATTATAAATTTTGCAGTTGGCCACACAACATCTGCAAGAATTAAGCAATTTTAAGGACCTCTAAGCATTTTCAAGGACTTTTAAGCACCTCAAAGCATTTTCAAGGCCTTGAAAACAAGTTAAAAAAGATTAAGCACTTTTAATGACCGTGGAAACCGTGCAAATCCATGACTTTTCAAGACTGAAACCAATAATTTTCTATTACTCAAGAAATCACATCACCAAAAAAAAAAAAAAAAAAAAAAAAAAACAACTATAAACCTATGAGTTTTAATAACACGAACATAGTATTAATTCATTGTACCATAAATTTATTTTTATAAAGTTTTATTTTATATTAACTAAAAAAGACTTGTTTCAATAACGAAGATCCTTCGAAATCAGAAGAGAAAGAGAGGAACAATTTTCTATTCTTTGACATTTCAGTGCTAAAAAAGCCAATCAATCTTTAATAAAAAGGAAATATCTGAAGAAGGAATAAGCCAATAATAATAAATGAAATCATCAAAAATAAAATGTTTTGATATCAACAATGCAAAATGGTAGTGCATACTGTTAATATGAAAGTAGGGGGGAAAATCAAAATGTAAACACAAGCTTATCAAATCAGTTAATTTTAGATCTTATATTATGAATTTTTTTCACCAATGGGACCGTACACGTATGATGGCACAAGTTTGGAGTTCAGAAATTTTTTCATTGGCAACAGTTTTTAACTGTGACCGTTGTTTCTGTTAAAACGTAAATAAAAACACATAGACGTATCTTCGATAAGATGAATAGCGATCATGGCGTTTATGACGTCATAGTCACATGAATTTACTTTAAATGTTTAGGAATCCATGAAATTCACAGTTTTTCCATGACTTATGATTTTTTTAAAACTACTATGAAATTGAAAAATAAATTATTTTTTTTATTAAAGCTTAATATTAAATTCCCAGATATATTGAAAATTGAAATTTTTTAAAATTATTAATTGTATTAATACAAGCAAATAATTTAATTTAAAAATTCATCTTTGATATTGGTACATATTGTAATTTATCCAATTGATGGATAAAAAAAAAAAAAAATTCTCTTTAAAATATAAGATAATCTGTACATTTTGAAACGTAAAATATAGATAAGATTTATTTTATATGCATGGTTTTAAATTGTATGATGTTTTGTTTTATTACATGACAAAATTTACCCAGTGTCCAAATTCATGACCATTTCCTGACTTTCTATATGCACGGAAATCCTTGACATTCAACTGAATGACTTTATAGTGATACAATTAAAAAACATTAGTTTGCACTAGTTTGGAGAGTTTAGAAACTAGAAATAATTACCCGACAGAACGCCCAGTAGTGCCATGGGAGCTTGGTGTGCCATAATTCAATGGGGAGCTCAAATCCAATTCACTAAAAACTAAAAGAAATCAATAATTAAGAATCTACATGGATATGGTACTACTACTATGGGAACTTATTTTGCAGAGGAATATAAGTTCTAATAGGAAATAATTTTGAAATTCATTGAAAATCCCAGTCAATCGTAATTAATATTGCAAACGTTTAAAACTTAAAATTGAAGAAATTTATCAGATAAAAAGTTGTTTGTAAATTTCCTAAATGTATTAAAGTTAAAAGAAATACAAGAGGAAATAATTATAAAAAAACCTTAAGGGACCTGTTTACTTTGGATGCATGAAAAGAAAAAAAAAAAAAAAAACCCTTTTTTTTAAAAAGAATACTGTTATGTTTATTGTTATAAAATTTGTTAGGCTTAACAAAAACATTCGTAAATTACAAAAAATAATAATAATAAAATATATATATAGTAGTTTGACCAAAATCCGGATAAAATCAATCATTCGGTTTGTAAGCTAGATCTACATATGGAACATGCATTTCACTAAATTTAAAGCCATGTGTAACTGATACATTCTATTCCACATAATATCGATGCATCCGTAATTCACTTATACCAGTGATTTAATTTGTAAATTTTCAACTGCATCCGGAAAATGTGCAATTCTGCCGAATTCAACTATTCTAAACATTTTGTTCTTTTATCACAAAATATCAGTTTCTCACGATCAATCAGAACCCTTATAATCCCAATCAAAGGTTCCATTTGTAGGCTAGTCAACCCTTTTGTGCACAAAACAGCAATTGTTTATTTTTATTTGTGTTTATGGGTTATATTTTATTGCATACTATTAACGTATTTTGCAATCAATTAAAAAATAAATCTGTTTTGCTTTAATTTTATTTTAATAGTATTTATTATTTAGATTAGTCAACAACCTGACAATAAATTCAAAACTGAATGTTTTGTAAATTATCCGGAATTCTTTGGCGATTTGTATAACAAATCTTGTATTCCTTTTTTCTATAACATAATAGTCGATCTTTGAATACGAAGGTCGTCTTCCTGAGCATATTTTACTTTAGGGTACAAAGAAAGTTGTGTGTGAGGAGGGGGGGGGGGGGGAAGACAATGGAATCACCCGGGTTTCCAAATAGAAAAGCCACTTGTCCAGAATTCTCGGAATCTGACCGAGAAAACGCATACATGAAAACTTCTCCTCCAGAACAGAAATAATGATAGTCTACTTTATCCGCCCGGTAACCCTAAAATATAGGTTCGATTAAAATTGGTACTATCAAGAGACTCTCTAACTTTATCTTTTTTACATATTTTACAACGCTTAATCTTCTACTATTTTTTTTTATACAGAATTTCAGATATGAAAATGATTTAATTTTAGTAACATATTTAAAATTATTGCCGATTGTAAGGGTAAAATATAACGTTATTGTAAATAAAAAAACTATGTAGAATATTTTTGAAATATTCTGGTTGTGACAATTTTTATGTTAGGTACCATCACTAGCATTATTTGCTGTTTAAATTTGGCAAAAAAATATCGACATTCAATTAACCGGAAAATTTGGTTATCCGGAAATCCTAATTTCCCGGCGATTCCGGATAATCCGGCTTTTATTGTATATACTATATAAAAAAGTAGGTAGGTGTGCGCTGTAGAATAAACGGCCCATCTGAAACAATAAAAATTTAATGGTTTTAGTTTTAGTGTGACGGTGGTTATATCCCGTACTTTTAATATTAATTTATACGCAAAAATAACAAAATGGCGAATAAAAAAAGAAAAGAAATATTAAAAAATATGTTTTTTTCATGTTTTTTGCCATAAATAGTAAAAATTGAAATTTTGCAATAGTTTTGGTGCAGGATATAGCAATAAGTGCAAGATAAGTGCAATAAGTATACAGAATATGTGGTTAAAATTTCATAAGGATCAGTTCAGTAGTTTCCAAGATTTTTTTCAACAGCGCACACCTACATACTTTTGAGGACTCCTGTTCACCTGGCATTTTCACACTAAAAAAGTAGTTAAAATCAATATTTTTTTTTTGTAATCTACGAATGTTTATGTTAAGCCTAACAAGTTTTATATTAATAAACATTAAAAAAAAAAAAAAAAAAAAATTAATAAAAATAACGTTTTTCCCCCTATGCAACCATAAGTAGACAGTGCCCTTAAAATCATTCTTCAATTTAAAAAAGAATATATTTAAACTTTAGTTAGCTGAATTCATGCAACAAAATAGGGAGAGGAATAACATGATAGGGAAATTGGTATTTCTTGTTCACATTGAATTTCTTTTTACAACTGTTTAAATTTTTAATGAGAAAATATTAAATGCCTAGATATTGAATTTTTTTAAAAATTATAAATCACCAGTATGAAATGTTAGGTTAAATAATACATACTCTTATCAAAGGTTTCTACTAGAAATAGTAAATGAAAGCACAAATGTTTCATTTTACAAAGCCAAGAGTATCTAATGGAATGAAATAAAATTGCCAAATTTTCATCCTTTTTTTAAGAAAAAACAAAAATGCATGCACTATCGAGACAAAAAACAAAACAAAAACACATACACAAAAATATCAAAGATCGGCAAAAATTATATCGTAAGCAGGGGTCTAACCAGGTTTATTTTTAGAGTCCTATTTTTGTGAAAAAAAGTAATTATGTGAAAAATTTCCAATTTTACATTTTTAAAAATTTTAAATTTGATTAGGTACTTGCAAATATTTACAATAACCTTCTACTCCTAGATGATTTAAATATTTCAATTATAGATGCACATTTTTTTTACATGGAATTTTGTGAAAGGTCTATTTGTTGGACATGGGATTTTGTGAAGGGTTTGTAAATGGACCCAAATTAGACCCCTGGTAAGAGTAGAAATTTTTTGACTTTTACCAGCTCGACTTGTTGGCTCAACAGGTGAAGATGGAGGCATAGGCACTAGATTTTCAGGTGGAGAGGAGGGAAGGGGAACCAAATCAGAGCTATCGTTGCCTGCATTCGGATTGGATGGTCCTCCTAACATAAAATGCAATTTTAAAAATAAATACATTCTAGCAAACACAATTACCACATACATTCCTTTCATATAATGGTTTCATTATATATTTTCATTCATTTCATATTCCCTTTATATTAGCTTCAATTTTGTTTGTTTGCAAAGGACTAAATAACACACTTGCTGTCATCTAATCGAGTTGAAATTTCACGGATAGATTTGTTGTTCATAATGCATTCTATAAAGTTTTGGGGGCTGTCGCTATTAGTTCATAGAGTAGAAACTTTGGATTTCTTCTAATCACATAAACATTGTCAAAGGATTTAAATTAAAAACTGTTTTTATGAATTAATTTAATTTTCAGAAAATTAAACAGTAACAATAATAGAATTTGTGACAGAAATAACAATAATCACAATAGAGTCCAAGAACAGTATTTTTGTTAATTTTTAGCAATGTGTGGCAGATGGGAAACAGGCAATAGTCAACAAGACATTGTGAAGGGAAAGTTTCATTAATAAATATAATAATACTTGTCACCTTCAAAATGCAGACTAAAGTCTTCATGATTGCACACACTTTAACGCTTTTTTATAATTAATTTTAAAGTCGAAAAAACTTCAATTTTTGGAATTTTTGTATTGTAATTTTAGGGTAACAGGAAGCTCACCATTTTTTTTTCCCTTTGGCCTTACTATGCAATACATAACTTTTCCAAATTAGGATTCAATACTCGAAAACTTTCCCCTTTCAATCTACTTCATTAAGGAATACAACATAAATGGTTGTCAGAACTTGGCACTTAATTCATAAACAGCATTACAAAATATAAATCGTAATACAAAGAGAAAAATAAAATAGTGATTAATTACTCGGTGAGCTAGTTTTTGAAGAACGAGAGCTTCTTCTGCGTGGACTTCTCATCTTGACTCTTTTTTAATGAAATAACCTGAAAGAAAATAATTCTTAAGCAACTTGAACTTCCAAATGGGGTAAATATTGAGTTTCAAGGAAAATAGTTTTTATGAATTATTTTAGGAGAATCAAAGAAATTATTCTTGTGGACCCAATAAATAAATAGAAACTTTTTTCTTTTAGTACAATTAAAAAAGATTTGTGATTTGAGAAAACAATTCAAATATGCCGAAATGGGATGATCACATGAAAGTTTAAGGAAAATATAATTTTATTAAATTATTAGTTAAAATGTGTCATCTGGCAGTAACGATAACTCACCAATTGTAGGAAACTGGAAAGATTTTAATTTTTTTAGACATCACCAGACCTTTGGTTTGCCAAATCGTTTTAGCAAACCTTGCGAAAAGGTTTGGACCTAGAATTTGCAAATTATCATTACCACCAGAATTTATTTTTTTTTTAAATTATTTGATCTACAAAATCAATAATAAAAGAAAAAGATGCACAATAGGGACCTAACAATTTTTGGAGGTCAAATAAAGCACTATGCATTGATGAAATATAACAGATTAGAGAAGGGAGATCAAGTGGTTGCTTTATTGGAAATGTTTGAAATTTGCATAAATCACCAAGTAGTTACAGTGCATCTGTACCAATAATGAAAATTTTTAATTAGTAAAATATTTCTGAGTACAGGGTGACCACAAAATCTAATTAAAAATTTGACTGATTATTCCGATTGATTTCTAGAAAATTGCCTGATTTTACGGAAAACTTTTTCTAGACTTTCCTAGGATTTCAAGATGTGTAGTGCAGACATCCTGATCAAATAGAACATATGCCAAAGATTATAATGTATATAAAAATTACTTTAAATTTATATTTATTATTAGTATATTATTAATTAGTGTTAATTGTTTCTGCTGCATTCCTACAGCTCATACATTTAAGTAACATACTTTTTTTTTTACTTTCAATAACTTATATGTTAACATGGCATAACGAAAGTATTGTATTCGGTTCTGTCAATTTCTTTGCCTTTCTAAACATTTTGAAATGTACCAAGTTAAAAAAAGTAGTCTAGAAAAAATGGCAAACAATATCTGTATATGTGCATGTGGTGAGTCAATAATGTTACCATCAAAATTGCACATGTGCACACAGTAGCTACCATTGAAAAACTCATGTTTTGAAAATTTTGCAATAATTGGGGGAAAAAAAAAAAGGCTAACGATTTTGATTAAAATTGCTTTAGTAATATCTTTTAAGGAGTTCTGTATATCACACTTCTAAAATTCCCGCAGAAATTCGATAAAAGCATAAAAGTTGAAAAACAAATGTTTTACACAAAGCGGTATTGCCCATAAACAATTGTTTTTCCTCTGTTTCACTTACCTGAAAGGATAATGAAATAATTATTGAAAAACCATATCAATATTTTGCTCGTGCCACAAAAATTCACTTTCAACCAATCATAGACAATTGTTTTTGGGTAAGTTTCCCAAGACAGCAATTAATTGAAAAACTCCAGAGATGAGGCGAATTTGGAGCAGTTTTTTAATAATATTAGTTTTGGTAGAATAGAAAAGCTTAAATGAAACTCCTCACGATTCCCACCACAATTCTCCGGATAAATAGCGCTAAAACACGAGCTAACTAGGAAACGTACCTTAAAATCAGTGATAGAAAAAAAAGTTCTCTGCTTTTCGTGAAATTTGAAAAATTCTGTGACATTTCCATGATTTTTTTTCCAGAATCAAAGGTTTCTGACATTTCTCTGATTTCCATGTTCTTTGGCCACTCTGGAGTTTTTAAATATCCTGCATATTTACTATTTCCAAATTCTGTAATTCACAAATGTAAACAAAGCTTTCACTTAAAGGTTATTCCAAAAGGTTCCCAATTTCTTAAAAAAACATATTTAAAACAAAGTGTCTACTAATTCTGAAGGTAAAATCATATATAAGAATATTTTTTAACAGTGTAATTAATAACAAAACATTGTTTATGAAACAAGTTTACATCACAGCAAGTAGCTATAAAAACATAACAAGCTTTGATAATTGAAAGATGGAATTCAATTTTTAAAGTGGAGAAATAAAAGTGATATTGCACGTCGTAATTCTGCAGAAATAAAGTGTACAATAATTAGATTACTTACCTAGAAATTTTAAATATCAAGTCAGACAACCAAGAACAGACGACAAACAACAGAAAAGTTTGGCGCGCAAAGCTTAATAGTTACAGTTAACTAAAGCTACAGTTTTATAAAAATTTCCAGGAAATGAAGTCTAAATTTTATATGGTTACACCTAAATCGATTGCTTTTAAATATATATATATATATATATATATATATATATATATATATAAATATATATAATATACATTTGTGATACGACAAATTGAACTTGATTTTTCAGATTAATTTTGATTGGCAAGATTGATTAGAGGAATGTTACCAGGTTTTCTAATTTTATTTTATATAAGATCCCCTGATTTGGTTCAAAGTGGGAACTTATAAATTAATAAGTACTATATTTTATTGAACGCTCAAGAGGAGTTAAATATAAAGTTCTCATTAGATTAGTATTGTTAGAATATTTAAATTCAATATTTCATGTTACTCTATTTTTAAGCCACTACCTATTATTCCATTATACAGCATTTGTACAACTCAACTCTGTTCACCTGTTTTGTAAGTTTGAAAAAAAAAAAGAGAAATAATTCTTCTGGAAATAAAATAACCATTTTTCATCTTAAAGTTATTTCTGAGTTATTTCAAGTCCAATAGATTATGAGACTGAGTGTAGTTTTGAAATATTTTTAAACAATTTGAAATTGATTACGAAAGCAGAAGTTTTGATTCAGATTACACTGAAGACAAAATGGCAGAAGGAACTCGAATATCAATTACAAAACTAAATAATTCAAACTACCAAATTTGGAAGTATAAAGTGGAACTTCTATTAATTAAAGAAGGACTCTGGAATATTGTAGAAAATCAGAAACCTGCGGATGCAAATGAAGATTGGATTACTAAAGATGGAAAGGCTCGGGCTACCATCGGACTTTTAGTAGAAGATAACCAACTGTGCCATGTGAAGAAACAAAATACAGCCAATGGTATGTGGAATTCTCTTCTCAACTATCATCAAAAATCAACATTATCAAACAAAGTCAACTTGCTGAAACGCCTGTGTAGTTTGAAACTGGATGAACACAGTGATATGGAAGAACACATCAACACTATGACAGATCTAATTGATCAACTGACTGCATTGGGTGAAAATTTGGCGGAACCTCTAACTGTGGCATTATTGTTGAGCAGCCTCCCTGACAGCTATGCAACATTAATTACAGCTTTGGAGACCAGACCGGAAGCAGATTTGACACAAGAACTGGTTAAAAATAAGTTGATCGAAGAAAACAGAAGAAGAAGAGAACTGAACCATGGAAGCCAGCAAAGCCATGAAAAGGTATTAAAGGTCAATTCTACTGTTCAGAAGTATACAAACAAAAGAAGCTGTTTTTTCTGTAAGAAGCCAGGCCACGACAAGGTAGATTGTCGAAAGTATAAAGCATGGTTACAACGGAAAGGAACAAATCAGCAAGAAAATCAACATACAGCTAAGAAAGTAACTCTAGCAGATAACAGTTCAGAAATTACAATCAGCAATGAAGAACATATTTGTTTTATCTTGGGTGAAACAGAAACTCTTACGTGGTATATTGACTCTGGTGCAACTTCCCACATGACCAGCAACTTTGATTTCTTTACAGAACTCGATGAAACCATTCAAGATAAAGTCTACCTTGCAGATGGACAAATCATAGTGACCAGTGGAAAGGGTGAAGGCTGGATATTTTATGAAAATGACCAGAATCAAGTAAGTAAAATAAAAGTTCAAGATGTCCTTTATGTGCCACAATTGCATGGAAATTTATTATCTGTCAAGAAACTAGTTGATAAAGGATTTAAAATTGACTTTAGTAATGGACAGTGTACTATAAAGTTAAAAGAAAAAACTGTTGCTGTAGCAAATACTAAAAACAGTTTGTATGTACTAAATACACAAAAGGCATTAAGTGCAACTGATTGCAATTCTTTCTGTATACATGAATGGCACAAAAGATTAGGCCATCGAGATATTCAAGCTATAAAGAAAGTGGCGAATAAATATTTAGCCACAGGATTAAAGATAAAACCTTGTAAACACACTGATGTATGCGAGATCTGCATTAAAGGGAAAATGACGAAAACATCGTTTCCAAAGAAATCGACAACAGAAACCTCAGAATTGTTTGAGTTGGTTCATTCAGATGTTTGCGGACCGATTCATGTTGCAACACCAAGTGGAAATAGATATATACTTACACTAATCGATGATTTTAGCAGGTATACTAAAATTTATTTGTTGAAGAATAAGTCGGAAGTTTCAAGAAACATAATTCATTATGTGAAACAGGTTCAGACTATGTTCGGGAAAACACCAAAGTGCATAAGATCAGACAGAGGTGGTGAATACATGAATTCTGAAGTGGATAAAATCTTTATTGATGAGGGAATACAGAGACAAACCTCGGCACCATATACACCTCAGCAGAATGGGACTGCGGAACGTAAGAACAGATACCTCATTGAAATGACAAGATGTTTACTTCTAGAATCAGGTCTTGAAAATAAATATTGGGGAGAAGCTATTCAGACTGCCAACTTCCTACAGAACAGACTGCCAACAAAACATCATGAAGTTACACCCTACGAGTTATGGCATGGAGAAAAACCAAGTCTGGAGGTAATCAAGACATTTGGCATTAAAGCTTACACTCTAATCCCAGAAGGACAAAGATTAAAGTTAGACAACAAAGCAAAATTGATGACATTTGTGGGTTATCAAGAGGGATCTAAAGCCTACAGATTGTTAGACAGAAAGACCAACAAGATTACCATCAGTAAACATGTGAAGTTCGTAGACGATTTCGAGTCTGAAAGTCAAAAGGAAACCATTCAAGACAATTTAGTTGAAGAAGAACCATGTCAATTCGAACTTGAGGGGGAGACCAACTCTTCGGCATATTTTGATTTTGAAGAAACAAATGAAACAGATGAAGAAACCAATATGCTCAGAAGATCAAATCGAGTTAGAAAAGCACCTGAAAGATTAATTGAAACAATCCAAATGGCTAAGGAAGGTGAAACTCAAGAAGCAGAACCAAAAACATATGAAGCAGCGATCAAGTCTAAAGATGCTGAATCTTGGAGTAATGCAATGAAAGAAGAAATAAATTCACTGAAGGAAAGCAGAACTTGGGAATTAACAAAACTTCCACCAAATAAAGAAGCAATAGCCAGCAAGTGGGTTTTCAAGAGAAAAATTGATGAAAACGGACATGTAGACAGATTTAAGGCCAGATTGGTTGCGCAGGGATTTTCTCAAAAATTTGGCGAAGAATATGATGAAGTTTTCGCACCTGTTGTACGCCAGACTACATTTCGAACTTTGTTAACTATTGCAGGAAAAAGAAAAATGGAAGTTAATCAGTATGACATTCAGACAGCATACTTAAATGGCGATCTACATCATGATGTATACATGAAACAGCCAAAAGGATATGAAGAACCAGGAAAGCAACATCTTGTTTGTAAACTTCAGAAGAGTTTATATGGTTTGAAACAGGGTGCAAATGAATGGAATAAGAAACTCCATGACAGTTTCATGAAAATGAGCTTCAAGCAGAGTAAGACAGACCCATGTCTATATTCGAAACATTCAAATGGAGCCTGGACCTATATTCTTGTGTATGTTGACGATCTGATTGCAGCCAGCAAAGAAAGTTTAAACTTAAGGGAATTTGAATTGGAACTTATGAAACAATTCAAAATAAAGAACCTGGGACATTTAAATTTTTATTTGGGTTTACAAATTGATCGAGATGATGATGGACTTTTCTATTTGCATCAAACAAACTACATTAATCGAAAAATAAAGGAGTTTGGGTTAGAGGATTCGAAACCATCAAGAATACCTCTGGAGCCAGGATACTTAAAGAGAAATGAAGTTGAAGATCCATTGGAAACAAATACAGTCTATCGAGCAGCTATAGGATCACTACTTTACATTTCATCTAATACAAGACCAGATATATCAGTTAGTACATCAATTCTAGCTAGTAAAGTTAGCAGACCAACTCAAAGTGACTGGACAGAAGTTAAACGAGTATTTCGATACTTGAAAACTACAGTGCACAAAAGACTAAAGTTAGGTTCAGATCTACACAGTGAAACTACCATTTTAGAAGGGTATGTGGATGCCAATTGGGCAGGATCTGAGGGAAGAAGATCACAGAGTGGATATTTGTTCCAACTATATGGAGGGACAATATGTTGGTTAAGCAAGATACAGCCATCAGTTTCTTTATCGAGTGCAGAAGCTGAGTATGTAGCTCTTGCAGAATCAGCACAAGAAGCTATATGGTTAAACAGACTATTGAGGGATTTTCATGAAGCAGCTACGGTACCTATAACCATATTCGAAGACAATCAGAGCTGCATCAAAATGCTTACGAGTGGAAGGTTTAGTCAGCGCACCAAACACATTGACATTAAGTATCATTTTGTTCGTGAACTTGTAACTAATAATTTTCTGTCGGTATTATACTGCCCAACTGATGTCATGAAAGCTGACTTATTGACGAAGCCTCTTGAAGCAGTTAAGACTGCAAAATTTTCAAAAGGAATGGGGTTGGTGGGATAGAAATATTGAGGGGGAGTGTTAGAATATTTAAATTCAATATTTCATGTTACTCTATTTTTAAGCCACTACCTATTATTCCATTATACAGCATTTGTACAACTCAACTCTGTTCACCTGTTTTGTAAGTTTGAAAAAAAAAAGAGAAATAATTCTTCTGGAAATAAAATAACCATTTTTCATCTTAAAGTTATTTCTGAGTTATTTCAAGTCCAATAAGAATTACGTCCAATTTTTAAATTTAATTAAAAATATAAAAGCAAAGTTCAGGATGGAAACTAATTATATTTAAAATTTCAGAACCATATGTAAGAAAACGGTAATATGAATAAATTTTTTAATCAAAACAATGGAGTGGCTTTTTTTTTAATTCATAGTATTAGAATTTGTAAGTCTCAGTTTACTCTAGAACTTTCAACAATACAGAACGTTTATTGCCATATTTAAAAGTATACAAAATTTTTGAAAAATAACAAATCCAGAAATTAAATACATATTTTTAGGTTTCATCTACATATGCAAGTTTTAATACATTAATTACATTCAATTCGAAACCATGGTTCCTTAAACCATTCGAAAGTACTAAAATGAATGTTCATTTGTATGCTTCTTATAGCTGTTACTCCCGACATCAGTGGCGGTATTCACAAATCGGTCATGAAAGTTTTTTACTCTGTTGAAAACTGAAGACACTTTCGATTTCAGACTGTTGCGACGTTTCTTATGTTTCCGGCGATCTTCATTCACTTCGGAAATAAAATCAGCAATTGCATTTTTTGAATTACTGAATATTTCGACTTCAAAAGGTTCCGAATTAAAAGATGGAACATATTGGCTATCCTCATCAGAATTCTCTTTTAAACAGGCAGGTCGTGATATTGGTGAAAGTATACCAGGAAGATCCTGGAAGCACCCTGTAGCGACCAATTTTGCATCGGCGTGACATGAGGCATTCAATGGAGGATGAATTAAGCGCTGTTCACTGATTCTAAAGTTAGAGTTATCTATATAATTAGTATTTGGTAACATCGCAGAGCCAGGATGATATCTTGATAATGCACCACTGGCCAACTCATGGTACATGCCGCGAAAAGAAAGCTCTTCTGCATTTAGTTTAAATCCTGTAGAAAACGATGCTGCTTTTTGGTTGATATGGTTACAATTATTTTTTCGGGTTGATCTCACATCATGTTGTTGGATACCCACTTTACCTTCAAGTGAATTCTTTTGATCTGTTTCTTCAGAAACCTCAAGTGATTGTTGGGATTGGAAAGACGCTTTAACCTCTAAAGAAATATCCATGCAATCTTTGTCAACATTCCCCGACATTTTATCTAACCAATCTTGAGTGTTAAGTATTTCGCGGTCTTCGGCATCATCCAAAGCATGGGGCTCACACAAATGCTCTTCGTACGAACTGTCTACTTCTTCATCAGATATTTCTTCGGTCGTCAGTGTAATTTCTTCAATAATAATCGACTGTACATTATTTGAGTGGTTCAAATCTGTTTGGCTTGATGTCATATTATTTTCATCAGTCTCGTCAAATTCAACAATTTCTGTAGAACGCATTACTGACTTTTGGTATTCGTTATATTCACAGTCGGAAATTGCAGTGGTGCTCTTTTCTAAGCAACCGTCTGAGACCTCTTCAATGGTTAACTCCTTAATAAACTGTTTAACTATTGATGCTTCTCTTTCGACAGAAAATTCATTATTTTCTTCACATTGCTGCGAAGTGAACTCGTCATTATTTTTTTCAATATGCTTTTGATTTTCAGTTCGACATTTTGTTTGTGTTTCAGAATAGAAATTTAAGTCGGTATAAGTAATATCATCAGAAGAAATACGTTGTCTTGTAATGAAGGATGGTGTTTGAATAGTACATTGCTTGCCCTCGCATTTTTCCGAGACTGTTTGTGGAGCAATATCTATCACATCAATGTCGTTTTCAATACACCCAACAACTGACGCTCTGATAGTTTTACAGACAAAATGGAAGTTATTGTCCTCAATCAGTATATTTTCAGTTGCATTCTGAACTGTTTTTAAATCTAGAAAACTGGTTCCTTTTAAGTTGTCATTAGTTGACATTGGAGAAGTTTTAGATTGGTTTTGATCCGCATATGAAACGTAATCAGTTACTCCTATGTCGACAATTGGCGATTCAAGAAGATTATTTTCTTTCTCTGATGTCCATAAAGCGGTTTCATTTTTTCCTGAAAATATATCATAAACTTTATAGTTCCCTGGATATTCCTTACCCTTTTCAAACTCAATTTTTTTGATTTCATTGCCAAGTATTTGTAATGACATTTGGAAAGGTTTCTCACTTAAATTAATATCACATATTTCACTCAAATTTGGTTTCGAAATTTGCGATTTAGTTTCACTTTCCGTTTCATTGCTGTCAAATGTACCCATCCCAATAATGGGCAAAACGAAGCAATTTCTTTCTCTAAGTTTTTCTTTCACTTCTCCATGTGCTTCAACCTTAGTTCCAGTTCTTACATTACCACCACCTTTAATATCAAGTTTTGAAATTTCACTGTCAACTTCAAATACTCGATGGCCAGGTTTTCTGTTTAAATCTAAAACAGCGATTTCCTTAGAGTATTCATTAAATGACAATGGAAAGTTTGGTGATGTTGTTTCGTCCGCCTTTAATTTGAAGTCAGTTAAATCATTGCCAATAACTGTGCTCTCAATGAATTTATGTCCTTTTTCTAATTGTGAAGGCATGTCCTCTTTAAGTTCATTACTAATACTGGCGAAATTCATGTTTATTATGTTCTTATTAAAATACAGATTTACGTTCTGATCGCCATCTATAATATCGCATCCATCTTCATTCGAGTTGCTGTCTGATGAGAAGGTAATCAAGGATTCTACAGAATTTGATGTCTTTATATTGATATTTAAAGGTTTTAACGCTTCTTCAATGGGAAAGTTTCTGTTTGCTGCTATAGCAGCATTGTTAGAACGAAGCTTCTTTTTGGTCTTTGGATTTTCCAACTTGGATTTAATATTTGTGTAGTACATATAAATAGTGCATGTAACTAAAGCCAAAATGAATTCTAATATCTCCAGATAGTTTTCAAAAATTGATGCAACAGGGGATATGATGCATATTTCAAAAAAGTTTACTATTTTTCTATATATTTCAACTATTACCGAATTTCTGACCCGCAGATTTTCTTCACCGCTATTATCTAATAAATTATCATACGTCAAAGTTCCATAGGTCTTTTTTAATATATTACTTTCTCTTTCTTTTATATCAATTACTTTTAAGAACTCATTAGAAGGGTTCAAAATTTCATTCAATGAATTATCAACTGGATAAATTGTATCTTTAACTCTGAAGTCATTATTGGTATCGTTTTCGACATCACAAGAAAATATACTTTTACAATTTTTAATTCGCATTTCATTCTTGAATTTTACTTCATAAACTCCTTTGTCATTTCCAGCACCGAACTCTGAATTTAAAAGTGATCGCGAATCGCAATCGTAAAAAGTTTCCAAAATGTTTTCATTGTATGACATACCTTCTTCAATTTCTTTTCTGCAAAAACTTGCCAAAACAATGTTTGATGTTTGAAAGCTATCATCCTTAATATTTTTATTAGGGTTATCTATCTGCATATCCAAAGAATCATCAATTTCCTTGCTAATTAGTATATCCTGTTTAAATGTAAATGGTTTTGAATGCGTGGCATTGATGTCATTTGTCATTGAGGAATTTAAATCATTTACAGTGGATTTTCCCCCCAGAAATGGTTTACCTACTTGATATTTCTTTTCCAAGGTTACATCTCCTACATTTGAATCTTCTTTTTGACTATCCTTAACGCAAAAATTCTTTGATAATGAATTGCTACTTTTCGTTGTTTCCTCAAAAGTGTCAATTGGTAAAGATTCTGCGAATTCTTCACTGACCATTTTCTCTGCAGCGCATTCTTCAAGTATTTCATTGATTATTTGCGAAGCCCAATTCTCAGAATCATCCATTTTAGTTAAGTAAAACATAAAATGTTCTTAAGAATTAAAAAAATATTCATTGTTTACTTGCACACATACCCGAAATATTCAAAGTAAATCTATTTGAATACTGGAACATAACTTTTGTAAATGGCGTTTTTAAAACAAAATGGCATTCAAACAAACCGAAAAAAACAAATAATGTTTTTAAGTGTTGTCACTAAAATAATAAATACGAAATCACATGAATATTATGCATGTGATTTCATAGCCTTCCGCAGAGAAGCTGTGGAGGTAAGGTTCACGTGCGAAAGTAATTTTTCTTCAGCAAACAAATTGAAAATTCTGATTTAACGTTTGATGTTTGGGTTCAGATTTACTGTAGCATGCTTCTTGGCGACTTTCTGAAAGTTGGTGATTCGGTATCGAACCGAATTTGACAACCCGATGCCACGGTTTTCCGGCAACCTTAGTGACCGTTTAGATTAGGCAAAACACGGAGTTTTGATGCCATTTGGATACAGCGACATAGCCTTTTGATGTCATTTTTAATTTGGAGATTTTTTTGAAAAGTCGCCAACTGGCATCGTACAGTAAATCATAACTGATGTTTGTGAGTCCACTGCACCAAGCTTTATGTTTTAAGTATTTATAATCGAAATTGTTGACTATGGATGGAACTGATATATTATCATCTGACATATACCGGATATATATATCTCGGGTTTCTTGTCCCTCATGGATTCAGATATCCGATAGTAACTTTTTTTTTGTCTTATTTTTATCATATCATCGTTAGAAGACAAATAACCTATTGAGATGAATCAATCGTTTTTATATACCTTGCATTGAAAACTTATAAAAAAAAAAAAAAAAAAAAAAAAAAAAGAGAGAGAGAGAGAGAGAGAGAGAGAGAGAGAGAGAGAGAGGGGGGGGGATAAGGTTTGAATAAGCGTTTTCAAGTCTTTATTTAAGAGAATGAAAATATTTTAAGCCATAAAATCTTTTAAGCGAAGAAAATAAATGTAGAGTGTATTCAGGGTTGTAGGTCTATTCAATTTTTCCTGGTACGCTAGCTGTCCGATTGTGGAGGTAAACCCAACTGTAGCCTGGGATATTTAATTATAAAATGCAAATTCACAGTATTTTACCAAACGTACCATATTAAATTGGTAAACACACTTTATGTATTTATTTTTCTGACTAATTTATACCACAATACATACATAAAAATTAATGAATTATTATTAATTAGTAATTAAGGGGATTTAAAACTTGATACCTCTTGTAATTATTTCGGTATTTCCTAAAGATTTTTAAAACTAACATTACCAAATGGATGTGAAATAATCTGAGGCATTCCTTATTAATGAGTGACATGATTTGCTGCCTTTTATTCTTGAACCAAACCTAGAAAGTACAAGGGTTACTTATAACAAAGATGTTAAGAAAAAAAAAAAAAAAAAAAACCCACAGAAACGGTGCTACGTTAATGAATATAAAAATTGGCAATGCATTATAGGATTTATAATGCGTTATGTTATTTTTTAGAGGTTTTTATCAGGATGTAAATCAGGGAAAAAAGAAATTTTCCCACACAACTTAAATTTTTTAACTTTTTAGTTTAATTTAATTTAAGGCTCTTAAATTTACTGCACTCACACGACAACATACGCATTGAGATACTCATGTATTTAATAAAAATTATCGATATTTGAGCCGTAAGTTTTATTACACTTTGGTTAATATTGCATGAATAAATTAAGAGTCACAAGAAAATTGTTTTCAATTTACTCCCTTCTGTATTCTATTAAAAGCATCTTAGGTACTTAAAAGTCTTTCAAATTGGTTTATGAATCAATAAAATTAAAATTCTATATCTTTTAATAATAATTAAATTCTTTATGAATGAGTAGAGGCGCTATAAGATTAGATAACTAACTGAGCAGTATTTGGAAAGACAATTTAAAATATAATCCGAGGCACAATAGTCAGCATGAAAAATGTCCGTACCGGCTTAGTTACACACGCCAGACTTAAAGCAAGACACTTAAGAGGAAATTCTAGTAAGGATTATTCCCTATACTCGCTATGTTACAATCTTCTAGTCCAGTGCATTTAGATACTACTTTGTATAATATCTTGAAATATGGCGAGTCGGTATGAAAATGATCACTTAATGAAATGAAATACAGTAAAACCCCGATTATCCGAGCCCCGGTTATCCGAGTTTCCTCTTTAACCGAGCCAGATAATATTTCTTTAATTTTTTTTACCCCTGATATTTTTCTTTGTCAAAACTAGTACCGAAAAAAATTGGTACTTGATATCTCAAACACTCAAGAAAACAAAATGTTTACATTCCTTTTCATTGTATGACACTGCTCCTCCTATCGCGTCGCTCAAGGTCTTAAGGCTTAAGTAAGAGAACTCTTTAAGCATTACTATATATTATTAATTGCATGTGGTTTACCTATAGTATAACATTTGTACTTGTCAAAACATACATTTAAACCGATACGATTTATTTTATTTTTCGCTTTAAACGAGTTTTTCCGTTATCTGAGTTGGTCTTGGTTCACATTAACTCGGATAATCAGGACTCTACTGTAAATTGTTTTCATTTAATGTTTATCAACTATAAATGAAAATTAAAATAGCAAAACACGAAAACAGGTAGAGCCACTGCATATGCGTTGACGTAAGGATTTGAAATATAAAATAAAATATATTAGACGCTATATTCGTGTTTTGAATTTTTTTGGATTTCATTTAGTGATCATATTTGTAACTACTCACCTAATTTCAAGGGTTTATACAAAGTAATTTCAAAATTCACTGGGCTAGAAGATTGCAACAATGCGAGTATAGGGAATGATCCTTACTAGGACTTCCTTTTAACTCTTTAGTTCCCATTGCAGTTTTCTGGAATATCTTTTAGGGACCGGGTTCCCGCCCGAGAAGAAAAACCATTTTCACCCCTCCAAGTGGGGTAATTAGAGAGACAGGAAATAGACCCCTGCAAAACTAAGGGTGATTTATCTCTCTTCACTAATTGGTTTCCAGGCAGAGGTTGACAAATCGTATATCCTCAATGCATTTTCTTTTCTTTAACTGTACAAAGTATTTGTGTTTCGGATTTTCACCTGTTACCCCCCTGCTGTGACGAGAGTCGTAAAAATCCCGCCCCGCTGTGAAGAGAGTCCTCTGTCGCATTGTAGTGAGCCGCTAATGGTATCGGACCTCTAAGGTCCAATCAAGAAAAGGGGGTAAGAACTATGAGTGAAGAGACACGGCCGGAATGGGACTCAGCCGACTGGGGCGGTATGGGGACAAGAGAGTTGCATAGGAGGAGTTACTTAAAGTGTCTTTGCCATATTATCGCAGACTTGTTTTTGATGTCGATTTTTCCACTACCCACAATATGTAGGTCGTTGTTATTGAATTCTAAGGAGAACGGATGAGTTGTTTGCAACAGTTTTAGGGACTTCAAACGATCCTGAAAATTTTACGTCACCGTCTACAAATTGAAAATAAGCTATGAAAATTTGCATAATAACAAGTTCCCGTTATTGACGTGACTTTGAATTCTCTGCATATTTCATGTGTACCTGATGTAATTATTATTTAAATATGCAGCGGACTTGTTTTCAACGAAGGTATATTATATTTTAAGACCTAGTTTAACATTGTTTATATAAACATATGCTTTTTCCTAGGATTGGAGGTGACAAATGGAGAACATTATTTACAGTAGGAAAGAAGTAAATTAAATTGGTAAATTTTGTGTGAGCTGAACAATGCCAAATTTAAATTAAAAAGAAGTAAGGATATATGAAAATTGTGATAAATTGGGAAGGTAATGATGTTGTTAAGTTAAATATATTGCAAATACTCATATTACCTTTATTTGAAATGAACACATATTTTTCTTTAAAGACTTAATTGGTAAATAACCCTTATTTGGTACAACACTAGCTTACTAGTGGCTAATTTTGGTAGTGACACTTATTTGGTAAATACATTTTATTTCTAGAAGAGTCGGAGATTTTATGAAATGTCTGCTTAAGGGCTCTAGGTCATTGTGTTAAGTGTTATGAAAATGGACTTTATCTTTATTAAATTTTTTTAAACACAATATAATTTTACTGTGCTTTTTGTTATATTTTTAAAAAATGGCTTACTCTTTTTTTATTGGTTAGTTGTTTTCAGATTATCTGGCACCGTCAGCAACACGAGGGTTATAATGCGCCGAAACATTTGCCATTTGACAAGCCAACATACATTTACAAACACCCATGCCTTACACCAGGCCCGTGCTGGGCCGCCGGGACACCGGGACGTATCCCGGTGCGTCCTCCAGCCTGGAAATTTTGGCGCCCTACTGTTCCGAAACTGACAAGTTTTACGACGTGGCTTATCGTCGATATTGCCGAGCGACCGGGTTGAGTGTAGGGACTAGACTACTACTGAATGGATAGGTGCGTTTCGTTGGCCCCGTCCACAAACACACTAATTTTTTAATACATACCAAAATTTAGTGCTCAATTAGTGCTTTCAGAATCTAGCATTAAAAAAATTTGCGCATCAATATTTACCGAGAAATATAAAGAAATGCGTGGACGGGGCCAACGAAACGCTAGCCCCGCAAACAAACGCACTAATTTTTTAATATGTACCAAATTTTAGTGCTCAATTAGTGCTTTCAGAATCCATCATCCAAAAAATTAGTGTATCCTTACTTTTCATAAAATTCAAGGTTAATTGAGGGCTGCTAAAACAAACTGCTGGCCTTGCCCACAAAAACAATCATCATTCATTATATGTTAAAATGTTGGGCATAATTAGTGCTTTCAGAATCCTCAACTGCCAGAATTAGTGCGTCAATATTTTGGCCAAAATTGACAATTTTGTAATAATTATTCACTTGTCACTTCCATTTCGTGGGCCCCGCCCACAAAAGCAATCATCAATAATTATATGTTAAAATGCTGGGCATAATTAGTGCTTTCAGAATACCCAACTGACAAATTAGTGCGTCAATATTTTGGCCAAAATCGCCAATGTTAGCTTATTGCCGAATGTACCCGAGCCTTAAACCGATGTAAATTATCACGCACGAATTGTATGACCAGTGCCAAATTTTAGTGCTCTATGAGTGCTTTCAGAATCCCCTACCGCTTGAATTAGTGAGTCAATATTTTGGATAAAATTGACCATTTTGATATAATTATTTACTAATCATTTCCGTTTCGTCTCACATATGCAAACATGTAGTGCTCAATTTGTGCTTTCAGAATACCCAACTGCCAAAACTAGTGTGTCAATATTTTGGCCAAGCCGAATGTACGCGAGCCTTAAACCGATGTTAATTATCTCGCACTAATTGTATGATCGGTGCCAAATTTTAGTGCTCAATTAGTGCTTTCAGAATCCCCAACTGCCAGAATTAGTGCTTCAATATTTTGGCCATAATTGACCTTTTTGTAATAATTATTCACAAATCACTTCCGTTTTGTTGACCTCGCCCATAGACGCACTAAAAGTATATAAATTTCTTCTAACTATTCCATTGACTCAAGTTTCTTGCGAACGAGCATTTTCTAAAAATTTAGAATCTTTACTGTTAATGCACTCAGAAGCTGATATTTTAAACTCCATAAATCCAGACACCTTTATTGATTACAGTCATTCAGGGTAACTTTGAACCATAGGGTATAACTTTGCGCCACTTCCTAGTTTTCAGTATTTTTGGTTTTAAAGAGCTGCTAATGATCCACTGCTGAAAAATGCTGGCAAGATTGTGAAATTGGATTTTTGCTCTATAGTTTGGAAAAAGAATTAGCAAAATAGTACATAATTTATTTGGCCATTCAGTTGTTTTTCTGAAGTACTGTTTGCAAGTTCCATTTAAATGCTTATTTGAAGTTGATGTAAATCAACTAATTTATGCAAGTAAGCATCAACTTACCACTTTATAAGTTATATAATTTTCTGGAAATAGTGAAATTGTTAGTAGCTGATGGTTATTTATTTACTAACATTTGGTAAAAAGCAAAAAACTAAGGCACTACCATTTTACCACGTATTCAGTGTAACTTTGAGCCGGTTCAAAGTTAGGCTGATAACAGTATGTAATGCATACACCTGCTCATATAATTCATATTTTATTCCAATTTATTTTTATTTTTGCTTTTAAATACATTTATATGCATACAAATGCAATTTAATTTATGGAATCTTCTCTTGTATGCGAAATCCGATAAAATGAAAATATTGAGAGTGAATTCAAAAAGTACCTAAAAATATTAGAAATAATGATCTAGCAGTCATTCCCAGACCTGAAAAAAAAAAAATCTGCCTACCTGTGATGGCTGTTAAAAGCGTTTCATTTGAGGAAGTGAAAAAATTCTATGCAAAAAAATAAATGGTAAAGGAATATGTATAGCAAGGACATGAGGGATCGTCCAAAATCCTCTACTATATGAACTCCTGGTAGACAGCAAGAGTATAAGCCCTAAACCAGGTGATCCACCTGATGGCTGTGTTGCTAGAACTTCAGGCCCCGCATGCCAAAGGTGGCGGGTTCAAGTCATGGAAGTTCGTTGTAGTTCGGAATCCACGTTAAGCTGTAGGTGGTTGAGCGTATAAACCAACCAACCTGAACTAGATGGTGCAGATGACAGTGTATGTGCAACACTATCATTTTCAGAGAAGGTGAAAGTTGGACAATAAGGACATGATAGAGGTTTATACAGCTGAAATTGTTATGGAGAATGTTACTGAGAAATCAGAGATTGTTCAAGTGGTGGCTGTTGAACACATCAATGAGAAAGGAATTTTATTCACAAAGCATGCAAGTGTTTTAGATTTTGGTTATGGCATATGCAAAGTTTACGACCACGTAAATATTCAATACGATGGAGAAATGTACCCAGATCAAATTAACTTAAAAGACAACGTGATATTTGGTGGTTCATGAAGAAATCTGGTGCATATTGGAAATGGCCCAATATCAATGGTGATCTGTAGTATGAAAAATTAGGAGTGTTTAAAAAAATTATCTCCAGAAATTATTATTCCAGCTAGAAGACGAGAAGTTTTCTAGATCAATAATTCTTTCTTTGATGCAAAACTATTAATCTGAAAAATTCCAAAGTGGAATTTTTTGAAGTTTGAACTTTATTTTTATATTGTCATACTATTTCTAACATTAAGAATATAATATTCGTATTTGTGCCACATTGTGACTTGCAAACACCATAGTACTTAATTAATTGCATAAGGGCGGCCTATCAGTTTTATTATTTTCCATTTATCTTTTTAATTTTTAATTGATAAAATGAGTTTGTATTTAAGTGAATAAACTGAAGATTGTTTTTTCACTATATTTGTATGTTTAAACTGAACAATAAATAGGTTTTTTCGCAATATATTCACGTGATTCATCATCCATTGTTCCGACCTAATATATTCTTTGTAGTATTATTTAAAATATACAAACTTTAGGGTGTTGAAAACTGCAGCTGATGATGTTTCAAATATTTAGAAACTTAATTTTACTAGTTCAAATATTGAATAGTCATAGACTGAATAAAAAAAAAGGTATTTTATACGAAACTTCTGATAGTGGTTCAAAGTTAGCCTAAATGCCAGGGTAACTTTGCACCGGGTTATTTTCCAATTATTTGGTGCTTTCATCATCAACATTTACTAATTTGTGTAAATTAAAATATAATTTACGGTTTATTCTTCCATTTTATGTCATTAAGTGTGAAAATACTATAAAAACATAAGTGGGGAAGAAGAAAATACTGAAAATGTGGTTCAATGTTACCCTGATTGACTGTATCTTTGCCACTCCAGTTCCGAATTAAGAAGACTTCTTCAGGTTTAGTTTGTAAATTCAATCAAAGAACATTACATTTGTGAACATATTTGTTTTTGTTACTTTCCTTAAGAAATTAAGTAGTAAATGCTGGTAACTTTTTTTTGAAATGTATGTAATTTTCTATGTGTGTTAGTTTACCAAAATTACACTAATTATGTTTCAACTACTACTTTGTCTTTTATTTCACAATAAGACATTGCAAATATTTGAAATGGATCAAATGAACATTAGAATTTAGCAAACAATACATGTTCATTTTGTGTGACAAATACCGGTACGATATGTGTAAGTGTGATGGTCCCTTCGTACCGTGACCTGTTGCCATAAAAGCATATTGAACCCAGCGTCATGTGCGATTAAAGCTTTAGTTATTATATTCCATACCCCCCGGTAGTCCTCCCCCTGCATAGTGCTGGCGTCCTCTGGTCAAGGCCGTCCACCGCCCTAACAAGGGGTCCAGCACGGGCCTGCCTTACACGGGACTCGAACCCTCAACCTCGCGGTCTAGAAGCTAGCACGCTAACCACTACACCGTTTGATCGGCCTCTTTTTTTATTATTTCTGCTAATAATAAATGCATTTTTTGTCTTAGTTAAAACTGCTTTCCTCTATTAGAAAATCATTAAAACTAAGAGAAAGTTAAGCATTAATTTAAATAATTAATTTTTCCATAGTTACTTTTTAATTGTGTTTACAGTTTGTGTTTTAAATAGATTTTAGAAATTCTAACAATAATGTCGGTTCAATGTTATTTTAGGGATAGAACAAAATAACATAATAGAATAGATAATAAATTAATAGAACAAAATAACATGCAAATAGGTGTACTTTTAAACTATTAGTTAAAGTAAAAAAAAAAAAAAAAAAAAAAAAAATTACTAAATTGATTCTCCGAGATATTTTTTTCGTTATTACGTATTATTCCGTCCACCGAGGAGGTTATGACAAACTTTTTGTTGGCGGCAAAACGTTTGTGGTGAAACTCGGTCATCCGACCTGGCCGACCCTTTCAATGGACTTATAGAATCTGCATGGAGAAATTTATAGTGACAGAAATAGAGAGCAGATACCGAGCAAACTAAAGTACAAGACCACTGATACACACTCTAATATAGAAAAATAGGCTCAGATAACAAGAGTGTACAATTTCGCAACATTTGTTGACTGAAACCTATAACCTTTGTCGTTATATTAGAATAATTCTATAAGATGTTCGCTGAGAATTTTCTTTAAGAACTAAGTTGCTATATCGATAAATTCTATAAGAAGAATATAAAACTTTCCAATTTTGAATGTTTACAAAGAAAATTGTCGCTAAATTGACATGTTTGATAACAAACTTGAAGAGAAAACTTTTATCTAACATTCAAGTTATTAAACGTTGCCTCTAATTTCATAAGACAAGAGGTTTTAATCAGGTATTGCATTAGAAACTATTGTTAGTCCGCTAACTTCTCTTTCTTTCTTTTCAATTTTACCATATTTAATTCAATAGCTGATTATTTTACTCAGATTTACGTGCCGGAATTTTTTTAAAATTTTATAGTAAACATTATTTTGTTATTCTAACTATTCATTTCATACTGGTTGAATTTTATACACCAGTAATCTGAAGCATTTTGCACTCTTTGAAAAATTTGGTCTGGGGTTTGTATTGAAATATATATATATATATATATATATATATATATATATATATATATATATATATATATATATATATATATATATATATATATATATATATATATATATATATATATATATATATATATATATATATATATATATACTTATATATATATATATATATATATATATATATATATATATATATATATATATATATATATATATATATATATATATATATATATATATATATATATATATATATATATATATACTTTATATATATACTTTAAAATTGCTTATTTGTATTAAATTTGCATGAAAATTAGTTGGTGTTCAAATACTTACCTCTGGAATGAAGATATCATTAGTTTTCATAGAATTTAATATAAATAAGAAACTTTAAAGTCTCTTTTCTCCGAAGTTAAGAAAAGTCACTTTGAAGAAAGAAGTTAAGAAAAGTCACAGAAAAGTACCCCTTTGCTTCTCAGTCCCACAATTATGTTTGAATTCCAAGGAGTTTTCTCAGTAAGCTTCATAAAAGCATGCGCGCTTATTTTGAATCAGTCAAATTATGATTTGAACATTTAATGATGTATTTTAGAACTCTACATAAACAGTCTCGTTGGGGTGTGTTACTGTTGATTTGCGATTCATTCTTTCTGCATTAGTACTGGACTTCGAGTGCTGCAGAGTTGTGTGATGTGTTGTTTGGAGGTCTCGGGGAGATTCAGGTATAAGAAATTGATGCTGCCTCTCCTTTCGTTATGCGAACTGAGAGGTCTTCTGCCCCCCCCCCCCTCCTCACGACACACTTTCCTGTTTATTTCCTGCTAATTTGATAGGTAAAGTGACTTTCGATTTTCTCCTTCTTTTGGCTTCGGCCATCTAAACAAACTGGCTCATCAGCTGGGGGGGGGGGGGGGGAGAAGATTGGAGCTGAAAGAGTTCTTATGCAGTTTATAAACAACCTTCCTCTTCCTTTCTATTAAAATTTTTAGGAGTAGCTAATTACCATGTCCAGCTGATTCGGGGTGGCGATTTTCGGGGGTAACCCAAATAGTCAACCTATCATTATACTCCCCCCCCCCCCCTGGTTGGCGTTGGAAATTACGCATGTGAGAGTCCCTACAGATAAAGGAATCAGGTATCAGGGGCTCTCGGGGACGGGAAGAATATTTATTGGTAATTTGATCCCAGGATACTTTTAACAGAAAGGGATATGTTTAAAAGTGTTGTGAAGATGTCTTCAAGGTCAAGGGGGTGGAGGACTGGAGGTTTGAATACTTGTACAGTCTTCCAAAGTCCGTTTGAATGGGAAGGGAGAAGGCTATAAAAAGAACCTTGATCCAAAAATAAGCTTTTTTTTTTTTTTTTTTACTTTTTCAGAAATTAGATGAAGGCCGAAAGATGTTTGTTGAATGAAAAAAATGTTGATTTTTTCTCTCTTTTTTTTCTAAATTGTAAAAATAAAAAATGGACTCAACCTGAGGGAGGGGCGCGCGTCTCCCGCTCATCCTGGCTGGATCCACCATTGCCCTAACTTCCCTCCCTTTGGTTGCGAATTTTCTGAAAATATCAATGAAACAAGATTTAAAATTTAAATAACTCTCGTCCCTAGATGGCAGCACTAACATATTTTCACGTTTTTTTATAACATTGCAGTACTGCGCTACAAGAGAAGTTACATTCAAAGGTCGAGACACTCTTTTAGAAAATCAATTAAAAGCATATGTCGTGAAATTATTCAAGAAGGATATGCTTAAAATGTATGACCCTTCAGATTGATCTAAGAATGTGGTTAATGTACTACTATATAAAAGACTCAAACACAGAGGAAAATGACAAGATTGTAAAATTTATATTTATAATTGGTATTTGCTTTACGGTGTAAAATTATAATAATGTTATGTTAATATGTTTCTCTTAGAAATGAAGTATTTTTTAGAGAAGCAGTTATTAAACTTAGTAGATTGTGAGCCATGCAACAATAGTGTACTCTCTTACAAACAAGGCTTTAAAAATTTGTAATGGCGTATTAATTAGGAAAAAAAAATAAAAATAAAAAAAAATAAATAAATAAATAAATAAATAAATAAATAAATAAATAAATAAATAAATAAATAAATAAATAAATAAATAAATAAATAAATAAATAAATAAATAAATAAATAAATAAATAAATAAATAAATAAATAAATAAATAAATAAATAAATAAATAAATAAATAAATAAATAAATAAATAAATAAAGATGGTGTATATTCATGTTTTCTAAAACTCACAGAAAAGAAAACAATTTGCAGTAAAACCAACTAAAGAAATAGGAAATAAAAATTTAATGCGCTTCTATCTAATATATTTGTATTTCGAACCAATGTAATGCATATCGTCATCGACACGACCAGCCAAGGTGACTTTGTGAAAAGAGCTTTTTTGAGATATACGCAGCTTGCTCTACTGGTCAATATTTAGTACCAACCAGGGCCCGATCATGACAAGTTGGGGCCCAAGGCCCGGACACATTCGGGGACCCTTTTTTCAAACTGGTGATTTATTGGAAATGGACTCGACGCAAAGTCAAATGAATTAACATGAAATATAGAAAAAATTGATGACTTAATTTTAATATTGCTTTCTAAAAGTTTTTTTTTTATCACAAATAAAGAAACAAAAATGTGAAACAATCAAATTTATAAATCAAAAAAGGAAAAACTTTGAAATGTATAACATTGCATTTCACTATAACAATGTGTATACTGTTACGACAATATCTGCAGCATTATTCACACCTTCAGAGTCGACATTTGCTGATCTCACTATAAATTCGTCAAGACTTCCTTTCAATTTTTTCCCCTATCTTTTTCCCCCTCTATCTTTCAAAAATGCTTGTGTTTCACGCTTTTAAACGGTTTATTTGAGTAAATACACTCTGGGATACTAAAGACGGTTCAAGATCAATACGAAATGATTTTTAAGTAAAAATTATTTCATACAGGCTATAAAAGATATTCACATTGCTTTTGTGAAATAAAAATGGTTTATAGCCAATTTCGGGGTCCCCTAAAATCATGGACCCAAGGCCCGGGCCTTGTGGGCCTAGGTGATGATCAGGCTCTGGTACCAACTATCAAGTAATAACTCTAACTTTCAGAGAAGTAAACGATCACATTTCAACAGTGTGTATATTTTGTGGTAATATAGTGTGTATTACCACGAAAACCTACAACATAATATTCGGAGTTCTAAGAATGCGTGTTCCTTGAAATTTTGTCTAAACCTTGTGCTTTGTTTCGGCATTGTAAAGATGTTAATGGAATAAAAGTGTTTACTGAAAGGTAAAATTAAAGTGCAGACTTCAAATAATTAAAAATATTCCTTGATGGCTAAGCTACTTTAATGAATCTGAAAATGAAATTTAGAGAGTTAGGTGATATATTTACAACATGAATTATTTACAAAAGGAGGGCTTACATAACTGACTCCTTACATGGCGAAAATCCAGTTGTATCTAAGTCATGTCGAAATGGCTTCGTTTTCAGAACATCATCTATTACTCTCGGGCTCAGTTGTCTTTCTTAATCTTTAACAATGTTGCAATTTTTTTAGTCAATTTGTTTACATGCTAAAGGTAATTTGTTTACGTTCAATTTGTTTACGTGCTTTGTTATTAAATAGCTTGCAATCTATGTTTTTATATGTTGGTTCGTTTACAAGTAATGACTTACGGAATAACACTTAGAAGGGTGATTTAAGGCACTGCGGCTTATGGTATTTTTTTGACTTTTGTTTTAAGGTTTTTCACACTTTTTAGATTTTGGGTGTTATGCAATATGTCTCTATGTGCGCTGTCTCTATTGAAATTATAAGGATGAAACTCTGCCAATAGCTCTTTATGTCAGAAATTAAAGGATTTTTTTTTTGCTTATAGTGTAGATATGAAGCTATTCTGGTGATTAGTTTCCAAGTTGCACAGCAGTAGTGTACTTTGGTCAGTTCTGGCCGGAATTCGAGCATCGTTCCAAAATACGTGATATTTAAAAAAAAATAAGCTTCAAAAACAGCGCACCAAGTTTTTTTTTACCCTCGGTCCTGTCTTATAAATAAAACATTTTATTTTTTAATAAGGTGCATCAATGTTCCAAATCTTCCAGTATATTTATCTAGCATTGGGCGTGATTGGCTAATAATTACAACAAAGGCAGGCTTATAACGTTTCATATCGGGATTGACCAATAGCAAGCGTCTAAGCGATATTGGCCAGCGTTGTTGTGCAACTGGTGTTCTTGCCACCAATTTTTAATTTCATTCACCCTATATACGTAAGTATTGGATTCGGGTAAAAAAAAAAAAAAAAAAAAAAAAATCCTTTTTTTTTTTTTTTTTTTTTTTTTTTTTTGTATTTCAATTGGTTGTGAAACGTATTGAGTAAAAAAAAAGTAGCCTAGAGAAACTATCTGTGTGTCAGTGGTCAGCATAACTCCCTAACGTATTGCCCTACGATGTTAAATTTTTGCATACGAGTTTGTGGTGGTCATGGGACCTGTCATTAAGGATTTCGTTAAATTGCGCATGCGTTCAAGGTAGCTGTCATTGAAAATTTTATGTTTTCCAACAATTACCAAAAATCCTCCGGCTCTAACGCTTTTGATAAAAATTGCTGCGGCAGTGTCTTTGAAGTTGTTCTAAACATAACCACTTCTGAAATTCCTGTAGAAATGTGATAATGGCGTAATAAAGTTGAAAAACGAATGTCCTTAATACAGAGTTATCTCTTAAGAGCTCGCCCTCTTAGCAGTGTTTTTTAAATGTAAATATGAAAACGATAAATTACATCTATCCATGTCAAATTTAAATGCAGTGACCAGTAGTAAGTGTAATTGAAAGTTGTGCGATGTTCCACATCCCTAGTATTTATACAGTTTTTGATAAGCCAATTGATGGGTGAGACTTCCAACTCCGGTACGGATTCAGCGTTAAGAGTTGTTTACTGAAAATCATCTCTATGTTACGTCAACTATAAGCATTTAATATGTAACAGCAACAAAATATGTAAAATGTCATAGCAAAGTGGTATCATGGGCTACAAGAAGAATTGCATTGATTTCAAGGGTGGAAATTAGGCAAACCAAGTCACTTTCTTTCGTGAAAGGGGAGGGGGGGGGGATATTGTGGTGCCGATAAAAATTGCTTCTTCCTATATTGAACGAAATAGCTGAATATCCGTGCTTCGCTACGAAATTTTACCATGTGAAATATTTTAGTCAGCTGTGAGGCCCCGCGTTGCGGAAATCCGTCATTGGTATATAGGACCCAACTTTATGTGCTTCGCTCGCAGGAAGGTTCATCGCAATGCAAAATCGAGCTCGCTTCGCTCGCTGATAAACTCATTGACACATAAGCACAGGCTTACTTAATTTGTTGAAAGGTTCACTGCTATGCAAACATGAGCTCACTTTGTTCATTGCTGAGTAAGCATAAGGTCACTTTACACACTAAAAACTAATTGTTACGTAAAGGCTTAATATTAGAAGCTCCTCCCTTATAGAGAAACAGTAAAACAATTCTAAAATACAGCACCCCTTTAAGAATATTTTAACTCGTGATGTTTGTAAAAAGCAAAATTAGAGGGTCAAAACTTCTTATGTTGAAACTTTCAGAACTTACTTTTTAGAAGTTGCTTTTTGTAAAAATATTAATTAAAAATTCATTGAAATACAAATTAAAATATTACGTGTCAAAAGTCCAATTAGAAGGCCAAAACTACTTTTGTTGAAAATTTCAGAACTGTAGCCCAATTAGAACTCGTTTTGTAAAATATTTGTTAATTAATTAAAAAACAAATAAAATTTTAAAATTCTGCTTTTCAAAAGTCCAATTAGAAGGCCACAACTATACTTATATTGAAAATTTCAGAGCTGTATCTTTATTAGAAATCGTTTTATAAAATATATATTAATTTATTAAGAAAATTATTTAAATAAAAAATAAATAAAATTTAAAATTATGTTTTTCAAAAGTCCAATTAAAAGGCCAAAACTTCTGAAAGGAAAATTTCAGAGCTGTAGCCCTATTAGAAATCGTTTTGTAAAATATTTATTAATTAATTAAAAAAATTTAATTAAAGAAGAACTAAATAAAAATTTAAAATTATGTTTTTCAAAACTCCAGTTAGAAGGCTAAAACTACTTATGTTGAAAATTTCAGAACTGTTGCCCTATTAGAAGTAGTTTTGTAAAAAATTTGTTCATTAATTAAAAAAAATTAATTAAAAAATAACTAATTAAAATTTTAGCATTCAGTTTTTCAAAAGTTCAATTAGAAGGCTAGTGCTATTAGAAGGCATTATGTTGAAAATTTCAGAGAAGTATCTCTATTTGAAGTCCCTTTGTAAAAAATAAATTAATTAAAAAAGAACTAATTAAAATTTTAACATTTTGTTTGACATACATAAAATTGGAAAGCCAAACTTCTTATGCTGAAAATTTCAGAGCTCTACTCCAATTCTAAGTAGGTTTCTATAGATCCACAGACAGACAGCTTGTTTTATTATTATAGATTAGATTGTTTGTTTTTTAACACATGATGGGGAAGTTGAGATGTACGATGTTGTATTAGATTTTCAAGTAAATCAATCCGATATAAATGTAGGTATTGACATTGGCAAATACTGCTGTGCTACCTGGATTGACTGTAACGAAATAAAAATCTCTAAAGCGTCTCAGATTCATTTGATATCATGTGTGTAAGTAGATTTTTCAACTGCGTTTATAAATATTTAGGTTATTATTTCCGTAGATATTCTAGTATATTCAATGATAACTGAGAATGCAAGGTATAAAACTTTTTATGAGTAGCATCCTGCATGAATAGAAAATTTTAGTATCTCACTTATTCGCATTTTTCAAAACCAATATAAATTATCTATAACTTAAGAAATGATTATATTTTTCTCGGAAAACTTACTCATATGACACCCACGGAGTTGATAGTAACGTCGGCGACATTTATTTACATTGGTAACATTGAATATAACGTTGGCGACATTTATTTACATTGGAAACATTGAATATAACGTTGGCGATATTTATTTACATTGGTAACATTGAATATAACGTTGGCGACATTTATTTATATTGGTAATATTGAATATAACGTTGGTGACATTTATTTACATTGAAAACATTGAATATAACGTTGGCGACATTTATTTACATTGGTAACATTGAATATAACGTTGGCAACATTTATTTACATTGGCAACATTGAATATGACGTTGGCGTTGGCGATATTTATTTACATTGGTAACATTGAATATAACGTTGGCGACATTTATTTACATTGGTAACATTGAATATAACGTTGGCGACATTTATTTACATTGGCAACTTTGAATATAACGTTGGCGATATTTATTTACATTGGCAACATTGAATATAACGTTAGCGACATTTATTTACATTGGCAACATTGAATATAACGTTGGCGACATAGATAGTCACTAAATTTAATGAAGATTATGCGTGGAATCTCATAGGTAAATTACCATTGTCTACCTCGTGGGAGTGTTATTGTTCGTGTGTGAAATATTGTTACAATTTTTCACATTCTAAGCAAATGCATACATACAATTTGTAAAATACGAGTCTTATATTTTGAAAATTAAATTTCAAAGAGAATTTTTGAAGTTCAGACAAGAATGATTTAGATTTGAATCATGTTTTGAAAATCTGTAAATAAAAAGCAATTTTTTTTAATCATTTGTTGTAATTGGCCGCAAGCTGTAGTCATCGATGTAAACCCACTCTTGATTCTTTACTCCTTCCATTCTGGTATGCGAATTGTTCCTTTTTCTCAAATTAGGTTGATCTTCAGGATCTTCAGACTATTTGAAATTTTTGTGTGTGTATTTATAAATTCCCAATGATTATCTCATAACTAAAAACAAATTTATTTTGAAGATCAGATATATCTTTACAATTGTTGACAATACAATGTATTTTAAAAGAACCAGAAGAAACAATGTCTCAGAGAACAATTTCACTTACTCTATACTATGTCAACAGATCAAAAACAAGCCTCTTTCACCAAAAATATAGTCAAAGTGAACCAACTCATTCGTAGAATGTAACAATTAAGTGACTCAATAATACCAACTTACAATTTATTTATTCAGTTAAAGTTTTTTACTCGAGAAATACGCTTTAATTGGGTGAATTCCAACTGAGGCTAAACTTTTTCATTTACAAAAGATTGCTGTTGACTTCACCAATTGCCAGGATTAGGTAAAATGGTAAGTATACCGTTTCGAAACATGCATTTTCTCCTTTAAATAAAATGATTAAATTGTATAAAATGTAAAAATTGACTTATTAAGAGGACTTAGTAACCTTGAAATAAAAAAAATATTGATTTTGCAATTTTTATTTCATGTTGCGTTACGTTATTTTGCCTTTCTATTGATGTGTTTAGCTTCTACTCGTATTATAAGTATCTTATATTGTGTTTTAAAAAAATCAAACTACCAATTAATAACTAGACAACTTTTGTCTTTAACTGTGATTTTTTCTAAACGTGATATTTCAAACCGTGATATAACATACCTTCTCTAACTAACTAGTAGGGGTATAACCATTCATTTTTCTTTATGAAATTGTAGTACATGTAAGCTAAAAATTCCTGTTATTTGCGAATGTATTTTTTAAAATGTCAAAGTTTTGTAAAAAAAAAAAAAAAAGAAGACAAATAATGTAAGATTAATTAAAAAATAAAAAAAAAATAATAAAATTGGATGATACTTTTTACCAAGCTCTTTAACCTCAGTATCTTGCATAATATTTATTTAACCTGTAAAATATTTCAAACTCATTTGTTAAGAACGTTCCAAGAAAGTTTAATAAAAAATAGACAATTTAACATTTTGGGGACTGGGTTTCCACGATTTAACGAGAAATGCATAGCTCTGCTGAAAAGTGTATTCTTAGTTTTCCCAAATTTGTTACGTTATTTAGAATATTGGTAACTTTATTTTATTCTAAATACACGTAGGTTTAAATGATTATGATCAACAAAATTGCTTAGAGAAAACTAAGCTACAGTTAGAAAACATTATTATAAAAAGTTTATTGGGCAAAAAATATTTATCTTCAAAAATTTCCGTTGGTTTCAACTTTGTCGCTTTTAAACTTATACGCTTCCCTAACGTAGAAAGAAGCTTCTACAAAGGCTTTACCTCTTCAGCCGTCTGTCTCAAGGTCAACATTACCAGGAAAACTACAAATGCTACAGATGTGTGAGATATGCAAAATGAAAGGTCTTGCCGTGATTCGTTTCATAACTGAAATTCAATTGAAAATTCCAAACGCGAGTTGACTGTACCATAAATATAAAGTGGAAGTCATTGCATTTCATCATGAATGAACTGAAATCGCTAAAGACATGTGTCATATATCAATTTGAAGGTCTACATAAAATTAGTAGAACTACATAAAATTCCATTCAACTGAAATTGTTTTTACATTGTACCTGAACAATTCTGTTAAAGTAAAGTCCATGGGAAGTTCAACATTGGCTTCGAATAAAGATATTAGATAAGATCTTGGGTATCAGTGACTAGTTATCTCCCTAAGAATTTATCTATTGAAGAAGGTAGAATTCACATTTAAGAATAAGTCATCAAAGAAGTGTGAATTGCGATGGTACACTTATACACTTTCCTAATTGCATAGTTTGGATAATAAGTTTTAATTTTAAGGTCTAAAAGAGGCTTTTTCAGGATGCCATGATGAAGTGTATATTCTCTTTTCGAAAAATGGTGCTATTAATAAATTGCCCTTCTTCCCCTCAAAGGGAAGATATGATACATCTCAATTGACGAGCAATCATCTAAAACGTAATTATGACCTATAATTGTACACTATATTCATTCTGAATGATATATTTCACATAATAAAATTTCCTTTTGGGTGAATATCATGAAATGACTGCAAGAAGACATGAAGAAGAGCAATTTCTCTTTGAAAGAGGTTGACAATAAGATATCGCACCTCTTCATTACAAAAAGAAACCAGATTACCCAGATATAAATAAGTCACCATGGAGGAAGTGAATATAAATCATTATGAAACACTTTCCGAATCGCATATTTCGCGTAATAAGTTTTAATTTTTAGGTGGAATGGTAAAAGTGTCTTCCGGATGTCACGATGAAGTGCAATATCTATTTGGAAAATAGTGCTATTGAGAAATGTGCCTTCTTCACCTCAAAGGGAAGATATGATATAATTAAACTGAACAGCAATTATCTAAAATGTAAATATTAATAATTATTTTACTCTACATTAATTCCCAATGACATTTTTCACATATTAAATTTTTCTTTAAGGTGAAGATCATGATGCGATTGCGGGACCACACTAAGAAGTGCAATTCCTCTTTGATAAATGTATTAATGAGAAATTGCCGCTCTTCATCTCTAAAATAAGACACAATACACATCTTTGAATAAGTCATCATATAATAAGTGAGTATGAATCAGATGATACATTTATAGTTCTTCCCAATTGCATATTTCACATGATAAGTCTTAGTTTAGGTCAGCGTTCGCCTCTAATGTTTAGAGGCCGGCCGTATGACTTATGTTGGAGCTTACCACGGGCCGGATACACCAATATATGTATCTTTAATTTATTATCGATTTAACAATATATAGCATTTCTGAAAACTGAAGAAAAAAAGAGACATTTTTCTTATCTTAATAGAATTACAATAGATATTTGATTTTTTTCTCAAATAATTAAAAAAATAATAATTTTCATTATTAATATATCAAAAAAAAAAAAAAAAAATGAAGTGAATCTTTCGTCCAACGTGACAATACGAGTTGACCTAACTTTTAATAAAAGTATTTAAACTGTACTTCCAGGTTACCCTGTTTTGTCGATATCAATTATGAGATGACGGTCGAAATCGTTTAGTTTATTTTATGAAGGAGCCGCTATTTGTTGCAGTATTTGTTACAGCCCATATTCTTGTCAATCAATTATTCTTGAGGAAAAGAAAACTATCGTGCTGAAAGTTCGTTCATATAGTTTCTTCGGACACATAGTGAAGAAATCGGTTTTGCATAGTTTTTTCCTAATGGCGGGCCCTAGTTCTTACAATCACTGTCACTTGTTAGTCACTTGGCCACTACAAGGCCGGTAGAGATGGCCACTTTTGAAGGGCCATCCAGTGGGAGTGCTATTGTTGCCTCTAACTTACATCCATGTCTTACCCCGGATCCGAATCTAGACCCACCAGAGTGGTAGTCTGATACGCTAACCTTTATACTGAATGGGCTACTACTGTTCTGCTTATTTTATTATTGATTGTTTTCTTCTGTGCGGCCCGCAGAAAAATCTGCCGCCCGCGGGTCGCATAGTGGCCAACTCTGTTTTTGGTGAAAATTACGAAATGATTTCTGACTGCCATTAAGAAGTTCAATTCTAATATCAAGGTGGAAGTACAGCTTGAGTATATTTTGTGTGAAAATGCAACTTAGAGTACATTAAAACTCGTTTTCAATGTATTGGCACATTAATTGTATTAACAATGGTATGGCATTAAATGGGAAGAAGAAAGGGAAAGAGTAATAGCGTTCTTGAGATTCTTCTCCGAACAGAATAAACGTTTTATCGAGTTTCCGAACGTTTTCAAACCTTTCGGATGCTTCTTTAAAATTACTCCTAAGTGACTTAAACTATTTTCTTTCCCTGGTCTTCCTTTTTTCTTCTTAGATATACAATCAGAGAAAATCTAATTGTACAAAATACGTAGTTCCAATAGCATATTTTAAAATAATAAATATTTCTTTCAGGTGAATATCAAGAAGCGACGATGCCTCGTAAAAGTGCAATTTCTTTTTGAAAAATAACAGCAAAGTGAAATTGTACTTTTTTCTCGCAAAGAGAAGAAAGAAGAAGAAAAAAAAAAAAAAAAAAAAGTTGAAGACTAACTCCTCATTGAAAATGTAAGTATGACCATAATTTCCTTCTGATATTAATTTTAGAAAGCTTACCAGTAAATCACTGTACTTCTACAGTCGTTAAAATGAATATATATGAAAGATGAGATTTTCTGAGTTAAAATCTATCAGAAAATTGAATTAAAAAATAAGGAGTGGACTTCTCTCTCTTTCTTTATCTTCTTTAAAAAGCATAACGAAAATGTATTTTTGACTTTGTAAACAAGTTTATTTGTTAATGTTACAAATAAAAAAGCTTACTGAAAAATGAAGAACGTTAATACATAATATTTTTTTTTACGTAAATTACAAATAGGAGCAACTTAAGCTATTAAACCTACCAAAACGGGAATTTTTAGATTTTTAAGGTGATTTACCAATTTTACAAAGTACATTCTATTTTTAAAATTTAAATTTCAAAAGAATCTTTGTAAAAAGACTGCCCCTCCTAAAACATCATCTTGGATCACCACTTGGACTTTTAGCAAAAAAGGAGAAATCTTCAAGATATAGAGATGCTTTGTATTAAATGTTCTATTTCTGGGAATAATACAGATTTTTATGCAGTGGAATTATTTCTTTAAGAGCTTAGATAAAATTTGGAAAGCTTTTACTTTATTTTTTGAGAATCGTAAAGTATGAAATTGAAGATAGTAAATAAAGTGCAAGGAAAAAAATAAATAAATTAAATATTAAATTATACTTTATGCAAAATGTGTTACCATTTTTCTGACGCACATTTCTGATACTTGTATTTAAATAAAATAGAGAATATATATAGGAAATATAAAAACAATGAGAGTAATTTATTAACTTTGATTTATTTGATGTTATAAAGAACGAATCCTGTGAAAAGAATTTAATATTTTTTATAATACCAGGAATGGCTTCACATCACATGCTTAATTTTCTTTACAATTTAAAATGTTTTAGTTATCCAGATAGAAATCCTTTTTTATTGATTTAATTAGTTTTAACTATTAATACTTAATGAAGTTATTTTTGGACACCATTTAGTTTTCCCAGGTAGCATAGAAACATTAGATAATGTTAGTATAAAAGATTGGCCGATTCTGGCCTAAAGTCTATTATAGTTCCAAAATACACGATTTTAAAATAATACAAACATCTCAAAAACATCATAAAACACTGTTTTTGCCCTCCGTTCTTTTTTATAAATAAAATATTTCGATTTTAAAGCTGTGCATCATCATTAAAAAAATTCTAGTATATTTTATCCCGAATTAGCCGAGGTTGGCCAACATTTAGAGCAACGGTCGGTTTATAACGTTCCATATCGCGATGGACTAATGTAGAGTGATACTGGGCAGCGTTGTTGGGCTACTGGTGTTATGTATCTTAAAGAATAATGGGGCGAAATTTGGTTAAATGAGTTATTATTGAAATAATATCACTCATAAAATACATTTTAATATAAATCATTCATATGCATTGCCAATTTTAATGTCTAACTGAAAGCTCAGATCCAGTTTTCATAGTGTTTGACCACTACGAAGAAAACATCTATTCCGAACTATTGACTAATTTTTTTGTCCCCAAAATTTGATTGAACACATCGTCATCCTCTACGAGACAATCTGCCAAGTTTTACTTAGATTGGATGACCGCAAGTGGTTAATAATTCCTACGAAGATTTAATTTAATAGCGTGTTTAAAAGCGACCTTTTAGTGACAGTCAAAACTTGATAGAAAGCTTCGTCATAGACAACGAATCTATTTGTCAAATTTCAGATCGATAGGATGATGGCAAATTAGTTCTCCGAAGCTGTAATGTAGCATGTACCCCAAAACTTGATCGAATGCATTGTCATCGACAACAAATCTAACCGTCAAGTTTCCCCCTTCGATTGAATGATTGCATGTAGATTAAATAATTATACGAAGCGGTAATATAGTACAGTCAACTCGCGATAACTCGAAGTCTCATAAGTCGAATATTCGTTTATCTCGAAGTATTCATTAGGTCTCAAGAATATGCCTTGAATAGAAAATATCTACCGAGTGACTCTCCACAACTCGAGCTTTGGATAACTCGAAGAATTTGGCTAGTCCCTTGAACTTCGAGTTATAAAGAGTTGACTGTAGCTTGTGTAAAAGCGGCTTTGTAGTGAAAGTCCCAAAAAAACCTACCTCATAAGCAGCATTTTAATTGACATAGAGTGTATATTCCAAGATTCAGTTGGATGGGATAACCTCAAGTGGGTTAATTTGCCCTCCAAAGAAGCAATAGCAGTTTGTGTAAAAGCAGCCTTCGAGGGACGACATCCAAAATTTGATAGAAAGCATTCTCATCGACAACGAATATGTTTAAATTTATGATTTTTTTTCCCAGTCTGACTGGATGACGACTAGTGGGTTAATTAGGTGTCCGTGTCGGTATTATTGTAGCGTGAGTAAAATGTGCTTTATAGCGATAGCCCCTAAAACTTGATCAAAGACTGTTTACGACAATGAATCTGCCAAGATTCATCTGAATTGGATATTCGCAAGTGGTTTAATTAGTTTTCAGAAGGAGGCAATAGATGCTTGCGTAAAAGTGACTTCTAAGAGACAGCCCCCAAAACTTGATAGGGCGAATTGGGTGTTAAACGTCAAAATTATTGTTTAAAAATAGAAATTTCGAAAATGTATACTTGAACTTCTATTGAAGTTGTGGCGACCAGCACATGGAGCCTGCACAGACTGCCGCCAAGCCTGCACAGACTGCCTGCTTTTGTGTAGAACTTTTAGTAAGATTTAGTTAGATTTAGTAATTGTCTTTATGTAAATTTCTGTGCCAATCTCCTGTAACCATACCGTACGTTATATGTATTTAATATCCCTGTCTTTGCACAGATAGTGGCTGTATTAACTGCTTCCGTATACGAGCAGGATCACTTCCTTCAGGGAAGTCGTTGTTGTTTTCAAGTCATTTACCGTATTTTAATAAATTATGTTAAGTTTGAGGTACTAGTCTTTTTTAAGCTTTATATTTACACGATCAAATGTGACGTGCGGACAAAGTGTTAATTAATATCTCTTTTTATAAATTTTCTGTTTAAATGGATATTCAAAATCTTCTACTATATTCCTCTAAATTATGTAAATTTTTGTTTACTTTATTTTTAGTCTTCAAAAGCCATTCATGTGGACTTCTTTGCTTCTTGTCAGTAGCTCCCATGCATTTGAGTGGTTGCAATTAGATGTTTTTGTGTTCTTTCATAAATAATAAACAAATAAAACTGAGCTTTTTAAATGAAATATGGATTGTAACAAATATTAATCCATAACAAGATTAATTTATAAATTAGATAATCAAGAATAAAATATAAAGTAAATATTTAAAGTGACAGAAAGTTACAAATTACTAAATATTATAACTTGGGTTTAGTTAAAAGGCATTTCCTTCTAAAATAATTTGTAAAACTTTTTTTTATCTAAAAAATATCCATCACCAGGACTTATAAGATGAAAAAAAGAGATTAAAAATATTAAAATCAGAATGTAATCAGAAAAGTAGATTGGCAATTAAATACAATTTTTAATGTAAAAAAGTTTCATTATGGAAGCATTAGATAGATTGAGAGAGGCATAAAAAACTGCTTATTTTATAATAACCTCAAATACTTCGTTCGAAATTTATATTGACTCAATTTTTTCCGAACACTCAAAGCAATTAATTAAAACGCTTGAACTTCAATTAAATTTGGTAACAGCTTCGAAACGTCAGATTAATATCGATGTCTTATACTGGAAAAAAGTTAAACGGGCAAAATAGGAGTTACAAAATACTCATTGAGATAAAAAAAAAAAGTGGCTAAGTCGATAATGGGTGAAAAAGATAAAAAGGAAAAAAAAAAAAAAAAAAAAAAGATAGAGATTTTTTTTTTTTAACTTTTCTTTTTACTAATCCATGATCGGAAAAATGATCAACGCTCAGTCAATAAGAGAGCCAAAGTCTGTTAGACCGGTGGATGTGTAAACCGGAAAAAAAAAATCACTTGGGACAGGAAGGAAGTAATCCTATAGAGATTGTGATGGGATTTAATTTTTTGTTGGGGTTAAGAAGGTATCTCCAGACTTTTCGTAGAAAGTAAGACTTCCTTTTACTTGTAAGGCTGTAAAGAAAATTGCTCTTATTATTATAAATTTTTTATGTGTTTTGGTTCTGTTTTTTTCTTTCAAATTTATGTTAACACATTGTGGACAGGTCCGTGAATATTCAATTTCTAGGGAACATTACAAGGTCAAAGAGTGTCACCATAAGTTGTCCAAAGGGAAAGTGACAAATCTAGACATCACGTCCAACATGTATAAGTATACATAATTACATCTGTTGTTGGTATCAAAAAGTGTAAATCAGTTGGATTTGATATGATTGATTATTTTATACTTAAATTCTCACTTTAAAAGGAAAGATGTCGAGTTCAAATCTTTTTTTTTTTAATTTTTTTTTTTTTTTTTAAAATCCATTATATTAACTTGGATTTTGTGAGTTGGTGGTTGGCTTTGTATGTCGATGGCGGGTAAATCTGAGGATATTAACCCACTTGCCGTTATCCAATCAGGATGGCACTTGGTAAATAGATTTGATGTCGATGACAATGCAGTCTAACAAATTTGGGGGCTGTGACTGTCACTAAAAGGTCGATTCTACGAAATACTAATAAGTCACCTTGTCGTCATCCAATCACTCTGAAATAGCGTTTAACCGATCATTGAAGAAACTCTTTCCTGTTGCCAAAATTGTTTTAATAACAAACAAACAAACAAACAAACAAACAAACAAACAAACAAACAAACAAACAAACAAACAAACAAACAAACAAACAAACAAACAAACAAACAAACAAACAAACAAACAAACAAACAAACAAACAAACAAACAAACAAACAAACAAACAAACAAACAAACAAACAAACAAACAAACAAACACACACACACAAACAAACAAACAAACAAACAAACAGACAGACAGACAGACAAAGAAACAAACAAACAAACAAATAAATTGTTTTAATCAGAATAAATGGAAGATATTTGCATGTGAATGCATAACTTCACATTCATTGTAAATGAATAAATTTTGAAAAGTAGTTTACCGTATATTTTGTTGATAAGGATGCTTTTAATACTTAAAATTAGATGCAAACACCAAGCATACGCTGACAACAGAAACGGCTCTATGTTAAGGTCTCTGTCTACTACTCTGTCTACTGAATGCATGAAAAAAAAAAAGCTATTTTTTAAAATATTTTTTAAGAATACTGTTATGATTATTGATATAAAACTTGTTAGGGTTATTAAAAAAAAATAATAATAAAAAAAATAATAATAATATATATATATATATATATATATATATATATATATATATATATATATATATATATATATATATATATATATATATATATATATATATATATATATATATATATATATATATATATATATATAAGTGGTTACGTTATGAAACCACAATGTAAGTAACAGTGAGCACAAATGACATACCAAATTAAATTTTTTCTGCATAAAAAAAAACAATTGCACTTTTGTTTCAGGTCATGCAAAATCAAAATATTACATAGATTATTTATGGTATGTGCGAAGTGTGGTTTCGCTTTATAACCCATCTTCGAAAAGAAATAAAAATTTTAAGTAGTTTCTGTGTGGAAACACTGTGCTACAAAGGGTTAAAAGTATGAAAGAAACACAATGGCTACGCGAAGACACAACGAGAATGGCGTAAGTGGGTGTCCGACCTTAAAACCTTACGCACCCTGTAAGCGGTAGCAGGGGGGGAGGGAGATTTATAATGGGCAACCATTGAGTTTTATACTTAATTCGAAAGCTACTTATTTCTTACATTTAAAATATATTAAATTTATTATTGAAATTCCTTAACTGGGAAGTTTTCCCAGAAGTCGTATATGAGATGGGGCCTGGTCAATCTTGCTGCCACCACTTGTTAAATTTATATTTTTACAAGATTAAGGAGAGTTACTTTTTAAATCAAAGGTCAAATGCATTTCTCCACGTTTCGGAACATCCTGATTTAAAAAAAGTGATCTAGAAAAAATGTCAGTCTGTCTGTACGTGGTTAGCATATCTCCCGAACAAGTTGATCTACAGTGTTCAAATTTGGTGTAAGAGTTGGTGATGGTCCAAGGACCTACCTTTATGGTTTTCTTCAAAATCGTGCTTGCGCATAGGGTAGCTGCCAATGAAAAAATCATGTTTTTCTGTAATTGCTAAAAAACGGCTCTAACGATTTTGTTCAAAATCGCTGTGCGTCTTAAAGTGTTCTAAACATCTCCCTCGAAATTCCCGTAAAAATGCTTTAATGGCGTAAAAAGTTGAAAAAAGAATGCCTTTAACACATAGTTCTCTTTGCTTAGATTAGAACATAGATTATGAACGATCGTTTTTTCTCCTCTTCTAAGTTTTACTTATAAGAAAAGGTAATATAAGAATGATTGAAAAGTATATTGCCAAAATATCCATTTTGGTTTTTAAAGTCCCATATTACAATTATCGCAAAAAATATTGCCAAACTAACTATTTTTTCTAAACGAATGATGGAAATAAAAAAAATCTGTAATTGGCACAAATCCACATTAGTAATATAGTGTAATTGAAAGTTGTGCAGTGTTCTACACACTTAGTTAATTTTGTTGTGTTTGGTGCTAAATGAAAATAACAAAAGAGATTAAAAAAAAAACATACAAAGTTTGTTGCTTGGTATGAATAGGTAACTATAAAGCAAAGAATACACGAAAAATAAACATCGATAGCCATATCTTGTGTCATAAAAAGTAAACACAAATAATTCAATTTAAGAGCATTTCATTTATGATTATTTTCTAATATTTATAAATATTTTATTTGGACTTTTATAAGAGGATATGTTTTGAAATAGAATAAATAATCCATTTTTGCAACAAGAGAAGGCCGTTCAGAGCATTTAAACGTCTTTAATTAATTTCAAGGATATGTTTAATTTTCTGTCCAAAATATAATAAGATAATTTTTGTATGAAACAAGAAGTAATCTCAAAAATACTTTTCTACTATACAAATATGTTTTTTTTTTTAAAAAGCAGTAAATAATAAGAACATTTGCGGTTGTTAAATGGAATTAATTAGTTTTTAAAGTACTCTTGAGCATACAAAAACGATAATTTAGGTTTGTATTCTATACAAAAAATTAAATATTTCTTGAAAACGTGATTATAAATATTCAATGTAATCCCCGAAGAACTTATTTTTGATAAAAAAATTATAGCTAATAAGTGTAGACGACTAATTTTTTTCATACTTTAAATATTCTAAATACGATGAAATTTTAATTATCCTATTACTATTCATTAGTTTCCATTTAGAAAATTAAGTTGGAATGTGACAGTCATTGTCACTGAACGGTCACTTTTACACACATTTCTACTGTGGTACATCTAATCATAACTTGAGTTATTTCTCTCAGGTATTCTACATGGGTGGGTATTATAAATACTTACCAATGGCTTTAGTTTTTTGCGAAATTAACTGTTAATTTGTAGTAGAGGAACCTAACTTGTATTTTGGCAACGTTTGATGAATGAAATTTCCATTTGTAAGTGTTTACTTAGGTTTAACCTAAAGTTTTATTTAGTTGTAACATTTTTAATTCTCCTTTTATGGGGAAAAAAAAAAAAAAAAAAGGTAACGTTATTTGTGCGTTGTTTCGTGCTTAAGTCCGGCGTAACGAATATTATTGTTATTTTATATTGTTATTTGTTATTTTGAGCTTCTCCAATATCCAATTTTAGTTAAATTAAAAAAATAATAATAATAACTCTTCTGTTTTTTTCGGTGTTATTTAGGTTCTTTTCCATATAAAAATCTTTATGTTAATTTTTTCAAATGAGAATAATATATATATATATATATATATATATATATATATATATATATTAATTTAATTGATTCCATTCGTATAAATTTAAATAGAGGTTGGTTTTGTAGTATATAATTTTCAACTTTGAAGGTTGGGTTCAGAAATGAACTTAGTAAAAAGCCCCCCCCCCCCCCAGATTTAAAATATCATTCATTCTAAAGTGATGTTGTAAAGTTTGTGTAATAGAGGAGAAAGTTTAAACTTTTAATTTGTGCAATGGTACGACTAAAATGAATAAATTATAGAAAAAATTATTTCACATTAATTAGTAAAAAGCAGATTTAAAATATTATGCATACTGAAGAGATGTTGTAAATTTTGTGTAATAGAGGTGAAAGTTTAAACTTTTAATTCGTGTAATGGTACGACTAAAATAATAAACTATAGAAAAAATTGTTTCACATTAATTTATTTAAAATTTTTGAACTTTTTTATTGATGCATAATATGCTATTGATGCATTTTATTGTGAAATGAAACATTTGAGAAGTTCAAATTTCTGAGTTATCGATTTAAGGGGGCGTTGATATTGGAATATGCTACAAACAGTACAATTACAATATTGTGAGGAAAATACATTAAGAAATCACAGTACATATGGGATTGAAAATAAACTTTTTAAAAACAGTAATTATTTCACAATTTTTTAGTGTGACACCATACACATTTTTGTAAAACAGAATGCATATAACTAAACTAAAAAGTGTATGTTTTGTATTATTTGAATTTTATCGAAAGTTATTATTATAAAGTAAAAGTAGTAGTTTCCAACTCTTGAATGGCATCAATAATCAAGAGTCGCGAGTGACAAAGAACCGAAGGATTGTGATTTGTTTTTAGCAGAGTAATATGTACAAGCGATGGCTGCGGTCACGCTAGTGGAAACATCTCCTTTAATGATTTAAATAAAAACGTTATTAATACGTCAATTGATTCCTGTGTGGCTTGGTGGCTCTTCTCACATAAAATAAAAGTAAATGTTAAAATAAATTTCCATTTTTTGGAATGAACGCGGTTACAGGTTTTTCAAATATTTCAAAATAGATTGTATGAATTTATTTTAATCTAATGTAGCTTCAACATATTTTAACAGTGTATTTATACAAGTGGAATTTGTTGCGAATAAATGTCAAATACATCGATTAATATTTGCATTTATGTTTACAAATTATGAGTTTTTTTTATGGATTTTTCCAGGAATATATTCATATGTAAAATGACAAGTCAACCATTTTTTAAAATAACCTGCTCTCGTATCTCCAATACCTATCTAGAATACCATCATAAAAATGTATGGGCTTCTTTAGTCGTTCTCTTCTGAAATAACCCATTCAAAGATAACTAGGGGAAAGCCAGAAGACATTCCCAAAATACGTCTCCCATTCTACAAACGAATATTCCATCCTATCTGCAAATTTCTCTCGTAAAAATTGACGCACGAATTTCGCTGAAAAATCAAAAGGACTCGATGAATGCAAAGGACACTTTTGACGGGAACATCAAGAAAAGTTTGCAGTCAAATGGCGACTGATTCAAAGAGATATATATTTTACCTTACAGAACCGTTTCTGTGATAGATGAAAAGCCGTGATGTTATCAAAATCTCTTGAACGCAAAATATAGCTAGAGTTGTTTCAAGTGGGTAAGAACGTCTTCTGGTGTCGAGTCTTTTACCATTTTTTTGCATGTTATTCTAAGAGGATTGAAAAGGAACCAAGATCTATAAAGAAGCAAAGGAACGTACTCTGTACTAGGTTTTCTAGTATATGTTATTTTTTGTGAGTTTTGATTTTATTTTATACTCAATGTTGACTGCATACGAGACCGTCGCATCTTCCATGAAACCAAGAAACATCGCCAGAGATATACTCTGATCTTGCATGTTTTTCTTGTAAAGCAGTCAGTGTTGGAGATGAAATGTTATTTTTATCTAAACAGATATATTTTTAGCAGCGGAAATCCAAATTTCTTTTGTGACGTTTCGATAGTACTTGGAATGGTAAAAGGTAGAACTTTTGTTCATTCAGCATCGTTCACTGATGAACCTTACAGATTAGATAAACTAAAAACATCCAATCATATTTTTTTTAAGATTTAATGCAATTTTATTTTAAAATTTATTTCTGGAATATAAACTATCATTCTGAAATCAGGAACTAATTGTTTTTAAAAGTTTCAATTTTATAATAATAAATTAAAATCATGACTGTTTGTCAAGAATATAATGAAGAATGCTGCAATTCAGTTATAGTCTAAGAGCCCATGGCCGGCTACCTGTATGTATTTGACCAGACCTGAGTTTTTGTACGTTAAGGCCCCTATACCTACCATACATAAGTAGGAGACTCACTAAGCTCAAAGTGGTGGACGCGTCGAGCGCTCAGGTAAGACAGGTATCGATTTTTGACTAATTTTAAATCCATTTGACCACGTCTGCCGTTTTAAAATTTGAAAATATATTATTATTACTACCGGAAAATAAGAATGGCAGACCATTATCGCGCATTTTACTTTGTGGCAGACAATTTTGAAAATGCTAAAAAAAAAATTATTTTGAAAGTATTTGACCAGATCTGCCATTGATATATTTTATTTATTATAGTCTTAAAAACTTATATTGAACACGGCAGACGTCTACATTGCGTACACACATCAACAAATAATAAAATCTTAGCTACTATCCGGCCAGATGTATATGTATTCCGTTCGCTGTTTTACATCAATGCAATTTACTTTATCACTGTATTTAGAGAAATTAAATTTTTTTCGTATTCTATATACTAAACTTCATTAGTTAGATGAGAATTAATTAATATTAATCGCAGTTAAGTACGAAATTAATTGTTGTGGAGTATCATCTGTCATTATTTTACTGTTAAAACCAGTCCACTTAGGAGTATTTAACAACCTAAAAGCATGACTTAGCATCCAAATATTGTCAATTCGATCGTAAAGACTCTTATGCACAATTATATTAACTTCTTCCTCACTTTGAATTTCAATATTGCTAGTTTTTTTGAGTTTTTTTAGCACACTGTGGCAACTCATACTGTATTGTTTCAAAAGATCGTCTTCTACGTTTATTTTTTTAATAACTCCAGGTTCTTCTTCTATTTCTTCTACATTTTCATTTTCGATGTTTTGATATATGATTCCAACTGTATCATGGAGAGTGTCTTTTCCATTCTTGGTCTCAACAAATCGGTCATAATTATCAAATGCCATACCTGTCGAAAGATTTTCATTTCTATTAATTGCCTCTGGACATATTCCGGTGCGTAAAACTGATGAAAACGTTGCTTCTGTTTCAAGCTCTTCGATAGCGCTGTAACTGATACAATGACCGTAACGATTTATTATATCGATTACCTTCCGACTGCTTGTAAGACTTTTTAATGTCATGCCTAAGCAGATGTGTTTCGAAGTCTTAATGTTGCCATTGTGACTCATGTAAATTACGTCCTGTGACAGAGATTTCACGTGACGTTGAAAACTGTCACAATTCCGGAGTTTACGACTATAACCTCCAAGAATTGATGAAAAAAACTCGGAAACCATTGGTGGTGTTGAACATTCACCGTTGATTAGTCGTTGACTAGTTATATAATCAGGTAATTTCTTTTTTTGTATACCCAGAATCTCCTCTCTCAAAATGGCGGCGGCTGCTTGCAAAGTGTCTTGGTCTTTCAAGTGCGCAAATAACGATTCATCAATAGTTGAAATGCCTCTAGGGGCAACAACTTTTTTTTTATTAGATATCAAAATTTGGATTCTATCATTAAATTTTCTGTGAATTTTTTCTTCTAAATAGTGTGTTGTGAATATTGATGTACTGTCCGAGCCATCACTCAATTCTTTAAACATATCGAGATACTCATTATGTAAGTATGTTAAAAAATAACAACGTCCTCGTTTTATTACATTTTCTTCAATTAAATTGCATATTTCTTTATAAACAGTATCATGTATTTCTCGAGAGATATGCCACGAAGTACGGACAGGACTTTTTATTAATGATCTTTTTCGATTTCTAAAATTTTGCCGGCAAACATCATGATAATAAATGTTACAAGAGAGAACACTTTGTATTTTTGTCAAAGTTTCGTTGTAAATTTCAGTATCTGGCTTAAAGTTTGATAAAATACTTTTTTCAAATTGATCTTTTTCTGAAGTTCGTAATGGCTCATTCTTAGACCGATTTTGTTTCTTTTTTTCACTACAAAAAAAACACAAATTCAGGTTGGCTGCAGCCACGGTATCAGAAGTCTGAGTATTCGATAATTCTGCTGAATCTTCAGATAGTCCTTCCTTCAACGGCTGATGTACTTCAGCCTCGATATCTTTTTCCATGTCATCATGTGTCTCAGGAACGTTCACATCTTCTATAAGGGAATCATTCATCATTGTTTCATCAACTATTGTGCTACTAGCTGATGTCGATGGTTGTTCAATTGAAGGCAAAGAAATACTAGACTGCGATGAAAATTTTTTCGTGTATCTGTAGAATTTTTTTTTTCCAGCGCTGTAAACGTCTTGTAACAACTACTATGATAAGCACAATCAAAAATTTCGTCTGGTAGAATAATTTCTTTATATTTTAATTTATGAAGTTTCCGTAACCTTAAAATCTTTCGACATTTTGCCATTATCTCTTCCGAAAATATAAGTAATTTCTCAGTTTTTACATTGGCACAAAAAACACGCTTCACTTTTTCTTTATCAATCGACATAATGTCAGATATATATGATAAATAATAGACAAATGAAGAAAATAAAATAAAGCAGCACTATGTATTTTATAAAATTCACGAAACACGAGGTATCTGTATGAACGTTCACAAATATACTGAAAACATCAGGCAATAGCCGTTACGTTGGGGTTGTTACAAGGCCCTTCCAGGTATAAACCCTCCATTATTCGAATGCTAGTAATATAACTGTAAGAGAACATACTATAGGTTAGAATGAGTACAATAGTAATACATAGGAAAAAGAAGAGAGATAGCTGTATAAAATCTGTGCCAACCATCTGGCCGGATAGTAGATAAGATTTTATTATTTGTTGATGTGTGTACGCAATGTAGACGTCTGCCGTGTTCAATATAAGTTTTTAAGACTATAATAAATAAAATATATCAATGGCAGATCTGGTCAAATACTTTCAAATTTTTTTTTTTTTTTAGCATTTTCAAAATTGTCTGCCACAAAGTAAAATGCGCGATAATGGTCTGCCATTCTTATTTTCCGATAGTAATAATAATATATTTTCAAATTTTAAAACGGCAGACGTGGTCAAATGGATTTAAAATTAGTCAAAAATCGATACCTGTCTTACCTGAGCGCTCGACGCGTCCACCACTTTGAGCTTAGTGAGTCCCCTACTTATGTATGGTAGGTATAGGGGCCTTAACGTACAAAAACTCAGGTCTGGTCAAATACATACAGGTAGCCGGCCATGGGCTCTTAGACTATTAGTTAAACTACAAATGATTTTGAATTATTTTAATTTTAAGAAGTTATAAGATCCATGCGTAATCGTATTGTAAAACAGAAGCTAGACTACAGGGCGCAACATGACATTTGTAATAAACTTGAAAGCGATTTAAAGGTACTTTAGAAACTGTGAAGGTAGCATAGCATCTTCGAATACAATTGTTTGACAATTACGATAAATACATTCAATGATATGTCTTTAATGTACCTTGTTCCATTTAAGAAGTATGTTGAGTTTAGTTACCATTGAAGAAAATGACTAACAACAAATGTGCTATAATTATATACTCAAGAAATATTTGTTATCTACATTCAAATTAGTATCATTACTCAAATGATATATTGATGATTGGTTGGTTTTTATGCTTAATGACCCATTTTTGTGCACAATAACAGGCAATTAGGCCAGAAACCACTACCACCAACAAGCATCCTTGCCTAACTCCAGGATTCCAACCCGGCACCTATGGCATGCAGGCCGGAGCTGTAACCTCACAGCTGTCAGATAGGCAATTTCTCAAACCGACAAATTCTATAATTTTATAAAAATGATGTTTAAAAAGAACATTTTATTTAACACGTATATTTATTAGTTTTTACGGTATGCCAATAAATGATTACAAATTTCTAAAGAAATTACTATAATTTTATTATTGCAGAATGGATCGTATTTGACTTTTTATACAGAGTATTACAAAAATAACAGGATATTAAAAAATGTACAACTTACGAATATTTTCGAGTAGAAAGAGGTATTAACAGAATCGCTTAGATTTTTTTTTTTTTAATGCTGAGTAAAAAAAAAATAGTAATTTTTTTTATCAACCGATTACGACTTATTTCGAAACCTTAATGATTCACAGACGCATATTATTTAAATAATAATTAAAAGTGATTTACAGATCTGTGCAGCATTACCTGTTATTTCATTTACTGGGGAAAAATCTAATTTTTTTTCAAAGTATTTTTCTATATTTTCGTACTCACAAAACGTTTACGAATTATCGAATTTTTAAAATTTCGGTTATTTTTGTGCAACCCTAGTGAAAAATATACAACAGTTCCTAATTCATTTGAATGAGTTAAAAGTGAGTTGAGTAATGTTTGAGCCTTTTTCAAGTGAGTGCACATACATTAGTCTCGTTTGTTAGATGCAAATACTATGAGGGAAAAAACAACAACTATTGCTCTAGAATGTACGGTGTTTTCAATTTGCATAAAAATAAGCGAAGCCATTAATAAACTAGTTTAGTTCTTGAAGAGAATATATTGATAAGCAATGCGTTTTTATTCTACTTCTTCTTACTTGACATTAGAATAAGTTAAATTTAAAGATTTTTGTCTTTTGTATTTTTATAATATGTTTTATGTTTTAATATTGAATCAAGATTATTCTGATCACCTCCCTAACGTAACTAAACCTGATTTCTCAGCAGCCCCATTGAAGCATCAGATGCCGCTGAATTAAAACATTCCACTAATTCAAAATCCTAATACTAGTTGAGTACTTAAGTATTATTACGTCTACTGTGCTGAGACAAAAAGTTTGGCAAGCGAATTTCCTTAGTCTGTCGAAACGTTCAGGTGTCCTGTCCAGCTGAGTAATTACTCTGAAAGACTCCAATGATGATCCGAAGGTCGACCTTTTTGCTGTCAACAAAAAGTTTGTCATCGGTCGACGGGATAATACGTAATTATCCATTTTTTGATTTTTTTTTCTAAACACAATTTTTTTTGTTTAAATTCCAGTTTGTAATAGAAGTTAGTGGGGGTTTAGAATACACGTTAAACTGTTGCCCAGTTTTGTTATACCAACTTTCTTGGTTAGTTGTTTTCAGATTATCTGGCACCGTCAGCAACACGAGGGCTAAATGCGCCGAAACATTCGTCATTTAACAAGCCAGCATACATTTACAAACACCCATGCCTTACACGGGACTCGAACCCGCAACCTCGCGGTGTAGAAGCTAGCACGTTAATCACTATACCGTTTGGTCGGCTATACCAACTTTCTATTTCTACTTATATCTATCCAATCAAAGGTTTTGGGCTTTAGTTATTGAATGTCTTTTTATTTTTAAAGTTATCTAAATTCACATATTTATACTGTAATATTTTCATTAAATTTGTATAAATTGAACTTCGTTTCCAAACCCTAAAACTTCAATTGAACACACACCCACTTATAATAACACTACGTTCAATAAAGATTATTTTACGAAACATAATTCTATTTCTTTCTATAATTCTATTTCTTTCTATAATTCTATTTCTTTCTATAATTCTATTTCTTTTTATAATTCTATTTTTGATGCTATTTAAAATAAGACTGGATATTAAATTGAATTTCGAAAGCCATAAATTTAATATTTCGAGAAAATAGTTTAAGTGCTACATGAACAGAATTTGCCAAAGAATAAATACATTGTTGCTATCACATGTTAGAACTTCATAGTTAAGTTTTGACCGTCATAAACACCTATCAATATACTAAATTTTAAAAAATTACATTTATTTATTGGCACTGTTTTTTATAGATCTTTTTTTAACTTAAAAAGTTTCTTTTTCTACTTTCAGACTTCTGCTAAGAATCATTTTATTGAGAGGCAAATAAAATGCAGGAAATTCTTAAGAAATAAAAATTTGTTTGTGCTTACGTTTAAACATTAGAAAGCACTTAAGAATTCTTTTCAGTTTCTGATAAATTCCCATGAAATATTCATGTATGTAATTCTTCCCCAACTCCTTATGTTCTTGTTCTATTAATTTGAAAGTTTTACATTGAAACATAATATTAATTATAAATATAATTCATATCAACATAAATTTTTCCAAAATATAAACTTCAATTTATGAAATAATAGTGCTTCTTTTATGCATAAATCGAAATTAAAATCAATAAATAAAAATTTTTGAATGATAAACTTGTCCAATAGCATTTCAATAGCTCTTATCAAAGTGGTTGCTAAAGCTATTTATTTAATTTATAACAGACTTATTTGATTAAAAAGATGCCTGAAATGTACAGAAAGAATATATGGACCAGGTAACATAACTATGCATTTGAGTATTTACAATGGAAGGTATAACTAAGAAGTTCTAACAACAAAACCGAACTGTTATCAATCACTAAACATTACTCAAATACTCATGTTATTAGATAGACAACAACTTTCATATCAGAACCGAATTATCTTTACCCTAGATGGTATCTAGAGTAATCTAATCTAAAATGGTGTTAATTTTTTTAAAAGAATTATTATACTTTATTCATATCTTCCTTTGTCCAAATTTTTTTTACCTTCAAATACTTCACATTAGTGAAATTGGAATCCATATAATGTTCAAATACTTCACATTGGTGAAATTGGAATCCATATAATGTTCAAATACTTCACATTGGGGAAATTGGAATCCATATAATGTTCAAATACTTCACATTGGGGAAATTGGAATCCATATAATGTTCAAATACTTCACATTGGCGAAATTGGAATCCATATAATGTTCAAATACTTCACATTGGCGAAATTGGAATCCATATAATGTTCAAATACTTCACATTGGTGAAATTGGAATCCATATAATGTTCAAATACTTCACATTGGTGAAATTGGAATCCATATAATGTTCAAATACTTCACATTGGTGAAATTGGAATCCATATAATGTTCAAATACTTCACATTGGTGAAATTGGAATCCATATAATGTTCAAATACTTCACATTGGTGAAATTGGAATCCATATAATGTTCAAATACTTCACATTGGGGAAATTGGAATCCATATAATGTTCAAATACTTCACATTGGGGAAATTGGAATCCATATAATGTTCAAATACTTCACATTGGTGAAATTGGAATCCATATAATGTTCAAATACTTCACATTGGTGAAATTGGAATCCATATAATGTTCAAATACTTCACATTGGTGAAATTGGAATCCATATAATGTTCAAATACTTCACATTGGGGAAATTGGAATCCATATAATGTTCAAATACTTCACATTGGGGAAATTGGAATCCATATAATGTTCAAATACTTCACATTGGGGAAATTGGAATCTATATAATGTTCAAATACTTCACATTGGTGAAATTGAAATCCATATAATGTTCAAATACTTCACATTGGGGAAATTGGAATCCATATAATGTTCAAATACTTCACATTGGTGAAATTGGAATCCATATAATGTTCAAATACTTCACATTGGTGAAATTGGAATCCATATAATGTTCAAATACTTCACATTGGTGAAATTGGAATCCATATAAATGTTAAACAGTTCTGCAAAAGTGAGTCATGGAGAGTTGTAGTTAACTGTTAACTTATTTTTACAGGTATGTTCCATGCTATTTGGCTGTTCATTTCAAAAGCGACTTCATTCAAATTATTTTTTCTATAACTTAAGTTTTTTATATATATATATATATATATATATATATATATATATATATATATATATATATATATATATATATATATATATATATATATATATATATATATATATATATATATATATATATATATATATATATATAAAAAGGCATTGATTGCCTACAAAAGTACAAAAGTTTCAAAATTACTATAAATGTTATTTATTTGTAATATTTATTTAAAATACAAAATTATGCTAAAGAACTTTTCTTTTTCTTTCAATAAGCTTATGTCGCATACTAAGTCTTTAAAAGGTGTTATAGCCTAATTCCAAGTATATTTTTATAATGTAACCTTTCTTGTTTTCCAATAAAGCTTTTTTACAATACCTTTAAAGTCTCTATATCATTACTCTTGTTTAAGTCGAATAACTTCTTGAGCTATTAATAATTGACCAAAATAGTGGAAAAATATTGGTTCATTGGTTATTTTTTTATAAAGGGGAGTCAGTACCTTTTACACACGTAACGTTAACTTGCCCATTTTTGATGAACCTTTTCTTGGAAATTCCTTCATAAATGAGATGAAATTTTTTGGTTTAGGTTAAAAAAATCTTATACAAGATATTGAGGTAAAAGGTAGGTAAAAAACATCAGAATATTTTTTGTTAGATTTTGTTTCACTTTAAATGTTTTTTTGGAAGAAAACCGTTCTCTTTTTAAAAGGATTTAGTAATTCAAAATAATTATGAAAGTAACTTACATTTTTTAACCGTTGTTTAATCTATAGGTTATATACTACAATTTCATAGAAAAGTTAATGGCATATCTCTACTAGTTAGGTAGAAAAAGTACATTAAAATTTGAAATATCACATTTTGAGGAAATCAAAGTTGAAGGTAGAATTCTTATACAGTTAATAATTGATTGTTTCCTCTTTTTAGAGCAAAATACAATATATATTTAATTTGAGTAGAAATTAAAATTATATATTAATGAAAAAAAAAAAAAAAAAAAAAAAAAAAAACTTGAATTAAAATTTCCAAAATTGATTGTTTTTTATTTTGAGGGTACTGAATTATCAGTTATTATACATATAAAACATTTTACTATAAGAATAAAAATTTAGCACCATAAATCTGCGTAATTAATACTTGTACTAGTAAAATATTTGAAAGAAAACTTATCTTTTTTGCGATTAGATGTACTATCATATCAATATCACATAAACGATAAACGTAAATTGTTCTACGTTGGAACAAATTACATTGGAGTGAGAACTGATATCCAAAGAAATTCCCTTGTGGCAGGTCAAACAAGCTTTGGAAAACATGTAAATTTAGACTAAAATAAAAGTTTTAGAGTGAATAAAAACAACTAATGAATATGCATGAAATCCAAACATCACATCCTAAAATCCATAACAAATGTGATACAACACATAACGGATTACTCGTTATCCATCCCATACATAAAAAATTACCTGATGTTGCTAAATGACGAACTAGCAATATTTTTTTTTACTTCCGGTATTCTTTGTTGCCAGATAAATCTCCTAACATCCATCTAATGATACCCGGGGATGAACGAACCCACTTAGCGCTCAAACAGAAAATTAATCAGGTGCCATGAAAAAAAAAAAAAAAAAAAAAAAAAAAAAAAAAAAATGGCGCAAGCAGTCTATTCGAAAAATACTACCTAGCGTCATGGAGGCTGATAAACTGAGGGATGATTAATGTAGTCCGAAAATATCTAGAGCTACTTTTTCTTTCTATCCTAACGAAGTGTTTCATTACTGTCCAGTTTAAAAATTAACTAACCTTCGGAAGCGTTGGGAAGATTTTAAATATTTGCCGCCATGGCTACACGTCATAAAAACGTCCGTTGTAAGAACAATGATGATTTTTATTGGACTTGTTTAATGGATTAGTTGATATGTGTTCGGTCGTAGTTATTTATTTATTGTAATTTATCGTTTCTAAATTCATATTTTCTATCTTGATGTTTTGCTTAAAAAGTAAGTTTCTAACTTTATGGTTGCAATAGGAAACGAAACCATGATGTGTTGCCCTTCTATTGTTTATATTATAAAAAATGAGAAAAATTTGTTTTATAAGGTTCTTTGAAACTTATTTTGGTAACTGCAGTTGAGTTTTACATTGTTGATGTTGATTTGTTCTAGACGCTGATAACAAATAAACTTCTAAAGCATTTTTCAGAAGTATTTTAATGCGGTTTTAAAAATGTTCTAAAGTTTTAATGAAGGTATTAATTTTTTTATAAATTTAATTTAGCTCAATTTCACTCAAAAAAATATTCAGTGAGACAAATTAAGCAATTTTAATATTAATTATATTATAAGTAAAATTAAATTGGTTCCTTAAAGAATTTGTTAAACTATCTTATGAATATGAGATTTTTTAATTGTTGTCATACTTTTTGACATAATTAAAGGATACAGAAACTTTTTTTTATACTTGGAATCGAAAACTTTTTTTACGAATTTTTCCGCTGAGGCAATGATGGTACAGTTTTCATGGTATAAAAATATTTATTCTCTCTTCAGAATACTCACAAAATTTATTCACAGGCAACAGTTTAATTACTCTCAAGCTTCAACACAAGCTTCAACAAAAATAACTTCGAATTCAGCGATTATACAAGCTCACTCCAATAGGTAAACAAAGCGATCAGCTTTCAACGAAATCCGAAGTCAATCTGAAAACTTTCCCGTTCTCCAGTCTTTTATATACAAGCGCGTGAGACATTCTCGAAATTTCCAGCCAATTCATAGAAAAGAAATATCTCGAAACTTCTCGATTGCTTTAGGTGTTGCCACCTTTTTCTAACTTGTATAATCGCTATTAATTAATAAATAAAATAAGATAAAAATAAATTACAATAGAATTTTGAAATAATACGTCACTATTTACAATATATACAGACAATTTGTGCAACATTTCCCCCTTCTTAAAGACTGCGCGTCCCGGGCAGTGAAGTCCTTAAGAGGAAAGGCAATTCAATCACTTCTACTATAATATGGGGCTAGTCTATTGTTATTTACAACTCTAGGTTTACAGGAGGGTGTCCGTTGAATCCTTACCACGACGTCGTTGATCTTCTTAAGGACCACATACGGCCCTTCCCAGTTCGTCTGGAGCTTAGGGGAGAGTCCTTTCCGACGTTTAGGATTCCATAACCACACCTTGTCACCTTCCAGGAATGAACGTTCCGTGGCCTTGGCATCGTAGCGGACCTTCATGCGCTCTGTCATGATGTTGATTCTTTCTCTGGCGAACCGATGTACGGCTTCCAAACGTGCCTGCAGATCATCTAGATACTGGACAGGCGAGGAAGGAGTGTCCGGTGGTTGTCCAAAGAGGAGGTTGCTCGGGAGCCTAAGGTCTCTTCCAAACATCGTTAGAGATGGAGAAAATCCGGTGGTCTCGTGAGTTGCACTCCCGTATGCCAACAGAAGCGGTGAAAGTTTCTGATCCCCATCTTGCTGGTTATATGATTTTGAGATTGCGTCCGAATCATCCGCGGGTGCAGCTGATAGATCCCGGGACCTCCGTTCGATGCTTGTAACAGGAGTACGGATGTCGATTCCCTCGTCACTAACTTTGTCCATTTCCACATGAACCACTTCCTGGGAGGGTTTCATCAACATCGCTTTCTTCGGTTCTCTCTCCGAGGCTGGAGAGGTACTTTCCATAGATGTGGACTCTTCAGCATTCTCTATGACATTGTCTTCATGAGCTACAATCCGATATACGCACAGCTCTTTCATGTCTAGATCGTGCAAAGGAACTTCGCCTCTCCATGTTTGCAGCTGGCTTTTCTCAAAATTCAGCGTAATTAAATTTTTCTTCAAAAAGTCTAGTCCGAGAATGCACGGATCTACAATTTCGGCAACATAAACGGTGTGCTTGTAGGTGTTAAATCCAAGGGCAATGTCCACTTGCAATTTCCCATGAACAGAGATATTACCACCAGACACAGTTTGTAGAGAAACAGAGGGCGCTGTGTAGAGGAGTCGGCTGTTCAGGCGACGAGCCACGTCCGTCCTTACGATCGTTACGTTCGCTCCCGAATCGACGATTAGACGACATGGAGTTCCGTTGATCTCCCCCTTCACGAATAAACCCTGGTTTCCTCCTTGTCGGGATGAAACGTGGAAACGACTGGTCGGGGCTTCACCTGTTCTACATTGCAGCTTCTGCCCTGCGAGATGACATCTTCTTAGATTCAGTTGTGGAGAATCCGTGGTAGTGTTATCCCTTCTCTTTTTCAAATCAAGGCAGTTTCGTCGTAGATGCCCTTCCCGTTTGCAGTGCCAGCAAACGACTCTGGTCCTTCGATCCCTGGTTCCGGGATAGCTTCTCATCATTCTATCAATTTTGCTTTCCAGTTCTCGAAGCTTACTGGTGACAAAGTCAGACGAATCCTCGGCTAATGCACCACGCACATATCGTCGGTCTTTTCCAGAAGCTAGCTGCGCGGCTTCCACTCTCATGGCGTACACGAGGGCTGACTTCAGGTTTTTGTTTTGGGATAACCTTACCGCCAGCTGCACATTGGGATCTTGAATAGCGTCGATGAAATACTGCAGAGAAAGATCGTCTCGTACATCCGGGGGACAGTCAGGGAAAGCGAGGAGCGACAGTCTTTCTATATCCTATGCCAATTCTTGAAGAGTTTCATTGGCCTTCTGCTGTCTCACTTTCAGTTGCAGTCTGTTGTAATCCTTAAGATGCTGCTCACCAAACCTTAGCTCCAACGCACTCGCCAGCGCCACGAATTCTCCCCGCTTCTCTTCAGGTAGTGTCTGTAAAATGTCAGCAGCTTCACCTCGAAGAGATGCTGCGAGATGGAAAGCTTTCGAAGTATCGTCCCAACCATTCGCAGAAGCAATCATTTCAAATTGTGTTTGATAAACGCGCCAAGACGACTTCCCATCAAAAAGGGCCACTTTGATGTTAGAGCGCGGCGCCATAAAGGGGATGGAAGCGTTATCCCAATTAGGTGAAGCTATGGCCACAGCTTCACGCGTTTCCATTTTCCGCAGCCTTTCTTCAACAACGTCAATGAATCTGTCTTGCTCTTCCTTTAAGGTGGAAACTTTTCTTTGCATGGTGGAAACTTTTTCTTGCACAGTGGAAACTTTTCCGTTAAACTCCTCAAAACTCTCACTGATTTCTTTTCTTACTTCACTCAGAACCTCTTCTTTTACCGATTGTAGAACACTTGTAGTAGTCTCTATTATCGTAGATTCCACCATTGTAGTTAGTTCGGATTGCATTTCTTCTTTAATCCCAATTATAGCTGCTGATGTGGATTCTCGGCAGGTGGCGATTGCAGCGGCGAGTTCGGCATTTGTCGTTTCTTGACGGGCTTGACCAGCGGCGATTGTAGCGGCGGTTGATTCTTGTCCGGCTTTTATTTCGGCGATTGTAGCGGCGGTTGATTCTTGTCCGGCTTTTATTTCGGCTTTCATTTCAGCGGCCATGGATTCTTGTCCGGCTTTTATTCCAGCAATCATTTCCATTAATTGTTTCATTTGGTCTTCCATCATTCCTCTAGTTGTCGGCATTCAAAATTACGAGATCCCACTTCTGACACCACTGTTACGAATTTTTCCGCTGAGGCAATGATGGTACAGTTTTCACGGTATAAAAATATTTATTCTCTCTTCAGAAAACTCACAAAATTTATTCACAGCCAACAGTTTAATTACTCTCAAGCTTCAACACAAGCTTCAACAAAAATAACTTCGAATTCAGCGATTATACAAGCTCACTCCAATAGGTAAACAAAGCGATCAGCTTTCAACGAAATCCGAAGTCAATCTGAAAACTTTCCCGTTCTCCAGTCTTTTATATACAAGCGCGTGAGACATTCTCGAAATTTCCAGCCAATTCATAGAAAAGAAATATCTCGAAACTTCTCGATTGCTTTAGGTGTTGCCACCTTTTTCTAACTTGTATAATCGCTATTAATTAATAAATAAAATAAGATAAAAATAAATTACAATAGAATTTTGAAATAATACGTCACTATTTACAATATATACAGACAATTTGTGCAACAATATTTTCAACTCCAAATATCTGATTTTTTTTTTAATTTTTTCAAATCAGTCGTGTGTTGTAAAGAGAGTAGTATTTGTGCTATTTTTAAGAATTAATTACCTTAGTTGATAAACAATGATGTTCATAATGATTTTTACTAAGATATTAGTAATCTAATCAATTATATCAATTACGAGTGATTATAAAATACTAATAGCATATATAATAATGATATATACATTTACAAAAGTTTTAGGTATCCTATGACCGAACTTCATACGCTCACATCAACTCAAACTATCTAAAACCCCAAGTAATAGTGACAGTTGCAAGTTACAGTCTCTTCATGTTCATTACAATCAGACAGTGAACTTCTTCAGTCTACAAACACAATTTTTTTTTAAACGTATAATTCAATGTTATTATTTAAAAAACGAACAAAATGTTTTTAAGAAGGAATTACTAGTCTAAAATCATTCAAATCAAGCTGTGAATAGTGGACTTCTGCGTAGAACTGCTATGTCTGAGAATAAATATTAACAATTTGCTTATGGTTTCTGTGTTTGGAAATCGAGTTAGTGATTTGGAAAAACGACTTTGAATATGGGATTACAGTCATAAACACAAATTATTAAACTTTTGAGGAGGCTTGAAAAAAAAAAAGAGAGTGTTCATTAAAGGTTGATTTAAGTTTTACTAGTCGGCATACTAATTGTGGTCATAAGTAACTAGATGCGAGTGACTAGCATGGTGTACATGTTTCATGCCAGTCACCGGAGAAGCCAGTTTGTCACTTCTCTATCAGTAGCTGGCATCTCCAGTAGATAAAATGTTTTCAATTTACTGGCGTGTCAACTGCCATCACCTGTGCTTTCCTGTAACCTATGACTGGCTGCATAACACTCACTCAATAGTTGGATTGTAACAGTTGCTCTCAACGTGTTATCAGGAAGCTGGCATTTCAATCAACGCATAGCTGTGACCTTATAATTTACTTACTAGCTGATATGTAAGTCCTTGGCAGCGTTGAAAGCAGACTTAAAAAAGAAATAAAGATTTTCGTTTTAAGAGGAGTACATAAGAAAACACGTTAAATTGAACTGATTAGAATAGTATATTAGAACTCCAGGATATTTCTAAAATATCTGGCAAAAATTAAAACGAAGGTAGAGGGGACCGAAGTAAGCACAATTTGTAATGTGTGCGTGAAAATTGCGCATATAAAGTAGTAAGAAAAGGTGAGTTCCACGCCTTGTGGGGTTGCGCCGTGCAAGGTGGCGTGGTAAAAGCTTATGGCAATGATTGGAGATTAATTGAAGATGATTGAAAGTATGCCTTTACCTTTTTGATAGTGATAGGGGTGAAGAGATGAAGTGGACCATTTTCAGCTACGATCTAAGCATGCTCTTTAACAACTTTACATGTATTTTGCGTGCACATTTTCCATTACATTTTTTTTTTTATTTCGGTCTTCTCTACTTGGCTTTATATTGTTGCCAGATATTTTAGAAACAACCTAATGTTCACATTAATTTCTTTTGAAATAAATATTTCGTTTTCATTCATAGTTTTTCGTTTTTGAAATCGAAGGTTAAAATATACAAAGGCCTAAGGGAATATACGGTTATACTGTTACAAAGAGCATTAAATTTTACAAAATTCAATAAAAAAATAATATTTTACTTATTTATTAAATACATCCAAAAATAAGAAATCACCTAGAAATATACATTAGCTCAAACTCTCATAAATCTCTCTCAATCCCGCAATTATACCTAAGTTTCCAAAACTTATTTCTTTCAAGAAACGTCCTTCAACTCCCTTTTTGATACGATTTTTCTTTCCTATTTATCCCTCACACCTTATCAAGTTTTTTTCCCCTCCACCCTCTTCTTTTTTTCCCTGTCTCGTGTCCCTGAAAAATAGATCCTCACTTTCAAGCGGAATGCATTAAACATTAGTCAGGGGCCTCTGTCTCTGCGTCCGGACATGTCAGGGACGGCTGACCCGGAAGTGACGTTGATGGACTTTAGGAGAACCCCCTTTTCCCTTGTTGTGAAAAGCACAAGGCTGGAAAGTTGAAGAGAATGAGCTCTCATAAATAACACAATATACTGGAGTATTTACGTCACTGAAGTACCATTATCCACAGTACGTTATTGAGATTTATGTTGGGCTTGGACACATGGTAATCAAGTCAAGTTGGGATCATTAGAGGGATTAACTAAGGATAGAATGTTACGGTGTAGGAACGGCACTGTTAATAAATGAACTTCGAAGGCATAGTTCAGAACTTTTAACTGATAAACTAGGTATTAAATTTGTGTTATTGAAACACAGTACTGTCTCTCTATATTAAAAAAGTATGGATATGAAAAAAGTCGCAACTGTTTCAGAAAATATGAAGCTCGCGCACTTTTCTGTCTTACAGCGCATAAACTATTGAATTTAAAATATGACGATTAGCACACTTGTAGAGATATGCTTGAAAAAACTGCTGATTAGAAAATTTTAAATAAGAGAGCTCTAGTTTTTGAGTTATGTTATTTTAAATTTATGCAAATCATTTTTTTGCTTAATCGTCTGGAAAAACTTAAATCACTGTTGAAATTAAATTTATTGCAGAACAGAGATGTGTATTACTAAAAGAATAACATGCCACACTTAAAAATTTCTATGTAGTATTAGAGTTCTTAAATTAAAGATGCATATTAAAAAAAAACCCGATTTTAAGCTTCCACGATTAATGGTTTTTATAAATTACGGAAAAGTATAAAACAAAAAAATAAATAAAATAAATGCCTTTTAATAAATTGTACGCAACACAAAGCAGATTAACAAGATTTGATTAAACAAATTATAACTCAAATTATTAAAATAAAACTTAAGGTAGTTAAAAAACAGTGTTTTTCCATTTCGATGTTTTCCATTAGTTATAGTCATCAGCAAGTGTAACGTTGTTGGAGTTGGTGAACGTTAGTAATCAATAACATAAAACAAATTTAATTCTTTTAGTTAATCTGTAGACCAAAATTGTCCTGAGCAGATTATCTATCCTCTCATGAGAAAGTTGGGATCTGACGGGCATACAAGCATAACCATAGGAGTTATCATTTCATAAGTATCTAACTGGTTTTTGATGACATCAGTTCTGAATAAAACTGGGGGTGTGGAATATCGCACAACTTTCAATTGTACTATAATATTGGTCACTGTAATGAAATTTGACATGGAGTGTTATTTACCATATTCATATTTTCACTTATTTAAATAGAAATTTATAGTTTGGCAATAATTTTATGGAACCCCCCCCCCCAAAAAAAAAACAAAACACGCACGCCAGAATGGCGAAATTGGCTATGTTATTCGGTAAAAATTATACTGTCTTTTCTTGTTCGTGAAGCATATAAAAATCAATTGTTGATGGGTGATACTCAAGTGCATTGAACTCTGTGATAAAGGCACTCGTTATTCAAATTTTTACGCTTTTATAGCATTTCTATGGGAATTTCGCAGGTGGGGAAGCTTAGAGCACCTTAAGAGACATTAGCAGAGAGATTTTAATCAAAATCGTTAAAGCTGTTTTTTAGCAAATGATGAAAAACATGATTTTTCATGATTTCAATCTTATGCACAAGCGATATTTTGACGAAAACCTTAATGGTAGGTTCCAAGGCCCCCACCAAACTGCACACCTAATTTAAACATCGTAGGTCAATTTTTTCGGAAATTATGCTGATCACATACACACAGACAGAATTTTGTTATAGACCACTTTTTTGAAATCTATATGTTCCAAAAGATGGAAAATTGAAAAAAAAAAAACCAACAAAAAAACAACAACAACATAACACCATAAGTTTTTGTTGACCAAATGCTATACTTCATTACCCTATGTAAACATATGGATAGCTGAAAGTAACTAGAGATGTGATTTCTCAAACAAGGCATCATGGAAGGCAATATGTCCTTCTATCAGTTTTATCAGATAATGTTTTAAATTTAATCTTTGAATTACTAATTTGGTTTTTGATAACTTTTATAGTTTCCTATTTTGCATGTAACATTATACATTATTTTGTACACTTATATTTTTTAATTAAAATTTTTTTTTTAGAAGAGTTTGAACATGTTTCACATCAATATTCTAAATGTATTAAGTTAAAGCATGAAAGTCTGCATTTTCGTTCAATAGAAGCACGTTATCATGTCATTTCTCAAATTTTTTTTTTTGAGGCAAACTTTTTCTATCTCTCAGCCTTGCTTTAAAAATAGATTTTCCTTCCATCCCTCTTATTGCTGAAATGTGAAATCCACTTTTTTTTGTATGACTGTGCTATTTTTAATGTATTCTTCAAATTAATTTTCCAATGTTTTCTTTAAATATAATTTTCAATGAATTTTTAAGATAATTTTTTTTAATCGCATTGGTAGATCATTGTAATTAAGTACAAAGTCATATACAGTCTAATGCCAGAAGTAATGTTCTTATAGGTTGTAACCAATATTTGAATAGGTTATTAGAAGAGAATGTGTTGCTAAAGCATAAGAAAATAATGTAATGTAAGTTGGGGAAAATATAAGCCCTAATCTACTTGAGAAAATATTTTACAATATATGTTTTAACAGGTATGAGTGAATATTAGATATCAATTGCCTAAAAAGTGAAATATTAAAAAATTACACAAATATTTAAGAAATATTTTCCATTCATTTTAGGTGTTTTTATATGTTATTTATTTTCAGCATTTATAAAATAATAATTTGAAATGAAAATTAATAACATATATTAAATATTTATTAACCTTTTTCGAATATCTAAGTATTAATTGAATAACATTAAGTTTTTTTTTTTTTTAAATCACTAAGTACATGTACAATATTTATAAAACTGGGCATCTTCAGATTTTTTAGATTCTGTTTTCAAACATGGAAAAAGGTGACACGTTTAAATTTTTTAAAATTAAATTAAGATTTAGTATTGATGAATAAATTCTTTTTTTTGGACTTACATTTTGTATGCTTGGCTCAAGAATATAATCATAAATCATTTAACTTTTTAATTTTGCTTGAAATATAATTTCCCTGCGTCAACAAGAATAATTTACCAATAAATCCAAGTATGCAATTTGTTTCTCAGCCTGATAAAAATATCAAAGGAAAATATTGTTTTAAAGCTATCTGCTTTCCCAGATTGACGAGGAAACCAGAATTCTTACTTGATCACTCTTGGACGACTAATTTGGCGAGAATTAAGTTTTTATCGAAATTTGTTCTGAATATTTCTTCTTTTTACATTCAATTACCTATATGTTAACATAGGGTAATAAAAATATTGTTTTCGGATAAAAAAAAAAAAAAAAAAAAAAAAAAAAATTGCTTATCTTTACGTTTTGGTACATTCTGACTTCAAAAAAGTGGTAAAGAAAAAAATTCTCTCTACATGTACTCGGTCACCATAACTCTTGAACAAATTGATCTACGATGTTCAAATTTGGTGTGCAGTTAGTGGTGGCCACGGGGCCTACCATTAAGGTTTTTGTCAAAATTGGGCATGCTCGTTAGGTAGTTGCAATTGAAAAAAAAAAAAAAAAAAAAGTCCCGTTTTCTTGTAGCACTTAAGAGACGGCTCTAACGATTATGATCAAAATCGCTGTGGAAAAGCCTCTAACATCCCCACCTCTGAAATTTCCGTAAAAATGCTATAAAGGAATAAAAAGTTGAAAAACGATTGTCCTCAAAGTAGAGTTCTCTTCTCTTGAGCATCTTTAATCAACGGCCGTGTTTCTCCTTTCCTCGGTTTCACTTACAAGAAAGAGATAATGTAAGAATTATCAAAAAGTATATCGCCAAAATCGCCATTTTGGTGTAAAAAGTAGTAAATAACACGTCAGCATAATAGTGTAATTGAAAGTTGTGTGATGTTCCGCACCCTTAGTGCTTTAATAATTCTTGTACGCTTTGTATATTTGTAACAGAACTGATTAATATTTTTTGTTTAGAGATGAAAAGAACTTAACAAATGGAAATGTGCGTGGTTGGGCGTATTTTAATTACGTATTATGTTTGAATAATAAAAATGCGCGATAAACACTGTGGTACTGTTTGTTGGCGGGAAAAACACTTAATTTAATGAACAAGACAAAATAAAATGCAAAAATTATAAAAAGATTGAAATGTTAGAATATTTTCAATTTCAGTAACTTTTATTGAAATAAAGTTTCTCAAATAATGAAATAAAGTCAAGATTTGAATGAAGTAGCTTAATATTCCATATTTTTATGTGCACTTACAATTTATTTTTGAATTTTTATCTTAGATAAAGTTTTCATGGTGCTTGACCATTAAGAAGAAAACAAACTAATAACTAATATTTTTTTAGCCAAAAATTTAAAACAAGACATTATCATTCGAAACGAGTCTATCTATCAAGTTTCAGTTCGAATGGGCGATGGCAAGTAGGTTAATTAGTCTTCTGAAGTGGTAATATAAGTGTTTGTAAAAGCTTCCTTTTAGTGACAATTCTAAAACTTAATAAATTGCATTGTTATCGACAGTGAATTTTTCTGCCAAGTTGCCGCTCGATTGGATGTCGTCAAATGGGTTAATTAGCTCTCCACAGATTTTTAAGCAAGCAAAATCGAATCTAATATAAAAGATTTAAAATTGAATATCTTACACTGTAAACTAAAATTTTACCGTGTACTACAGATCGAGAAACATAGTTAAATAACTTGGAAGTATTTCTATAAACAAGACATTTTATTGCATACCTGAGGCGTTAAGTGTCAGAATGGACCATCCCACAATGTTTAACATTAGATTAACCATGTTTGGCATGAATTGTTTTAACAAAACGGTGTAAAAACAACATTCGCCTAGAAAAAAAAATATCTTAGGATGGTCTTTTCTGGAGCTCAACTGAACATATCATATTTAATTTCAGTTGTTTCAATATTTAGACAATTCCACTATCTTTTAAAGCAATTGAATGCACTCATAAAAAAAGTTTTGCAGTGTTATATATTATCGCATATATTTTGAATGTGTTTTGTAACGCAATATGTACTTTAAAGTTTATTGATTAAATTGCGTTTTCAGTTAAAAAAATTACAATAATCAATAGTTAATAATCAAAACTTTTGTTATAATTTCTAACTAGTGGTAACTCCAAAAATATTGATTACCAATGTACCCTCTAATTAAGTAGAACTTTGCAATCCAACACTTTATGGTATTGTGTTTCCAGTTGTTTACCTAGAGACTCATTTATGATATATTTACAAGAAGATGTAAATTATATTTTTTGTGATATTATTTTAGTATATTATATGACTTAATTTATAAAAGCTTAAGCCCTTACTGACTGACTCATTCACTGGCTCATTCATCACAAATACTCCAACTTGCTTTATAGCAATAAGTCGGAAATTTAGAATATGTCCACAAGGACAAACAAATAGAAAGTAGTAAGATATTGCGATCTCTGTTGATAAGTTTTAAAGGGTTGGAAAGAACTGAACTGTTTTAAATGTAGAATTGATAAATTAAATATTAAAATTGCTAAAATGCACCACGCAAGTTAACATTTTGTAGCCAAGTACGAACTTTAGGTTAGTAAATATATATATATATATATATATATATATATATATATATATATATATATATATATATATATATATATATATTTAAAAATATATATATATATTTTAAAATATATTTTTTAAATTTTAAAATTTTGAAAATTTAAAGCACTAAGTGATTTTTTTAATAAAATTCAGTTATTACCCAGTAATACTTTCAAATATGTAAAAATTATAATTTTAAAGGCTTAAATAAATAAAAAAAAGTTTAAAGGGTACCCAATCCTCTAATATCCTCTAATATATATATATATATATATATATATATATATATATATATATATATATATATATATATATATATATATATATATATATATATATATATATATATATATATATATATATATATATATATATATATATATATATATATATATTAGAGGATATTAGAGGATTGGGCACCCTTTAAACTTTTTTTTATTAAGATATATATATATATATATATATATATATATATATATATATATATATATATATATATATATATATTACAGGATATTAGAGGATTGGGTACCCTTTAAACTTTTTTTTATTTATTTAAGCCTTTAAAATTATAATTTTTACATATTTGAAAGTATTACTGGGTAATAACTGAATTTTATTAAAAAAAAATCACTTAGTGCTTTAAATTTTCAAAATTTTAAAATTTAAAAAAAATTCTTCATATTTCAAATTCTCTCTTCTTTTTAATTTTTCAACATTTTTTCCAGATTTTTAAAAAAAACTTTTTCTTGTAATATACTATAAACTTTTAGACATATATTTTTGAATTAAAAGAGTAAAATAGTTTTGGAGAAAAACAATTAAATTTATACGTAGAAATTACGTACGTACGTATTTATCCGTAGAAAAAAAAGAGGTGATTTTTTTTGTAATATTTTATTCAAAAATCGATTTATACTTTTGTCAAATAGATCATTAGAATGACACAAAAAAATTTCAGGTCATTTAATTCATATTTGCTGAAGTTTTAGCATTTTAAGTTGAGTGAGAATTCCAAAAACCACTAACTGAGAAAAATGCGTTCGAAACATTGCAGGAGCTAATGCAGCTATGCAAATTCTCCATAAAAATATAATTTTTCCGCAATTGCAGTTATCGGATTAGCTAAAAAATTTTCTAGAATAAGGAGAAGGTTTCAAAGATTATTAAGACGCAAAAAATAGAAAATTGATTTTTTATAATTTTTTTTTTTTTGTGAAAACGAGGGGTACCAAATCCTTTTAACATAACTCCGATTTTGTTGTCAGCGTGTGATTGGTGTTTGTATCTAACTTTAAATATTAAAAACATCTCTATCAGAAAAATATACGGAAAATTACGTTTCTAAATTTATTTATTAAAAATTATGGCGAATTTATACACTCACAACAAATTATGTTTTATTTATTTCAATTACAAATTTTATTTTATAAATTTATTAAAATAATTTGGCAATAGAAAAGAGCTTCTTCAATGATTGGTTAAATGCTATTTTGGCGTGATCGGATGACGGTAAATTGGTTTATTAGTATTCAGTAAAAGCGACCTTTTAGTAACAGAGACTACCGCAAAAATTTGTTAGAGTGCATTGTCATCGACATCGAATCTATTTGGCAAGTTTTAATCAGATTGGTTGACGGCAAAGGGGTAAATTAGGCCTCCACAGATTTTCCCACCAACGACAACAAACATACAAAATAAAAGTTAATAAAATATTTAAGAAATTGCAATATTTTTCTTAAGCATTAAAATATAAAATTTTAAAGTATAAATTAATTTCAATTTCACAAGGATTGAAATGTTTAGAAATAGACATTTAAGTTTGGATAATTATGTAATTAGAGGAATTCGTGATTCATTTTAAGTTGTGGAATGTTTGATAATATTACCAAAAAAATGCTTTGTCCTTTGTTTATATAGTGTCTAACTTAATTAAATGAGAAGGTCCTAAAAACAAGAATTTTATAATTAAAATGTATTTCTGTGGACTTAGTTTTTTAACTTACGAAAAAAAAAAAAAAAAAAAAAAACTTAGCTGACAGTATCTCAGAAAAAAAGGTGTTATAATTACTTTCCTATCAGATAATTATTTCATTATTTTTTTCGAGAGTTTCTAATTAATTTTTAATGTATCATAACTTAGTAAATTCAACTTGTGCCATTAGTTTGTCAATCGTAATAAATACTTTAAGGTGTTCTTATCTATAAATTAATGTATCTAAATCAAGTTAATAAGCAGCTAAATAAATGCTAATTATTATCTATTAAAAAAGGTTATTTAAAAGTGTTTCGTGTAAATAGCACCCATTTTAGCTTAGTTTAAAAATTTTCTGATCCCTTTCCAACATTCCAAATATTACAAATATTTTACATTTTCCTAAACATTTACATTTAGTTTTTAATTAGTTTCCATACAAGTAAACAAGAAGCAATTCGTTTTTAATTGGTTTGTTTTATACTTTACATTAATATATAGATCTCTATATTATAAAGTTTAAAATCGTTACTATTCACAATTTTTTTAAACTTTTGTTTTCCTGTAGTTTTTTATTTAAATTAGTGTGAAGTAACTGCTTTGCCACTGTTTTTTTTTTTAAAAAAAACAACTTTATATCGTATTTGATCGGTACAAGAAATACTTAGCTTTTAAGGATTTTATTTATAGGGTTGTTTGTTGTATATTTCCGTTTAACTGTATCTGCAATTGTATTAAACGTAATTGTGGCTGTAACTGTAAGATACCAATATAAGTGAAAAGGAACTTCGACGCTTTCTTATAACCTAATAAAGAGTTGCTTGCTTAAGTAGTGGTTACTTATGTGTATGATATAAAACATTGTGAAATATCAATACTTTTAATGATTAATCTGATGCAAGAGTAAGAAAAATCAACAAGGGGAGATTCGCTAAAACTAACCTTAGAAAAAGTTTTTTTTTTTTTTTTTAAATTTCTTAGCTGCACTTAAAAACATACATTGAGATATTTGTCATCTATAATATATTCCTTAGAAAACAGTTATTCATTCTCAACATTTCAGCTAAGGCACAGACTCATTCGTATTCGACGAAAACCAAATTTAAATATTGCTTAATTGTTTAACCATACTATATTATTCGGATACCTCAGTTATAATTTGCGATACATCAAACAATCTTGTGTTCTATGTAGGCATAGATATTTCCTAAGCACACCCAACCTCACATTTCAGGATACAAAATCGGAAACACTTCAACACTAGTCATAGGTATCTTTCTATAGGCAATGCGAATCCCAATAGAACTAGGTAATCAAAAGCAAATAATCATTAGAGAACCATTAAAAGATAATAGGAAAATCTCCGGAGGTATTCGATTCGGACTTCCTTATCATAATTCGCCAGTCATTAACAGATTACACAATGGGCAAAGTACACTGCTATCGCTAGGGGATTCAAAACGGTATTTCAACCGACAGTATTGAGAAGTGAAATATCCAACGAGCAGAGTTGCAATGCTGGTTTGAATTCCAGCCTTTGTTCTGGCTATGCTAGAAGTGAATTTTATTGCAGGACAATTTCCTTACTGTGAATAATGGAGGAAGGAGTTTTAAGTTTGATTCCTTACTGGTTAGAAGAGTCCCTTTGGGAATTGGAATTAACGTCCTGTATTTAATTTGCGCTGAAATGCCGGAAGATGTTAATGATTAAGATGTATAATTATACGATTCTAGCTTTGAACTGGTAACATGTCTGTTCTACTTAGTTAGTAAAGAGGAACCGTTAAAGTCCGTTAAATAAATTGTATTTGATTTCAGTTAGTTATATATGCCTTTAAGTTTTGGTTGGTTCTCTTCAGTTTTCATAATTATATGGTTGGTTGGTTGTTTTCAGATTATCTGGCACCATCAGCAACACGAGGGCTATAATGCACCGAAACATTCGTCATTAGACAAGCCAACATACATTTACAAACACCCATGCATAACACGGGACTCGAACCCGCAACCTCGCGGTCTAGAAGCTAGCACGCTAACCACTATACCGTTTGATCGGCCATAATTATATGGAAACTCAGTAACAGCATGTTTTGAAATTCAAGGAGATGGGGGATGTCTTTAGATAAGTTTTTTTGTTAAAAAAGATAAGCAAATGCATTTTTGTTTCTAATGGAAGGAAACCAGAAAATTCCTATTATTTCTCGATGTGAGAGTACAGACACTTTTTTTTTCATCAAATTTTTTGTCAACTGATTGCTAAAAGAAAAGTTCTTTCAGTAAGGTGATAGTGTTCAAGATGATGGTTTAAATTTTACATTTTGGATTGAGTTTTGTTGTTGTTGTTTCGACGAGGTCTTCAGTTAATAGTTCTTAAATATCCCAATGGTGTTTGGTTGTAGAATCACACATATATTTACACAAACACACCTCATGTACACAAGAACACTTGAAAACTAAATACCAAGTAATTTGGTTTGAAAATCTAAAGATCCTAAAATGCATTTGTTAAATAATGAATAAACATAAAAACTGCTTAAATGTTATATACTATAGACATATGAATAAACCCACCAACATCATTACCCTATTCCTGACTCATAATCTTTTATTTTTTAGGCCACAATATAGACCAAAGTGTAGCAATAAAACAAATTAACGTGTTTTACCAGCAGTAGCAAAAGTAATGAAAATCCGAAAAACAGTAATGAATCCATTGAAAATGAAATTAACTGTTCCTTTTTATTATTCTAGAAGGCATCTGTTCGTGCTTGCTAATGCTCGTAAACCCACAGAGATTGCTTCACAATCTTCAAGCCGCTTGGTCGTTAATACCCGAGCTAACATCACCCCAGTGGATTGGTTTGATTCACAAGCCAGAGAGATTGCATTGAAATCTTCAAAATGCAGTAGATTGCTTTTAACTTACTTAGGCGCAAAAGTTAGCTGAGTTACAAGGTAGAAAGGTGCTTCTTCACTTTGGGGAGAAAAAGGCGAAATAATAAATAAATATTAAGGGGGACCATTCAGCATAAACCTAAAATTTTTATTAATGAGTTTAGAGACACTAATTTTTAATATAAGTAAAACACATATTTTCAACAATTATTAATAAATTTTTTTAAGTATAATATATTTTTTTTGTGATTTTTATAAGCCTGAATTGGACCAAAACCCTAAGTCCAGTTTTCTGAGTGATAATTTTTTCTCAATTCTTTTGAAGTTTGAAAAGATACAGTAAAAATAAGTTAACAATACTGAATTCGATGGCCAAATACGTCATAGCTTTCCAAATACAGAGTATAATGTTTTATTTGGTAATCCACTACTTTTCGATTTTCAATGAGGAAGGATACAGACGATTTGACTTCTCTGGTGTCAAATACTTCCTTTTTTTCATATTACATCAATACATATTACGTCCTCCTTGACTGCCATTCTCTCTCTTCACCGGGAAGATCAGGTTTTCATAAAAATTCTTTTAAAACTAAATTATTATTAAAATAAAATTGAGTTCGTTTTTTTACCAGTAAAATTTAACTTTAACATTAAAACACACTTAACATTAAAACACACTTAACATTAAAATTTTAATTATCATTAGAGGCAACCCACACAAATAATATGGGATTTGACTCACAAATACCTGTAGTGTCCTTTTTTTTATAAAAAAGTAAATTACTTTTTAATTTGTTGAAAAATATGATTTTTTAAAGTGTTTATGTGAAAATCATATCTACACCTACTTTTAAATGTATGCGAATTATACATTTTCCAAAAACTTTATTGACTTTAAATTAGCCTGTACACATACTTATTAGGAATTTAGAAGGTAATATCTCCCAAAAAATTGTTGTTTATTTGCTTGATGTACATAATTTATTACTAATCCAATCTATTTTTAATAATATGCTCGGTAAAACGAATTAGTAAATGTAAAAGAAAGTAGCCCAGTAATGATTATCTTTGATGAAGCTTAAGCAGTGTACAGTAAGATAAATAATATTTCAAACAAAATTTTTGTTTAAAAGAATTTTTAAGTTCCGATGTACTGAGGCTGATTTTTTAAACTAGATGAAATGAGTTGAAATTCTATATTTATTGAATTAGATTAGCCACTTTCCATCTTTCTCATGAAACAAACAAAAAAGTAATTTGAACGTTCTTACTTTGATTTATTTTCTTCCATCTCACCGCAAGATTTAATATTCGATTACTAAATAATTTCCGAGTTTCAACAACTTTTTCACATCAAAGCAGCACATTATAAGTTATAAATTCCTCCTTACTATCCCTACGGCGGAAGCATTCATTCACACACCTAAAAGAAGTTTTTCCTCTCTTTTTGAAATCGCGATTGGCACTAAGTCAATACTTTTCAAGGACCCAAATATGATAAATAATAAAAACGAAGACGAAAAATACTAAACTAAGAAAGTAAAAAAAGCAAAAGAAAATAGAGCAGAAATCTACGAACTTCGCGAACAAACTTAGTCGGAAAGTTTTCCAGTGACTTCTTTAGTCACACGAGTTCTTTAGTCATAGGAGGAACGCAATGTTTGTGGGGAGGATTTTAAAGTATTAAAACGCAGATTTCATGTTTTGGAAGAGAAGGTAAGTAAAAAAAATAAATAATTTCACATTCCCCCCCTTCTCGAAAGGGGAACGGAGAAGTTTAATTCCGAAGAATCGTCATTCGTGTATGAGAAATGGTTTATTTTTTGAAAGGGGGAGGGGCTTTAGAAATCCTTGGCAGAAAAATTCCCGATTTTCTGTTTATTATTTTTTTTCTCTCTCTCTAGCTCTCTTCTCACATTCCTACGATCTGAATATCAAAAGTCTCCGTATTGCTTCACCTTTTCTTTATATTTATATTTTTTTCCTATCCACCAACTTTCTGAAGTGGCGAAAATGCACGAGGTCTTTCTTGGAAGAGTATCGGAGTTTGAAGTCAATTTCTGGCTATATTGCTTCTGGTTCGATACTCTTTGGAAAATATTCTTAAGATGTTAAGTCTGAAGGCGGGGGAAGGGGGATATCTATGAATTTTTAATGGATATTTCTAAGTGGCGATAGTATGTTGCTGTAGACAGAATATGTTAAAAGTGTTCATTGGATGAAAGGTGGATGCGTGGGTGATTTAGACATCAATCTTAAAATCAATCAGTGAAATGTAATTTCATGGAAATGGGGTGGTTTAGTTTAGAAGGCTACTTTTCACTTAATGATATAAAGCTTTTAAAGGAATGGTGAAGGCTACATAGATTTGTAGATATTGTTTTTCAGCAATATTTGTATGTTATAGTGATTTATGTAAAATTTTTTTACTTATTAACTATCGTTGGTTGGTTGTTTTCAGATTATCTGGCGCCGTCAGCAACACGAGGGCTATAATGCGCCGAAACATTCGTCATTAGACAAGCCAACGTACATTTACAAACATCCATGCCTAACATGGGACTGGAACACACAATCTCGCTGTCTAGAAGCTAGCACGCTAACCACTATACCGTTTGACCGGCCTTATTAAATATGAATTATTATCATGTATGAGATGTTTTGTACAAAGACATTTTTAGTTGAGAGAGAAAGCAAGAAGTTTGATACAGACAATAAGGTGTAAATAATTTGTTCAACTGTGATTTTATCGGGAAACGAAGTATAAAGAAGAAGCATTTATTTTATTTTGTGTATGGAATAGATATTTTGTTTTGATTATTAAATATTCCCAATGCTTTAGAAATAATTTATAAAATAACTGCCTTTCCTTCTAAATTAAACTTTAAGAGTTGTACATATACAGTTTACAATTTTTTTTTATCAGATGTCTTAAAAAATATTTTCAATGCAAGTAGTTTTGAGAGTTTTGACCTCCGAGAATTATCACAAAAATAAATGCATTTAAGTTAATATGTAACCTAAATAGATATGATAGATTAAATTTATTTTTGGCTGATTCTCCATACAATAATAATTTCTTTTAAAATAGGATTGCTCATACTCCTCCACCCAACCATCTATCTGTTAATGAATTATTACTAATGTAGTGCATCTTAATCCACGTCTCTTATACTGTCTAGGGAATTACACTTTCCGTCTTCATTTAAAAAAACATACATTCCAACACCAAATAAATATTTCAAGGATATTCGATGGTTACATATTTATATCCTTTTTATTAGATATACATTTTTCGAAGAAGGATGCAAATAAAGGAAAGGAAATTTCATCTGTAGATTTCTGTAGTAGAACTGTTCTGCAAAATTTTAGTTCTTTGATAGATTTGATGCTGAAGAGTTTTCTATTGTTTGTTTTGCAGACAAGGAAATGTTGAAGGTTACTTTTAAAGAGAGAATAAAGATGTAGTTTACTCACAATTTGATAGGGCGGAAAAATACAATAATCTCTCTTTACAGTGCGGATATCGATGCATGTTACATAATTCAGAAAAGACTGAATTGGAAAGTAAAATATTTAACGGACTCAAATTGCTTTTGAAGTGGAAGGAATATTACATGCTCGCATTTTAAAATAAACCGTTTCTTAATATTTTTGGTTTTGAGCTATGTTTGCCATATTTATAAAAATCCTCCATTAAATTTTGAATGAAATGTCTGAGGGATAAATTTGTTTCGAAATAAAGGGATAGTAGTAGTTGTAAATAAATATATACTATTCCTTCAAATTTTCCCGACAAATATTTATTGACAATGCTTATTTACAAATAGCTGAATGTATAAATAATTGAATTGGAGAAATGTGTATTATGCAAAAAAAAAAAACGTATTAGGAACTCTTTAGTAGGTATTTTATATCCACAACTGTTTTGGCAAAAATTCCAAATATATATAATTTCCTTTCAGAATAAATTAATGTTCTAAATATTGTTATGAAATAAAATTGAAAAGAAGGAGGAAGGGGGGGGGGGGAGGGGGTTGAGGGTGAGGTTTTAAGTTTATTATGTAAAAAATATAACTAATTTTTTTAAAGCTATCTTTACTATTTGATTCAGTCTGTTTTTGTACAAACAATGTAAAGCTCATAGGTTCGTACCTAAATTGAATTTATTAGAATGTTTAGAGAAAACACTTTTTTGGAAGTTCATCAGGATTATATATATATATATATATATATATATATATATATATATATATATATATATATATATATATATATATATATATATATATATATATATATATATATATATATATATATATATATATATATATATATATATATATATATATATATATATATATATATATATATATATATATATAAATGAGAAAACTTCCTTAATATTGTCTTCCAGTTCTATTGAGATGAATATTGAATTAATATCAAAACCATTTTCTAGACAGGAACTACGAGCGGAAATTTTAGTTGTGTTTATTGAGGAGCTTTTATGGTTCAATTTACATGGTGGCTATATTGCATCGAATCACCGTTGAACGAAATATGAATGGTATGCAAGGGAGTTAAGTTTAGAATGGTTAACAATTTGGAACTATGAGTACTGTCAATTTCTAAGTTAATAAATACCCCTTCTGTCTATTCCCTGCAAAAATATGTGAGAAATAACTTCATTAAACCAAAAAATGTCTATTTCTACCTGAATTGAATATGTTCAGAGATGAAATATATGCCAATAGAGCCTGGGAACTTAGGTCGTAGAAGAAACTATTTCCAATTCCAAGATTAAAAATCTTTCCATGCTTTCAGATCCCCCAATCCTATTGGAGTTTCTTCAACTATTTGGTTTTTCCCATAACTCGAGGCTCTGAAATATATTTCGTAAGAAATACACTAGAGAAATCTAGAGAAAATCGGAAATATATCCATATATTGCCAGATTCATGAACTCTCTCTACTTCTATTTTGCCACCACATTGAATTCAGAGATGTAGAGTTTAAACGCTTTTGTTTTAATTTGTCAATCAGGTTATAAATAAAATACTACAATTAGTATAAGGTCTACTGAAAATGAGCGATTTTTTAGTTAAATTCAGTGGGCTTTCAATCATCTATGATTCGAGAATTAATTCATTCGAACTTAATTCATTTGAAAGGTCCATAAGGCATAATCCAAATCTAACCCTTTTCTGAATTCAATTTACAACTTTAATACAGAGAATTCAAGCTATCTTTGGATGTAACGGAATATAAGTGAAATGCTTGAATTTTTAAATTCTTCATATAAATTTCGATTATGTATGTTCACCGATTTGCGGATGGATAATTTACCCACTTGCCGTCATCCAATCAATGCGTAACATGACAAATAGACTCGTTGCTGATGACTATGCATTCTATCAAGTTTTAGGAATTATCACTAAAAGACCGCTTTCACACACGCTTCTATTATCGTTTTTGATTAATTAACCCATATACAGCAATATAATCGAGCTGAAATTTGACAAATCGATTCATTGTTGATAAGACTGCATTATGTCCTAAAAGGCCTCTTTTACATACGTTTCCATTACCCCTTCGAAAGAATAGTTAACCTACTTGCCGTTATCCAATCGAGCTAAAACTTTACAGATAGACTCGATTTTGATGATAATGCAGTTTATAAATTTTTTTGAGGGGATGGGAAGTTAGTTAATGACCCGGAATCTATATTTTTTTTGCGTTACTAAACATTCTAAAAGTCGCTCTGAGTTCGAAACAGCTTAAATAACTTGCAATTGCATATAAAAGTTGCATAGACGGGATTTATTGCAAACATTGTATTTTTAAGGGTTAATTTCTTATTAAATTTATAACACTTGAACATGCTTTCACATTATAACTTTAGTTAACCTTCCTCGTGTTTTTTTATTGTGAAAAATATAAAAACCCAACTCTCTGCAAGTTTTACTGATACTTTCGTATATTTTTTCAAATTTGAGCCACTTGTAGATGATAATAGTACTTTAACAATGCTTGAATACATTTCTTTCGTAATGACAAAGCTTATGTATACCAACACCTGGACATTTCAATGGACAATTCCCGCATTTTATAAAAACGAGTGAAATTAGTTTATATTATGAAGAATTTCTTTCTGATTCCAAATACTCCAACAAAAGTTCTTTAAAAAAAACTAGTTATTTAATTATTACGAAAAGAAAATGCTCGAAAACCTCGTCCGATTGCAGTCCGATAAAAATTCTACATTTTAGCTGTGACGTCAAAACTTCCTTCCGTTTTTATGGCTATCGTGAGATTTCTGCCATATAATTGGCGTGAGGTTTTTAGACAATTGCCGTATCCCGTTCCGGTTGGCACGAGAAACTTGCAAAACCTGTTTCCCCTGTTGAGTTTCCAGCCAAGATTCAAGCCAAGTTCGGAACAAGTGACGTCACATTAGCTTGGAGCCGAATGAGTCGTTTTTCCCGCCGAAATAAACCAGCGAACTTATGTTGTAAATTAAAAAAAGAAAAAGCGCAGTGAGCAGAAATTTTGTTTTTATGGCCTTTTCGAAACATTTAGAATTGAATAAAATAATAATTATAATATAAAAAATGCGGGAATTGTCCATTATAACTGTGTACATGTTTGCGACTTTCATGAATATCAACATAATTCAACATTAATGATTATTGCAAATATTTTCTGTATTCATTCGTGTTATCATAGTATCATTTATCAACTCAAGTAAACTTAGAAACATTTGATTAAACGAACATTCTGAAACTCATATTAAATTTTGCATCGGTCAATTTTACTCTCTAAAAATATTGTCTCCAATCACAGTAATGCGGGAAATTACTTACAAGACAGCATCGTGTTAAAATCACAACTGAGTTGACATGAAACTTGGGATACAAGACTAATGTTGATCAAACTTATTCGACATTGTCGATTATAACCACCAAATATACAACCCATTGTAGTCGGAATTAAATAAATTTTCTCTCTGCAACACTTTTAAGATGAAAAATCCAAGAGATTGCCAAACAGGAGTTGTCGACCCAAAGTCAAAAGTGCAAAAGTAATGTCTATAGCAGTCTCTATTAATGGTTCCTTCTTTCTTCTGCCTTTGGTCGCATAGTTGAGGCGGATTTATTTTATAACCAAATTACTACCATAAATTATGCTTTTAAGGTGAAGAGACCATAATTCTCCTTCAAGAGTGCAAGACACTAAAGTCAAATAGTCGATACAAAGTCAGAAGTGCGAGTGAAATGTGTACAGGATTCTACTATTGACACCTTCTTGTTTCTTTTGCCATTGGTCACATCGTGGAAGCGGGATTATTTCAGACCAATATTAATCCGCAAGTTACACGGCTCATTGTAATTGGAACTAATAAAACTTTATCTGGAAAAATGCTTTTAAGCTGAAGAGCTCAGAATTTTACATTTGAGTCTTAAAGAGTGCAAGTTAAATGTTGACGGTCAAAAGTTAGAAGTGCAAGTGAAATATCGTAGCATTTCCCTTTAAGGATATCTTCTGGTTTCTTCTGCCATTGGTCACATAGTGGAAGCGGGATTATTTCAAACCAATATTAATCCGCAAATTACACTTTCCATTGTAATTGGAGCTAATAAAACTTTCTAATGAAAAATGCTTTTAAGCAGAAGAGTTCAGAATTTTACTTTTGAGTCTTAGAGAGTGCAAGTTAAATGTAGACGGTCAAAAGTCAGAAGTGCAAGTGAAATATCGTAGTATTTCCCTTTAAGGATATCTTCTGGTTTCTTCTGCCATCGGTCACATAGTGGAAGCGGGATTATTTCAAACCAATATTAATCCGCAAATTACACTTTCCATTGTAATTGGAGCTAATAAAACTTTCTAATGAAAAATGCTTTTAAGCAGAAGAGTTCTGAATTTTACTTTTGAGTCTTAGAGAGTGCAAGTTAAATGTAAACGGTCAAAAGTCAGAAGTGCAAGTGAAATATCGTAGCATTTCCCTTTAAGGATATCTTCTGGTTTCTTCTGCCATTGGTCACATAGTGGAAGCGGGATTATTTCAAACCAATATTAATCCGCAAATTACACTTTCCATTGTAATTGGAGCTAATAAAACTTTCTAATGAAAAATGCTTTTAAGCAGAAGAGTTCAGAATTTTACTTTTGAGTCTTAAAGAGTGCAAGTTAAATGTAGACGGTCAAAAGTTAGAAGTGCAAGTGAAATATCGTAGCATTTCCCTTTAAGGATATCTTCTGATTTCTTCTGCTATTGGTCACATAGTGGAAGCTGGATTATTTCATACCAATATTAATCCTCAAATTACACGGCCCATTGTAATTGGAGCTAATAAAACTTTATCAGGAAAAATGCTTTTAAGCGGAAGAACTCAGAATTTTATTTATGAGTCTTAAAGAGTGCAAGCTAAATGTAGACGGTCAAAAGTTCGAAGTGCAAGTTAAAAATCTGTAGCATTCCCCCTTAAGTATCTCTTCTGGTTTCTTCTGCTATTGGTCACATGGTGGAAGCGGGATTATTTCAAACCAATATTAATCCTCAAATTACACGGCCCATTGTAATAGGAGTTAATAAAACTTTCTAATGAAAAATGTTTTTAAGCAGAAGAGTTTCGAATTTTACTTTCGAGTTTTAGAGAGTGCAAGTTAAATGTAGACGGTCAAAAGTCAGAAGTGCAAGTAAAATATCTGTAGCATTCCCTCTTAAGGATCTCTTCTGGTTTCTTCTGCTATTGGTCACATAGTGGAGGAGGGATTACTTCAAAACAAAATTACTTTATCAATTACCAATTGTTATTGGAGTTGATAAAACTTTCTTGTAGAAAATGGTTTTAAACTGAAGAGTCCAGAACTCTAATTTAGAGTCGAGAATGCCAATTAACTGCAGACGATCAACAGTCAAAAGCGTAAGTGAAATGTCTATAGCATTCTCTACTAATGATATCTATTGGTTTCTTCTGTCTTTAGTTTCAGAGTTAGCTTTCGTTGACAGAAATGAACATTTGAGAGTGCCACAGGGGAGGGGAGTGGAATCCTACACCTGTTTCGGTTGAACACATGTCAATTGCAATTTAATTTATTCGTACGAGAATTTAAGAGAAACTCATCTACTTCGATATAGTCCAATTTTAGGGATACATGCATACTTCTGTGTTGCTAACTGAATTTTAGTATAGTTTAGTACTTTTGCTTTGCTGTGAAGAACTACGATGATTTTTTGAAAGATATACAAATCGCGGTGTCTAGAAGATGGCGTATTTTGTTTTAAAATAGTTACCTAGATTAACATCCTTCGGAAACAGGATAGATAACTTTGTATCACGTGTTGGAGAGAACTTCCTTCCATTGGCCTCTTACAGAGCACAGGAAATGCGCAGACACGTTTGCCTCAGGATGTTCTTTACTTATTTTTCTTTGTATGTATTAAAAATAATTTTTAGTGCGTACTTAAAATAAATGTTCTTGTTTCAAATTGTGATGATAAATTTATTTTTATATTCTAATATTTTAATGAATGTCTTCTATAGTTATAAAAACTGGGTCATGTATGAGACATAATTTTTGATTACTTTGGAATGCGCTCACAGAGTAAGGACTATGTGTAGACCTCAGGATCATGTTTATCAATTACTGTTTGTTATTTCTTCAGTACGTATTTAAAATAATTTTTTCTTGGTTTTAAGCTAATATTTGACGAAATTATTTTTATAATTGCATAATTTAATGAATAACTTTAATTAAAAAAATCAAAATCGTTCTAAAAGAATTGGTTGTTTATTGGTAATGACTAGATTAAGTTTTAAAACAAACGTTGCAAGTTATAATAAAAACATGCCTCCAGAGTAAACTCTTTTATTAATTAGATGTGATATAGTGCTTTCAAAATATTCAAGTAGCTATTTCTTAAATAAAAGTAAGCAAATTTACTTTTATAATTGAACAAAAACATGTAAATTATTTCTGGGTTTGAAAACTTGCCGAGAGTATGAAATTACCATAAATAAATTAATTAGAATGTCTTTTTAAAAGATTTATGTTTTTTTTTTTTTTTTTTTTTTTAATTTTTAGGGTTTTACTTACTTACCCTGAGGGAGGGGGTATGCCCCCGCACCCCCTGGTTGGATCCGCCATTGATGATTAGGGAACTATCAGAATCTCTCCTGCTAAATATCTTTACTGCATTTTCTTTATTGCTTCTTCTTTAAGAGTATTATTTAATCTGGATTCACAAGAACTACTCTCAGTAATCTAGGTGCTTTAATAAGATGTTTTTATTAAAGAGTTCAGATATTGTAATGGAACATTTCTAATATAACCAATGCCATGGCAAAAAAAAAAAAAAAAAAAAAAAAAAAAATCCATAAAATCCTTAAAATATCCATCCTTTTCAAGAATGGAATCGTTCAACTTTCTACAACTTTAAAATGTCCCTTTAAATTCATAAAAATTTCATAAGTGATTTCATAGTATATATATATATATATATATATATATATATATATATATATATATATATATATATATATATATATATATATATATATATATATATATATATATATATATATATATATATATATATATATTTTGTCAAGCAAAACAGTTTTAAAAACTTTTTAAATTAACAGTGAGAATTTCAGTGAAAAATCAGGAAAGCACTAACTTTCAAGTACTTACAATTTCACACCAATTGATTTATAATTTCTACAATTTATTCAGTACGTAGGAACATCATTACGTTCAATATTTATCTACGCGTTAGTTGCAATTATTTGTATTGTGAAACTTTATTCTGTCAATATTAACTCACTTTTGCATTGTAACCATTGTTTTTGGAACTGTCATGCATTAAAATATAAAGAAGAGCATCAGCTTTTTTTTTTTTTTGTAATACTAAAATTTTAATGTACCAAAACTTACTTATTCATTATGAAATTAATTAGAACTTAATTAATGAATTAATTAGGAAATAATTATGAAAAAAAGCCTTGAAAAATTATGAATAGGATGAAATGTTTTCTATTTTCCTCATACTTCAAGATATCCCCATTGTTCTGGCTAATTATTTATAAAACCCCTAACTGAAGATTGAGAAAAATCCTAAACAATTGATAGGCCGGCATTGACTCATGCTTATCTTAGTAGTAGAACTGTCCCCTATCATGCGAAATGTCAACGGTTTGTTCGCCTAAGATTCTAGTATTTGATTACGAAACAAGTAGATATAATGGCAATTGTGGCAAAGATAAATGTGGACATTTTCCCATTGAAAGACCTCCCGGAATTGATTCCTCTTGTTATTTGAGGATGGTAACTATTTGGATGCACTCGTTTATCTATTAGGCAAATACATACAAAGAAATGGAAAAGTTTTGTACTGAAAAGTTTTTCAGTTACGATTTTTCAATTTTGTTATGCAATCAGCGACCATTGCATAAGGATCTCAACAAATCACTGTTAAAATTCTTAAAAAAGTCTACAAACCGAAATTTCCCATTACAGAACAAATGAGAATAAATTGAAATACTTTACTTCTCATTCGAGACATTATCCAGATGTGTGCAAGACTCTATCAAGATTAATCTTGATGAACTTATTCGGCGGAATGGTACTGAGATGTTTTCTGCCAAAGACACGTTGATGACATCGTTGCGAACAAATTGGGGTTGAAATGCATAAAACTTTTATCTCATCTTGATAATTTATGTCGAATAAATAAAAACTGCAGTTTGTGAAGAAACTAAGAGTCTGAGATCATTTACCATATCTTTAATCATGCTTGAAAAATTCCGAGAAAAAAAGCGTTAAGGGTAGTAGTCTTCTAACAGTTCAAGAAAATTAAAGAGAATTGTAAACCGTGAATGTTAAATTTTAGCACCAAAAATATGTTTACTTTTGAATTATTTTATGAAATGTTTTTAATTACTTCTCATCTGTTTAGAGTAAAAAGGGATAGCTAAACTTTTCTTAACTAATTTTAGTTTACATGGTTTAGGATATCTATTTCTACCACGATGAAGTGCTTAACGCAGTCGAATACGCCTTGTAATTTTAAATTACGATAAGATTATTAGGTCGAAACCTTATCGCGCATTTCTCTCTTACCAACCCCATCACATTAACCAGAGGATATTGGGGTATGACCTATTTAATATGCCCCAGCCCCCAATATCGTAGACACTACTACTCGGCTAAGTCAGGACCGATTCCATGTTCTACCACTCATGAGCTCGGTTGTCTTTATTAATTATGTCCTCTTGATTATTTAAATACTGTTTTTGATCACTGATATAAATCTTAGATAATTGAGTGATACACAAAAATACTCAGTTCATTTTGAATCATCACTTTCAAAGTTTGTTTTGTTCTTGTGAATTTTTAGTTTGAACTTTTTCACTCCTTCGACGATGTACTTAATTTCAAATTGATAATTTGAAATACTTGTGTCTCTATATAAAAAGTTATTTTCATAATACAAGTACCTGAAGAGGGCCGGTGATGACCGTGCTCAAATAGCTGTGGTCAGGCTTTGCCGATACAATAAGTTCAGTCAATTGCAAGTTATAATTACGACCCTCTTAACACCCTATACTCAATTTCATCAACTTAGCAACATAACATAGGAATGAAATTGCGCTCCCGATAATCTGGACTAGTCAAGATACCTTTAGATAAAACTCTTTTCAAATTGGTTGAGTAGATCTCAAATAGTGACCATACCTTCTTTAACCCTCTGTCATCTATTTCACCACCTTAACTGCACAACATTCGAATAAAATAGCTTTCATGATAATCTGGATAAGTCTAGATGCCAATAGGGGAAGAAAAAAAAAGAAAAAAAAAAAAAACGTTTAAAAATGGTGCAGTCAATTACAAGTTATGAGTATGCACCTTTTCCCTGCCTATTTGCGATTTCACCAACTTACCTACAAACAAGTTAAGCAAGTTATTTTCTCTTCAATATATTTAATGAACTTTTATTACTGATGTTATACCTGTAAATTACACCAATTCACTGCAAATTTAAATGCAGTGATCAGTATTAAGTGTAACTAAAAATAGTGAGATGTTCCACACACCTAGTGTTATGTAAAATTGTTGTTACTTATAAATTTGAAGTAGTTTAATATTACTAGATTTCCACAATTTTTTTCTGTACATTTATGTCTTACTTATACATTTATGCACACTCACAAAAGCCAATGTATTGAGTATTTCAGAAGATAAAAGTAAATATTCTCCCTTTTTTACTAACATTCTTTTTTATACATACATCTTTAACTTTTTTAGCTGCATTTTCTTAATCTCTTTGCAACAGTTTCCTACCTCTCAAAGAAAGTGCTGTCTTTCAAACATAATGCGCGCCACAAGTGGTCCACTTTATAAAACCCCCATAAAACGGGAGTGTAAGCACAGAGCTTAAAACAAAATTCTTAATACAAGCTACCTAAAGAAAACCTACCTTATCCTTTAAAAAAATACTAAAAAAAAAAAAAAAAAAAAAGCAGAAGTCAAAAGTGAAAGGACAAAGTAACATCAGAAGAAAAAAAAAAGTTCAACAAATCCGACCTAAACTCCTAGAAGAACGGTCTGACCACTCACGTACCTAATCCCCCTCCCCGACAGCAAAAGATATGGTTTGTTAAATGAACCTAATATGAAAAAGAACTGCCCAAAGAAATAGACCACAGAGACAGCCCGAAACACTGATTCCTCCTAGCGAACCGAGGAGGGACTTAGACCTGATTTAGCGTCGGCCTCTGTATAAAATTGATATTGATTAAACCTGACGTCTTGTGGTGAGCGCACACAGCTTTCTGTAGCTTTTAAGGACATAATAAATCTCCCGACAGCACCAATTTCCATCATACGGATGTAGTATATATATCGGTCGCATTGCGTGTCTTGGGTGTTCCAGGGTATACGGACTGTAGTATAGTGGGTATAGATTTTATTCATAAGTGTTTCACTAAGTCGAGAATGATGGATAGCTTTCTGTAGCCTGGAAGCCTCACCATTTGGCTCTTGATACTTTCTCTGTCTAATCTTTATAGGTTCATTTGGGTTAGGAAGCGACGGGGAGTGATTATTGTGAGTGAAATGAGAAGCGTTTGTGTGATGGTAAATTGGAAGTTTTAGTCTCGCTTTGGTGATTGTTATTAATATTGTTTGGATCGAACCACGCTATTCTGACGAAGTGGATATTGGTTTTATTTATTCACTGATCAGAGCGGGAGTGGTTATTGATCTGAAGTTTATACTCCGAGAGGCGACTGAAAGTTTAGGTACACTATCGAACACCATTATGAATTTATTTTTTATAGAATGTAGAGAACCACTAGTAGATTAAGAATATACTAGTTTGCCGAGACAAAATGGTTGAGACAGTTTAAAAATTGACTTTGAATGAGGGGAATTAAATCCTACTGCCAAATATGTCATAACTTACCAAAAAGTGAGGCACCTTTTTTCGTTTGGTAGCTCTTTAATTTTCAATTAAGAATAAAGCACGACTTTTCTCTAGTCAAATATCTTTTAAAAGTGAGCTAAGTTGGTAATAAATAATAATCAATTGATGACGCATTATTTACTGCCAACTTCGCTTTGCTTCTCAGTCTTCTCAGTCAGCTTCTCAGTCTAGTAATCTTTGAATTCTGGTGTATTGATTAGTAGGGGAGTCACTATTTGGGTGATAGATTTTTTTAAAAAGAATCTCTGAAAACTTTTATCAGTATGATTCTAAATTCGTGTAGATCACTTATGATGTAAAACTTTAAAAACATTTTAATTTAAAACTAAAAATTAAAAGTCCACCAACCTCGCGTTTGAAAACCAATGAATTATGATGTTTATGCAATTTTCTTCTCTACATCAGTAAATGTTTAAGTAAGCAGTTTGGGCTGTAGGAAATGTTTTCAGACGAAAAATACACTCCGATGTAAATTTTCTATTACTAAATACTTTAATTCACTTAATTATATATAAATAATTATAAAATGCAAAAGGCATCGTTATTTAGTATCCCTTATACGTCAATTAGTTGAAAATATTGGTCTATGTTAAAACAGAAAATATATTAAACGTGAGGTGTGGAACATCACACAACTTTTGATTACAATTAATACTGATCACTGCATTTAAAATTTTCCTTGGATTGGTATAATTTACAATTTTCATTTTCATATTTTCAATTATTTTTAGAAAAAATTGGCAGTTTGGTTATAATTTATTTCATTGGCCAGAAGAAACCCACGCTAAAAGGAAAAAGTTGGTGATATGCTTTTCGAAAAATATTACATTTTCCTTTCTTGTAAGTGGAGCAAAGGAGAAACAGTTGTTGGTGGGTGATGCTCTAGGAGAGAAAACTGTGTGACAGTCATTCGTGGTGGTATTTTTTTTTAAATTTCTACGCGTGTACTATATTTTTTTATTTCTTCTTCTTGGAGGTAGCATTTTTAGAACACATTAAACACAGCGATCACTAATCTGTATGCAAAAGTTGAATATCGTAAGTCATTTCATTCAGGAGCTATGCTGACTAGGTTGAGATCCACACACATACATTTCCTCCTGACCACTTTTTTTTTTTTTTTTTAAACGAATGCAATACTTTTTTTTTATCCTATGTTAACATATGGGTAAAAATATTACAATACAAAAAAAAAAAAAAAAAAAAAAAAAAAAAAAACCATTACATTTTTACTACACCTTCTTATACAGACGGAAATATAATAAGAAATTAGAAAATTCTTTTATGTACACCATTTTAGAATAACGCGACTTACCACATTTAATTTTAAAATAGTATAATTGTAAATAATATCAGAAATTAATTGAAATTCCCATAAAATATTCTATTAAAATTTATTTAATGTTTAAATGTTTAATGACTCTTTAAATTAAAAATCAAACTACGCTAATTAAATAGCATACTCTATTGAAGTAAATTGCCATAAATAATTTTATAAAAGATTTCATTTCAAAAGGATCGAGGATTGCTGATAATAGGAAAGCGTAGGCAGTAACCTTCAGACTCGTTGTTTCAGACTGAGAAATGGCAAAAGTTATTTTTAATACCGAAAATTCATAAATCTTAAACAATCTTAAAAATCCCTTCGTCAAAAGGCTAATAGCCCACTAAAATTTTCATTGCAAAAATTTAAGATAATCCACTTCAATATCAAGCTTAACACTCACGCCAGCTTATGCACAACATTTTACAAAGCCAACTTAAGCACCTGGAATATTGCCGCAACTTCAAAAATTATTTTAGTACCTTTTCCCCTTAATCAAGCCTTTCAATTCAGACGAAATCCCCATTTCATCTATTATTAGTTCGAAATTATGTTCCAACAAAATGCTAAAACTATGGAACGCACAAAATTCTCATAAAACGCCCTCCCTCAGAATCCTTTCATTGCACTTTTAGTAATTCTTAAATCTGCGGTGCAAAAGTTCATGCTGCATTTTACGAACTCATTTAGCTTGGAGATTATAGCTACGATTTAAGCCGTTACACAAGTTAGCTTAAGAAAGAGCTTAAAGATCTCTTAAGGTGAAAGCTTTAAGCTCGAAGAAGCAAGTAAAGATATGTACGAAAAGATTTTTAAAAGAGGGAAAGTATTTTCGTTCTATAAGAGCAAAAACCGTCGTTTTATTTTATAAGTTTTTCTTCAAATTGGAGTTAAGGAGCAATAAGAGCTCTGTTGCTAAGAATTATGAAAACGCGAATGGGTATTTTAATTGTTTCATTATTTTAAATGTGTGCATTTGGTTGAATTCAATTGATAAGAATTTGGTTTTTAACTGTGCAAGATTTATTTGTTAAGTTGATATGCGTTCTATGGGGTAAACTCTTTGTTTGGGAAAGTAAGTATATTTCAGTTTAAAGGATAAGTTTGATACTAGTATTTGTTTTATAAAGTAAAAGATAAAAGCTGCTGGGAATATGTTATTTAATAAATTAATAGGATTACTAAAACCATTATACATAATTTTTTTTATTTTATTCAATACATTTATCAAATGCGATGTTTCAATAAATTTATATATACAATCAAACCTCGTTAACTTGAAATCGCTTAAAAGGATATCCCTTTTAACGCGTAGTAAAAACTGTTTTCCACACTCAAAACTTAACATTAATTTATTCGTTTAACATGAAATTCCGGTTAAAGCGAACAATTCCGGCGGTCTCATCAATTTCGTGTTAATACTGTAGTATTAATTTTTTTTTTTTTTTTTTATGGTAGCACATGTGTTTAATATTGAAATGCTTATAAGAACAAATAGAAAAACTATTCCTTGACAACGAAGTATTGTACTATAAATCTTTTTTATGCATTAAAACATTTTATTAGTAATTGCATTTGAACAGTATTCCTCGTCTTCTCATAAACTTATATAGACAGAAATATATAGACTACATTTTCCGCCATAAGAAATGGAACTCATATTAGCTAGTTTGAGTTAAAATTGAGTTTTTATAGTGTTCAGTACGAAGAAAACATCTATTTCGTGAGAATGACTAAATCTCTCCTCAAACTGATAGAATGCATTGTTATCGACAACAAGTCTACATTCCAAGTTTCAGCTCTATTGGACTAAGTTGGTTAATTAGCCCTCCGACAGTTTTACATGTCACAAACAATCTGAAGCTGAAGTTCATATAAAGAGTTGACAAAAAAAATCCATTGTTTCAACAATTAACTGTTATTTAGATAAGTTTTGTAAGCCTCTGAGACGAAGAATAAATTATAATTTTTTAATACCTAGGTCATCATTACCTCTGAGAAAGTTATTTACAATGATTAGCATTGAACAGTCTGTTCTACAAAGATCTATTCTGTATTTGGCCACGCTGGAGAATTAGAGTTGGTGTTCATCAACGTCATATGAACTGCGAGGTCTATCAGATTGTGCTTTGAGACATTTTCTTACCAAGGCCCTTCTTATTGAACGAAGAAAATAATCGAAAAAGATTATTTTCAGGAAAATGACCTTTTTAATGACTCTCACTCCACTGATAAGTGGTTAGACTACAACTTGAACTGAACCATACTATGAAAGATATGCAACAATTACAACAATCTTTAGGTGGACTTAGTGAAAATTATCCATGCAAATATTTAGTAATTTTACACTATACAAGAAGAACAATTCATTGTGAAATATTATATCTAACCCATGAGTATACTTTTTACGATTACATTGACTCAATGCATCAATGTATTTAAAATATGTTGTATAAAACCACGATAGATAAACTATATATTAATGTAGTTTTATTGATTTATAAATCATGGATTTAAACATTTGTTCGATTGAACTATTTCCTTTTTATAATAAAAAATAATATCAATAAAAAAGTACACCTAATATTAGGTATGATACCAATACCTTTTTATTAGGTATGATTCTACCAAATTAAAAACTTAAATAATTAATCTGAAGTTAAGTTTTTGAATATATTTAAAAAAATGTCATGGCTCTGAACCAACTGTATCTTATTTTTGCATTGCTTTTGTCTTTTAGAAGCCATTAAAGCAAATAGGTTCGAAAGCGAAGCCTGTACTTTACATATGAAGTCGTAGTGAAATCATTAAGTCTATTTTACTTTTGAGATTTTTATGAATAATTATTTTAAAATGAATTTATTATTTGTTATGAGCATAACAAATGTATTAATAAATTTTTTATTTGTAAATGTTTATTGAAACGAATTTCTAGGTTTCAGCATTAAAATGTATATTTAAAAATGCGACGTTACTGTAAAAATAATAAAGTAATAATTATTTTAAGATGTATCCATACATTTGGAGGACTTTTTTAAGAATACTTTTTATAGGAATGTTTAAAGGGCCGTTTTATATTTAGTGAGATTAGTGATAGAATAAAAACATTTCAAATACATTGCCATTATTTTATAAAAACTGTAACTTTACATGAAATGTTGATGAAATATTTCAAAAATAAATACGATAAATGGAAAATCATTAAGTTTTTTAAGGAATTAATTATGTATAAATAAACAACGTACTTATATCAAAGAAACAGCTACAATAAAATATATTCATAAAACATTTTTTATGGATAATCGAAAAATAGATGAAAAATTCTCTATAATTTTATTTAGTTTACATTCAAATCATTAACTGTAACTCATAAAATATACATATTCTTAATTTATGTTGTATATGCTCTTGATAATTTCAACAAAATAATTCCAGAATTTTGTTTAGCAATTCATTTGTAATTGTTTTGAGTTATCACAGAGGAAAACGCTTTTAAACTGTTAACTCCCCATTAAAATATAAAAATTTAGACCATTTTCAAATTGTCCTAACTTTTTTTCTAATTTACATAGCATATAAATAAAGACAATTTTAGAAAATTAAAGATTCAGGTAAAAATATTAAAGATTCAGGTATGAATATTAATAAATACAATTAGTTTGTCCAAATTTCATAGAAATTCACTTCTTCAACGACGTCAACGTTAATAGCACCTTAAGTGATTTATTAATAATATTTGTTTAAAAAGGAATTCTGACTGTCTGCATTTTCTTTCACGAAAACAGAATGATAAAAGTAATTCATAAGAAAATAGAATCCCCACATTTTCATCATTTTCATAGTTGTTTTCGCAGTTTCATGGTTAATTTTTCATAGTTCATAAGTTAAAAAGTTTTTCATAGTCACCATTTTTATTAGTGTTATGTAGTTATATAACACTTAATATAGACTTATATAATTTAAAACAAACTTATCTGTATATTTAAAGTTCAGACATGTTTTTACTTTTCATTGTTAAAGGTAAGAAACTATATACTTCATTCGCAATACACTTAGCAATAAAACTGATACTAAAAATTGAATAGAACCTTCCCACACTACTAACTTAATTTAGCATTGAATAAATACAAAACTTATCATTGTATAAATACAAAAGCACCTGAGATAAGGAAGCCTGGAGAGAGGAAAAAAAAAGAAAACTGCTGTTAGTTGTAGGGATAAATAATTCCTTTTGTGCAACTTTTTTGTCGCTCGAATTAAAACCCAACACTTAAAACTCAGGGTGTGTTCTTTCAAATTGATTCGGAAAATAAACTTTTTTCTTTCGAAAAGCGAATTCACTCGCCATCCCTTGTTCTTTTTTAGTTCTTTTGTTCTCCGGAGGTCATTCCTGTTTAGTTGTTTCTGTGATTTACAAGGAGAACGAAAAACAATCCTCCCTAACCATTGTCAGGTTAGAGGGTTAATTTATAAAGGACTAACGACTGCATGTTAGAGAAATACAGTGGATGGTTATTTATCACTGTCAGTTTGGCAAATGTTAACGAGTTTTTTTTCGTTGAGGAACTTTAAATTCTCAGAGTCTGCTTGACGTTTTCTTAAGGTAATTTATTAGAAGATAGAGTAGAATATGTTTGGAGGGCAAAAGAGAATGGTTTATTTTACATATTGTACAAATTTGGTGAAAGCTGGGTATTTTTGTAATTATATTTAAAGCAGATTTATTTAGTAGGGATTTTCAGTTTGTCCCAGCCCCATAGACCAAAGGCTTAATTTTTTACTTTTAACTACCCATATGTTTTCATAGTGTAATGAAGGTATAGCATTCTGTCCTCCCCCCAAAAATCGATTTTTTTAAAAAAAATTCTTCACGTTTTGGAACATCCTGATTTCAAAAGAGTGGTCTAAAAAAAATGACTGTCTGTGTGTGTGTGTGGTTAGCGTAACACCCGAACGAATTAACCTACGATGTTCAAATTTGGTGTGCGGGTCAGGGGTGGCCATTGGACTTGCCATTAAGGTTTTCGTCAAAATAGCGTATGCGCATAAAGTTAAAATCATAAAAAATCATAAAAGAATCAAGTTTATTAGCAATTGATACAAAACGGCTCGAAAGATTTTGATTAAAATCTGTGTGCTAATGCCTTTTGAGGTGTTTTAAATGTATCCACCTTCGAAATACCCGTAGAAATGCGATAAATGAGTACAAAGTTAAACGATAGCCTTTAACACAGAGCTTTCTGCCCTTGAGCATTGTCCATCAACGATTAATTTTTTTTCGTTTTCACGCATAAGAAAGGAAAATGTATTGTCTATCGAATAACATCGCCAATTTCGCGATTTTGGAGGAGTATTTTTTTATATATGTAAAAATAATTGCAAAAAAGTTCGCTAAACTGGCCATTTTTATTTAAATGAGTGAAAATATGAAAATGGTAAATGCCACCATATCAAATTTTATTGTAATGACCAATATTATAATGTAATTGAAAGTTGTGCGACTTTCCACATCCCTAGTTTTTGTCATAATATCTGCCGAAGTATTGCTTTGAGACATACGAATTTTTTCATTAAGTAAAACCACAGTGAAAAACTTTTTAAAAACTAATAATAAAACGATCAGTAATTGTTTTCCGGTACGCAAGAGAATTATATGTACATTGAGTTTTATTAATATTTATTAGCAATTTTGGAGAAAAATATCTAAATGAATGATTCTTTTGATGGAGTTAGTTTATTCGTATTATCATATCGCTTACTGATGTATGGCAGAAATAGCTACACACAACAATACTTTTCATAGAAGTATAATTCATATTTCAGGATAATCCCCTTTAGGCATTGATATGAAAAGCTATATATTTTTAACATTTCTTGACGTTATTTATTTTGACTCTTGAAGCACCGTATCCAGAATATGAATAGACTGACTACCTCCTGAAACGCGAATACGGAATCCATTCTTGACAATTATTTAAAAAGCTTCCTTTGAAGCTTCTTTAGATATCCTTTTAAGATTTTTGCTCTTAATCCCCATTCTATTAGAGATGATTCAATTGTTGACATTATGATAATTATTACTGGACCATACTTACGATCGCGGGATCATTTCATATGAGGTTCAGATGTTTATGTGAATAAATAATTTGGCTTCACTCAAATTTCGTAAGAATTTAGTTTATAAATGTATTTTTCCAGTTTGTTTTTTAGTTAGACACCTGAAACGCTCTTCGACGCCATTCGACACTTCAGAAGGAGAACCGTAATACTCTTAAAAACTCGAAAGAGTTATTTTAGTACGTATTTTGGAAGTGATAGTAAGAGGTTTTATCCAGAAAAACTATAGTTTATCTTATCATTCACTAATTGAAAAATTATCGTCAAGTGATATGGATATAACGGAAAAATAGAGTTGCTGGTAAGTGAATTTTTAATTAAGGTTATAATTACTTTTTCATTTTTCTAAAACACGTTCCTGACCAAAAAATTCATAGAAACCTTCCCTTTTAAATAGGGAAAAAATTCAACCTTGTTTTTCCCAGAAGCTAGCACAAAATGAGAGTATGTAATTCTAGATCAGGAAAATCGTATTAAGATAATTTCACTCTGTATCTCAAAACTTTGATAGCAAATAATAAATAATTGACCATGACAACTTTTCGTACAAATCACTTTAGTTTCTATCTACCTACCTACCTACCTACCCTACCTGCCTGCCTGCCTACCTACCTATCTTATCATTAGTATATATATATATATATATATATATATATATATATATATATATATATGTATGTATACTTCGAATAAATATCGATAATTGTATTAAATTTATTAAACATTTGGTCTTACGTAAATTAATAAATGAGTTGTATAAATAATAAATAAAATAAGCTTCATAACAAGAAGCAGAATGTAATTTTAAAGAACGCTAAATATAAAATTAATGATTTTTTTTTTGCCAAATACAAATTCATAAACTCGAAGCCAACATCATGATTGGTTTGCTAACCGGTCACTCTCTTAGGAACCATCTTAAAATAATGAAAGTTGTTGAAAATAACCTATGCAGGGGCTGTGGAAACAACTCAGCTGAAACAGTAGAGCATGTCTTTGGCAAATGCCTATCATTAATGGGCATTAGTTTTAAAACCTGTGGAGCTATCGACATCGGGGTCAAATGACTTTTGTAAATCTCCCCTTTCAGATTGTTTTACCATTTGTAAGGTCATTGCTCTGTTTAACATATCATAGGCAATCTTCTTATTATTATTAAGATTTTCGAGAGGTACAATGGGCCAATAGGTCTAAGTACGCATGGCTTTGCCACTCTCTTTTCAATCTAATCTAATCTAATCTAATCTAACCATCATATAATTAAAGAGTTTATTTCAGAAACATCATAAGTCAAGTTTTGACAAGATATTGGGTTTTATGTAATAATTTGATTCTTTGGTATACAAGAAGCTAAAAAACTATTGAAAACTATCGAAAGAATTACATAACTTTACATGGCGTAGTAGTAGAGAGAAAATGTTTAACAGTTCGGCAGAAGTCTTTTTTTTTTTTTTTAATTATTTTTTAAAGTTATGGCATTTTAAGTTAAAACATTCAATTAGAAGCAACTTTAAAAACTTCCTTGATATAAGTCAAATACTGTAGGTTGTTGTGTTAATTTGATTCCAAATTCATAAGCTCAAATTTGGTACGACTTAATTTTTTGTTACTTAGAACTTTTTAAAATCAATTTTTTTTGTAAAGTTTATTTTATTTCTAAATTTCCTTTATTTTTAGTTTCCTTTATTTGATATTTACTTATTCTAAACATAATTAACGTAAATGAAAATTGGGAGGCTTAGGTTATTTTTTGACCAAACAATCAGATTTATTCTAAAATGACCAAGCTAAACAAGTACCAAATTTTCAAAAAAAAAAAAAAAAAAAAAATCTTTTTACTATAAAATTGATTTTTAGACTTGACACTTAAACATTAGGAAAATTATCATTTTATAAATCTTTGGTTCATAATAAACCATTTTGGTTTTTAATAAACCGTTTTGTTTCGTAATAGATGTTGTTACAGATATTTTCTAGTTTCATACAACTCTAGATAAAATATACTGGAAGTTTTGATGCACTGTTTTAAAATTGAAATATGTTATTTTTAAGAAAGGAGGCGCAAAAAAAAAAAAAAAAAAAAACAACAACAACAACAACAACAACCTTGTGATGTTTTTGACATGTTTACTTTCACAAAAACGTATATTTTAAACCACTCTCGTATTTCGGACAAATCTGGCGACTCTTCCAGAATTCTTGTTTTCACATTGGATAATACAGCTGTGCTACATGGGTAAAAATACGAAATTGGAAATTAAACGTTAAATAAAATTAAAGCTAATTTTTAAAAGCTTTAAGAGCATCCAAGTACAACACAAATATCGTGTTGTATCAAGTTAGAATAAACTCTGTCCAAAAATAAAAAAGTATTGTTGCCACATTAGGATCATGTTTTACCGTACTACACGCAAACGTTCATACATAAAAGATGACCACTTGTAATTCAACTTGAAAACCCCCATATATAATGATGCTGTCGTTTGAAAACTGTCAATACGCATGATAATGAAATCAAGTAGTCATGACATCTTTACATTAGACAAAGTTATGTGAGTAATTTGACTTGACCAAATACCAATAAAATTTTTATGAGAACAATATTATATATTTAAAATAAATTATTTGTCCAACTATATCTTCCACTAAATTAAATGGATCTATAGTCACACGACCAAACTCTGCATTCTTTATTTTTAACCAATTCAAAATTTAGATTGAGATTACACTAAAACTAAATTTAGAAACAGAAATTTGGGGGAATACTTATAAAGTTTTGAAACGAATTTTGTAAAAAGGGATGTTAGTCTCATTTAGCTTAAAATTGTGGAGCTATGTGTTGAAATACATACGGTAATGGATTGAATGGGAATATATACCACGTCACACGGAATTGTTTTCAAGTTCTAATTACTTACTTCATAGCAATTTAAAATTTGAAAATTTTCTGATATTTTAGGTTAGAATAACATTTAAAAAGTCAGAAAATGTTTTGCTTAGAAGTTAAACTAATAGTAGCTAATTTTATGGAAACGAAATTTTTAGTTTTTTTGGCAGTTTCCATATTTTTACTAAGTTAAAATTAACAAAATTCCATAATAATTATTTATCGGATATTATATCTGTCTCTTTGGTAAGTTCCACTGAAAATAAAATGCACCAATGAAAATTGTAAATTTTTAGTGGCAATTCAATTTACTTTCTGCGTACTTTTTCCTCTTCAGAAATAGCTAATATATATACTTACGTAACAACGTTCAAAAATTTATTTCACACTTATATAGTTCAGCAAATCAAATCCCGCATTAGAATTTCGTCCAGCTTCTGAAGCAAAAGACCAACGATACAATCTCCGCAGTCGGTCGGTTCTCTCGTTTCAAAAACACTGAAAATGGAAAAATAAGTCTATTTAAGTCTGCCTAAAAACTTCACAGTCCGAAAACTAACTTCATCCCGAAAACATTTTTTAAACTTATCTACGACGATAACAAAAGTCGAGAAAAAAGAACAATAATACTTTGACGTAAGAAAAACAAATATTCTTTACCCCTTTCCTCTTCATATATCAAATTCAATCGGAAAAGAAGAAAGCAGTGGAGTAAGGAAAAAAAAAAAAAAAAAAAAAAAAAAAAAAAAAAAAGCATCGAAGCCGGAAAGAATATAATTTTGAGTATTTCAAGTGTGAAAAGGAACTTTGTGACTAAAGAACTGTATTTGCATTGGATTTGAAACAGTTTTATACTATTACGATGAATGACACGTCTGGACTAAATAGAAAGATTTAATAAATTCCTGAAAGTCGATTTTGATTTGAATATCTGCCGTGAATGCAAACACTTTTGAATTGATAGTTCGAACTCTTTCAATCGAAAATAAGAATATTCGTTTGAGTTTAAGAAAATTTCTATATATGAAACGGGAAGAAATTACGTTTTTTTTTCTAGATTTTCGAATTAAAGCGTTGGAATTTCTCGAAGAATGAATCTATTTAAATACTCAATTATATAAATTTCTGGGAATCTCATTTGGATGAAATAGTTTTTGTTTCTTATTAGTGGGCTCGATTTAATTTTAGCCAAAACGGCTTTAAACTAGTCTTTCATTCATTGCTATTTTTTTTTTTTTACTTTATTAAAGAGATAAAGTGTTTAAGGGAACTTCGTATCCTTAAAATAAAACAATTAGTTTTGTGATTTTAATTTCATGTGATTTTATGTGTTTTTCCTTTCTATTGATGTATTACTTTAGTTTCTACTCAAATTAGAAATATGTCATAGTTTATTTTAGAAATGCAAATTTTCAATTATTAACCTTATAAGACTTTAACCTTTAACTTTGATTTTCTCTAAACGCAATACTTCAAACTTCAAAATACAATTTATAACTAACAGCTATATACAATTAATTTTTTTTAATGAAATAGTAATACTTAATCTACAGATTAAACTGAGGTTAAAAAGCTTCCTGGTAATTTTAATAATTATGTTTTCAATATACCATATCTTTGTAAAAAAAGTTTTTTTAAAAAAATTGCGAAATTGATTAAAATTTAGAAAAATAAATACTATGATGATATTTGTTTATCAAACTTTAACCTCAGTATCTGGTGTAGGATCTATTTAACTTACATAAAAAATCAAAAAGAAGAACAGTTAGAACTTTCTAAGAATAGGTATAATAATAATTATAATGCGTTACATTATAATACGTTATATTATAATAATTAAAATGCATTACATTATAATACTTTGTATTATAATAATTATAATGTGTTACATTATAATACGTTGTATTATAATAATTATAAAGTGTTACATTATAATTATTAGTGTTATTATAATACATTAAAATACAATACGTTTCATTATAAGACCTCATATCATATTACGTTTCATTATAATACGTTATATTATAATACGTTACATTATAATACGTTATGTATATTGTTGCGTTGTACGGGTTCGAAAGATTTGAAGCCAAAATCAGATAAAAACTTGCAGAAATTTATTCCAAAATACAGCTCCGGAACTTCTCGTTCTAGTAGACACAATACAGCTCTTTTCACCTCAATAGAGCACAAAACAGCAGTTAAAAACTTGATAACAACTGCTAAATCGCCGCAAAAGGCAATGCAATACAGTTCGCTCAGTATCTCCAGTCAACTAATTCAGTGACTCAAAATCCAAGAACTAACTTCAGTCAACTATCGGACTCAGCTAACAACTAGCTCCGTGACTCAAAATCAGTCAACTAACTAACTCACCCTACTCACGGCCGTCCTTATATAGGAGTGGGGAACTTTCGTGAATATTCCAGAGATAGACATTTGGAGAACTTTCCAGATTGTAGTTGAAAAGTCCCTATACATGTACCCATACATGTACCGAAAATGTCGCCAAATGGTCGCCAAGTTTGGCGACATTTGGCAATTTCTCGCCAAATTTGGCGACAAAAATTAGTCGCCATAACCATCTCCAACTTGGCTCTATCTCTCCAATTTGGCGAGATTCCCATTACCATAATGTTAAATGCCCTGCCCCTTGAAACTCGCTTCCCAGAGTTACCTCTGTAAAACTCGTTATCAAGCGATAACACCCATATTGTCGGTAAACCAACTTAAAGGCGAACTATTGCACTGCCTTATGCAAAATGTACATAAATTTTCCTATTTACAAAATGAACACTACGAAATATTTACAAATATACAAAAATTCGTAACAATATTATAACTTTAGTTCTAATTTATAATATGTTATTGTAATAAATTATTATAATTTAGTTCATAAAAGTATGTATGGAAATAATGTTTGTTCAGATAAATTTGTGGGAATTAAAAGGTGCTTTTAGTTAATATTATGAAGTTAAGAGCTTTAAGTTTGTAAGAGACTTAAGTATATATATTCATGCTAATTAAAAATATACAATGCAAATTTACATCTTAGTTTAGTACCAGTAACTTACATGATACCCCAAACAAAATTAAAATTACTTCAAATAAAATTTTCTATATATTTTCAATATTTACATGTGACAATGATTATTTTACATAGATATTCTTAAAATATTCAAAATTAAACAGGATTATAAGAAATACTCCTCGGCTTTCATGAAATATAAAATGTAAGATTGCAAAAACTGACTAACTATTTTACGAAATTTTTGCTCAAATATTGTCGTAAACTTTTAAGACTTTCGCAAAAGATGGTCTTTTTCAGGATGTATGTTTAAAAATATAGCTAAGCGTTTAATACTTATATTTTATATGTTCCTTGTCTTTTTAAGGAAATAACATGCCAAAACCAGCTGTTCATATTTGATTGTAGAAAGATAGATCTTTTATAGTTTTAGCATGTTATCAAATTTATAAAGTCTTAATTAGAGTGAAGATTTTTTTTTTTTAAATTTTGGTAATCACACACTGGTCTTGTGCCATTACCAGTTATAAATTCAGTTTTATAAATGAGTCAAAGTTTTAAATGTACTATTAAAATAAAATGTATATACGATTAGTTTTCAAGTTATAATTTAAGGTTAAGATTTACTGTAAGGTGTCGGATGATGACTTTTCCAAAAAATTGCCAAAATTGAAAATGACGCCAAAAGTTTGTATAGTCAAATCCAAAAGGGCGCTGTGTTGCCTAATCCAAACGGCCACTAGAGTTGGGGTGAAAACAAGTCAACGGGTTGCCACATTCGGCATTAAGTAGCCAAATTTTCACCCTCAATCCATTCGACACCTTAAAGTAAATCGTAACCTAATTTAAAAGGAACGTATATGATTTTTAAACGATAGATTAAAATTAGATCTTCACCTTCTAACTTTTAAAACTAAATAACTTTTTGACTGTATATCATATATTTTCTCAGGGGGCATTTATTATTAATTCATTATCAGATGACATCCTAGCGGTATTTACTGTACATTTCCCCTCATTTTCTATGCCGTACTAAAACCGGGAAAATTATAAGTTCCGGTAATTTATGCATATATCAAAGCTTTTGAATAAAAACTGAAGATAATAAATAGTCGTATAATCCTAAAAGTATGAGCACTTTACTTATTAATTAAAAGCTATTCTTAGGTAAATTAAATGAGAAAGTAGCCAGTAATAAATTGTTTTTCTTTTCCCCCCCATGGGTATAGTTTACTATCAAAAGCTTATCTACAACAACGAAATATGAATTTTTCTTCTACATCCCTTCCTAACAATAAACCATTCCATTAACTAGTTAAACATTTTTGTCGTATTTTTCTTTTGTTCATAGATTGATGTGATGAACATAATATTTCCTGAAAACAATAAATTATCTATTTTATTAGTGCATACAATGTAAAAAAAAAAATCTAGTCATTTCTAAAAGACATGATGTACCATCATGGCATCGCTGCCAAAACATTTTCGTTTATTCACGCCAAATAGAAAGCTTTAGTTAATCTTAATTGATGAGTATTTTGCCCCAGGTTATGCATACGACAAAACATAGATTCATGAATGAATTTAGTTAATGGAAGGCATAATAAAATTAGACATATACCGCTCTTATACATTGAAGGATATTCCTATAATTGCGTAGTCTGACCAAGCTTTCACAAATTCTGTTAGTAATTTTCGAGAAATTTCATTAGCAGGAACCTTAAAGGCATTGAGATGATAAGTTTATTAAGTGTTCTCTTTCATGTTTTTGAGTTAGTTTGGAGCGTATAAAAATTTTCTATCAAAAGGACCTTTTTGCTTTCTTTTGCGCGTATTTAAGTTAATGCTGGGAGTAGATAGTTTTCACCATAGAAAATTCAGTTAGGATACTTGATAATGAGTATCAACAAAAGTGTAATGAGTATGGTTGAAAATCTTAGGAATACATTATTAGAATTTGTACTTTTAATAAGTTAGTATATTTACTAGTACATATGTCAGTTATTTTTTTTTGTTCAAAAAAAAAAAAAAAAAAAAAAAAAAGTTAGCTGTAAAAAAACTTTTTTAAGCATAAAATTAAAGTTTTATCAAAAAATATTCAATTTTTTATACATTACCGTGAAATTTTACAATTTAATATAATAATATAGCAATATAGCAATAAATATATAACTTTATACTAATCTAGCAATAAAATAATAGAGAAGTTATAACAAAATAATAATAAAATAATGTATTAATGCAATAAAATAATGTAAAAATGTATCAGTACTTTTCCATTTGACGGGTAGCAGATATCACCTAACCTAAATGTTTTCATGATTAGATGACGCATAAATGTATCGCCATGGCTTAATGTTAAAGGTTTGTTATAGGATTGCTAAATAAACCATATAATTATTTGTTACAGGAATTGTATATGATTTGAAGGTTGTTAGATAAGTTAATACTGTAATTTGGCTATTTATATCTGGTACCCGTCTAACTGAAGACTAGCAATGTTTAATATAACAATATAATCTAATTTTACATAAAAATCTAAAAGAGACCACACATTCAGCGAATAAAAACGTTTAATAAAAAATGTTAGCTACAGGAAAGAAATTCAAAAATTGGCGATCATTTATTTACTGATAAAAAAGTTTGTCAGGATAATAAACATGTACCAATCGGTCGAGGTGATAATACATAAATACATAAATAGGAATTTTCTATCAAGTGTAGTTCTTTTTTTCAAGTATACAATTTATTGATGTTTCTCTTTTAATTAGTTGTTTTCACTTCATGCATGGAATGTAACATTCATTTGGTTATACTAATGTGACTGAAATTATATTTTAGGCACAAATATACTGACATTTTTGTTATTTTCAATTATTAAGAGGTATATATAGGGAATTTTGTGGCGCAAAAGCTACACAAGGGACTGTATTACGCCTAAACATCGTTGGATCAATTGTATAGACCACTAAGAGTAATCAATACGTCGAAGGGATATCACCTACCAAGAAGTTTTCTTAGGGTAAACATTTGCATCTTCAATATCGATACACAAATTATCTGTATATAATTGCAAATAGTGACGTATTTTTTTAAAGATCTATTTTATTTTATTTATTTGTTAAGAGCAATAGTACAGGTTAGAAAAGGTGGCAACTTCTAAATCAATCGGAATATTTCGAGGCTTTTCCATCACATGACCGGTTGATTGGATTTGGAGACCACAACGTAACGTAACGTAACGTAACGTAACGTAACGTAACGCAACATAACGCAACGCAACATAACGCAACGCAACATAACATAACGCAACATAACGCAACGCAACATAACATAACGCCACATAACACTACCACAATACAATATAATATAATGCAAAATCATTTTACACAGCATTATCCATGTGGTGATTACAAATAGAACTTACAAATTGTTTTATACTGGGTAGTCAAATAAATTTGTTCCGAAAAATTAATGTTAGAATAAAATAACTTTTCTTGGCCAGTATTATTTAGGACAACCTCTACTTATTGAAGCCTTGAATATTTAAATTATATGAGTTTTATTTTTTTAAATACATTTTAGAATAGCGTTATAACTCAAATTTACGATTATATCACTCCGTCTCTGCCAATCACCCCCTCACACGTTTTGTTGTTATTGATTTAATTTATTTGTGAATAAAATACTAGGTCTTCCTAAGAAGTAATATAAATTGAAAATTTGGCCTAACATAATTTTTGCCAAAAATGATGGATCGTCGTATAGTTGGGCAAATATATTTCTAACTTTACATTTAATTTGCTTTTCGCACCAAATTACCTTATCATTGTTAGTTTATATCTAGGCTTTCACATCAGAATCCGTAGAAACCAAATGCTGCTCTTACCATTTTATAATTACGTTTATCTAATGAGATAACCATCCCATTAAAATTTAAGTAAAATCTATCCTAAATTGAAAAAAAAAAAAAAAAAAAAATCTTTTTTATGCTCACTATCTTAAAGTACTTATTTATACAAAAACAGAAACAGCAATACTAATTAAATACATTAAATGCTACATATTCCTTATAAATGCATTTAATACATTCTTACTCATGTTTAATATAGAATATTCAAGTCCTTTAGTTTTACACAATAAAGAGACGTAATATATTACACTTTTTAGATTTGCTTTCTCATTTCGGTTATGAAAGATTTGTATGTAGAACACATTGTATTGAAATTCTAATGATATATAACTTAATTAAAAAAAATCTAACCCGTAAAAATAGTTTTTACAATAAATCCTTTAAACGCATTGCCCATTGTTAAGTGCAATCGAAACATATATAAGTAATTTTGATTTCAGTTTTCATAGCGCTTGATCACACTACAGAGGAAACCATTGATTTCGTTAAATGGACTATTTTCTTTTGCTCCCAATTGACAACGAAATCTATTTTTCAAGTTTCAGGTCGATTGAATGACGGCAAGGGTTAACTAGTCCTCCTCAGATTTTCTTGAAACAAATATAATAGAAAAAACATAGAATCGAAGTTAATCTAAAAATTGATTTGAGTGGATTTCCATTTTTTTGTTTGTTTGTGTCTAATTTTGAATAATGAAGTTCTCAGAAAAAACTTCATCAGTGTAAATATAAATACACCACTGCAGTGAAAAGGGAATATCATTAATCCATTCTTTCTCCCTCATTGCTGAACTTTTCTCATACAGTTTGCAGGGAAATGAACATATTAAAACATATGCCAAATGTCTTCTGGAATATACGTTGTCGCTATGGAGTCAGTTTGGAGGAACAATCAGTAAAATATTATCGTTTTTACTATGGGTAACCCTATTAATCAGTGATACAAAAACTACCCTAATTAATTGATTTTGAATCTCTACGACATCAACATCTCAAAAAAAAAAAAAAAACCTTATATAGGGGATAAAACAAGTTTATCCATCTTACAAAAATTGAAGATCATCTTCCCTCAGCATGATGTACATTTTCAACGGGTTCCCTCGAAAGTCACTATTCCCTGAAATTAATTGGCTGACAATCTTGCAAAGAAGTTCTCAAGTCATCCCGTCCCCTCCTCTTTAGAGAATACTTTTCAAGAACTTTTTTCGCAGAAAAAGGACCAAATCAAAGCGAAGTGGTTGACGCCTCCCACTCACCACTGGTATAAAGGAAGAAAGCCGGGACTCTCCCTACCCCTTCCTTGCGACAAACAGTCTAGTACATTTCTCTCTTGACTTGCCAGTGGCCCCCTAAAATGTCTTACATATTTTGAGGGCAACGAGATCTACCCTCTTTGCCCTAAATGCCAGCGACATCAGGCATCGCCTGATCACGTCTTGAACTGTCAGGGACTAATCTGTGAGGAGATTCATTCTTTTCTCCTCTTGATCATGGACTTCATCAAAGTCAACGGATTCCTTGATCTGTTTTGACTCCGTCAGACTAGATAGGAGATTATTAACAACAACAACATATTTGATTGAGTTTGACTTACTTTTAAATAACATACATCTCCTGGATACATCACGTTGTTACTTTCAATTACCCATATCTCAATACTGAGTAATGAAAATATTGGATTAGGTTCAAAAGAAATGTTCTATATTTTTTTTGTATTTCTATTCATTTTGAAACTTAACTTGCTGAGTTCACAGAATTGGTCTAGAAAAATGTCTGTTGTATGTCTGTCTGTGGTCAGCATAGTTTCCGAACGTATCGACCTACGATGCCAACTTTTGCATCGTTGTGTAACGAATGGGTAAGCGTGGAGTTTAATAGTGTCTATGGGACCTATCATTAAGGTTTTTGCAAAAATTGCGCATGCGCACAAGATAGCTGCCTTGCATACTAGCTACCAAAAATTTGCAAAACAGCTTAGTAAAGTTTTCCAATCTATGTCAAATTTAAATGCAGGGAATTGTATTATAGTATAATTGAAAGTTGTGAGATGTTTCACACCTCTAGTTGATATACCAAATGAATCAATAAGAAACGTAAAAAATATAAGTCACTCTTTTATGTTTTACTGTTTCTTATTGATTCTCCTAGACAGATTAATACAAATACTTTTAATTTGGTAATGGGAAAATGCCATTTCATATTGGTATGGAAAAAAGTGCAGTAACAGAGGTTTGTAAGTGGGAAAATAAGTTTTGTGATTTTCTCAAATATTTTATTGAGTACTGCACATTGTTAAACCAAAGATCAGAAATTAATGGTCTTACAATAGTGCTAACAGCAAATAAAAATAATTGGTCTTATAATGCTCATATTATTATAAAATAAAGAAATGTTTATATTAAATGCTTAAGTTATATTTAAATGCTTTACACTATATAAGCAAAAATTTTAGCCAAATATGTCGTTTATGATGTTAAATGTTATGTTGGTGATGTTATATTAAATGTTATTATATAAGCTGGGAATAAAGTTCACAAATACACATATATATTATCTAAACAAAATCACTTTGATTTATTACGGCGTTAGTTTCTTAAAATAACATTTGTATTGATATTTTTATTATACTTATATTTTTCTTTTACAAGTTATAAATGTTTTTAAACAAATAACTAATGTGAGATTCATAACAAGAAAAATAGTTAAGGAAAGTTAACATTTTATTAGTTTATATTATTTTATTGTACACGTATTATAAAAAAAAAATCACTTTTAGATGTTAATTAAATGAAATAATTTCAATGCTTAAATACATAGTTTCATATAAATTTTGCACTTGTATTTTTTGCACTGGGTAATTTCTTTTGCATTTGGAAGTAAGAAAAACTTATTCTGGAAACTTTTTGGGCAAGTGTTGTTCCTTGATCATATTTGGATAGAAATAATTTTTTTACAGTCACTCTTTTGTATGAAGTACACTTCAAAATGGATTAAGCTTTCTGTTGTGATAAGCGGCTAGACATTTTTGAAGGGAAGAGACAATAGTTCATTAAGTTTTTCCAAGTTTTCCCCTCATCTTTTGAAATGAATTATTTAAGTAAGTTCTATAAATTTTCATTCAATCATACTTTGAAAATGTGCTCTTTAATTTTAGAATAATACTCTTCTAGCAAGATTAAAACGCCAAACTTTGGGAAAGTTTGTAGAAATGAGTTATTATAAGTTTTATGCTGAATAAAATAATTTTAGGATTATACAATATAAGTCTCTTTAATTTTCGAGAGGAGTTTTTACGAATTGTATAATTACTTTGAGTTACGATTAATGGGAACTTTGGAATATAAAATGAATTTTGGTTATTGAATGATGTTGTTCATAAGGTACTAAATTAGGAGTTTTTGTGTGGAATATTTTTTTGAAAGATCTTTTTAGTTTGATTTTATATTTTTTTTTTCAAAGGGACCAAACCTTTTTGTATAGTAATAACCTTTTTAATAAATTAATATTTAAAGTGCTAAGAAATACAAAAATATCTAAATTTGAGCACACATACCATTTATATGTTTATCTTATTAATACATTTAACTAATAATTTAAATTTTTTTTTGATTACCTCTTTATTTGATATTTTATTAATTACATTAACAACAAATATACTTTTTGTCCAATTTATTTAAGTTATTTATACAGTTTTAGAAAAGAGAATTTGATATAAATGTAATAGTAATTTTTAATCAATAATACTTAGATCAGGAAAATGATGAGATATAAAAGATATTCTACTATATAAATACATGGAATTATAAATTAAGACAAGGAAAGTTCATATATGAATGTCCCTTCATTTATGAACTTTAATGGATTATGAATGGATAGAATCGTTTGGCTTGTTTAAGAATTTAGAATGATTTATATTTTTCTAAAATAATGTAAGTATTTTAAGGGGACTTGGTATTCCTTGTTTTGACAAAAAAATTATAAAACTATCGATTCTTTATATTTTGCGTTTTTATAAGTTTTGAAACCTTCTCCTTATTGTGGCAAGTTTTTCAGCTGATTCAATAACTATAATTGGGAAAAAAATATGGAGATATTATAGTATACTTTCATGTTTCGAACGCATTTTTCCCATTTCGTGTTTTTTGGAATTCCAACCTTATTCAAAAAACTTAAACTCTTGCAAATATAAATGAAATGACTTGAATTTTTTTGTATCATTATAAAGATATATTTAACAAAACTAGGCATGGATTTTTGAATAAAATATAAACCCTTTTTTTTTAAATTTTTTTCTTTACAAATTTTAAATGTTGAAAAATACAATTTTTTTTCAGTTTTAGTTACGTATATATATTTTTAACTGTTTTTCTCCAAAACTCCTATTTTACTTATTCAATCCAAAATTCGATACCTAAAAGTTTTTAGTATATTACTAGGAATAGTTTTATAAAAAAAAATTATGAAAAAAATATTGAAAAATGGAAAAAAAGATAAAAATTTGAAATTTTTTGGACTTTTTAAAATATTTTTTAAAAATTTAAAATTTAGAGTACTATGTGTACTTTTTTTTTAAAAATAAAATTTAGTTATTGCCTAGTAATACTTCGAACTATATAAAAATTATAATTTTAAAGGATCAAATAAAAAAAAGTTTTAAGGGTTCCCCGTCCCCTTAAATTTTTATTCAAATTTAATTGCCTTGTTAATGATAAGTAAAACTAAATAAATTTGGACTTTTATTATTTTTGTTATCTTTGCCAATGTAATTTGCTCAGCATTTTTTTCTTTTTTACAATTCATACCATAAAATTATTCATACTGATATTAAATTGATAGTTACGCTTGCATAATTTTAATGAAAGATTTTAAAGGATTCAATTATTTACTTCTCCTTCAAAAAAACTTATAATAATATTTTCATTACGGAATAAGTAGTACACGAACAAACACTTGCTTGTTTGTATTAAATAAATTTAATTAACTTCATAAATAATCTCCTTATGCATGAATTTAACCGTGTTTTAAAGTAAAGGAGATGAAAACACATTTTAACATGGGGTCCAGTTTGAATGTTTATCTCAACAGGTAAATGTTTTTGATTGAACTAGAGATGAACAGTCAGGTATTATAACACTTCAAAACATATCTTTAGGCCATCTAACATTTCTTATCATAATTGTTTTTCTATATAATTAGTTCTGTTTTATATCCAGCAAAGTGGGAACTGAATTTTGAACTGGAAATTAAAAACTGATTGTAAGTGTTTTCAAGATTAACATTTTCTAAGTCAACCTTAATTGAGATAAGGGTTATTTATTCGTCCAATCCTTTGAGAAATTTAAAATACTACTAACTACATATATAACGTTATTAAGCTAAATCACAAACTATCATACCAATTGTATATACTTTTATTCTATCAAAAGTAAGAATTTCGTTTCAGAAGATACTGTTGCGTTATGAATTCTTAATGGTTAAACGCAAAAAAGATTTCAACAAATCACAAAGGTTGAATTGCAACACAGTTGACATTTGCCCGCAGATTTTTAGGCATAATTGTAGGTAGGTAAATCCTACATGAATATTATTTTTCTTCAGCCATAATATACACATCTAACCTAAATAATATTTTAATGAGTTGTAGATGATAAATGTTGTAACAATGACTAACAATATATATAAATAACAGTGCTGTCAGAAATACAGCATTCACAGTATTTGTATTACATAGGATGAAATAATTGTTAATTGAGGCATGCAATTTAAATTTGGGCTAAGTTCCAAATGTGTATGGATGATCACTTAATATCTACTCAGTCCAATCCTTTCAGAAATTTAAAATACTATCAACTACATATATAACGTTATTAAACTAAATCACAAACTATCATACCAATTGTATATAATTCTATTCTATCAAAAGTAAGAATTTCGTTTCAGAAGATACTATTACGGCTTGAATTAATGGCTAGACGCAAAAAAGATTTCAACAAATCACAAAGGTTAAATTGCAACACAGTTGACATTTGCCCGCAGATTTTTAGGTATAATTGTAGGTAGGTAAATCCTACATGAATATTATTTTTCTTCAGCAATAATATACACATCTAACCTAAATAATATTTTAATGAGTTGTAGATGATAAATGTTGTAACAATGAATAACAATATATATAAATAACAGTGCTGTCAGAAATGCAGCATTCACAGTATTTGTATTACATAAGGTGAAATAATTGTTAATTGAGGCATGCAATTTAAATTTGGGTTAAGTTCCAAATGTGTATGGATGATCACTTGATATCTACTCTGTTTTTGTAAGTTTTTAAATACATAAATAGATTACAAGATGTTAAAACCCACATTCTGTTGTAGGCAAACAATCATGAAAGTTATTGTAATATTGATGTCATTTTGTTTGCTAAGGACAACGGAGAAAATAATTAACCTTTTCACTGTCCTCTCCGCTTCAAACTCTTTTAATAATTGAAAGCATGAAGCTATTTTAATGACACTACAAATCACTTTGAAGTGAGCACAAGTAAAGGAAATATAACAATTGATGTGCATTGCCTAGTTTTTTTCTAATACCAGAAGTATGAAGTTTAAATGGAAAGATAAACATGAAAATCAAAGGTATCAATTGAAACACCGTAAAATTCGATTGGAATAGATGCCCCTAAAAGGTTGAAAAATAAGTAAAAGCTAGACAAAAAAGTTTATATCTGAGAAAGTAGTAAAAAAAATTAAATCTTTTAATAAAAGTTAAATTGTATTTGGGGAATCTTTTAATACTGAATACGGTAAAGGAAATCCTTTGAAAGATGTAACTAAACGTAATGATCAAACACTACTGTTGACATAATTTGAATTCATGATTCTTACTTGTGGTGTTCGTAAGAAAGAAGAACAAAGTCCTATTCACAGAAAAATTGTAAAACGACGAAGAAAACAACTAACAATTGAAATTCATGCAAAGGAAAGAAGAATTTTAGATATTTTTAATATCTTGAGAAAAGTTACATTAGTTGTGTTGAAAAGGATGATATTAAAACAAAATTTCTCCAGACACACATTAGTGAAGGAACTCCTCGAGTCATAGCTCTAATGTCATTTTCTGTAAAGTTGTTCTCAGTTATACATAGAATAATATAAGTTTTTTAAAAATATAAATCCAACAGTATTCCGATGTTTTTGCTAGGTTGACTAAAATAAATGATCTTTTTCCCGTAGAGACTGAATAGAAAACAAGAAAAAGTATTATATTTTGTTATTTTTTGTTGCTGATTAATTCAGACAGTTTTAATGTCGAATAACATTGTATGTAAATTGTATCTGTATAAGATTAATTTGAATGTAAAATATTTGTCTTTTCTAATTTTTTATTTTAAGTGTAAAAGTGATTTTTTTTACATAAATTCTCTGACTGGAATGAAGATTAGAAACTAGTATGTTGAAAATTATTTTTACTTTCTTCATAACTTATTATTTTCCAAACAGAAGAAATAGAAAAAAAAAAAAAAAAAAAAAAAAAAAAAAAATGCGTTTAAAGATAATGTTTTAAATAGAATTCAAGGCCAATAGGTGGCTGCATGCTTTAGTATCTCATCAAACTGAATTTTTTTTCATTCTGATTTTTTTGTACAATGTCTAAAAAAAATTGTATATTAAGTATATACTGGTTTGATAAGATAAAAAGGACTGAATCTGCTTAAATTACACCTCGAATGAAGTGAATTCGAGTCGATAGATAAATGTGTTCTAACTTTATAATTCAGCACTCTTTAAATATTAATAATAAAGGATACAGACGATTTTACTCCCCCGGCACTAAATACCTGCTTTTCTTAAAATGATCAAAGTTGTTAATAAGTATTTTCTGATTAGTTACGTAAATACATACTTTAGTTAGGTTACAACTGTTTTGTGTGCGAATTGTTTTTGAATCAAACGCAGTTCACGAGAGAGCATGAAATGAAGGTATTCTCGCAAAATAATCTCGCACTACAATACATAATATGCTTAATAACTTGGCTCAGCTTAAAATGAAGCAAGTATTTGACACCAGAGGAGCAAAATCATGTTTCATTTTTTCAATTAAAAATTAAGGAGTGATGCCAAAAAAAAAAAAGAATATTCATTATTTTGAAAATTTTGACATATTTTTGACTATCGGTAATTCAACTCGCACGGATTATGGAACAGTTTAGGTTTTGGCATTCGGAAAATATATACCAGAAATTTTTTAAAATGGTTTTTGATGAGATATCAAATATCGTAGTCGAATATCTTTCAATTAATACAGATGTCGTAAAGGCCTAGTCGCTCTCACCCTCTGCCCATAAATTTAAAAGTAAATTAATTTTAATTACTTGGGACCTGATCATGGCATTCCGTTGTGTTTGATATCCTTATTCTAGAGCCAGGACTCACTAATATAATAGGTTAAGGTTTTCAATTCGGTTAAACAATGCAGTTTCACAGAGATCACGTTAAATATCAATACAACAAAAATATCAACAGAAGAACAATAGTATAATAATTTACCTGAATGTGGGGTAACTACACTATCATTCTGTATCAAATCTGACAGAAAACATGTCAACACTCCCAATAACAATTCAATTCCAAAGAAAGGTTTTTAAGTAAAACAACAGCTTTTATTTTCTGGATTAACATGGGACATGCCTTTATAATTAAGGCAAAATTACGACAGTGACAATATATAATGGAACAAGACTGCATGGTGCTGATAGCGGGAGACTCATTAAACTATTAATATTAAGCAAAACCGAAATTCAATTTAACACATCTTCTGTTTCTAATAGGGACCCAACACAAGTATCCAACTAGGGAAACTAATTATTTATTAAACATGTCTATTTAATCCATCGCGTCTAAGCTAAGTTTGATGAGAAGGTAATCTTCGACACTTCTCATGATAAGAAACCTATTATATTTACATCTAGGTCTGTCCACGATATTAAATTTTTATTTCAACATATATTGTCTACGTTTAATTATCATCTTTTGGATTTATCTGTGTTTGCGTATAACGAATGCTAGAAGGACTTACCCCCTTTTGGTTGATCTGGAAGATTGGTGACATCCCATGGGCTCAACCCCGGAGATTTACACTTTCGAGAGAGAGAACGTCGTTTCAATTAGCGGGGAATACTCTGTTTGTAAGGTGGAGGTTCTTGAGAGTAATGGAAAATCATAATTTTTCTGAGTTGCAATAGTTTTTAAAAACTTGGTTGCTTGTTAATTGAAGAGGTTTCTGTTTCTCTCCTGTATTACGCCCTTTATTGGTCATAAACCTAAGCCCAAAAGGCAATAAGGGCTGAACCTTTTTTCTGGGTCAGGCGACCATTGGTTTGTTTGTAAAGTTCAACTCTTTGACCTGTGTCTCGTAAAATCCTCTCGCAAGACATATAGCACTGGAATCAATCCGACCCGCATCCGTTACTTCCCAACACAACACCGACAAAACCGCTAAATTTCTTCACTCTCCCACAACAGCTGCTATTACACAAAGCTGAGGACAGTAGGGCCTGATGGACCCTTTACTTTAAAATCCTTAATCATCCAGCACCAGAAGGGCGGCTCGAAATTTTTGTATTTTTTATTTTTCAAACGCATTAGGTGAAAAAAGTTGTTACATATCTTAATAAGAAAAAAAAATCTATATAAATATATCTTTTGATCGCTTATTCACCTCAAAGTTTGGAGAAAATACAAAAAAAAAACTATTTTTCGTAAATTTTTTAAATTTCTGAACGTTATATGTTTGAATGGCAATAGTTTGCAAGGTGAAGTGAAAGGGTGGTATAGCACAGGAAAACAATATTCGATGTATTTTTTAAACATATATTAATAATTAAAACTATTAAAAAATACACTTTTTTTAAAAAAAAATTGATTTTTTCTATAAAATGAATACTAACGTTATTGCTTACATATTTTTGTTAAAATTGTTTTATTTACTTCAAGCATTCACTTCAAAGTTCGGAATAAATATAAAAAAATATTTTTTTCCCATCAATTTGTATAATACACCAATCATTAAATTATCGAAGTACATTAGTTTGTATTGTGTGGAATGAAGTAGATAGAACTTGGAAAAAAATCAAATTAGTAATTATTCAATAATAATCGTTCACGCATAACCTTTGAAACATTGATAAAAACTGTGTTTTGGAAGGATTCAATTTGGGTGGACTTTCTCTTAGCACCGTCTCTTCTTTTGAAGCTCATAAACTTACTTGCTTATTCATTGGATCATAGCGCACATGGTTGTGATTGGGACTGTGTGATTTGACAGATCAAAATGCACGTTGACATCTGTAGTGGGATATATGTCTCCTATACTTCAATGAACTACTTCAGACGCCTATTTAAACACGTAGATAGTAATACAACAGGATCAACATCTTCTAGTGGGAACATAGATAACAAATTGAAAAACTGTGAAAATTTTTCCACTGGCTGATTTTTTACTTGTTGAATGTTCAATTCCTCAATTCGAGATGAAAGTACTCAGCAAAGATTTTTGCTTGATATTTTTACAACGATTAGATCAGGCCAATGACTTGTTTTACTTGCAAACGCTAGCCCCTGTCATACTCCAGATGGCTAACAATAGAAAACAGAGTACTGAGACTATATGTGAGTGATTATAAACCATCGGATAAACTCAATCAAGTGGTATTCTTTATTTTAAATTGTTACATGCCACATTGATTTCGAATAAAAAATAAAGTTAATTTTCTGAAGGACCTAAAATCATATATGAGGCAATTCGACTGTCTCGATACCTCCCTGAATGTTTACTGGAAGTTTTAAACTCGGTTATTGAATGAAATGCTTCCTTCCCTCACCCAAAAAATATGATTTTGGCAAAAATTTTGGATGGAAGGGGAGATGTAAAAGAACTGAGGTTTCGGGTTCTGAAATCTCGAAATTTTTCTTAGAGAAAAACAATCAGGCATTTCAATGCAACAAAACTTAACTTTATTGTCACTGATTAGTTGGACAGAATTAATTTTAATGCTTTTAATAGAACTCCTCATTTGTTAAGGAAAGTAACAAACGAACATTTATTAGTAAAGACTGGCGCACTCGAGGTGTCACAGCTGTATTGGAAAAAACACTGCAAGACTTGAGGATTGGACCAATTCTGGCCAAGCATAGTTCCAAAACACACAATTTTCTTAATTAACAAACAAACTTGTCAAAACCACCACGTATTTTTGTTCTCCGACCTATCTCATAAATATAATATCCCAATTATAAAACCGTGCCTCTACATTTTAAAACTTCTTTTATATATTATCCAGAATACGGTGAGATTGGTCAATATTGTTTCCAATGACCGATTCACAACGTCCCACTTCGGGATTGGCCTATGTCTGGCGAAATTGGCCCGCGTTTCTGTGCTACTTGGGTGGGGGGAGGACCACTGAAATCAGACTTCAACTCTTTTCCTTGTCATTCCCAAGCTATGAAGACAACACAAAAAGTGGGTGGCGCTGACTCCAAAGACGTTAGGACAACACCTTTTTTTAAAAAAAAATCCATAACTCTCGACTTTCAACAAAAGTTCCCTTCAAAGTGCATCACTGGGATAGAACGTTTAAGAAAAAAGTGAACCCAATGAATAAAAGCAGGCTTAAAAAAAAAAAAAAAAAAAAAAAAAAAAAAAAAAAAAAAATGTAAAAAATAACGTTAGTACTCAATTTACAGAAAAATTATTATTTTTAACAAAAATTTTTACTTTTGAGTATTTTTAACTATTAATATATGTCTTAAAAATGAAAATAATTGCGTTTTCCTGTGCTATACCACCTTTTCATTACACATATACTCAAACTATTGCCTTTCAAATATATAATGTTTAGAAATTTAAAAAAATTTAGAAAAAATAGTTATTTTTTGTTTTTTTCCCCAAACTTTGAGGAGAATGCGCGATCGGAAGATATTTTTTTTTCAAATTTTTTTTTACAATTTTTCTTATCAAGATATGTAACAACTTTTTATACCGAATGCGTTTACAAAATATTTTTTTTTCGAAACACCAGTGCCTTAATAATTAAAGCATTACCATTTCATTAATAATCAAAAAAGGGGTTGAAGTGTCTTGGGTGAAAACAATTAACCAAAGGTCATTTTACCACAACAGATATATTTGGAACCAAAGTATTGAAATTGCAACCTTTTTGGCTTAGTTTGTATATAAAGGTTAATAAATATTTATGAATGTAAACATACTGTTATGAATTTTTCCACTGAGGCAATGATGGCACAGTTTTTCAGATAAAAACTCGTATTTATTCTCTTCAGAAAACTCACAAGATTTATTCACAGATAACAGTGCAATCACTATTAATCTTCAATACAAGCTTCAACAAGAACAGCTTCGAATATAGCGATTATACAAGCTCACTCCAATAGGTCAACAGAGCGATCGCGATCAGCTTTCAACGAAGTCCAAAGTCAATCTGAAAACTTTCCCGTTCTCCAGTCTTTTATATACAAGCGCGTGAGACATTCTCGAAATTTCCAGCCAATTCATCGGAAAAGAAATATCTCGAAACTTCTCGATTACTTTAGGTGTTGCCACCTTTTTCTAACTTGTATAATCGCTATTAATTACTAAATAAAATTGGATAAAAATAAATTACAATAGAATTTTGAAATAATACGTCACTATTTACAATATATACAGACAATTTGTGCAACAATACTTTTATTTGAAAATTTTCGAAGGAATGATAACAACTGAATTACGAAGCTTTCATAAATAAGAAAAACTTTAAATAGCAAAATTGGAAGTCGATATTTAGTCTCTTCTTCTCTTATGATTATAATTAAATATTTTCTAAAATAAAAAAATAATAATAATTGGAATTTTCTTAAAATTCTTTCTTGAAAAAATTAAAAAAGTTTAAATAAATTATTTTTTTGAATATAATAAAGTATATAAATTAAAAATTAATATCACAATGTATTAAACAATTCATTTGTTAAAGTTGTGACGATGCTATGTAAGTAATACTAAAAAAATATGTTTTGCAGGCACTAATATACTGCATTTTTCTCTTCTAAATTTAAATGAAAATATAAAGAGAAATGTTATCTCTAGTAATGGTTACTGTAAACGTAAAGAGATTTATAAATGTAGTGGAAGCGGCGTCCAATTGAGTTTTTTTTTTAAAATTTAAGTATTTTTCCCGTTATTTTTTTAAACTAGTCAGTTTTATAGTATATGGAATAAATGTAGGATTTTGAAATCGATATGATATATGAGGCTATTACTACGCATTTAAAAAAATAAACTTTTCTTTAGCATATATTTTCCAATGGTAATGAATGTTAAAGAAAACATTCTAATTGAGAATACAATATCGATTATAAAAGTAAATGAAATTATTCAATTAAGAAAATGTAAGTTGAATAATAATCTCATTTTAATTGAAAAGCTATTTTTATTTTAAAGCTATAATTATTTTAGAATATCACCTTAATGAACTGTGGAAACATATTTTACGAATATTAAACACACACTTAATTTAATAACTCATTATGAGTTTTTGGACTTTTATTCTCTGTCCAATATCTTTATTCATACTCTTCCAATATTTATATTTAAACTTAATTAATTAAATTACTAATTATTTCATACCAACAATATAAATTTACAATACATCCATTTACTCGGACTAAACTATAAACCTAGACATTTTAAATCTCTAAAAGGTATTTTTAAAATGTAGTTTCACATTTGCAGAGAATACACTCAATAACAACGCATCGAAAATATTTTTATTTTCCTCGTGTTCTAGCAATATTTGCCAAGCCTGTTTTGAAAATTGCAGCGAGGGAATTATATTCATTTTTCATTTTACCTTCATGATGACGAGGAACCAAGAAAGATATAAAGGAGGTAATCTAAATTTATGAGGAATGAGCTTTATATAAAAATACAAGAAGAATAAAGCTTTTAGTAAAAGCGAAAGCAAACATAGTTCTTTGGCGCAAACGTTAAGTTACCAGCGGGTTATGTTCAGATTTCATTACGGTTCTATTATTACACATTTTTCGGAGCAGCGAACAAATTCCCTGAACTCTTTATGACCGACAAGGGTATACGACTACTAAATTAAGTATTGAGATAAAATCTAGACTCTCCGTGTTCATAGACCTTTTAAGATATAATATTAACAAAAGTACTAAGTTGGTTGGGTGCAGTGGAATTTTTTGTCATAAGAATTAAAACAGGCATTTAATTGCACCTGATCATCGTTTGAGAAATATCAGTATAATGATATGAGGTTTAATATTGGTGTTACGATATGACATTTGATCAATATCGGTGTAATTATATGATATGACGTTTGCTCAATATCGGTGTAATGATATGATGTTTGATCATTATTGGTGTAGTGATATGAGGTTTAATATTGGTGTAATGATATGACGTTTGATCAATATCGATATAATGGTATGAAGTTTGATCAATATCAGTGTTATGATAGGATGTTGGATCAATATTGGTGTAAAGATATGACGTTTGATCAATATTGGTGTTATGATGGGATGTTGGATCAATATTGGTGTAATTATATGACATTTTATCAATATCGATATAATGGTATGAAGTGTATCGGTGTATATGATATGACGTTTGCTCAATATCGGTGTAATGATATGATGTTTGATCAATATCTGTGTTATGATAGGACGTTAGATCAATATTGGTGAAATGATATGACGTTTGATCAATATCGGTGTTATGATAGGACTTTGGATCAATATTGGTATAATTATTTGGCATTTGATCAATATCGATATAATGGAATGAAGTTTGATCAATATCTGTGAAATGATAGACGTTGGATCTATATTGGTGTAATGATATGACGTTTGATCAATATCGATATAATGGTATGAAGTTTGATAAATATCGGTGTTATGATAGGATGTTGAATCAATATTAGTGTAATGATATGACATTTGATAAATATTGATATAATGGTATGAAGTTTGATCAATATCGGTGTAATGATATGATGTTTGTACAATAATGGTATAATGATATGACGTTTTATCAATATCGGTGTTATGATAGGACGTTAGATCAATATCCGTGTAATGATATGATGTTTGATCAATATCGGTGTTTTGATGGAACGTTGGATCAATATTGGTGTAATGATATGACATTTGATAAATATTGATATAATGGTATGAAGTTTGATCAATATCGGTGTAATGATATGACGTTTGATCAATATCGGTGTTATGATAGGACGTTAGATCAATATTGGTGAAATGATAGGACGTTGGATCAATATTGGTATAATTATTTGACATTTGATCAATATCGATATAATGGAATGAAGTTTGATCTATATTGGTGTAATGATATGACGTTTAATCAATATCTGTGTAATGGTATGGTGTTTGATCAATATCGGTACAACGATAGGACATTCGATAAATATCTGTACCTCCAATATTAATTTTCATACCTCATCATACGATTGCTCTGAAAACATTTGCATTTTATTTATATGAAAACACGAGTACTTCTGTACTCTTGTTTCCATTTCATTTTTACGAACCATGTGATATGCGAATTGAAAAGGTAATAATAAAAATAGTTACTTCCTTAATGTATCTAAATTTAAATGTAGGTTAGGCTTTAGTATAGGTTATCCCGACCATCACCCGAAATTCAGAACTTTCTAATACCTTAAAAAAGATCGCGAAATTGTGTGTCGTCAGAGCACTTTACTTTCATTTGTGAATGAAAATGCTTTCCAGGAGGTCTTTCAAGTGGAAACTGTATAACGTTTGCGATACTCATAGGAGAAAAATGAGGAAATATCCTAGTAAACATCTGACAATTGTCTTGGGCCAAACCACTTTAACCCAAAATTTTAGTGTGTACAATGTTTTCAATGGTGTTTCTATATGAACTAGGGGTGTGGAACATCGCATAACTTCCAATTACCCTATAATACTGACGTGAATTTGTGTCATATATATCGTTTTTATATTTTCATCATTTATTTATAGGAAATGGTCAGTTTTGCGATATTTTTTGCAATAATTATTCTTGAATGGGTCTAGGAAAAAAAAAAAAGCTTTGTTAAAATTGTGATTTTGGCTATATATACACTCATGTCCATAAATTAAGGATAATTCAGTTTTTCCCTAATAACTTCTCAGTGGAGCAGCGTAGACACTTGAAATTCACTACAAAGAGACATCATTATGCAACATAATGATAATTAAAATAACTCAGTCGCAAATTGAAATGCAAAGTGTACAGCGGGGGCAAATGCAAAAGAATGGCATACCATTAGTGTGCAGTTGTACGGATGCATTTACATTAAAAATCACTCAACTCATGGAGTGGACTTCTACTGTGAGATATGATCTCCCTTGTCATCAGTGTTTACTTAGCACTGTATTCTCATACTTAACATGAGTTACTTGATGAATTGTAGTGGCTAAATTGCTCGCCCTACTTTTTGAACTGTTTGTAAGTGATGGAAAGTTCCTAATACATCAAGTCTTAACACAATTCATATCGTAGAAGCGTCCCACACATGCTTGAAGAAATTTGGATTAGAGGAGTGACCTGGCTTACTTATAGGGGCGATATTGATATTTTTTAATCGCTTATCCAAGGCAAAAGTGGAATAAAATTTGCCATAAGTATCAATAAATACGATTTAGAAATCGATATATCACCATTAAAAACTTGTCTAGATCAAGTTAACATAATTACAGGGAAAAAGTGGAACTTAATTATCTTTTGGTCTCTTGGGGAGCTTATGTGACCAAGTCAACATACTTCCCTCAAAGACCAAATCTTTTTAACATCAGATACTATTTACTGAAAATAATTTTGTCAGTCTCATGAGTAATATTGGACATCAGAGGATCTGTAGAAAGGTGGGAACTTGATATTTCATGGTAAATGCCAGTTCAAGATAATGATTTGGTGGGAAAAGAGTTTTGATCTTTATATTCAATTTGTTGAATTTGTTTTATAAGCTCCCCAAGAGCGCAAAAAATAATTAAATTCCACTTTTTTACTGTAATTACGTTAACTTGATTTAGACACGTCTTTAATTGTGAAATATCAGTTTCAAAATTGCGTTTATTGATAGTTAAGGTTTATTTTATTCCACTTTTACTTTGAATAAAGGATTAAAAATATGAGTATCGCCCTTATAAGTAAGCCAGATCACTCCTCTACTCCAAATTTCATTCAACATGTGTGGGACGCTTCTACGATATTCATTGTGTAAAGAATTAATGCATTGGGAGGTTTCCCTCACTTGCAAACATTTCAAAAGGAGGGACGAGCAATTTAGGCGCTGGAATTCATCAAGTAACTCATGTTAAGTATGAGAATACTGTGCCAAGTAAATATTGATGACAGGGAAGATCATATCTCACACTAAAAGTCAACTCCATGTGTTGAGTGATTTTTAATGTAAATGCATCTGTACAACTGCACACTAATGGTACTCCATCCTTTTGCATATGCCCCGCTGTACACTTTGCATTTCATTCTTCGACTGAGTTGTTTTAATTATCGTTTTGTTGTATAAAGATGTGTCTTTGAAGTAAATTTCAAGTGTCTATGCTACTCCACTGAGAAGTTATTAGGGAAAAACTGAATTATCCTTAATTTATGGACATGAGTGTACTTTTAGGTAATCGTTATATTATCCTTTGTTATGAGCGAAACTGAGGTGAGAAGAAAAAACGATCCTTGATGAGGTATGCTCAAGGCAAGAGAACTCTGTGTTGAAAGCATTTGTTTTTCAACTTTTTACTTCACTAAAACATTTTTATGGGAATTTCGGAGGTGGGGATGTTTAGAACACCTAAAGAGGCATTAGCACAGCTATTTTTATCAAAATAGTTAGAGCCGTTTTCTTGCAATAATTGAAAAACATGACTTTTTTCAATGGCAGCTACCTTATGTGCATGCGCGATTTTGACGAAAACCTTAATGGTAGGTCCCATGGCCACCACTAACCCTCATCCCAAATTTGAACATTGTTAGTCAATTTGTTCGAGAGTTATACTGACCACAGACACATTTTTTATTGTTTTAACACTGTTAATGTGTATTTCTTAATGATACTTTTATTTTTATTTTTTAGTGTGATTCTAAGTTCTTTACTGCAGATCTTTGCAAATTGAGGGTCTAAGTTTAATAGATTACGCATCAATCAGTAACCAGGTCTCACCGCGTGGATTTATCTCCAAAGTGTCCCCCATACCCATCCCAACCACCCAAAGATTATGGATTTTAATATGAAGGATATTATGTCTCGAACAATTCAGATGATGCATCTTCACTGTCACTATTCATCCTTGAAAGTTTCTTCATTCACCGATTTAACCAGTTGTCACATTCAGAGGATTTTTAAAAATCTGTGTATGTAAAATTGGCAATTGCATATTAACGTCGTGTAAGGGACATTTTGAAGACATCCTGTGTGCATTGCAATTGCAACTGATCATCTGTAGAAGGTCATTCGGGTGTGTATCTGTTCCTGGTGGCAACATTGTTACATTTATTTAGTATTGGTCTATGAATTTTTTCTGTCACCAAATTTAGTGCACGGATATATTACTGAGATTTCTTTCCAGTCAACATCTTGGAAACACCTACAAAGGCAGTGTTCATCAACTCTTCAAGGAAACTAAGGAACATTAGTGTGCCAATAACTCCGATAAATGCATTCCCTTAATCTGGGTCAGACATGAGGGAACATTTCAGGCTGAGACAATATTTCGTTCAATGTAACTCTGTAAAGTTGTTGATCTGTTGTAAAAAAGGTGCAATGTTGACAATTGTCTTTAGTTAAACATTGAGCCACAAAAGCTGCCAAAATTGTGGTGGGATCAGATGGTGTCATGTTGATAAATGAAGTGTACATAACCTTTGTTTCAGGTTAAATAGAACTCCTTCTTTTACTTACGAGGTTTGTACTGATTCAAAATTCAGTAGTTCCCCAAAATTCATGAGTACCTGGAAGATTCATAATGTTAAACAAAAATTCACAGTCTGCTTTATGTAACAATTTAAGAGCTGCCTGAGCAAGTATTTTCAAAGGAACAACTGTCTTGAGACAATAGTTATTTGGTAATGCTGGTTTCTTTTGACCGATGAATGTTTGTACAGGCACATTGAAGTCTGTATAATTCATACTAGACATAGGGAGATGTGGCATAAGTTCAGTTGTCGAAAGCATTTTGGTTGGGATTTGAGACTGAGTTAATATTAAAACAAAGGAGTGTTTTTATAAGAGTCCATTTTGTGACAATACATTGGCATCAAAGTTTCCAGCTATTATTTGCAATAGTCCTAAAGAATTGTCAGTAACTGGAACAAACGTCCTATCGTTTATAATGTTTGAGTTGCGGCAAATACTTAAACTTCATAATATATGCAAACGCTCAATAAGTTTTGTTCTTAAGAGCAATATCATTAGATACTTGTAAAGTAGTATATATGCTTTGTATTTGATTTGTTACCATCCCGATCATAACACAAGGCAAATATACTATGGAATCTTCTTATTCTGTTATTTCAGCAAGAAGCTGCAAAAGTGTTGGGCTGATCTCTGATCCTGGTGAATCAATGTCCAAACGTGTTTTATATTCCTGTTTGTTTACTTGTACATCTTTTGTTTCTTTCCATATAATATTTCCCATTATTTCCACATAATAGTCATCTTTGTTTGTCTCAGAAGATTTAGTTTCTGGTCAATAAGAAACATGAATAGATTTTCATATCCACTGCAGGAAATAGCCATAAACTTCACTATGAAATGCAATTTCTATTTTCTGCATCAATTGAGAAAGATTCAACGAAACACTGTCAAAAGTGTTGTAAATATTCCCAAGTTCAATAGATGACCACATTTTTTCTGTGTTTTCTGTGAATTTAGAAATCCGTTTAATGTACGCTGTATCAAACTAAACATTTGTGGCTCTGATATATCGTTGGTTTATTACATTTATTAGACTCATAAACTTCGACATTCAATCTTTATGATATCGTACATCAGCTGCATGAAGATCTGGAACAGCTCCTTACAAACATAGAATAACTTCTTGCTTATGGCACTTTTCTATGATTGAATCTTTAAAAGTTTTTGTTCCTCATGGATCAGTAGGATCTTTCGTACAATATAAGAAAGCTGATTGCCATCGGTGTGGGTTCCTGACATTCTTGATAACAATGCATTCATTTCCACAGAATAAACGGTCATTCCTGAAGCCGAATTTTCCTGCACTGCTTCTGCAAAGCCCTGTTACAAGAAGTGATTCACAAGAATTGTCTATGTGGAGTACTCTCTTTGTAAATTTCTCGATATTTCTTTTACATGTAAGCAGATGCGTACTTTTTGTGGCATTTCACTGCCATATTCTTGATATGAAAAATTATTTTTTCCAATTCTAAATGCAGGTAATCACCTCGTTCTTTACTTGACTGTATTATTGTCCGAATACGGTCTTCACCAGAATTAAACAAATGTGCTAAAACCTACTCATCTTAGGGATTCTGCTTTAGTGCACTGCACTGAAGTGAAGTTTATCCGGTCATAAGTCACTATTCCATGACGTCATGGCGGTAATATTGTAGGACGAGATGTTGAGCCCGTTCGCCACCGAGTTAAAACTAATGAAAAATACAAAAACGCCCATGCGATTAGTCACGGGGTTTATAAAAATCATTTAGATAAAATCGAGGGCTTTAATTTGATACCAAACATGGACATATTTATTGTAAAATTATCAATATCCTTACAACAGATACGTGTTATATGGTTTTATGACTACTATATAGATGACGTTATATCTACAAACCCTCAAGGGTACGAACAGTATACTCATCATATTCGGTTTCAGCACGCTTTTTTAACATAGGAACCGTAAAAAAACTCTGTATGTACCGAAATTTTCGGTTAAGGTGGAAAATCGTATTTGGGCCCCAGACTACAAGAGCCTATCTTTCACTATCGTCTCTGTGTCCACGCACTTGGTCCACTGATGGCCATGCACGTATATATGCGTCATTTGATCCCTAGTGTTTCCAGCAATACACAGCATTTTTAAATTTATAATTAAAATTTAAAATAAAATATTTTTTTAAATACTTTTTTATAAAGTTAGTTAGTTAAATAGTTTATAACCTATCTAAAACAAAATAAAAATTATTAATTAAAAAAAAAATGCATACATTTGAATTAGAAATATAAATAAAATTTATTGCAGGGAAAAAAATTGTAGAATTTCGTGATGGACCGTCAGAGGGTTTGGGAAAACTGCATTGCCCCTACAAGGTATGATCTGAAGATCTTTTAAAAGCTATGCATCTTCCGGTTGTTAGTCTGGATAACATATATTAGAGTAAGTGATATTGAGATTTACATGTAGATACACTGGTGTCCAAAAGTTAAGCATAAATTGTAAAATGCGAAAAACATGGAGTAAATGTTCGTAAAATTATTCCAAATTACTTGCGGATATTAATTGGGTGAAGAAGAAACATTGGGTTTATGCAAAACTTTTCAGTCGACTACGTCCTGCGTGAAACACCTGCGCATGTTGGAACGCAGAGAAACCGATTCACGCAGCATAGGCAGTTCAGACAATTTTCGTTCAACTGCTGTGTGAAAGAGCGCTGTTAACCATCAAACAAGGTGAATGATGGCACAAAGACGCCAATTGGACATGTTTGCGAAAGGAAGAATGGTTGGAATGCTGGAATCCGGACGATCACAAACCGAAGTGTCTCGAATTCTGAATGTGAACCAGTCTGTGATCTCAAGACTGTGGCAGAGGTTTCAAAGAACGGGAGATGTTACCCGACGACCAGTATCAGGTCGACCAAGAGTCACAACCCCTCGCCAAGACCGATATCTGGTAATAAGTGCGCGACGTCAGAGGGGCAGTACTGCCACATCACTGGGTTCGGCGCTCACAGTCGCCACAGGAATACGAATTTCGAGACAAACTGTTTACAGGAGACTCAATCATGCTGACTTGTATGCCAGAAGATCAGCAGTTAGCATTCCCCTCACGTCTGCTCAGAAACTCGCTCGTTTGAACAGGAGTTTGAAACATTAACATTGGAGTGTGTGAGAGTGGGCCAATGTGATGTTCAGTGACGAGTCCCGGTTTAGTCTGTTTAGTGAACGATATGGAGAGAACGTGGAACACGTTTTTAACCAAGAAACATATCGGAAAGACATCATTTTCCATCAAGGGGAGTAATGGTATGGGCAGGCATCATGATGGACGACGCACAGACCTCCATTTCTTTGACACGGGGTCTGTGACTGGTCAAATATACAGAGACGAAGTTCTTGAGCCTTATGTTCGCTTGTTTCGAGGTGCTGTCAATCCTAACTTCATATTCATGGATGATAATGCACCATGTCACCGAGCGGTGCTGGTTGATGACTTCCTTGAAACGAAAAACATCCAGCGCATGTCGTGGCCTGCCAACTCCCCAGATTTAAATCCTAACGAGCATGTATGGGATAGCTCGGAAGACAAATTGCAGCCCTTTCGCACCCACCAAGCTCCGTTACAGAACTGAAGAGAACTCTCCAAGAAGCTTGGAACCATTTGAGCTCACAAATCATTCATCATCTCATAGCAAGTATGGTAAATCGCTGTGCAGCGTGCCTAGCTGTCAGAGGTGGCCACCTGCCTTATTAAACTGCAGAATCAGTATTTTATTTAATGTTTTCTTTCATTTTTTCTTTAAAGTGTGAACCCTTGCTATTCTCAGTTTCTTTCAAACTGCTACTTTGGATAATAAAATTAATTATTATCGTTCTTTTGATTTGCTTCCTTATTTTATAACCATTTTACACTCGCATATCACGTTTCCCGCTATTCTGATGTACAGTTCCTTTTTTATTCACATAATTATCAATTATGCTTAACTTTTGGACACCAGTGTACATTAAGGAACTAACAATTTTTTTTTTATCAAATGAAATTTTCTATTATCTTGTTAATCCTCATATCACATGGTTCATACATAATGTGATGGAAATAGGCGTACTTTGGTACTCATATTGCCATATAAGTATTGCAAATGTGTTCAAGCAATAGTATGTTAAGGTATAAACATGAATACTACAGGATTATCCAAAAGTAACATATCTTTTAAAAAAATCAATAATTTACGAATATTTGAAAACTTACTATATACGCTTTAATTTTAACCGTATTGGTTAGTCATTTGTTTAATTTATTACTTTTTTCTAGCAAATATCATAATAATGTTTATAAAAATACAATAAAATGTTGGTAAGGTTAAGGATTTAAGTTAAATATGCAAGTATAAGTTCAATACTTATAATCATTTTCTCTAATGCATAAAATTCTCTAGTTAAGCTTAAAAATTCTTTAGTTAAT